>CAWUFW010006536.1:0-600000 GCA_963921515.1 Calotriton arnoldi
ATGACCAGCGTTCTAAAAAAATGCTGTAATGACTTCGTTATGTACAATGCATGCGTGGCAATGCATGCGTTGTAATGGTATTGCAAAGTAAAAAGTCGTTGTAACGGCTGTTTACCGATCGAAGCTGGCCCCTGTTCTTCAGTGAGACGTTTATTTGATTAATTAGGAGGAAGGAATGTGGTTTTTTTACCGAAAAGTGCATTCCCGGCAGTTGTATTGTGAAAGTGTCCGCGTGGCCTGGTTTCACTTCCGGTGAGAGAGTGGAAGAGTCTGTTTGGATCTAAAGGAGTTCTGTTGTTGGACGGGACTGGCGCGACATGTCATCAGAAAACATAGCTAATGGAAAGCGTCCTCCCTGAAGTGTGGAGCAGTGCCATGAGAGGTCAACGAGTGTGCGTCCCACCGCAGTATGACGTACCGCGTGACCCATGTGCCGCCTCCAGTGTACGGGAGGCAGAAGCGGCATCGCAGGTCCTCTTGAAGACCGTTGTAGCACTAATTCTACATTTTGGTACAAGGGCATTTTAACTTCGTTGTTCCTGCCAGATACAAAGAGAAGATCCTGTGTTATTCAGTGCCCTCGTTACCTTTTTTGTGGGTTGTCGTGCTTGTCACTTCGCTGCCCCGCTGGTGCACACGACTGGGCACCCCACCTCGTGTGCCATCTGCAGGGCCTCTGCCCTCGGATCACTGGTTTCGGTTTCTGGAGTGGCAACATAAACAGTTGCTCCCAAAGGACTAGCCTGAACACTTAGGTGAATATCCCCTGCATCAGCATTCCATGGAAATTCTTTCCTAGCTCTCCCACGTCAACGAGCACAGCTCCGCTCGCGACACCGTATGACGTCATCGGAGCCATAAGAGGACCTCGTCGGCCTGCTGACATCAGTTCCACCCATTTTTTCCGTGCCACCGAGGCAAACAGGGGACCGAGACATTTTCACATGTATACATAGTATAATAAATATATATATATTCACTGAAAAAACCATAGGTTTCAGGCACGTTATAGTTAGAAATTAGCATTTAAAAAACCTTAGAAATTCACTGAAAAAACCATAGGTTTCAGGCACGTTATAGTTAGAAATTAGCATTTAAAAAACCTTAGAAATTCACTGAAAAAACCATAGGTTTCAGGGGCGTTATAGTTAGTTGGACATTTCACTCGTACAAAACCATAGAAATTCCCCCGTTATAGTTAGTTCAGCTAACTATAACTCGCGCGCAATGCACTGCTGATGACGTCACATATTACATCACTCATGACATGGTCAGTGACATCACTCATGACATCACTGATGACATCTCAAATGACATCACTGATGACATCACTGATGACATCATCCAGTGAATGTGTGTTTTTCTGAAAATTAAATATGTTTTATATATGTATATCTCAAGGTCGATGGAAGAATAAATGGGTATATAAGTGTCTAAAAGGATGATTCGTTTTGTAAAATTGATTGTATAACTGACTAAGTGTATCTTAGTGAATACATGGGTTAGTGAGTAATGTTTAAATATGAAAATATCTGTATCAGTCTCTCACTTTGTGTATAAGTGGCTGCATGGGTTGGTGAGTAGCTACATGAGTGTCTATATGGGTTATTAGTTGGTATTTTGAGTATCAGTATGAGTGTCTGAGTGTCTGTATGGTTTGGTGGGGGGTATTACTTAGTGCATAGATGCATGAATGAGTGACTCACTGTTTGTATGTGTTGAAGACAGCATGTGTGCAGGACTGTATAGGTGGATGAGTATGTGTATGGGTGTGTTAGTGAGTGAATGACTGTCTCAATAGTGTCTTTATGAGTAACCACATATGTTTTAAACTAGTATATGTGAGTATTGGTGTATATAAGTGAGTATATGTGAGAGTGAGAGATTGGAAGAGTTCCTGTACAAATAAGTAGGTGTTTCTATAAGTGATTGTTTAAGAGAGTAAGTATGTGTACGTTTCTGTAGAAGTAAGTGTGGTAGTGTGTGTATAACTGTATATGCACGTAAATGGATGTTTGATACTTTGTTTGCATGTGTGACTATGTGTGTGAGTAACTCTATGGATGAGTGGCGGTGTGTAACAGGATGTATAGGTGTATGAGTACATATGATGAGGGAGTACATGTATGAGTGACTGTATAGGGACTGTTGGTGAATGAGTGGATGTGTGTGTAGATCTTGGAATTACTGAATAGGTGTGTTGTAACTGGTCTTGGTATGTCCATTGTTTTGAAAATGTTAGTTTGTATTTTTGAGTGTGTGTATCAAAGGTTATATTAGGGTGAGAGGAGGTCTGCCACTCTATCACAAGGATGATGTCATCACTGATGTCATTTGAGATGTCCTCAGTGATGTCATGAGTGATGTCACTGACCATGTCATGAGTGATGTAATATGTGACGTCATCAGCAGTGCATTGCGGGCGCGCGAGTTATAGTTAGCTGAACTAACTATAACGGGGGAATTTCTATGGTTTTGTACGAGTGAAATGTCCAACTAACTATAACGCCCCTGAAACCTATGGTTTTTTCAGTGAATCTAGATATAGATATAGATTAATATAGATAGATAGATGTATTGTCAAGTGGGGATCGCTTTTTCATAGGAACATAGGAAGTTTTTGGGGTTGCTAATAACTTTGACAATGTTTGACAAATCTCCACGAAACATTCTAAAAAGGTGCTACTTTTTGTCTAGTTTGTGCATGGAAAGTTTCGGGGTGATCCGTTAAGCGAGGGCTGAGAAAACAAAATCCCCAAGCATTTTCCATAGACTTCTTTAGACAAGGCTACAGGAAAAACTGCTGAACGGAATTATACCAAATTTAGCAGGAAGCTAGATGTTGGTCACAGATTGTGTTTTTTATGTAAATCTGTTTATTAGTTTTTGTGAAATCAAGGTTCAAAAACATAATTGTAATTTTGGACCATTGGGTCCTCAAGAGTCTCAAGAGCCTCTCCCAGGAGCGGCAATTTAAAAATAGAGCATTCTGATTGGACCATGGAGCTTTATTTCCCTTGGGCCATCTTTACTCCTGCGGGACCGAGTGCTCTGAGGGGCATATTTATGAGAGGTTTGCGTCATGCGTGCACCACACAATGTGGTACATGCTTGACACAAACCTCTAAGTCATATGTATAAATAAATACATGGCTTTGCATGGCTTTATAAATCTGGGGAAATGCAACAGAGTGCAAATTGCTGCATTGCATTACTCTGCGCAAGGAAGGCATTCCATGGGCACTGCCTGGGTGTTCCCATGCAACAGCTTATGGTTTTTGACGAATTTCCTGATTTACCAAACCTGGTAAACCGGGACTGCGCCAAAAAATATGCCTTTCCAGGAGAGGCATAACGAGGAGAAATATCCTTATTTCTCCTAGTTGCTTCCTCTTTCTATGTGTGCTGTGTTCTGCAGCACACATAGATAGAGGAATATGCCTCTAAGGATTGTTTTTCTGCAGGAGGCTGCCACTTCGTGCACAAAAACAATTGTGCATCCAATGCAGGCACCATTGCACCGTGGTTGAAGGGTGCCTGCTTTGGTTCTATGCAAAAAGAACAATCGATGTACGTAATGCTGAATAATGTCAGGCATTCATCCCCAGTACAGAGATCTGGGCCTAAATCCATAGTTTGTTTGCCATATGCAAATCAGTCTTGACCCTCCTCCCCATGGAAACAGTCCACCCAATCTGCCAGGCCAGGCCCGCCCTGGACCAGAAACAAGCATCCTGGATCGGTTTCGGGGTATCACCCCTCATCAGCCAGGCTAGCTTAAATCCAGTGACATGGTGAGCACGGGACCTACCTCTGGGCATACCCGTCCCACTCGGGATGATAAATGCAAAAAGAACAATTGATGGACGGAATGCTGAACAATGTCAAATATTCAAACCCAGTGCAGAGAACAGCACCTAAATTAACCCTGGGCGTAGTTTGCGTAGTAGCACTACACGTAGCTACACGAAGTACATTTTGAACTACACGTAGCTATGCAAATTGCGTAGTGCGTAGCTGTGTGCTTGACTGCACTGTACAATAATTGCCAAAGGCATCTGGCACAGTGCAAGTTAAGATAAAATAAATATCTCTGTCTTTATATGCTAAAAATGCATATAGTCATTTCACAAAAGTGAAAACGATAAATTAACAATCAGTGAGAGAGGTGATGATTTTGGGATCCTCCCTAACCTAGGGAGTGAACCAAGCAGATGCCTTGAAAACAAAAAGCACATCTTTTGAAGGATTCGGTGGTGGTCCCATCCTCTTAGGACCACCCCAAGCACAGTTATTGGCAAAAATACAATCCCAACCAAAGGCCCTGCAAAGCATTATGGGACAAGATAAGCAGTGGGCAGTGAATATTATAGTATCCAATATCAAAATAATTCTACAAAGAGCTGCAGTTCCACTAGTCGTTACTAGATGTCCCTCACGAGTCAGATGCAGAAGCATCGTTATTGGTGATCACCCTAATGTGCTGGAGCATCCTCTTGTGGACCTGCAGTTTTGTACTTCATACGTACTGCAGGCCACACGAACACTCCAGCACATACACCGCGTACTCAGTCTTACAAGTGAGTAACTTGGTGATGGGTATTGGAACTAATTTGAAAGGGGTTTTATAGGTGGTTCTGTTGGTGCCAATTTAACCAGGTTTTGGTCTTTGTCACCTCGGGACTGCTCCTGACTAACGTGTTGCTCATAGAGCGAGCCTTTCTAAAGGTAATACTTGGAGACTTGGGAAGGTGCTCCCCAAGTACTGAATCATTGCGAACTAACATTTAATTCTTGTTCATAATCCTGCGTAAAGATTGATGCTGACGATTGTACGTCAAGATCAATCTTGTAGGTTGGTCAGGCTGATCAATACTGGTGGTCGCTGAGCTCACTTTATTAACTAATGCAACTGATCTTGGGATCACAAGAGTTTTATTAATTGCATAGTCGATTGTAGTCGTGGAATAGCCCCTAGCCAGGAACCTAATCCTACTCTCTATTTGAGCCTGTTCACAGTCACTATCAGTGCTGCAAATCCACCTGATTCGCAGCATTCCCCCGAAGGGAATGCTGTGAATAAGATGTCTCGGGTGGTGGCTAGTTGCATGGAGCACCGTGTTGCCCGCTGTGGGCTTCCTATGCAACCTGGTCTCTAGTTTGTCTTCAACTAAGAACACCTCAACATCTAAAAAGCACACAGAATCCTTACTTAAATGAGCAGTAAATTGTAAATTCAGATTGTTATTGTTGATCTGTTTAATGAAATGGAGCGCAAGTTCCTCTGTGCCTCTCCAGATCAAAAACAGATCTTCGATGTATCTATACCAATGCTATACATGATTAGCTAACATCTCCCCATGCTGTGTTTTAAGGACCTGTTCCTCCCACAGCCCCATATGGAGGCAGGCATAGCTGGGGGAGAAACAGGCCCCCATCGCTACACCCCTGACTTGTTGGAATATCTGATTTTGAAAGAGAAAATAGTTGTTCTCCAAGCATGTCATAATCATGGACAAAAGCATCTTGTTGTGATGATACAGATACATAGGTCTGGTGCTCAAATAGTATTCCACCGCTTTAATTCCATCCTGGTGGTGGATACTTGTATAGAAGGACGTGACGTCTAGTGTGATCAATATACATTCAGAGTCCCACATGACATCACTGATCTTTCTTAAAAAGTCACCTGTATCTTGAATGAAGGATGGTAGATTATTAACGTGCTCCTGAAGGAAATAATCCACGTAGCGTGAGGTGTTCTCCATTAAACTGTTGCGGGCCGATATAATCAGCCTACCTGGTGGTGTGATTGAGTCCTTATGAATTTTGGGTATAAGGTAGATCACGGGAATGACAGGATGGTCATTTTTTAGGAACTTGAATTCATCCGTCCTCACAAGGCCAGCGCTTTTCCATGCCAGGAGTTTAGCATAGTAACTGTTCCATGAGCTTTTAACAATTTGGATGTTACTTCTCCTATAGCAAGCTCTGTCATTCAGCTGTTTGAGGGCTTCATCCATGTACAATTGGCGTGGCCAAAAAACAACATTGCCGCCTTTATCTGATTGCCGTACAATGATATTCTCATTGGCTTGCAACTTTTTCATTAGATGAAAATAGCGGTTGTTTTGATGAGTATATTTATGATGATCACGGGTGGTAGATTTATATAGTTTCTTAAGTTCCACTGTCACTTGTTCATTATAAGTGTCCAAGTTGTCATGTAACATTACTGGGAGGAAGGTAGACTTAGGTTTAAAATGAGTGCACACAGTTCCACTAATATTAGGCGAATCACGACTCTCATTTGATTCAGCACAATTATTTTCATCTTGAAGTTGTTGGAGATTGTGCAGGAGCTCAACATCCCCCGCTGTTAATGAGGACGGACTTTGAGTTGTGGGTGGCAATTCAGCAACCTGAGGTTTGTTTTGTTTACCTTGCATCAGATGGTACTTCCGCAATTTTAATTTTCGTATAAACTTGAATACATCAATGAGGGTTTGCGCATAATTGAAGTTACTCTCAGGGCTGTATGATAAACCCAATGCCAAGATCTGCCTTTCTGCCTCACTCAAAGTCACGTTGGACAAATTAATGATGGTCCGTGAATCATTGCTGCCCTCTGAAGCACTTGTTTGCACCTTCACCTGTTGTTGGCAGGTCTTTTGTTGCTCTGCTTTTCGTTGGCGGCTGCGCTGGCGTCGTTCCCGGCGCTTTTGGTTCCGGTTTTGGTGTTGCTGACATTTTGTACACGAGGGCGTAGAGTCTGCCGCATGTCTTGACGTAGACAGTCCACTTCCTGCTCTAGGGAGAGCTTTGAAAACCCCAGCCTTGTGCCGGACCGTGCTGGCTCGTTATCCGAACCGCTTTCAAGCGCGGAACTCAGGTCAGACGTTGAGGCAGACATTTGTGCAACAGCGCTGGTACTGGCTTGTATGGCAAGGGAGTGTCCTTCTTTTGTGAGACTTTAACAGAATCGTATCGTATATATTCACTGAAAAAACGTAGGTTTCAGGGACGTTATAGTTAGAAATAAGAATTTAAAAAACCTTAGAAATTCACTGAAAAAACCACAGGTTTCCGGGACGTTATAGTTAGTTGGACATTTCACTCGTACAAAACCAGAGATATTCGGCCGTTATAGTTAGTTGAGCTAACTATAACTCGTGCCCCCGCAATGCACTGATGATGACGTCACATATTACATCACTCATGACATGGTCAGAGACATCACTGATGACATCGCTGATGACATCATCCACGTGATCATCTGATGCACCTCCTAACACCCTAATATAACCTTTGATACACCCACTTTAAAATACAGACTACCAATCTCGAAACCATAGACAGACCAATACCAGTTAGTACATACCCGCTCACTGATTCATAGGTCTACACACACATCCATTCACTAACCCATACAGTCACTCATACACGCAGTCATTCATCAATACAGCCACTGATATATCCACTCATACACCCATACAAACACTCACACACCGCCACTCACCCAAAGAGTTACTCAAACACCTAGTCAGTTACCCAAAGAATCAATCACACTGTCATTTACTCACCGATACAGTTATACACACACACCACCTCACTTATTCATACAGATAGTACCATATACTTAGTCTCTTCTACAATCACTGACATAAGCACACACTTATCTATGCAGCCACTGTCACAATCGCTCACTCTCACATTTAGTCACTTATATACCCCATCACTCACATATACTGCCTTTCACATATGTAGTTACTTACACATATACCACTGAGACATTCATTCACTTACCAACACAGCTATATGCACACTCACTCACTCATACAGCCCCAAAAAAATGCACTCATGAACCCATACACCCAGTAAATCACCCACTCACACATCAATGCAGGGAGTCACACACCCCTCCACCCACCCACACAGACACTCAGGCACCTCAGACAACCAATCATTAACCCATATAGACACTCATGTAGCTACTCACCAACCCATGCAGTCACGTACACACCAACTGACAGACTGATACATTCACCCATGCATTCACTAAAACACGTTCAATCACTCAATTATATCATCAGTCATGCACCCACTAAATCATCCATTCAGACACTCATACACCCACTCATTCTTCAATGCACGTTGGCATATATATATAACATTTCTCAACTTTTTAGAAACACTCATAGTCACTGGATGATGTCATCAGTGATGTCATTTGAGATGTCATCAGTGATGTCATCAGTGATGTCACTGACCATGTCATGAGTGTTGTAATATGTGACATCATCAGCAGTGTATTGCGGGGGCGCAAGTTATAGTTAGCTCAACTAACTATAACAGCCGAATTTCTCTGGTTTTGTATGAGTGTAATGTCCAACTAACTATAACGTCCCTGAAATCTAGGGGTTGTTCAGTGAATTTCAAAGGTTTTTTAAATGCTAATTCCTAACTATAACGTCGTTGAAACCTCTGTTTTTTTCAGTGAATTTCTAAGGTTTTTTAAATGCTAATTTCTAAACATGCCTACATAGGTAGGACATGTGCAAAAAGAGAAAGAAAGGCGCAGAAAGAAGCAAGAGAAGTGCAGAAAGAGGCAACAGAAGTCCAGAAAGAGGAAGAAAGGTGTAGAAAGAAGCAAGAGAAGTGCAGAAAGAACCAACAGAGGTGCAGAAAGAGGCCTAGTTTGACTGTACCTTACAACAGACACATACAAAGTAGCCTATTCACTAATACTTCTCCCAAGATGTCTTAAACCTCACTTTTCTCTTGAAGGTTCACTATTAATCGACTGCCCAGAATGTTAGGCCTACCTACCAAACATAAAACCGCAACCCTAAACATATCACCCCCTTGGCCATCACCTACCCAGCCGGACATCTGACATTGTTTTCCTCGTCCCCCCGCTGTTTTTCCTCCCCCCTCCGTTATTCGTTGATCTAATTGATGTAACTATGTAACCTGTAACTCGCTGATCCTGTAACTATGTAACCTGTAACGCACTGATCCTTATGTAAAGTGCTCTGATACCTCCGGGTCTAGCCAGCGCTATATAAAACTTTATAAATAAAAATAAAAATAAATAAATATCACTGTTGTAAGTCTGACCAAGTTTGTGAAGGTATGCATGCGTGTCTCTGCTTTTTACCAAGTGACATGTTACATAAAAATAAATATAGAAATACTTAAATACCTGTGTTTCAAACAGCAAACTCTGTATGTGTACAAAATGTGTATGTATTTCTTTCTGCTCATAATACAGGGCACATGGGTACTCAATAGTATATTTGAGGGGCTCTATAACACCTATATACATAAGACATGTCTGCCTGTGCAACTGAATGACAGAGCAGAACATTCAACAACCTACAGAAGAAGCTACCCACTTTTTAAGCTACCATCTTCAGATGCATAACACATGTGAGAATACATATACAAGTAGACATATACCTCAGTCCTGAGAGCACGCAGACCTTTAAACTTGACAGCTTGCACTTCCCATTTGAGTACAGAAAGAGGCGAGAGCAGTTCAGAAAGAAGCAAGAGATGTGCAGAAAGAAACAAAAGAAGTGCAGAAAGAAGGAACAGAGGTGCAGAAAGAGGCAACAGGGGTGCAGAAAGAGGGAAGAAGGGTGGAGAAAGAGGCAAGGGGCTGCAGAAAGAAGCAAGAGAGGTGCAGAAAGAAACAAAACAAGTTCAAAAAGAAGGAACAGAGGTGCAGAAAGAAGGAAGAGGGGTGCAGAAAGAGTGAAGAAGGGTGCAGAAAGAGGCACGAGCAGTGCAGAAAGAAGCAAGAGAGGTGCTGAAATAAGCAAGAGAAGTGCAGAAAGAAGCAACAGAGGTACAGAAAGACGGATGAGGGGCGGAGGAAGAGGCAAGTGAAGTGCAGAAAGAAGCAACAGAGATGAAAAAAGGGAGAAGAGGGGTGGAGAAAGAGGCAAGAGATGTACAGAAAGAAGCAAGAGAGGTGCAGAAAGAAACAAAAGAAGTGCAGAAAGAAGCAACAGAGGTGCAGAAAGATGCAAGAGGAGTGCAGAAAGAGGGAAGAGGGGTGCAGAAAGAGGCACAAGGGGTGCAGAAAGAAGCAAGAGAGGTACAGAAAGAAGCAAGAGAAGTGCATAAAGAAGCTACAGAGATGCAGAAAAGGGGCAGTGGGGTGGATAAAGAGGCAATCGGTTACCGAAAGAAGCAAGAGAGTTGCAGAAAGAAACAAAAGAAGTACAGAAAGAAGGAACAGATGTGCAGAAAGAGGCAAGAGGGGAGAAGAAAGAGGGAAGATGGGTGCAGAAAGAGGCACAAGGGTTGCAAAAAGAAGGGACAGAGGTAAAGATAGAAGGAAGAGAAGTACAGAAAGAAGCAACAGAGGTGCAGAAAGAGGTATGAGGGGTGGAGAAAGAGGCAAGAGAAGTGCAGAAAGAAGCAAACTAGATACAAAAAGGGGGAACAGGGGGGAGAAAGTAGCAAGAGTGGTGCAGAAAGAAACCAAAGAAGTGCAGAAAGAAGGAACAGGGGTGCAGAACGAGACAAGAGGGGTGCAGAAAGAGGGAAGAGGGGTGGAGAAAGAAGCAGGAGTGGTGCAAAAAAAAGCGAGAGTTGCAGAAAGAAGAAAGAGTAGTGCAGAAAGAAGCAACAGAGGAGCAGAAAGAGGCAAGAGGGGTGCAAAAAGAGAGAAGAGGGGTGCAGAAAGAGGCACGAGAGGTGCAGAAAGAAGCAAGAGATATGTAGAAAGTAACAAAAGAAGTTCAGAAAGAAGCAACAGAATTGCAGAAAGAGGCAAGAGGGGTGCAGAAAGAGGGAAGAGGGTTGGAGAAAGAGGAAAGAGGGGTGCAGAAAGAAGCAAGAGAGGTGCAGAAGGAAACAAAAGAAGTTCAGAAAGAAGGAACAGAGGTGCAGAAAGAGGTAAGAGGGTTGCAGAAAGAGGGAAGAGGGGTGCAGAAAGAGGCATGAGGCATGCAGAAAGAAGCAAGAGAGGTACAGAAATAAGCAAGAGAAATGCAGAAGGAAGCAACAGAGGTGCAGAAAGACGGATGGGGCGGAGAAAGAGGCAAGCAAAGTGCAGAAAGAAGCAACAGAGATGAAAAAAGGAGGAAGAGGGGTGGAGAAAGAGGCAAGAGGGGTGCAGAAAGAAGCAAGAGAGGTGCAGAAAGAAACAAAAGAAGTGCAGAAAGAAGCAACAGAGGTGCAGAAAGAGGCAAGAGGAGTACAGAAAGAGGGAAGAGGGGTGCAGAAAGAGGTACGAGGGGTACAGAAAGAAGCAAGAGAGGTGCAGAAAGAAGCAAGAGAAGTGCATAAAGAAGCAACAGAGATGCAGAAAGGGGGAAGTGAGGTGGAGAAAGAGGCAAGAGGATACAGAAATAAACTAGAGAGTTGCAGAAAGAAACAAAAGAAGTGCAGAAAGAAGGAACAGAGGTGCAGAAAGAGGCAAGAGGGGAGCAGAAAGAGGGAGGAGGGGTGCAAAAAGAGGCACAAGGGTTGCAGAAAGAAGGGACAGATGTACAGAAAGATGCAAGAGAAGTGCAGAAAGAAGCAACAGAGGTGCAGAAAGAGGGATGAGGGGTGGAGAAAGAGGCCAGAGAAGTGCAGAAAGAAGCAACAGAGATTCAAAAAGGGGGAACAGGGGTGAAGAAAGTGGCAAAAGGGGTGCAGAAAGAAGCAAGAGAGGTGAAGAAATAAACAAAAGAAGAGCAGAAAGAAGGAACAGGGGTGTAGAAAGAGGCAAGAGGGGTGCAGAAAGAGGGAAGAGGGGTGCAGAAAGAAGCACAAGTGGTGCAGAAAAAAGCAAGAGAGGTGCAGAAACTAGCAAGAGTAGTGCAGAAAGAAGCAAGAGAGGTACAGAAATAGGCAAGAGGGGTGCAAAAAGAGGGTAAAGGGGTGCAGAAAGAGGCACGAGGGGTGCAGAAAGAAGCAAGAGATGTACAGAAAGAAGTGCAGAAAGAAGGAACAGAGGTGCAGAAAGAGGCAACAGGGGTGAAGAATGTGTGAAGGGTGGTGGAGAAAGAGGCAAGGGGGTGCAGAAAGAAGCAAAAGAGCTGCAGAAAGAAACAAAAGAAGTGCAGAAAGAAGGAACAGAGGTGCAGAAAGATGCAAGTGGGGTACAGAAAGAAACAAAAGAAGTGCAGAAAGAAGCAACAGAGGTGCACAAAGAGGCAAGAGGAGTGCAGAAAGAGGGAAGAGGGGTGCAGAAAGAGGCACAAGGGGTATAGAAAGAAGCAAGAGAGGTACAGAAAGAAGCAAGAGAAGTGCATAAAGAAGCAACGAAGATGCAGAAAGGGGGAAGTGGGGTGGAAAAAGAGGCAAGAGGGATACAGAAAGAAACAAGAAAGGTACAGAAAGAAACAAAAGGAGTGCAGAGAGAAGTAGCAGAGGTGCAGAAAGAGGAAAGCGGGATGCAGAAAGAGAGAAGAGGGGTGTGGAAGAGGCACGAGGGGTACAGAAAGAAGCAAGAGGGGAGCAGAAAGAGGGAAGACGGGTGCAGAAAGAGGCACATGGGTTGCAGAAAGAAGGGACAGAGGTGCAGAAAGAAGCAAGAGTAGTGCAGAAAGAAGCAACAGAGGTGCAGAAACAGGGATGAGGGGTGGAGAAAGAGGCAAGAGAAGTGCAGAAAGAAGCAACAGAGATGCAAAAAGGGGGACCAGGGGTGGAGAAAGTGGCGATAGGGGTGCAGAAAGAAGCAAGAGAGGTGCAGAAAGAAACAAAAGAAGAGCAGAAAGAAGGAACAGGGGTGCAGAAAGAGGCAAGAGGGGTGAATAATGTGTGAAGGGTGGTGGAAAAAGAGGCAAGGGGGTGCAGAAAGAAGCAAGAGAAATGCATAAAGAAACAAAAGAAGTGCAGAAAGAAGGAACAGGGGTGCAGAAAGAGGCAAGAGGGGTGCAGAAAGAGGGAAGAGGGGTGCAGAGAGAAGCATGAGTGGTGCCAGAAGAAGCAACAGAGGTGTAGAAAGAAGCAAGAGTAGTGCAGAAAGAAGCAACAGAGGTGCAGAAAGAGGCAAGAGGGGTGCAAAAAGAGGGAAGAGGGGTGCAGATAGAGGCATGAGGGGTGCAGAAAGAAGCAAGAGATGTGCAGAGAGAAACAAAAGAAGTGCAGAAAGAAGGACAAGAGGTGCAGAAAGAGGCAACAGGGGTGAAGAAAGAGGGAAGAGGGATGGAGAAAGAGGCAAGGGGTGCAGAAAGAAGCAAGAGAGCTGCAGAAAGAAACAAAAGAAGTGCAGAAAGAGGGACAGAGGTGCAGAAAGAGGCAAGAGGGATATTGAAAGAGGCAAAAGGGGTGCAGAAAGAAGCGAGAAGTGCAGAAAGAAACAAAAGAAGTGCAGAAAGAAGGAACAGAGGTGCAGAAAGAGGCAAGAGGGGTGCAGAAAAAAACAAAAGAAGTGCAGAAAGAAGCAACAGAGGTGCAGAAAGAGGCAAAAGGAGTGCAGAAAGAGGGAAGAGGGGTGCAGAAAGGGGCACGAGGGGTGCAGAAAGAAGCAAGAGAGGTGCAGAAAGAAGCAAGAGGAGTGCATATAGAAGCAACAGAGATGCATAAAGGGGGAAGTGGGGTGGAGAAAGAGGCAAGAGGGATACAGAAAGAAACAAGAGAGGTGCAGAAAGAAACAAAAGAAGTGCAGAAAGAAGGAGCAGAGGTGCAGAAAGAGGAAAGTGGGATGCAGAAAAAAGGAAGAGGGGTGAGGAAGAGGCACGAGGGGAGCAGAAAGAAGCAAGAGGGGTGCAGAAAGAAGCAAGAGAGATGCAGACAGAAACAAAAGAATTGCAGAAAGAAGCAACAGAATTACAGAAAGAGGCAAGAGGGGTGCAGAAAGAGGCAAGAGGGGTGCAGAAAGAAGCAAGAGGGGTGCAGAAAGAAGCACGAGTGGTACAGAAAAAAGCAAGAGAGGTGCAGAAAGAAGCAAGAGTAGTGCAGAAAGAAGCAAGAGAAGTACAGAAATAGGCCAGAGGGGTGCAAAAAGAGGGTAAAGGGGTGCAGAAAGAGGCATGAGGGGTGCAGAAAGAAGCAAGAGATGTGCAGAAAGAAACAAAAGAAGTGCAGAAAGAAGGAACAGAGGTGCAGAAAGAGGCAACAGGGGTGAAGAATGTGTGAAGGGTGGTGGAGAAAGAGGCAAGGGGTGCTGAAAGAAGCAAGAGAGCTGCAGAAAGAAACAAAAGAAGTACAGAAAGAAGGAACAGAGGTGCAGGAAGATGCAAGTGGGGTACAGAAAGAAACAAAAGAAGTGCAGAAAGAAGCAACAGAGGTGCACAAAGAGGCAAGAGGAGTGCAGAAAGAGAGAAGAGGGGTGCAGAAAGAGGCACAAGGGGTGCAGAAAGAAGCAAGAGAGGTACAGAAAGAAGCAAGAGAAGTGCATAAAGATGCAACAGAGATGCAGAAAGGGGGAAGTGGGATACAGAAAGAAACAAGAAAGGTGCAGAAAGAAACAAAAGAAGTGCAGAAAGAAGGAACAGAGGTGCAGAAAGAGGCAAGTGGGGTGCAGAAAGATGCAAGAGAGGTGCAGAAAGATGCAAGAGAGGTGCAGAAAGAAACAAAAGAAGTACAGAAAGAAGCAATAGAGGTGCAGAAAAAGACAAGAGGGGAGCAGTAAGAGGAAAGAGGGGTGCAGAAAGAGGCACAAGGGTTGCAGGAAGAAGGGACAGAGATGCAGAAAGAGGCAAGAGAAGTGCAGAAAGAAGCAACAGAGATACAGAAAGGGGAAAGTGGGGTGGAGAAAGAGGCAAGAGGGATAGAGAAAGAAGCAAGAGAGTTGCAGAAAGAAACAAAAGAATTGCAGAAAGAAGGAACAGAGGTGAAGAAAGAGGCAAGAGGGGAGAAAAAGAGGGAAGACGGGTGCAGAAAGAGGTGCATGGGTGGCAGAAAGAAGGGACAGAGGTGCAGAAAGAAGCAAGAGAAGTGCAGAAAGAAGCAACAGAGGTGCAGAAAGAGGGATGAGGGGTGGAGAAAGAGGCAAAAGAAGTGCAGAAAGAAGCAACAGAGATGCAAAAATGGGGACCAGGGGTGGAGAAAGTGGCGAGAGGGGTGCAGAAAGAAGCAAGAGAGGTGCAGAAATAAATAAAAGAAGAGCAGAAAGAAGGAACAGGGGTGCAGAAAGAGGCAAGAGGGGTGAAGAAAGAGGGAATAGGGGTGGAGAAAGTGGCGAGAGGGGTGCAGAAAGAATCAAGAGATGTGCAGGGAGAAACAAAAGAAGTGCAGAAAGAAGGACCAGAGGTGCAGAAAGAGGCAACAGGGGTGAAGAAAGAGGGAAGAAGGGTGGAGAAAGAGGCAAGGGGTGCAGAAAGAAGCAAGAGAGCTGTGGAAAGAAACAAAAGAAGTGCAGAAAGAAGGAACAGAGGTGCCGAAAGAGGCAAGAGGGTTATAGAAAGAGGCAAAACGGGTGCAGAAAGAAGCGAGAAGTGAAGAAAGAATCAAAAGAAGTGCAGAAAGAAGGAACAGAGGTGCAGAGAGAGGCAAGAGGGGTGCAGAAAAAAACAAAAGAAGTGCAGAAAGAAGCAACAGAGGTGCAGAAAAAGGCAAGAGGATTGCAGAAAGAGGGAACAGGGGGGCAGAAAGAGGCACGAGGGGTGCAGAAAGAAGCAATAGAGGTGCATAAAGAAGCAAGAGGAGTGCAGAAAGAAGCAACAGAGATGCAGAAAGAGGGAAGTGGGGTGGAGAAAGAGGCAAGAGGGATACAGAAAGAAAGAAGAGAGGTGCAGAAAGAAACAAAAGGAGTGCAGAGAGAAGGAACAGGGGTGCAGAAAGAGGCATGAGGGGTGAATAATGTGTGAAGGGTGGTGGAAAAAGAGGCAAGGGGGAGCAGAAAGAAGCAAGAAAAATGCAGAAAGAAACAAAAGAAGTGCAGAAAGACGGAACAGGGGTGCAGAAAGAGGCAAGAGGGGTACAGAAAGAGGGAAGAGGGGTGCAGAGAGAAGCATGAGTGGTGCAAAAAGAAGCAACAGAGGTGCAGAAAGAAGCAAGAGTAGTGCAGAAAGAAGCAACAGAGGTGCAGAAAGAGGCAAGAGAAGTGTAAAAAGAGGGAAAAGGGGTGCAGATGGAGGCACGAGGGGTGCAGAAAGAAGCAAGAGATGTGCAGAGAGAAACAAAAGAAGTGCAGAAAGAAGGACAAGAGGTGCAGAAAGAGGCAACAGGGGTGAAGAAAGAGGGAAGATGGGTAGAGAAAGAGACAAGGGGTGCAGAAAGAAGCGAGAAGTGCAGAAAGAAACAAAAGAAGTGCAGAAAGAAGGAACAGAGGTGCAGAAAGAGGCAAGAGGGGTGCAGAAAAAAACAAAAGAAGTGCAGAAAGAAGCAACAGAGATGCAAAAATGGGGACCAGGGGTGGAGAAAGTGGCGAGAGGGGTGCAGAAAGAAGCAAGAGAGGTGCAGAAATAAATAAAAGAAGAGCAGAAAGAAGGAACAGGGGTGCAGAAAGAGGCAAGAGGGGTGAAGAAAGAGGGAATAGGGGTGGAGAAAGTGGCAAGAGGGGTGCAGAAAGAATCAAGAGATGTGCAGGGAGAAACAAAAGAAGTGCAGAAAGAAGGACCAGAGGTGCAGAAAGAGGCAACAGGGGTGAAGAAAGAGGGAAGAAGGGTGGAGAAAGAGGCAAGGGGTGCAGAAAGAAGCAAGAGAGCTGTGGAAAGAAACAAAAGAAGTGCAGAAAGAAGGAACAGAGGTGCCGAAAGAGGCAAGAGGGTTATAGAAAGAGGCAAAAGGGGTGCAGAAAGAAGCGAGAAGTGAAGAAAGAATCAAAAGAAGTGCAGAAAGAAGGAACAGAGGTGCAGAAAGAGGCAAGAGGGGTGCAGAAAAAAACAAAAGAAGTGCAGAAAGAAGCAACAGAGGTGCAGAAAAAGGCAAGAGGATTGCAGAAAGAGGGAACAGGGGGGCAGAAAGAGGCACGAGGGGTGCAGAAAGAAGCAATAGAGGTGCATAAAGAAGCAAGAGGAGTGCAGAAAGAAGCAACAGAGATGCAGAAAGGGGGAAGTGGGGTGGAGAAAGAGGCAAGAGGGATACAGAAAGAAAGAAGAGAGGTGCAGAAAGAAACAAAAGGAGTGCAGAGAGAAGGAGCAGAGGTGCAGAAAGAGGAAAGTGGGATGCAGAAAGAGAGAAGAGGGGTGTGGAAGAGGCACGAGGGGTACATAAAGAAGCAAGAGGGGTGCAGAAAGAAGGAACAGAGTTGAAGAAAGAGGCAAGAGGGGAGCAGAAAGAGGGAAGACGGGTGCAGAAAGAGGCACATGGGTTGCAGAAAGAAGGGACAGAGGTGCAGAAAGAAGCAAGAGAAGGGCAGAAAGAAGCAACAGAGGTTCAGAAACAGGGATGAGGGGTGGAGAAAGAGGCAAGAGAAGTGCAGAAAGAAGCAACAGAGATGCAAAAAGGGGGACCAGGGGTGGAGAAAGTGGCGAGAGGGGTGCAGAAAGAAGCAAGAAAGGTGCAGAAAGAAACAAAAGAAGAGCAGAAAGAAGGAACAGGGGTGCAGAAAGAGGCATGAGGGGTGAATAATGTGTGAAGGGTGGTGGAAAAAGAGGCAAGGGGGTGCAGAAAGAAGCAAGAGAAATGCAGAAAGAAACAAAAGAAGTACAGAAAGAAGGAACAGGGGTGCAGCAAGAGGCAAGAGGGGTACAGAAAGAGGGAAGAGGGGTGCAGAGAGAAGCATGAGTGGTGCAAAAAGAAGCAACAGAGGTGCAGAAAGAAGCAAGAGTAGTGCAGAAAGAAGCAACAGAGGTGCAGAAAGAGGCAAGAGAAGTGCAAAAAGAGGGAAGAGGGGTGCAGATGGAGGCACGAGGGGTGCAGAAAGAAGCAAGAGATGTGCAGAGAGAAACAAAAGAAGTGCAGAAAGAAGGACAAGAGGTGCAGAAAGAAGCAACAGGGGTGAAGATAGAGGGAAGATGGGTAGAGAAAGAGACAAGGGGTGCAGAAAGAAGCAAGAGAGCTGCAGAAAGAAACAAAAGAAGTGCAGAAAGAGGGACAGAGGTGCAGAAAGAGGCAAGAGGGATATAGATAGAGGCAAAAGGGGTGCAGAAAGAAGCGAGAAGTGCAGAAAGAAACAAAAGAAGTGCAGAAAGAAGGAACAGAGGTGCAGAAAGAGGCAAGAGGGGTGCAGAAAAAAACAAAAGAAGTGCAGAAAGAAGCATAGAGGTGCAGAAAGAGGCAAAAGGAGTGCAGAAAGAGGGAAGAGGGGTGCAGAAAGAGGCACGAGGGGTGCAGAAAGAAGCAAGAGAGGTGCAGAAAGAAGCTACAGGAGTGCATAAAGAAGCAACAGAGATGCATAAAGGGGGAAGTGGGGTAGAGAAAGAGGCAAGAGGGATTCAGAAAGAAACAAGAGAGGTGCAGAAAGAAACAAAAGAAGTGCAGAAAGAAGGAGCAGAGGTGCAGATAGAGGAAAGTGGGATGCAGAAAGAGGGAAGAGGGTGAGGAAGAGGCACGAGAGGTGCAGAAAGAAGTAAGAGGGGTGCAGAAAGAAGCAAGAGAGATGCAGACAGAAACAAAAGAAGTGCAGAAAGAAGGAACAGAGGTGCAGAAAGAGGCAAGAGGAGTGCAGAAAGCAGGAAGAGGGGTGCAGAAAGATGCACAAGGGGTGCAGAAAGAAGCAAGAGACGTGCAGAAAGAAACAAAAGAAGTGAGGAAAGAAGGACCAGAGGTGCAGAAAGTGGCAAGAGGGGTGCCGGAAGAGGTGTTTGAAAGAGGCACAAGAGGTGCAGAAAGAGGCAGAAGGGGTGCAGAAAGAAGTGAGAGGTGCAGAAAGAAACAAAAGAAGGGCAGAAAGAAGGAACAGAGGTGCAGAAAGAGGCAAGAGGGATGCAGAAACAGGCAAGAGGAGTACAGAAAGAGAACAAGGGTGCAGAAATAGGCACAAGTGGTACAGAAAGAAGGAAGAGAGGTACAAAAAAACACATGATAAGTGCAGAAAGAAGCAACAGAGATACAGAAAGAGGGAAGAGGGGTGGAGAAAGAGGCATGAGAAGGGCAGAGAGAACCAACAGACACACAGAAAGGGGGAAGTGGGGTGGAAAAAGAGGCAAGAAGGGTTCAGAAAGAAGCAAGAGATGTGCAGAAAGAAACAAAAGAAGTGCAGAAAGAAGGAACAGAGGTGCAGAAAGAGGCAACAGGGGTGAATAATGTGTGAAGGGTGGTGGAAAAAGAGGCAAGGGGTGCAGAAAAAGCAAGAGAAATGTAGAAAGAAACAAAAGAAGTGCAGGAAGAAGGAACAGAGGTGCAGAAAGAGGCAAGAGGGGTGCAGAAAGAGGCAAAAGGGATGCAGAAAGAAGTGAGAGGTGCAGAAAGAAACAAAAGAAATACAGAAAGAAGGAACAAAGGTGCAGAAAGAGGCAACAGAGGTGAAAAATGTGTGAAGGGTAGTGAAGAAAGAGGCAAAGGGGTACAGAAAGAAACAAGAGAGCTGCAGAAAGAAACAAAAGAAGAGCATAAAGAAGGAACAGAGGTGCAGAAAGATGCAAGCAGGGTACAGAAAGAAACAAAAGAAGTGCAGAAAAAAGCAACAGAGGTGCACAAAGAGGCAAGAGGAGTGCAGAAAGAGAGAAGAGGGGTGCAGAAAGAGGCACGAGGGGTGCAGAAAGAAGCAAGAGAGGAACAGAAAGAAGCAAGAGAAGTGCATAAAGAAGCAACAGAGATGAAGAAAGGGGGAAGTGGGGTGGAGAAAGAGGCATGAGGGATACAGAAAGAAACAAGAGAGGTGCAGAAAGAAACAAAAGAAGTGCAGAAAGAAGGAACAGAGGTGCAGAAAGAGGCAAAAGGGGTGCAGAAAGAGGGAAGAGGGGTGTGTAAGAGGCACAAGGGATGCAGAAAGAAGCAAGAGGGGTGCAGAAAGAAGCTAGAGAGGTGCAGAAAGAAACTAAAGAAGTGCAGAAAGAAGAACAGAGGTGCAGAAAGAGGCAAGAGGAGTGCAGAAAGAGGGAAGAGGGGTGCAGAAAGAGGCACGAAGGGTGCAGAAAGATGCAAGAAATGTACAGAAAGAAACAAAAGAAGTACAGAAAGAAGCATTAGAGGTGCAGAAAGAGACAAGAGGGGAGCAGAGAGGGGTGCAGAAAGAGTCACAAGGGTTGCAGAAAGAAGGGACAGAGGTGCAGAAAGAGGCAAGAGAAGTGCAGAAAGATGGAACAGAGATGCAGAAAGGGGAAGTGTGGTGGAGATAGAGGCAAGAGGGATACAGAAAGACGCATGAGAGTTGCAGAAAGAAACAAAAGAAGTGCAGAAAGAAGGAACAGAGGTGCAGAAAGAGGCAAAAGGGGAGCTGAAAGAGGCAAAAGGGGTGCAGAAAGAAGCGAGAGGTGCAGAAAGAAACAGAAGTGCAGAAAGAAGGAACAGAGGTGCAGAAAAAGGCAATAGGGGTGCACAGAAAAACAAAATAAGTGCATAAAGAAGCAACAGAGGTGCAGAAAGAGGCAAGAATAGTTCAGAAAGAGGGAAGAGGGGTGCAGGAAGAGGCACGAGGGGTGCAGAAAGAAGCAAGAGAAGAATAGAAAGAAGCAAAAGAAGTGCATAAAGAAGCAACAGAGTTGCAGAAAGGGGGAAGTGGGGTACAGAAAGAGGCAGGAGGGATACAGAAAGAAACAAGAGAGGTGCAGAAAGAAACAAAAGAAGTGCAGAAAAAAGGAACAGAGGTGCAGAAAAAGGGAAGAGGGGTGCAGAAAGAGGGAAGAGGGGTGTGTAAGAGGCACAAGGGGTGCAGAAAGAAGCAAGAGCGGTGCAGAAAGAAGCTAGAGAGGTGCAGAAAGAAGAACAGAGGTGCAGAAAGAGGCAAGAGGAGTGCAGAAAGAGGGAAGAGGGGTGCAGAAAGAGGCACAAGAGGTGCAGAAAGAAGCAAGAGAGATGCAGAAAGAAGCAAGAGAAGTGCATAAAGAAGCAACAGAGATGCAGAAAGGGGGAAGTGGGGTGGAGAAAGAGGGATACAGAAAGTAGCAAGAGAGTTGCAGGAAGAAACAAAAGAAGTGCAGAAAGAAGGAACAGAGGTGCAGAAAGAGGCAAGAGGGGAGCAGAGAGAAGGAAGAGGGGTGCAGAAAGAGGCACAAGGGTTGCAGAAAGAAGGGACAGAAGTGCAGAAAGAAGCAAGAGAACTGTAGAAAGAAGCAACAGAGTTGCAGAAAGAGGGATGAAGGGTGGAGAAAGAGGCAAGAGAAGTACAGAAAGAAGCAACAGAGATGCAAAAAGGGGGAACAGGGTTGGAGAAAGTGGCGAGAGGGGTGCAGAAAGAAGCAAGAAAGATGCAGAAAAAAACAAAAGAAGAGCAGATAGAAGGAACAGTGGTGCAGAAAGATGGAAGAGGGGTGCGGGAAGAGGGGTGCAGAAAGAAGCACGAGTAGTGCAGAAAGAAGCAAGAGAGGTGCACAAAGAAGCAAGAGAAGTGCAGAAAGAAGCAACAGAGGTGCAGAAAGAGGCTAGAGGAGTGCAAAAAGAGCCACGAGGGGTGCAGAAAGAGGGTGCAAGGGGTGCAGAAAGAAGCAAGAGATGTGCAGAAGGAAACAAAAGAAGTGCAGAAAGAAGGAACAGAGGTGCAGAAGAGGCAATAGGGGTAAAGAAAGAGGGAAGAGAGGTGGAGAAAGAGGCAAGGGGGTAAAGAAAGAAGCAAGAGAGCTGCAGAAAAACAAAAGAAGTACAGAGAGAAGGAACAGAGGTGCAGAAAGAGGCAAGAGGAGTGCAAAAAGAGGGAAGAGAGGTGCAGAAAGAGGCATGAGGAGTGCAGAAAGAAGCAAGAGAGATGCAGAAAGAAGCAAGAGAAATGCATACAGAAGTAACAGAGATGCAGAAACGGGGAAGTGGGGTGGAGAAAGAGGCAAGAGGGATACAGAAAGAAACAGGAAAGGTGCAGAAAGAAACAAAAGAAGTGCAGAAAGAAGGAACAGAGGTGCAGAAATAGGCAAGAGGGGTGCAGAAAAAAACAAAAGAAGTGTAGAAAGAAGCAAAAAAGGTGCCCAAAGAGACAAGAGGAGTGCAGAAAGAGGGAAGAGGGGTGCAGAAAGAGCCATGAGGGGTACAGAGAGAAGCAAGAGAGGTACAGAAAGAAGCAAGAGAAGTGCATAAAGAAGCAACAGAGATGCAGAAAGGGGGAAGTGGGGTGGAGAAAGAGGCAAGAGGAATACAGAAAGAAAGAAGAGAGGTGCAGAAAGAAACAAAAGAAGTGCAGAAAGAAGGAACAGAGGTTCAGAAAGAGGAAAGTGGGGTGCAGATAGAAGGATGAGGGGTGTGAAAGAGGCACGAGGGGTGCAGAGAGGACCAAGAGGGGTCCAGAAAGAAGCAAGAGAGATGCAGAAAGAAACAAAAGTAGTGCAGAAAGAAGGAACAGCGGTGAAGAGGGAAGAGGAGTGCAGAAAGAGGGAAGAGGGGTGCAGAAAGAGGCACGAGGGGTGCAGAAAGAAGCAAGAGAGGTGGAGAAAGAAACAAAAGAAGTGCAGAAAGAAGCAACAGAGGGGCAGAAAGAGACAAGAGGGGAGCAGAAAGAGGGAAGCGGGGTGCAGAAAGAGGCACAAGGGTTGCAGAAAGAAGGGACAGAAGTGCAGAAAGACACAAGAGAAGTGCAGAAAAAAGCAACAGAGATGCAGAAAGGGGGAAGAGGGGTGGAGAAAGAGGCTAGAGGGGTGCAGAAAGAAGCAAGAGAGGTGAAGAAAGAAACATAAGATGTGCAGAAAGAAGCAACAGAGGTATATAAAGAGGCAAGAGGAGTGTAGAAAGAGGGAAGAGGGGTGCAGAAAGAGGCACGAGAGGTGCAGAAAGAAGCAAGAGAGATGCAGGAAGAAGCAAGAGAACTGTAGAAAGAAGCAACAGAGTTTCAGAAAGAGGGATGAGGGGTGGAGAAAGAGGCAAGAGAAGTACAGAAAGAAGCAACAGAGATGCAAAAAGGGGGAACAGGGGTGGAGAAAGTGGCAAGAGGGGTGCAGAAAGAAGCAAGAAAGTTGCAGAAAAAAACAAAAGAAGAGCAGATAGAAGGAACAGTGGTGCAGAAAGATGCAAGAGGGGTACAGAAAGAGGGAAGAGGGGTGCAGAAAGAAGCACGAGTAGTGCAGAAAGAAGCAAGAGAGGTGCAGAAAGAGGCTAGAGGGGTGCAAAAAGAGGCACGAGGGGTGCAGAAAGAGGGTGCAAGGGGTGCAGAAGGAAGCAAGAGATGTGCAGAAGGAAACAAAAGAAGTGCAGAAAGAAGGAACAGAGGTGCAGAAGAGGCAACAGGGGTAAAGAAAGAGGGAAGAGAGGTGGAGAAAGAGGCAAGGGGGTAAAGAAAGAAGCAAGAGAGCTGCAGAAAAACAAAAGAAGTGCAGAGAGAAGAAACAGAGGTGCAGAAAGAGGCAAGAGGGATACATAAAGAAACAGGAAAGGTGCAGAAAGAAACAAAAGAAGTGCAGAAAGAAGGAACAGATGTGCAGAAAGAGGCAAGAGGGGTGCAGAAAGAG
This sequence comes from Calotriton arnoldi, assembly GCA_963921515.1. Taxonomy (NCBI): domain Eukaryota; kingdom Metazoa; phylum Chordata; class Amphibia; order Caudata; family Salamandridae; genus Calotriton; species Calotriton arnoldi. The sequence goes on from CAWUFW010006536.1 coordinate 23,361, forward strand.
GCAAGAGGGATGTGAAAGATGCACTAGGGGTGCAGAAAGAAGCAAGAGGCATGCAGAAAGAAGCAAGAGAGTTGTAGAAAGAATCAAAAAAGTGCAGAAAGAAGGAACAGAGGTGCAGAAAGAGGCAAGAGGGGTGCAGAAAGAGGGAAGAGGGATGCAGAAAGAGGCACAATGGTTGCAGAAAGAAGGGACAGAGGTGCAGAAAGAAGCAAGAGAAGTGGAGAAAGAAGCAACAGAGGTGCAGAAAGAAGAATGAGGGGTGGAGAAAGAGCCAAGAGAAGTGCAGAAAGAAGCAACAGAGATGCAAAAAGGGGGAACAGGGGTGGAGAAAGTGGCAAGAGGGGTGCAGAAAGAAGCAAGAGATGTGCAGAAAGAAACAAAAGAAGTGCAGAAAGAAGAAACAGAGGTGCAGATAGAGGCAAGAGGGGTGCAGAAAGAGGGAAGAGGGGTGCAGAAAGAAGCATGAGTGGAGCAGAAAGAAGCAAAAGAGGTGTATAAAGAAGCAAGAGGAGTGCAGATAGAAGCAACAGAGGTGTAGAAAGAGGCAAGAGGGGTGCAGAAAGAAGAAACAGAGGTGCAGAAAGAGGCAAGAGGGGTGCAGAAAGAGGGAAGAGGGGTGCAGAAAGAAGCATGAGTGGAGCAGAAAGAATCAAAAGAGGTGTAGAAAGAAGCAAGAGGAGTGCAGAAAGAAGCAACAGAGGTGTAGAAAGAGGCAAGAGGGGTGCAAAAAGATGCACGAGGGGTGGAGAAAGAAGCAAGAGACGTGCAGGCAGAAACAAAAGAAGTGCAGAAAGAAGTAACAGAGGTGCAGAAAGAGGCAAGAGGGGTGCAGAAAGAGGCAAGATGGGTGCAGAAAAAAGCAAGAGGTGCAGAAAGAAACAAAAGAAGTACAGAAAGAAGGAACAGAGGTGCATAAAGAGGCAAGAGGGGTGCGGGAAGAGGGATGTGAAAGAGGCACGATGTGTGCAGAAAGAGGCAAAAGGGGTGCAGAAAGAAGCGAAAGGTACAGAAAGAAACAAAAGAAGTGCAGAAAGAAGGAACAGAGGTGCAGAAAGAGGCAAGAAGGGTGCAAAAAGAGGAAAGAGGGGTGCAGGAAGAGGCATGTGGGGTGTAGAAAGAAGCAAGAGATGTGCAGAAAGAAACAAAATAAGTGCAGAAAGAAATCACAGAGGTGCAGAAAGAGGCAACAGGGGTGGAGAAAGAGGATGGATGGGTGGAGCAAGAGACAAGGGGGTGCAGAAAGAAGCAAGAGAGATGCAGAAAGGAACAGAAGAAGTGCAGAAAGAACGAACCGAGGTGCAGAAAGAGGCAAGAGGGGAGCACAAAGAGGGAAGAGGGGTGTGAATGAGGCATAAGGAGTGCAGAAAGAAGCAAGAGGAGTGCAGAAAGAAGTAACAGAGATGCAGAAAGAGGCAATAAGGGTGCAAAAAGAAGCAAGAGGAGTGCAGATAGAAGCAACAGAGGTGTAGAAAGAGGCAAGAGGGGTGCAGAAAGAAGAAACAGAGGTGCAGAAAGAGGCAAGAGGGGTGCAGAAAGAGGGAAGAGGGGTGCAGAAAGAAGCATGAGTGGAGCAGAAAGAATCAAAAGAGGTGTAGAAAGAAGCAAGAGGAGTGCAGAAAGAAGCAACAGAGGTGTAGAAAGAGGCAAGAGGGGTGCAAAAAGATGCACGAGGGGTGGAGAAAGAAGCAAGAGACGTGCAGGCAGAAACAAAAGAAGTGCAGAAAGAGGTAACAGAGGTGCAGAAAGAGGCAAGAGGGGTGCAGAAAGAGACAAGATGGGTGCAGAAAAAAGCAAGAGGTGCAGAAAGAAACAAAGAAGTACAGAAAGAAGGAACAGAGGTGCATAAAGAGGCAAGAGGGGTGCGGGAAGAGGGATGTGAAAGAGGCACGATGTGTGCAGAAAGAGGCAAAAGGGTGCAGAAAGAAGCGAAAGGTACAGAAAGAAACAAAAGAAGTGCAGAAAGAAGGAACAGAGGTGCAGAAAGAGGCAAGAAGGGTGCAAAAAGAGGAAAGAGGGGTGCAGGAAGAGGCATGTGGGGTGTAGAAAGAAGCAAGAGATGTGCAGAAAGAAACAAAATAAGTGCAGAAAGAAATCACAGAGGTGCAGAAAGAGGCAACAGGGGTGGAGAAAGAGGATGGATGGGTGGAGCAAGAGACAAGGGGGTGCAGAAAGAAGCAAGAGAGATGCAGAAAGGAACAGAAGAAGTGCAGAAAGAACGAACCGAGGTGCAGAAAGAGGCAAGAGGGGAGCACAAAGAGGGAAGAGGGGTGTGAATGAGGCATAAGGAGTGCAGAAAGAAGCAAGAGGAGTGCAGAAAGAAGTAACAGAGATGCAGAAAGAGGCAATAAGGGTGCAAAAAGAGGTAAGAGGGGTGCAGGAAGAGGCATGTGGGGTGTAGAAAGAAGCAAGAGATGTGCAGAAAGAAACAAAATAAGTGCAGAAAGAAATCACAGAGGTGCAGAAAGAGGCAACAGGGGTGGAGAAAGAGGATGGATGGGTGGAGCAAGAGACAAGGGGGTGCAGAAAGAAGCAAGAGAGATGCAGAAAGAAACAGAAGAAGTGCAGAAAGAAGGAACCGAGGTGCATTAAGAGGCAAGAGGGGTGGGGGAAGAGGGGTGTGAAAGAGGCACGAGGGGTGCAGAAAGAAGCAAGAGAGTTGCAGAAAGAGGGAAGAGGGGTGGAGAAAGAGACAAGAGAAGTTCAGAAATAAGCAACAGAGATGCAGAAAGGGGGAAGAGGGGTGGAGAAAGAGGCAAGAGGGGTGCAGAAAGAAACAAAAGAAGTGCAGAAAGAAGGAACAGAGGTGCAGAAAGAGGCAAGAGGAGTGCAGAAAGAGCAGAAGGGTGCAGAAATAAGCACAAGTGGTGCAGAAAGAAGCAAAAGAGGTGCAGAAAGAAACAAAATAAGTGCAGAAAGCAGGAACAAAGGTGCAGAAAGAGGCAAGAGGGGTGCAGAAAGAGGCAAGAGGGGTGGACAAAGAAGCAAGTGAGGTGCAGAAAGAGGCAACAGAGATGCAGAAAGAGGCAAAAGAGGTGCAGAAAGTTGAAGGGATGGGCAGAAAGAGGCAAGAGATGTGCAGGAAAAGACAGAAAGGTGCAGAAAGAAGCAACAGAAATGCAGAAAGAGGCAAGAGAGGTGCAGAAAGAAGCAAGAGTGGCTAGCACACTATTAGTACCAATTTAACACCCACATTTAGCAATAAGTAACAGGTGACCATTCTAGGTTTGCAAAGGACCTTCCACCATGCTGTAACACTTGTCGCTGCATTTTTGGCAAAGTTTGAGCTGTTTGAGCGAGAAACAAGGCTTTTTTTTGTTCAAATCTGCAGCTTATGCAGCAGATGATGGATTATGTGACAAATACGGAAAATGTATAATAGTGCGAAAGTTGGTGCAGCTAAACAGTCGCATAATTCCAGTAGCCCTGCTCATACCTCTGACTAGGTCCAGAAGTGCTTGTCAGTGGTCCCTTCTTTTTTTTGTCTCATTGACTTTATAGTTTAGCTTCTATGGAAATGAGGAAGACTAAACCTGAGGTTACCACTCCACAACACAGACTACCATACCACATAATTACTCTCCATAACACATAATCCCACTGTACAAACTTCCTATACCCTAAATACCACATACTTTCTAATCACATAATTTCACTGCACAACATACCACATAATTTCACTACACACAACATACATCCACTCCACTCCCAAAAAAAATTAGTAAAAAACTTTAAAAAAACTACATTTACAACACCAATAGCTCTAACTCGCAAATGCGAGACCTATTACATTGCAAATGCTTGTTAACTGGTAGTCGTGTTTGCAGAGTGGTGGAGAAAGGGGGCTGGGCCTCCAACTAGCGCTCAGGAATTCTGCTGTGTAGGGCTTACAGGAGGTACCAGGAGGGCTTCTTGACCTCCAAAGTCCCTCAGGAGATAAGTGGACTTCATCCCCCAACCAGTATTGTGCCAGGAGGCGCATTTGCAAAGTGGTGGAGAAAGGGGGGCATGGCCTCCGAAGACCTCTTAGCAATCCCACTGTGTGGGACTTACTGGAGATAACAGGAGGGGTAGTTGGCCCCCAAGGACAACCTTGGGGGCCAACTACTCCTTCTATTACCTCCAGTAGGTCCCACACAGCAGCATTGGTAAGTTCTTATAGCAGGCCACACCCCCTTTGCCCACCAGTCTGCAAACACACTCCCTGGCATGCTCTTCGATGGGGATTTAAGTCCCCTTCGCTGCTGGGGGTTGTTAGGGCCAACTAGCCTACCTGTTACCTCCAGTAAACCCCACACAGTGGGACCACTGAGAGGTGGACACAGGCCACGCCCCCTTTCTCCACCACTCTGCAAACGCACCTCCTGGTGATATCGATATTTCTTTTTTTTAATTTCTCAGGAACTAATGAACGGATTTATGCCATTTAAAACAAGCATTGGCATAGCCAATAGGTCTCGCCTTTGGGACCTTATAAGTGTTTAGTTATCCAGCACAATATCCTTTGTGCAACATCATCAACTGTTGCATGGCTAAACACTTATAAGGTCCCAAAGGCGAGACCTATTGGCTATGCCAATGCTTGTTTTATTTAACCCACAGGCTTTAATTTTTTATTTCATCTCAACTAAAAAATGTAACGTCCATATCAAGTGGAAACAGGAATGCGTTCTCCTGCATAAGATCTCGTCTTCACAAGTTGGCAAAATAAAAATACAACATTCCCTAGAAAAAATGAGACCTGCCTCTGTTGTAAACACATTACGTAAATAATCCAGGGTTACCCAACTGCAGTCACTGAGGAATCTCTCCTGCTCTCTGATTTTCTATCACAAACAAAACGTATGCAGCGTTTTCACAGATGTAAGGTCTACAGTACGGCTTCTTCACCCCCGCCCTCTGGTGTGTTTTGACTCACTCCCTCCCGCTCTCCGTTGTGTTTTCAACCCCCCAGGTCCCTCCCACTCTCCGTTGCCTTTTCAAACCACCCTCCCATTTCAACCTCAGAATCCCGGCTTGACTAAGTGCTTAGAAGCCTCCGACGGATGTTGCATTAAGTGGCATAAAGCACTCACTCACATGAAATCACCCGTTGTTCGCCGAGTGCCCCCCTGTCCCTTTTGTAGCACTATTAGGAGCCCTCACACAGAGCAGCTGTGAGATAACATAAGATAATGAGTATTTGAAAAAGTGCACGTTCACCCAAGGGTATCTTGGTGCTGAATAACAGATGTTTATTGTTACCCAACTCAATGATACTCATGTTATCGACCTCAGAGGGATGAAGGGCTGAATGGACCGTCGGGATTTGAACCTTTGACTATGAGGTCGAGCACAAGCCCATACAGTGAACGCAATACACAAATGGCACCAAAACCCGGCCCCTTCCCCTCATCCCCCAAGTGGGTGAGCTCAGGGGTCCGGCACTGTTTGCAGCATGAAACACGATCCAGACACACTGCAGCATATAATGTAGTATACCACAAACTGTATCCATAAAACACACACACACAACCTTATTCATCATCTCAAGGCCACTTTCTGCGGGAGGAGGGGTGAACAGGTCAAGTGACATTCCTGATCTCCTACCCCTGCAGTAGACACAAGCTCTCTCACTTGCACACCTCACTGAGGCCTTGGCGAGTGGTGCTCGGCGCTGGCCCGCATGGCTGCACCCCCATGCTCCTCACCGCACTGTGGGCCTCACTGAAGCGGGGCAGCTCACTGCGCTCAGACAGGTTTGAACTACCCACGCCTCCGTAGCTCACCGAAATGGAGCAGCTCCTCACAGTGGAGGGTTGAACTCTGAGGTAATGTAGACCCTGAAATGGCGTTTATCCCCGCTCGCGGCGCTATACGACCTTCCACCGCACCCAACCTCGCCCACAAAGCACCCAAAGTACTGCTTTCAACCTCTGCATGCAGCAGTTGTTGAAATAGGACACTACAAAGAAACTGGGGACAGGACAATAATCAGGAAGCAATAAATCCGTGCTGGGTCACAGACTTTGAAGGAGAAAGCTAGCTCCCCAGGGCGGGGTCTAATCAGCACAATTCTCACTTACAACCGCTGTACTTTAAAACACACGCACCGAGGAAAAGTTACATTTATTGGAGACAGGACTCCCACGTGTAAACTGGCAACCCCAGTCTGATGCGAGTCACGTTTTGTGAATGCATTTTGCACAACTCCTACTGATTGCCTTGAAACCGCTTCTGAGTCTTTTGAGGCGCTATAAATACACAAAACACAAAAATCTAACTGAATTCAGCAAACTGAGGCAAAGCGGGTGCTTAGATGTGGCTCTCAAGCGGTGTATATATACTCGTATAATTTGAAAAGTCAATTTAAAGGTACTTCATGTAATACACACACATACTTTTGCGGGCAAAACCTCTTCATTGGACTTTAGAAGAACTTGCTTTGAATCAGGGGCTGCAGCGCGTGTTGAATTAACAACTTCAAATGTATTAAATAAACTCTGCTCGCTGTGGCAGACGGTGTGTTTCCAGCACTTGAGCTGGACACGGGAACACTGAACCAGAAGGGCTGTGGTGCGCAACCCACACTTCCAACTTTCGCACCTAGCGAAGTTTCCCAGTTTAAGCCCCGTGTGACATTAAACCAATGCAAAATATGTTTACCCGCACTTTAATGAAGCCAATCCAATACTGTAAAATTATGCGGCATACACAAATGTACCTTTTATAAAACAAAAAAAAGTCAAGACAGTCACGTAAATAAAAAACCGCGAGACCTATTGGCTATGCCAATGCTTGTTGAATTTTGCCTCCACTGGCTACATGCTGTGCAGTGCAGCGAAGGAAATTGTATATACATCACGGGGTGGGTCCTTAGAGATTCAGCAAGATGTGTTCATGTGGGAAACAGATCTGGAGGTATTCTATTGGAGAAAATATCCAGTGGTTTAATCGCGCAGGAGCGGAATGTGGACACCTATAGATTAATTAGATTGTCTTCCCATTTTTTGTGACGCTGCAAAATAAATGTAAAGAATAATGTTTTGCATGTCTTAGAATGCTTAAAAATGTGTTGAAAGTAGTCATTGCCTGCTCCCCCTCAAAGCAAATGTTTTTTTGCTGGAAAATGTCAACTTTCCTGAATTGCACTAGTCATGTGACAAATCCGATGTTAAAGATACAGCTGAAATGGCTGCTTTACACTAAAAAGTGTGCCTTCATGTGAAGCTGGGGGAGAGAGAGAGAGAAAGAGAGAGCGGGAGAGACAGAGAGAAAGAGAGAGAGAGAAAGCGAGAGGAGAGAGAGAGCGAGAGAGAGAGAGCGAGAGAGAGAAAGAGCCCGGAAGTGCTGCGTGCATGCGCGTGCAGTTTGCTCATTTTCAAGCACTGCACTCGTGCTTGTGGCACGCCCCTGCTCGCTCCCGCAAGGTGGATGCCGCCACAAGCATGAGTGTGTGCTTGGAAATGACCAGAGCGACGGCTAAAGGTCCTCCTATGCAGCGCATGCGCGCTGCGTAGGCGAGACCTAAAAAGGTCGCTTTCTGAACCAAGACCTATTTTTTTGCCAAATTTGGTGTGATTCCGTTCAGCAGTCCGGGCTGTAGCTTTGTCTAAAGTTTCCTTTGGAAATTAACATGGAGAAAACGTGTTTTGGGACCCCCTTTTTTCTCGGCCCCCGCTCAATGATTCACCCTGAAACTTTCAAGACAGGAGCTGAGCTGAGCGAACCATTAGCTTTGAAAAGTTCACGAAGATTCGTCAAACGGCGCCAAAGATATTGGCAAATAAACAAACGCTTTTGAATAGAAACGAGGTCCTAACTATAACTACCTACTGGCGACCGCCAGTAGGTAATGTATATGTATATATATATATATATATATATATATATATATATATATATATATATATATATATATATATATTGAAACCAAAGTCCTGTCCCTCTAATTGCAGTCAAGAGGGAAACACCACAGGTACGGGCCTCCAACGTATTCCAAAGAAGATCAAAAACACGGGTTCACAGTTCCATAATTTATTCGGTCTTCACCCAAGTGAAACAGACAAGTGTCCGCCCCAGACGCGTTTCGATCGCCACAGCGATCATGATCATATATATATGTATATATATATATATATATATATATATATATATATATATATATATATATATATATATATATATATATATATATTTATATATATATTCACTGAAAAACCATAGGTTTCAGGGACGTTATAGTTACAAATTAGCATTTAAAAAACCTTTGAAATTCACTGAAAAACCATAGGTTTTAGGGACAGTTATAGTTAGTTGGACATTGCACTCGTACAAAACCCGTGAAATTCCCCCGTTATAGTTAGTCCAGCTAACTATAACTCGCGCCCCGCAATGCACTGCTGATGACGTCACATATTACATCACTCATGACATGGTCAGTGACATCACTGATGACATCACTGATGACATCTCAAATGACATCACTGATGACATCATCCAGTGACTGTGTGTTTCTGTAAAGTTTAAATATTTTTAATATATATAGGAAAAGACGTATTGAAGAATGAGTGGGTGTGTAAGTGTCTGTATGGATGATTTAGTAGGTGCATGACTGACTGTATAAGTGAGTGATTTAACGTATCTTACTGAATGCATGGGTTAGTGACTAAACTGGGTGAATGTCTGTATCCGTCTGTCTGTTGCTGTGTAAGTGGCTGCATGTGTTTGTGAATAGCTACATGAGTGTCTATATGAGTTATTGAATGCTTGTGTGAGTATCTGTATGGGTGCCTGAGTGTTTGTGTGGGAGGGGTGTGTGCGACTCTGTGCATAGATGTGTGAGTGGGTGATTCACTGGGTGGATGGTTTCAAGAGTGCATCTGTGATAGACTGTATGGGTGGGTAAGTGTGTGTAAGAGTGTGTTAGTGAGTGAATGTATGTCCCAGTGGTACATGTGTGAGTAACTACATATGTGAAAGGCAGTATATATGTGTGTTGGAGTATATAAATAGCTATAAGCTTAGAGTGAGTGATTGTGATAGTGGCTGTATGGATGAGTGTGTGCTTGTATCAGTGATTGTATAAGAGCGTAAGAATGTGCTAGTATTTGTATGAGTAAGTGAGCTGGTGTGTGTATAACTGTATAGGTGAGTAAATGGTAGTGTGTTTAATTATTTGCATGACTGACTAGGTGTGTGAGTACCTCTATGGATGAGTGGCGGTGTTTGAGTGTCTATATAGGAGTATGAGTGCATATGATAGTCCTGTACTGAGTGACCATAAGTATGAGTGACTGTACGGGTGAGTGAGTGGATGTGTGTGTGTAGACCTAAGAATCAGTGAGTGGGTATGTAGTTATTGGTGTTGGAGTGTCTATGGTTTTGCGAATGGCAGTCTGTAATTTAGAGTGGGTGTATCAAAGGTTATATTAGGGTGTGAGAAGATGCATGAAATTATCACATGGATGATGTCATCAGTGATGTCATCAGTGATGTCATTTGAGATGTCATCAGTGATGTCATCAGTGATGTCACTGACCATGTCATGAGTGATGTAATATGTGACGTCATCAGCAGTGCATTATGGGGCGCGAGTTATAGTTAGCTGGACTAACTATAACGGGGAATTTCACGGGTTTTGTACGAGTGCAATGTCCAACTAACTATAACTGTCCCTAAAACCTATGGTTTTTTCAGTGAATTTCAAAGGTTTTTTAAATGCTAATTTGTAACTATAACGTCCCTGAAACCTATGGTTTTTTCAGTGAATTTCAAAGGTTTTTTAAATGCTAATTTGTAACTATAACATGTCTGAAACCTACGGTTTTTTCAGTGAATTTCAAAGGTTTTGTAAATGACAATTTTTAAATGTATTAATTGTTATATAAATTTTTTTCATACTGATTTACTACATTTTTAGAAACAATTTTTTTTTACATATTTTATTTTTTAAATTACATTGTAATTACATTATACATTACATTACAAAAATACTTTCTCAGAATGAATTACTTTAGTTTAAATACTTTGCACATAGGCAATAGACTTTTAAGTACAGTAGTTACAGTTGTTGCAATGGGCAACACATTTTCAAACACAATGCAACATTCAGCTCAATGTGAATTTCTAGTTAAATGCAATTAGTTACTTTATGGATTACTTTTTCTAACCACAGGACTGGATCCTAGATTCAGTCCTGGGACATCTCCTGTAAAACAGTTGAGTAAAAGCGTTTTGGTTACAGTCGTGATTTTTAAGGAATATTATTGTACTTTAAAAGTTGACACTTAGAAACTTTTTCTCATAGAATCACCAATGTTATCCTATGGAAGGAAATTCACTTAGAAGGTAAAAACTGTTATCGTTACTTTTTCTTACTCAGTGTTGGATCCTGGATCCAGCACTGGTGCATCTCCTGTAAACAGTTGAAAGAATGCGTTTAAGTCATACAGGCGATTTTTTAGGAATATTTGTAGTTTGTGAAAATCGACACTTTGAAACTTTTCTGCTAAAAACCAGACAATGGATTCCTATGGAAGAAAATATAAGTTACTGGTAAGTACGGTTAAAATTACTTTTCAGGGTCAGTGCTGGGCTAAAAGATGCAGCACTGGGTTCTCTCCTGATAACAGGTGAGTAAATTGGAATTCGTACTTTGGTTGATTTTAGAGGAATATTATAAAGTTCCAAAACTCCACACTTAGAAGAATTTCCAAGTGAAACCAGTCAATGTTAGCCTATGGAAGGAAATTCAAGTTACTGGTAAGTACGGTTAAAATTACTTTTCAGGACCAGTACTGGGCTGAAAGATGCAGCACTGAGGTCTCTCCTGATAACAGGTGAGTAAATCAGAATTCGGATTTCGGCTGATTTTAGAGGAATATTTGTATGTTTCAAAAATCAACACTTAGAAACTTTTTCAGCAAAAAGCAGGCAATGATATCCTATGGAAGGAAATTCAAGTTACTGGTAAGTACGGTTAAAATTACTTTTGAGGATCAGTACTGGGCTGAAAGATGCAGCACTGAGGTCTCTCCTGATAACAGGTGAGTAAATCGGAATTCGTATTTCGGCTGATTTTAGAGGAATATTTTAAAGTTCCAAAACTCCACACTTAGAAGAATTTCCAAGTGAAACCAGTCAATGTTAGCCTATGAAGGAAATTCAAGTTACCGGTAAGTACGGTTAAAATTACTTTTCAGGACCAGTACTGGGCTGAAAGATGCAGCACTGAGGTCTCTCCTGATAACAGCTGAGTAAATCAGAATTTGGATTTCGGCTGATTTTAGAGGAATATTTGTATGTTTCAAAAATCAACACTTAGAAACTTTTTCAGCAAAAAGCAGGCAATGATATCCTATGGAAGGAAATTCAAGTTACTGGTAAGTACGGTTAAAATTACTTTTCAGGATTAGTACTGGGCTGAAAGATGCAGCACTGAGGTCTCTCCTGATAACAGGTGAGTAAATCGGAATTCGTATTTCGGATGATTTTAGAAGAATATTTGCACAATGGTGAAGGGAGGGGCGGGGCCTGAGGTGACATCTGTGCAAACGCGCCCGTGGCGCGTTTTAAGTTGGGGGATTAAGTCCCCTTGAATCCTGAGGGTCCCTAGGGGCCAACTAGCCCACCAGGAACCTCCAATATGCGCCAGGGGCTGCGTTGCAGAGACGTGTAGAGAGGCCACACCCCTTTTACACCTCTCTGCAACGCAGCTCTGTGGCGCTTTCTGGATGTACCTGTTGGGCTAGTTGGCCCCCAGGGACCCTCAGGATTGAAGGGGATTTAATCCCCAACTTAAAACGCGCCACGGGGCGCGTTTGCACAGATGTCACCTGAAGCCCCGCCCTCCCTTCACCACTGTGCAAACGCGCCCGTGGCGCGTTTTAAGTCGGGGGATTAACTCCCTTGAATCCTGAGGGTCCCTGGGGGCCAACTAGCCCAACAGGTATATCCAAAAAGCGCCACAGAGCTGCGTTGCAGAGAGGTGTAAAAGGGGCGTGGCCTCTGTACACCTCTCTGCAACGCAGCCCCTGGCGCATACTGGAGGTTCCTGGTGGGCTAGTTGGCCCTCAGGGACCCCCAGTATTCAAGGGGAATTGCTTCTCTGCAAACGCGCCAGGGGGCGCGTTTGCAGAGTGGTGAAGGAAGGGGCGGGGCCTGCGGGCCCGATCGTTTTTTGTTTTTTTGTCCTCTGAAGGGGGCTGTGTGGCCCCCTTACTTTTTCCTGTTTTTGGGCCCTGGGGACCCCATCCCCCAGGGCCTTACCCCTTTTTTAATTAAATTTATTTAAAAACGGGAAGGGGGCCGCGTGGCCCCCTTCCCTGGGCCTGTATTGGCCCCGGGACCCCATCCCCTGGGCATGGCCTCTATTTTTATTTTTATTCTTTGGAGGGGGCTGCGTGGCCCCCTCCTCTGGCCATTTAAGGCCCCGGGGACCCCATCCCCGGGGCCGGCCATACCCTTTTTTTTTTTTTAATTTTTTAAACTTTGGGAGGGGGCCGCGTGGCCCCCTCCCGGGCCACTACTTGCCCCGGGACCCCATCCCCCGGGCTGGCTCCTCTCCGTTGGGGACTGTGGGGGTCCCCAAGCCCCCACAGTCCCGCCGGCTCCCGCGTCCCTTGGGAGCCGGCATTGCTTTTACACATGGGGAGCTGCTAAGATGCAGCTCCCCATGTGGAAAGCATCGGCTTTGGATATTGGAAGAGAGAGCAGGTTTCCTGCCTCTCTTCCAATATCCAAAGCAGTTTGCTATGGCAGGACGGGAGCCGCGAGGCTCCCGTCCTGCCATAGCAAACTACAGTGTCCCGGGGTAGGCACCCGGGACACTGCAGGAGCCGGCCCTGGGGGTGGCGGTCCCCAGGGCCATCAAGGGCTCCAGGAGGGGGCCGCGCGGCCCCCTCCCTTAATTGCACAGCCCCGGGAGGTGGTGGTCCCCGGGCTCTGGGGTCCGTAACGGACCCCCATATTTAAATGTTTAGTGCCCCGGGAGGTGGCGGTCTCGGGCGTGTGGGGGCTGGAGCCCCCACACAGGTTTTTCAATTTTTAAAAAAAGCCCCGGGGAGGTGGTGGTCCTCAGGGCTGCGGGAGGGCTCAGAGCCCTCCCGCACCATTTAAAAAAAGCCCGGGGGGTGGCGGTCCTCGGGCTTGGGGGCCCTTTGAGGCCCCCACACATAAAATTAACCCCCCACCATGCCCCCGGGACTTGGGCCACCCGGGGCAAAATACAATCGAAGCGCGGGAGACCGCGCTTCGATTTTTTTTCCGGCAGGATTCGCGCACCCTGAGCGCATCCTGCCGATTTTTAAAAAAATTTTTTTTTTTTTGCCCAGGGGTCCTTGTGGGACCCCTGAGCAAACCTAGGGGGTCAGGGTGTTTCTACCCTGCCCCCTTTGTGCGCTTTGCGCACTTGTTTCTGTCCCTCGGTTCTACCGAGGGATAAAATGGCTGCCAACATTTCCTGAATCGGAATGTTGACAGCCAGCTGACAGCCAATTAACATGCAGCTCGTGATCGGGAGGGTACGCGGACCCTACTCGGCCATAGATATCACTATCTTTTACTTTTGATTTTCTCAGCAACTACTGAACGGATTTACACCATTTAACAAAAAGGGTTCTTTCTGAACCAAGAACTACCTCTTGCCAAATTTGGTGTAATTCCGTTCAGCAGTTCGGGCTGTAGCCGTGTCTAAAGTTTCCTATGGAAAATTGCATGGGGAAAACGCGTTTTGGGACCCCCTTTTTCTCGGCCCCCGCTTGACGAATCCCCCGAGACTTTCAGGGTAGGAGCGGACCGGAGCGGGCCACAAAGTTTGAAAATTTTGCGAAGATACGTCAACCGGCAAGAGAGTTATTTCAAATAGAATGTCGCGGATTTCCTATGGATAATAGGTTGTAACTATAACTATCTACTGGCGACCGCCAGTAGATAATATATATATATATATATATATATATATATATATATATATATATATATATATATATATATATCACACATCCACTCCCACGTCTCCAAAGGAAGAAAAACGCTGCACTCCAGTCTCCGTATGTAATAAACCACTTGTTGTTTTATTAGCACGTAGCAAACACCTACGCATTTCAACTCCTCAGAGTCTTGCTCATATACATATATATCCCGCAAGGACATCCTTGTGGGCCAACTATCCCTCCTGCTACCTTCCGTAAGTCCCAAACTGTGGGATTGCTGAGAGTTCTTCGTTGTCCCACCCTCTTTCACCACCACTCTGCAAACATGCCTCCTGATGCACTACTAGTTGGGGGATGGGATGAAGTCTCCTTGGCTGCTGAGGGCCTTTGGGGGCAAACAACCCCTCCTGTCACCTCCAGTAAGTCCCACATAGCAGGATTGCTAAGGGGTATTCGGAGGCAACGCCCCCTTTCTCCACCACTCAGCAAACTCACCTCCTGGTGCACTACTAATTGGGAAATGAAGCCCTCTTGAATGCTGAGGGACCTTGGGGGCCAAGAAGTCCTCCTGGTACCTCCTGTAATTCCTACACAGTGGCATTCCTGAGAGCTGGTCGGAGGCCTAGCACCCTTTCTCCACTACTCTGCAAACGCGACTACTAGTTTAAAAAGCATAGAAATGCACCAAAAAAAAACAAAGGGTACTGGGACGTTAGAGTTGGGAATTAGTATTTAAAAAACCTTAGAAATTCACTAAAAAACAAAGGTTACAGGCACGTTATAGTTAGGAAATGGAATAAAACAAATCTTAGAAATTCACTGTGAAAACCAAAGGTTACAGAGACGTATGCTCAGGTGTCACCCATATAAAACTAACCATGGGCAGTGAACTCCACTCCGCTCGCATGTACATGCTAGAAAAATTCTCTAATAAAGAGATCAGCAAGTAGAGAGTCTTGAGAAGCGAGATAGAAAGTTTGGGAGACCAGAGTGCAGTAAAGGAATTAGAAGAAAAAATGGTGGAGCGACTACACAAGTATGAAGAGGTTAAAGTGAAAAAATCAACAGAAAATTCAGAGGGATAAACGCGATTACACAGTAGGACAAATATTAACCTTTGCAAGGAAATATGATATTTATAGGAAGGAGATGCTCCAAGAAGACAAGTTTTCACAACAAATACCGCTTTGCGAGAGAAGCCAAGAAATAGAAAAAAGACCGACCCCCCCCTAGAAAGAGTAAGACGGATGGGAAGGGGAATAGGAAACGATTCCAACAAAGGTGCAGGATCATAAGAGGGGGTGGTAGGAATACCACAGAATGAGCGTGTAGCCCGCCAGAAGAAGAGGACCGAGAAGAAAGATAAACAGTCTTCAATCTATTACAAAGAAGTCTGACCAAAGAGGAGGCCCCACTTTTGGAACTAGGACTTTCCTTCTGTCCAAGCTCGGGATTTAATTATGTGCAATTGAGAATTGATCCTCACTTTTTTGTGAGAAAATTTAAATTGAACAAATTTAATAAATTATCCAAGGCAAAACCGAGCATTATTTCAAAAAAAGCGATTACATCTGATTTATAAATTGGGCAGGTAGAGGGATTGATTGCTTTTGAAACTTTGCATCGTGAAAGTGAAGGAGTTGAATCAAATGTTGAGATAGAGCAACTTATAGAAACATTGGGGATTGATACAAGAATGGCTAGTGGTTTAAAATTGAAATCACTAGTTATACTGACCACTCCCCATGATAACCTAGATGTGTTTCACAAGATGGTGTCTAAAGATTTAATAAGATTAAGAAAAAATGGCAGCATGAATATAGATAATCTTTCAGAGGAACAAAGAAAGGCATTACTGTCCCTTAAAGAAGATACTTCTATTGTGATTAAGAATAGCTATAAGGGAGGTAATGTGGGTATATTGACACAAATACTTACGAGCAAGAAGTGATGCGACAATTGGGAGATACAAACTGTTATGAAGTGATTTCTATGGAGGAATACAAAGCATCTGTGAGTTTTATCAGACTTAGAATACCTTAATTTTATATTTTACCCAGAGTTCATAAGAGTCTTATTAACCCTCCAGGAAGACCTATTGTTTCTTCTAATGAAAGTCTTTTTTTTTAAAACACTGCCATATATACAGACACCTACTTATTTCCTTTTGTAAAAACCTTCCCAGCATATTGGAAAAACTGTGGGGATTTTTTAACTAAGATACATAATTTGGTTTGGACAGACACCTATTTGATGATTACATTGGACGTGACTGCACTATATACGTGTATTGATCATGCGTTTGGCATACAAGCTTGTGAACATTTTTTGAAAACTAGAGGAGCATGTTTATTAGAACATAACAAGATGCTTATTACCATGATTCAGGTCTGTCTTAGAGAGGACATATTCATGCATGATGGAGTCCTGCATCGACAGAAGGTCGGTACCGCAATGGGCACTTGCTTTTCCCCCAGATTTGTCAATTTGGTGGTGTGCTAATGGGAGAAGCTGGTAGCCTGGGCGCATGACAATTTTGAATATGTACAAAATGTCTTAATTTGGACTCGATATGTTGACTATCTGTTTTTATTATGGAATGGACTAGGGAGAAAGCGTATGAGTACATAGAGAAACTAAGTAACAATCCTCACAACTTGAAATTCTCTGCTTCCATAAGTTCCAATGAAATAGCATTCTTGGATATTGCTTTAAAGATAGGTGATGGCAAAAAAACACCAGTAGAGCGTACAGACACAGCAGGAAATAGCACCTTGAACTTTTAAAGTCAACATCCCGAAGTTTGAAAAGAAAGCATTCTGTATAGCAAATCTCTCAGATTAAAAGAATTTTTAGCCAAGAAGAGGAATATAATAAACAATTGGCACAGATGAAGGGGAGATTTTTAAAAAGAGGATACAGTATGAAAAAAATAAATGAGGCAAAGAAGAAATCTAAGAATTTAACTAGCAATCAGCTATTGTATCCAAATGATAGATCAGAAAAGGAAGAATCTGTAACCCGAGTAATCACATGCTTTAATTCCATGTTGCAGAAAATGAGCCATGTGATCAGAAGACATTGGCCGATAGCCAAAGGCGATGTGGTAATAAGAAATGAGTTACCTAGGATACCACCCATAACCTACAGGAAAGTGAGGACACTATGGGATGAATTAAATCACAGTTATTTTTTCAGTGATTGCAAATCATTTTTAAGTGTAGTCATTGCAAGGCATATAGGATGGTTATAAATACATCGGAATATACTTCCTCAGATGGTCAAAAGAGGAGGAACAATGGTTTTTATAATTGTAACACCGATCACTGTATATATGTTTTAGTTTGTCCTTGCTCACTTATGTGTGTAGGTAGTACCATCTTTCCCCTCAAGAAACCTATACTAGGACATCAACCGGCGATAAGGAATCATGGTTTTAGTTTTCCAGTGGCAAGACATTTTTATGAGAAACATAACAGTGATCCAGGAAGATTAAATTATTTTGCGGTAGACAGAGTACCCACCAATCCTAGAGGAGGAAATAGAGTGATGAAATTGAGATGTCTGGAATCCAGATATATTCTGGATTACATACTAAAATTACCACAGGATTGAATAGAGATGATGAGATGCAAGTGCATGTAGGATAACTGTCCTCAATATTCTGTTGCCCTTTGGCTATGTAATCATGTTTTAAATGAATTCTAACTGATAGGAATCTTATAGCGATTGAATATTTATCCGATGATTATGGAAGATACGAATCAGAGGCTGTTTTCTATTTGAATGAGTTTTTAATAAATCTTTTTGAGGCATTTTAGTGATGGATCAATGACATTGATATCTATTGAGTTATTTAATCATAAATTCATTATTATCTTGTGATATGGTTTAAATGAACTTGTTTATATTTGTGAATTTGCACATTTGAGAGTCGTTTTTTACAATAATATTTATAGGGAATATCTGAGATCAGATTGATTATTTATACTTATATTGTGATTTTGTATTTAATCAGTGAATGTAACTGATGAATGCAAACAAGCAGCAAGAACTTTACTTTTTCTTTATGTATTTTGCCACTCCAAAATGGATGCCAGGGAACTCATATCACAAAGAGTCCCTTTTGCTTTCTGTAAAAAAACTATGTAGGACTGCCAGTCCAAACGTTTCAGTGTGTGAGCAAGCCTGCGTGGTCAGGCGAAACGCGTTACTGAAAAATAAACCAACTGGTGGTATTACAATCCCCTGAGTATATATATATATATATTTTTATACATACCCCAATTCCCACCACCCAGTGAAAGTTTAAAAAGCCATTTATCATAGACATGGAGAACATACTCCCATCTAGCTTTTTTCTTTTTCCCTTCTTCTCCAATCCCTTTCTAGAGGGATACTTATTTTAAAAATTACATATAACAATTTTCATAATATAGTACATAATTATAAATTATATACTTGTACTATTATCTTACATTTTTTCTCTCTTTTTTTGGATTTACAATTTTTACCATTTTTTTAACTGATTGTGGTAACAAATTCAAAAGCATTTAGTACATATTTGGAGCAAATGGGGCTAATTTATCAATATCAGGCCAGTGCCCTGATTTTTCACATCTCCAGTAACAGCAATGCCAGAAAACAGACAGCAGACATATTCACTTATCAAAAATGTCAAACCACCAATATTCATGAACATTACAAATCCGAATAAAGGTATCTTTCACATGAAACAGCATTCCCATCTATCTCAAAATCTCATTATATGTGCAAAATAGCAATAATATAACAATTAGTGAATGGCAAGAATATTCATCACTTCAAAAGTTTGTTCTAAGTATAAATACAATATGCAATTTGACTCTAGATTTTTAGAGAATTAATGATTTGAAATTAGGAACAAAATTTCTCTTATCTGTCTAGTGCTGTCCTCCATCACTCTTTTCGTGATGTTTGAAGAAAAGGGTAGGGGGAGAGTTCGACGTGTCCACTGCTAGAGTCGGCCCCTTCCTTTCCACCTGTGATATAAAAGAAAAACCACAAGTTACTTTTTGTGATTGGGGTTAAAAACAAGATCCAGTAATCTATAAAGCAAACAGACATTCTAAATACATTCTTCCTAAGACAGATAAGAGAAATTTTGTTCCTAATTTCAAATCATTAATTCTCTAAAAATCTAAGTCAAATTGTATATGCTTGGTGGAGGGGGAAACAGAAATTTGATATACATACACAAGTGTTTGAGGTGTGGTGATACCAAACTGATGGCTTGGGACTAGGCAGTACCAGGATATGTATCTACGAAAGCACACATTATACATGATAGTCTGTAACGGAACATGATGAGCATTACTACTATTTACTCTATACAGGGTGAGATATGTAGAACAATACTGCACGGATATAATCTCATCAGGGCAATATGCTGAGTGGAAGTCGGGCAGATAAGCAGAACAATACCATACAGGTACAATCTTATCAGGGCACTATGCCAAGTGGAAGTCAGACAGCCCACACGGGGACATTTTTCCCTTGCATGAATACTTGTCAGCTAACCTTGTTTGATAAAGTTGTCTCCAGGAATACTATGTCATAATTGTATAACAGGTCACTGTATGCTAGGAGCAATGCTAAGTTGAAGGTACTATACAGTACATATGCAAGACCCCCAGTGGTGCATGCAATTATGTCCGTTTCTGTGAAATAATTATGACATTATGTATACATACAGATTCTGACCATTCCAGTATGGATGCTAAACTTCTATGTGGTCATGCTCTCAACTGTCATAATGATAAGAATTACATTATTTTTACGAATGCTTATAAATGTACTAAACATTTGATTCAGACATGTATAATTAATCAGTGAATGTAACTGATGAATGCAAACATGCAGCAAGAACTTTACTTTTTCTTTCTGTATTTTGCCACTCCAAAATGGATGCCAGGAAACTCATATCACAAAGAGTCCCTTTTTGCTTTCTGTAAAAAACTATGTAGGACTGTTGGTCCAAACGTTTCAGTGTGTGAGCAAGCCTGCGTGGTCAGGCGAAACGCGTTACTGAAAAATAAACCAACTGGTGGTATTACAAACCCATGAGTGATCGCTTCATTTGAGTTTGACTAACAATTTATTGACCGGCATGATCCGCCAGCACCAAGCGATCCAACTGCCTCGAGCGAGGTGAGACAGCAGGAGCGCACAGATTAAATGAGTAAACAGAGTCTTTTCGTGGCCGGCAGCGAACTCTGCACCAAGAAGGACATTGACGGGATGCAGGATCGCATCTGAATCAAAGGACATCAGGAATCTGAAACCGGAGATCGAGAGCATGTCCCAGAAGGTAAGCCCTCGTAACGGGTTGCGAGAAGGGTGGAGGGGGGGGGGGAGGGAGACGAGTCAGAGGACGCGGATCGTTCTCTCCTCTCCCGCCTAGACCGTGGCCGGGATCGAGCCTACGCCTCTGGGTGACAAAGAGTACGCGGCATCTATCGCGACTAAATCATTACACTCCAAAGAGAATTGTGCACAAACGAGCACTTCCGACTACAGGAGTGCCGTTCTACCCTCTCGTGGACAGATCCTAGGCATTTACGGCATTGACTATATACAAATAACCCCCCTTGAGATTTGCATTTCCTTGTCACATCGCATCACGGCACGGGCAACGGTAAGCCTAAACAAACTACAGTGAAACCATCAGCCACATTACCAGGAAAAGGGAAGGAAGGATTACCTTTAGAATCCAGCGCTCCAGGATAGACCCAATTTAGGCTGATTCTTCATTAACAAGAAACACTTAGCAATGATCTTTTCCGTGTTCTCATCACTTACAACAAAGAACACGTACGTGAATGAACTCAGCCTGTAAACATACCTAACAAGAGCCAGTATCTTCAGCAAAGTAAGGGGTTAACAAGGGTCCTTCTGAATATAAGGAGCACTTTAAAAGGAGCGCTCAGCAATTTGAACACTGAGAAGCACAAACGGTAGAGCGCAATTCCTTAGTGATCTACCCAACTGAAACTGCAAACCTCTTTCTTCCTAGACTAGATATCTATCAAAAGAAGAAGAAGGAGGAGGAGGAGGGAAACCAAGAGCATAATAATGTATATAATCATGACCGACATACCCACATGAATGTGAACTGACCGTCCAAACCATTTGGGTTATACCAAAGAGAACGTGCTTAAGAACAGAGGCACGCCAAGTGCAGAAGTGAAAACTGCAGCAGGAACCCCCACACTGTACGGAGGGGGGGATAAATACCAGCCCATTTTTCAGCCATCAGCGCAATCCATACGTTATTGCAAGCAACTACAGACATACAAGAAAATTGAAATAAAACTTCAAAATAAATCAAACACAGTGAAAACAGTGTAAAAAACATGGAAGAAGAAACAGAGAAGAGGGCGGCTGACCAAAGTCTATTTGCGAGAGCACCGAATAAAGGCCAGCAAAGAAAAGAAACGATGGCCAGAGACAGTAACCTACAAGAAACATTGAAGAGGTTAGAAAAACTAAAGAAATCTGAGACCTCCAAGTGGTGGGAGGCGATATCCTTACAGGACTATATTGACAAAGAGATGGTACCGCGAGGCCTACGGATTTACATAACCCCCTCCTATGAATCCCCCAACCCAAAGATGCTGGAGGAATGGGCGGAAAACTCTGCGAAAAGCTCTTAACAAATGTTTACTATTTTAGTAAAATACGCATGGGAGGATAGAGGAGGAATTCTGCGGGAACTCAAACCACTCGAAGATGAACTCAAAGGCCTCAAAGAACAAGAGATCATCAAAAAGTATGTGGAAGACCTGAGAGTAAGACTAAAACTATATGAAGACGACATAAAAGCCCGCAAGCAGCGCAAATTACACCGTGACTGCTGTGACTGTGAAAGCGGCAGAATCTTACGTATAGTCAAAATATGACCATTTATATGAAAAAATGTCACTAGGAGAACCAATTGAAGAACTATCAGGAATTATGAGTAGCACTGAATCCATCACCAGTAGCGACACTGAGGGGGATCTATCTCTAACAGCTGGTACTTCATCAAAAGTGGACATGGGACTGAAACTACAGCCCACTTTTTTAGACGAATATCGCCTCCTGAGGATAGGTAGGCAAACCCCGAGAACAGCACAACCAACAAAGACAAGAGGGAGAGGCCAGCGGGGCAGAGGAAGAGGAAGAAACCTGGAAGGAACTGGTGAAGAAGACAACGGCACAGACAGAGGAAACAGAAGAGGAAGAGGATGGGGATGGGGGGCTAATGGGAACCAAAGCAACTGGCCCAAAGAAGCAGATATGATGGATGAGAATACGGTAAATAAAACAATCATAAACTTATCACACCGTCCACTTTCTATGATAGAAAAAAGAACACTATGCTTAGGCCTCTCTTTCTGCCTTGCCAATGATTTCAGCTATCCTGAAACTTGAATAGACCTATACAAATTTGTGAGAAAGCTAAAACTGAAAAAGTGGCACTAAATGAGAAGATCACGACCACCAGAGCATGGAAATGTTACCACCAACACCCCCACACAGATCAACACTGAAACTGATGCCTTTTTGTATGTTGGCGACATCGAAACACTCTGAACCCTGCAGGATCTATACAATGAAGTAGATTTTGAAGAACCTGAGACAACATTTGATGTACTAACAGATCGACCAGCCAAGATTAAGTTCAAACCCAAGTCCATTTTCTATCCCAATATGGCCAACGATAACATTGACGCATTCCATGACACTATGATGAGGGACCTCATACAATTTCGCAAAAGCAGAAAGAAGAGGATTAGCACAGCCCAGAATTTTTCTAAAACAC
Source organism: Calotriton arnoldi (assembly GCA_963921515.1). Taxonomy (NCBI): domain Eukaryota; kingdom Metazoa; phylum Chordata; class Amphibia; order Caudata; family Salamandridae; genus Calotriton; species Calotriton arnoldi. The sequence continues at coordinate 46,116 of CAWUFW010006536.1, forward strand.
AATGGGAGATTGTTAAATCATTGTCAGAAGATGAAAACATGGTTATCCGCCCAGCAGATAAGGGGGGTAACATTGTACTTTGGGATAGAAGTATATACATAGAGGAAGCACTGAAACAACTAGGAGACACCAAATTTTATGTAGTGACCAACATGCAGGAGTATAACGATAGCATTGTCTAAATCTGGAACATGCTGATTACCTGGAAAGACAACAGAATATTACAGTGGGAAGAATACTGTTACCTGAAATGTGATTACCCCAAACTCCCAAGTTTTTATCTCCTACCAAAAGTACATAAGAACCCCACAATACCACCAGGAAGACCTATTGTTTCATCAATAGGATCTGTTTCTGAACACATATCCAAATATGTGGATTACTTCCTACGTGAGTACGTGATGACACTGCCATCTTATACCAAAGATACAAAGGACTTTCTGGGAAAGATTGAGAACATTGTTTGGGAGGAAGACTTCTTACTCCTCACCATGGATGTCAACTCCTTCTACTCAATCATTGACCATACCATGGGCATTCAATGTTGTAATCATTTTCTTAAAAAAAGAAGAATTTGTTATGTAGAACATACAACAATGCTACTGGAAATGATTAAGTTCTGTCTGTATAACAATATATTTCTGTTTAATGGCACACTTTACAAGCAAGTCCTCGGCACCGCCATGGGGACTTGTTTTGCCCCCAGCTTTGTGAACCTCTTTCTAGGAGTCAAGGAAGAGGAAATACTAAAAGAGCTAGAAACACAAAACACAGAAAACAAAGTCATAAAGTGGCTAAGATACATAGATGACTTGTTCATCATATGGAAAGGAAGGGAGGACAGTGCCAGAAGTTTCATTGACAAACTTTACACCAACGACTTCAATCTCAAACTAACTCACACCATAAGCAGAGAATCTGTGAAATTCCTGGATGTAGTAGTGGAAATTAAAAACATCTCTATAAATATCAAACTCCATCGCAAAACAACAGCAGGTAACAGTCTCATACATGCTCTTAGCAGTCACCCGGAGACCCTGAAGTGGAGCATTCGCTTCGGGGAACTGCTGAGAGCAAGGAGGAACTGTAGTAATCAGGAGGATTTCAAAACATGATAGAAATATTCAAGGAAAGAGGCTACCCGAGATGGGTTTTAGAGAGAGCCAAGGATAAAGTCAGTAAGATCACTAGAGAGCAAACACTACGAGACAAACCAGCCACAGTAGATAAGAATCATGTAAAAGTCATCCTCACATTTAATTCAGAATCAAAGGGAATCTCTAGGATTCTCAATCAGAATTGGAGCATCCTAGCTAGCGAGCCTACGCTTACAGATACCTTACCTGAACGCCCTCGCATCACATATAGGAAAGGAAGAAATCTTAAAGACATCCTAGTCAAAGGCGATATAACTAACAAACATCTTCACACTAATCTGAATCTGAAGGGTTTCTTCCCCTGCGGACACTGTAAGGCATGCCGCAACAGCCGCATGCATAAACAGTACCATACTCCGACAGGGGAAAAAACAATAAATCAATTCCTCACCTGTGGATCGACTTTTGTCATTTACATCTTGGAGTGTCCCTGCAAACGTTGGTATGTGGGAAGCACCACTCTAACAGTGAAGAAGAGAGTGCTGGAACACATGAGGGCCATCAACAACAAAGACCCTCATTACCCAGCAGTCAGACATTTTGCAGAGTATCATTTGTCCAACAGCTCACTGCTAACTTACTTTGCAATCGAACAAATTGAATGAAATACAAGGGGTGGGAATAGGACACTCCACCTCAGACAAAGGGAGTCCTGGCACATTATTAACCTACAAACGAAGACACCTGGAGGGCACAACCAGGATGAAAAACTGAGCATTCACTTACATGAATAGTAGGAATCCCGAAATGTATTTGTATTAACTCAAGCCACCCTAACTGTACTTTCCATGTATTTTCTAGGAAGAATGTATTTAGAATGTCTGTTTGCTTTATAGATTACTGGATCTTGTTTTTAACCCCAATCACAAAAAGTAACTTGTGGTTTTTCTTTTATATCGCAGGAGGAAAGGAAGGGACCGACTCCAGCAGTGGGCACGTCAAACTCTCCCCCTACCCTTTTCTTCAAACATCACGAAAAAGAGTGATGGAGGACAGTACTAGACAGATAAGAGAAATTTTGTTCCTAATTTCAAATCATTAATTCTCTAGAAATCTAAGTCAAATTGTATATGCTTGGTGGATGGGGAAACCGAAATTTGATATACATACACAAGTGTTTAAGGTGTGGTGATACCAAACTGATGGCTTGGGACTAGGCAGTACCAGGATATGTATATACGAAAGCACACATTATACATGATAGTCTGTAACGGACATGATGAGCATTACTACTGTTTACTCTATACAGGGTGAGATATGTAGAACAATACTACATGGATATAATCTCATCAGGGCACTATGCCAAGTGGAAGTCAGGCAGATAAGCAGAACAATACCATACAGGTACAATCTTATCAGGGCACTATGCCGAGTGGAAGTCAGACAGCCCACACAGGGACATTTTTCCCTTGCATGAATACTTGTCAGCTAACCTTGTTTAACAAAGTTGTTTCCAGGAACACTATGTCATAATTGTATAACAGGTCACTGTATGCTAGGAACAATGCTAAGTTGAAGGTACTATACTGTACATATGCAAGTGCCCAAGTGGTGCATGCAATTATGTCAGTTTCTGTGAAATTAATATGACATTATGTATACATACAGATTCTGACCATTCCAATATGGATGCTAAACTACTATGTGGTCACGCTCTCAACTGTCATAATTATAAGAATTACATTATTTTTACAAATGCTTATAAATGTACTAAACATTTGATTTAGACATGTATAATTAATCAGTGAATGTAACTGATGAATGCAAACATGCAGCAAGAACTTTACTTTTTCCTTATGTATTTTGCCACTCCAAAATGGATGCCAGGGAACTCATATCACAAAGAGTCCCTTTTTGCTTTCTGTAAAAAACTATGTAGGATTGTAGGTCCAAACGTTTCAGTGTGTGAGCAAACCTGCGTGGTCAGGCGAAACCAGTTACTGAAAAATAAACCAACTGGTGGTATTACAATCCCCTGAGTGATCGCTTCATTGGAGTTTGTTTATTGACCGGCATGCTCCGCCGGCACCAAGCGATCCAACTGCCTCGGGCGAGGTGAGACAGCAGGAGCGCACAGATTGAATTATATATATATATATATATATATATACACATATATTCACAGAAAAAAACAAAGGTTACAGAGACGTTATAGTTAGGCTGATATTTCACTCGTACAAAACCAGAGAAATTCAGCCAACATCTCAAATGACAGTGATGTCATTTGAGATGTCATCAGTGATATTATCAGTGATGTCACTGACCATGGCCTAAGTGATGTAATATGTGATGTCATCAGCAGTGCATTGCGGGGCGTGAGTTATAGTTAGTTCAGCTAATTATAATGGCTGAATGTCTCTGGTTTTGTGCAAGTGAAATATCAGCCTAACTATAATGTCTCTGTAAAATTTGTTTTTTTCTGTGAATTTCTAAGGTTTTTTAAATGCTAATTCCTAACTATACGTCCCCGAAACCTGTGGTTTTCTCAGTGAACTTCAAAGGTTTTTTAAATGCTAATTTCAAACTATAACGTCCCTGAAACCTGTTGTTTTTTCAGTGAATTTCTAAGGTTTTTTAAATGCTAATTTCTAACTATAACGTCCCTCAAACCTGTGTTTTTTCCAGTGAATTTCTATGTTTTTTTATCTAGCAGTCGTGTTTGCTTCGTGGTGGAGAAAGGGGTCTGGGCTGCCAACCCGCGCTCAGTAATTCAGCTACGTAGGACTTACAGGAGGAACCAGGATGGCTTCTTGGTCCCCAAGCGCTCTCAGGAGTAAAGTGGACTTCATCCCTCAACCAGTAGTGCACCAGGAGGTGCATTTGAAGAGTGGTGGAGAAAGGGGGGCGTGGCCTCCAAAGACATCTTAGCAATCCCACTGTGTGGGACTTACTGGAGGTAACAGGAGGGGTAGTTGGCCCCCAAGGACGTCCTTGGGGGCCAACTTCCTCTCATATTACCTTCAGTAAGCCTCACACAGCAAGATTGCTGAGTTCTGATAGCAGGCCATGCCCCCTTTGTCCACCACTCTGCAAACACACCTCCTAGCGTGCTCTTGGTTGGGGGATGAAGTCCCCTTTGCTCCTGGGGGTGCTTAGGGGCCAACTAGCATACCTGTTACCTCCAGTAAGCCCCACACAGTAGGATTGCTGAGAGGTGGTCGCAGTCCATGCCCCCTTTCTCCACCACTCTGCAAAGTGCCTCCTAGTGCACTCTTGGTTGGGGGATGAAGTCCCCTTGCCTCTTGAGTGTCCTTGTGGGCCAACTAGCTCTCCTGTTACATCCAGTAAGCCCCACACAGCTCAATTGCTGATAGGTGGTCAGAGGCCACACCCCTTTCTCCACAACTCTGCAATTGTGCCTCCTGGCACACTGCTGCTTGGGGGATGAAGTCTACTTTACTCCTGAGGCCCTCAAGAGAGAAGGGGACCTCATCACCCCACCAGCAGTGCGCCGAGAGGTGCGTTTGAACAGTTGTGGAAAAAGGGGCATGGCTTCCAACCACCTCTCAGCAATCCAGCTGTGTGGGGCTTTCTGGAGGTAACAGGTGGGCTAGTTGGCCCCTAAGAACCCTCAACAACGAAGGGCACTTCATCCTCCAACCAAGAACATGGCAGGAGGCGCGTTTTCAGAGTAGTGAGGAAAGGGGGCGGGGCCTGGGCAAGTTGCCAGCTTCTGGTTTTTTTTCATTTTAGGAAGGGGGCTATGTGGCCCCCCTTTTGTTTACCCTTTTGAACCCTGGGGACCCCATCCCCCAGGGCCTGACCCATTTAAAAAAAAAAAATTGTAATAAAATGGGAGGGGTGCCGTGGGACCACCCTCTTGAGGCAGATGTCTGCCTCGGCAACCCCATCCCCGGGGCTGGCCCTTTGCTATTTTTGTTTCTAAACAGGAGGGGGGCTGTGCTGCACCCCTCCCCAGGCCGATTTCAGCCCCAGGGACCCCATCCCCAGGGGCATCGCCACATCCTTTATTTATTAAAAAAAATAAAAATGGTTAGGGGTCCTGCATGGCCCCCCTACCCAGGCCATTTTCGGCCCCGGGATCCCGCGGCATGGCCACATCCTTGGGGACCACGGTGGGAGTCCCAAGGCCCCCTCGGTCCCTGCTGGCTCTCTGCCTCCTTCGGGAGCCGGCATTGCTTTTGGGCAGAGGGAGCTGCAAACATGCAGCTCCCTCTGCCCAAAAGCAATTCTGCTTCACTTCATGGGGAGGTGGCAGTCCCCATGAATGGCCCCCGCATTAAATGAACATAGCCCCGGTGAGGTCCCGGGATCTGTGGGGGCCCACGCGGGCCCCTGCATATATTTTCATCATTGCCCCCGGGACCTGGCCCACCCGGCGGCCTAATTAAATGAAGCGTGGTCGCCAGTAGGTAGTTATAGTTAGGACCTTGTTTCTATTCAAAAAGCACTTTTTCTTTTGCTAATATCTTTGGCGCTGTTTGACAAATCTTCACGAAATTTTCAAAACTAATGGCCAGCTCACTTCAGCTAACCTGTTGAAAGTTTCGGGGTGATTTGTCAAGCGGGGGCCAAGAAAAAGGGGGTTCCCAAAATGCTTTTTCTCCATGTTAATTTCATTGGAAACTTTAGACGTGGCTAGAACTGCTGAACGGAATTATACCAAATTTGGCAAAAAGGTAGCTCTTGGTTCAGAAAGCACTCTTTTTGTTAAATGGTGTAAATCCATTCAGTAGTTCCTGAGAAATGTAAACATTTCTCAGATATACAAATATCCCAGCTGAGGATCCACGAACCCTCCCGATCTCGAGCCTGCAATCTGATTGGCTGCCAACAGTTCCAACCAGGAAGTGTTGGCAGCCATCTTGTGACTTGGTTTAACCGAGTCACAAGAAAAAAGGTTGAAAAACAATAAAAAACAAGAGCAGGGTAGAAACACCCTGACCCCATAGGCCTGATCAGGGGGTCCCCCAAAAACTTTAAAAAAACTTTTCGGCAGGATTCGCACTGGGTGCAAAATCCCGCCAAAATGTAAAAGAAAATTAAGTGCGGTATCCCACGCTTCATTTCTTTGAAGCCCCTGGGTGGGCCAGGTACCGGGGGCAATGCCACATTATTATGCTGGGGCCCGCGGGGGCCCCTGCAGCCCCAGGGACTGCCACCTCCCCTGGCTTTTTAAAAAAATGTGTGGGGGGCTCCTGCCCCCCGATGCAGCCCCAGGGACTGCCACCTCTCCGGGGTTATATGCACTAAATCTGGGGGGGCACATGGCCCCCCTGCAGCCCCGGGGACCACCATCTACTTGGGGCTATCTGTAAAAAGTAAAGTGTGGGGGGCTCGAGCCCCCCACACAGCCCCAGGGACCACCACCTCCCAGGGGCACCAATTAGTTAAATGTGGTGTCCGTTGTGGACCCTCAGCCCTGGGGACCACCACCTGCCCCGGGCTTTACAGATTATCGGAGGGGGGCCGCTCGGCCACCCTCCAGGAGTCCTCCATGGCCCTGGGGACCACCACCCCCCAGGGCCAGCTCCAGCAATGTCCCGGGGTTGCTCACCTCTGGGACATTGCAGTTTGCTATTGCATGGCAGGAGCACTGCCCGATCATCCTGGTGCATCCTAACTCCATTGACAGCATCAGAAACAGCTAGCCCGACCCATAGTTTTTAAACCCTACACAATTCCAATAGGTCTACCCCTGCTCAGTGCACTCTGACCCTTCACATCCTTCAGAGCCAGGCCATCCAGTTTAAAACAATTCTAGACACATTCATCAGAGCCAGTGTGGCCCTGCCAAGTCAATTCTAGCTCCATTAACCCCCAACCAAACTAGCTTGGTCCTTTCCAGCCCCATTCCCAAACTGAACATGCCAGTCCTATGCAGTTCTGTTCAAACTCCATAAATATTCACACAACCTAGCCAGTTCAAGCCATTTTAGCTGCATGTACATCCACCAGAACTAGCCAACAGGGTTGCTAACTGGGTGTTCTTTTATTGGCCTGACCAGTATGTTAATGTCCCAGCATAAAATATTTTAATCACTTAAAGCCTGTATTTTTGCCTCATATCAGTGCATATTTAAAACTCAAAACATAAGTATAAAGCACATTAAAATGTAGTCCAGAGCTGCTTTAATGGTCCGTGGCTGATAAAATAAAGTAAACCAAGGAAGAAAAGCAGTGTTAAAAACGAATACAGACTATTTTATATAAACCCTAGTTTATCATGTGTGGGCCTTTGATACATTTAAAATCATGATCCACATGTGAAAGGTGGCGAGGCTAATGACCTATCCCACTCCACCGTGACCCATTCACAACACAGCTCACCAGTGACAAGTGCTGCTCCAGCAATTTACTGCCAGGATGATAGCCATGGTGTCTTCATCGGGTCGGGCCGGGCTGAGGGTGACAGGTGATGCTCTGCAGTGATGAATATTGCATAGCGCATGACTTACCTTGCTTCGGCCCGTAGTGCGATCCGTTGCTGCTGCAGGTTCTGAGGCCTCAGGCTGGCAGCACTTTAAAAAGCCTATATTTGTATGGCCAGCATGGACTTTTAAGGACATTGGTGCATACATACACACAGTCATGTGTGTCACTAGAATGGAGGGAGGACAGATGATGGTGCTGTCGGACTGCTCTGCAAGCAAATAACATGCGACGCTCTGATCATGCCTGGTAGACTGCAGCCCTGCCAGTCAGCATTAGTGTGGTGATGCGGATACGAGCACTAAAATGCATTCGTCTCACCACTGATGCATGGTATTTGGCAGGACTGTTGCCCCTGCCCCCTTTCATATGCCCTACATGGTCCGTTGTGCTGCCACTTCTCCTCCTGCTTGCTCAGCATGCTCACCTTGTTGCCTCTGCACCCTCCTCGCTGCCCTCCATTATCTGAGTCCGTGCGCATGATCTCTGTCTCCTCACAGTATTTTAATGAACAACTAGGTTGCTAACATTCTCTATTTGTTTCAAAAGTGTGGCACGTCTGACATCATCATGACATAATCAAATTTGTAATACCTAAAGAATTTCCTTTAGAAATTATAAAAATGAGAAGGTCTTATTTCCATAGAAGTTATGGTTAGTGTTCTGTAAAACTAAAATGAGGACATATTTTCTGAGTTCTCAAATAGCAACAAACTTTTAAATTATTTTCTATCCTTATGTTTTTTTATTCAGTTGATCACTTGATTATTTGTTACTCTTAGAGGAGAGAATGTGGCATTATGGCCAGAACTGCATACTTTGCAACTGGGGAACCAGGTCCGAGTTTTGGGGTCAGCTCGACATCCTGTGATTCTGAGCCAATCACTTAATGTGCTACATTTGGGCTCTTATTTCTCTAGTAGCCATCTTGGGAGACCTATTTGTTATGAAGCTCCCTAATGACCTCATTTTCTGCAGTATCCTGAGTAGAAAATGCTTTCAGTTTTCCACTTTGATTCAATCAAGATGGCATTGAGATGTGCCATACTTTAGGCTTAAATTCAGAATATTAGCTCTCTAGTTGCTCATTAGTGGCTCTCCACCCCTAGGCCTTAGCCAATTGGCCGTAAGGAGGAGGAGTAAGAGGCGGGGCCCAGGCATAAATGCTCGCCATAGCGCGGGAGCGCAGCGGACGCACGCAGCGGGCGCGCCATAGGCGCGCCTAAGGCAAGCCCGTCTGCGCCCGTCCGCGCCCAGACGGGCCCAGGGGCAATGAATCCTGGTCAAATTATTAAATACTCGTCCAAGGCACTTAGGCTGTTAGCTCAACCTTGTCTCCCTTTTGATCCTGCTGTTTACAGCCGCATCATGGATAACGGTATCCTTCAAACTCAGTGCCGCCATGTTGCCCCTCTTCCCCCTATCTCGCATTATCCGTCTACCTGTGGTCCTATTTCAGTCAAACACACGGCCCTGCGCATTTTTTATCTCAACACTCGTTCTCTGGTTAAACACCAGTTAGACATCTTTTTGCTGCTTACCTCAGAAAAACCAGATGTTCTCCTGGTTACTGAAACCTGGCTAACCCAGGACTCTACCCCGGATATTTTAGCGGCACTTCCTTCGGATTATTACATCTTGTCTGTCAATCGGCCTTCAGGAAAGTCTGGTGGTGGTGTTGCCGCTATCATACATAAAAATTATAAGTTTACGACTCTATCTTCCCTCGATCTTCCGGAGGTAGAGAATATTGTCATTAAACTTGATACTAATACTGGGTCTGTTATCCTTGTATTAATTTATCGACCCCCTCAGGCCATGCCTACTTTTCCTCTCTCTTTGAGTGAACAAATGGCCAACCTTGTTATGAATTATGCTAACGTTTTACTGATAGGAGACCTGAACTACTGGTTTCATGATGCCCTTGGTGGGCCACATGCCGTAGAACTGTCTGAATTACTCTCTAACTTGAATCTGGCCCAGCACTTATCCTCCCCTACCCATATAAAGGGACATACCTTGGACCAAATCTGGTCCTCAAACCTTATATTATCGGTGCCCACAATTTCACCATGTATATGGTCAGATCATCACTTAATAAAATTTACGGTTACTATAAATCTTAAACCTAAAACCCCCACGGTAGTGAGAGTGTATGACAAGAAAGTGGAGGACTCTTGATAATTCAGAATTTGTCAAAACACTGGCCAATTCAGTTCCCATTTTTAATACTGATGTTGACTCTATGGAAGAGACCATTTCGAACTGGCTACTACTTGCTTGTAATGTCCACGCTCCACTTACTAAATTTTCTCGTGCTCGCCATTCAGATGCACATAAATGGTTTTACCACCGAGCTTAAAACACAAAAACTTGAGCTTCGTCAAAAGGAGAGGAAATGGAGGTTACGATACTCTATGGAAGATAAACAACAGTTTCTGTTAGCTAGTAAAGAGTATAAAAAGCTATTCTGGAAATCAAAGCAGCTTATTTCTCAGCTAGAATATTAAATGCCCAGAATAAACCAAAGGAAATATTTACGATAGTCAATGACTTTTGTAATGCTGAGAGAATACTCCCCAGTCAGACACCTACCCAAGAGCTATGTAACTCCCTGAATAATTATTTCCTGGATAAAAATTTCTATAATCAAAGCTAGTATTCCCATTGCTGTTAGTACAGAACATTTGGATAATTTGCCAACTAATTCAGCCACTATGGCTCACTTTCCTAGTATCTGTCCTCAGACCCTATTAGATTTAATGACCCGTGTAAAATCGGGGTCTCCCACCGATTGCTGCCCACCTTATGTTTTGAGGGACGCCTTTTCTGCCCTATCTCACAGCGTGCTTCCGTTTCTTAACGAGTCTCTTGCACAGGGCAAGGTCCCTAGTGCTTTCAAGAATGCTATTGTGGTCCCGCTTTAAAAAACCTGGGGCTGATCCCCTCAATCATTCGAATTATCGTCCCATCTCTCTCCTTCCCTTCTTGGCCAAGATTTTAGAGGCTCACGTGGCTAAGAGCCTCTCTAATTTCATTGAACAGTCAGATCATCTAGAGCCACAACAAGCCGGCTTTCGACCTGCCCACTCAACTGAGTCTGTAATTCTTGCAGTACTGGACACTCTGAGAGCTAATGCAGACAAGGGCATTCTCCAGGCCCTGGTGCTCCTGGATTTGTCGGCCGCGTTCGACACGGTCGATCATAAAATTTTGATGGACCGTGTCGGGCAGGCCGGTATACAGGGCACCGCCTACAACTGGATAGGGTCCTTCCTTGAAGGCAGAGCCCAAGCAGTGCGACTTGGTCCTTTTACTGCCTCTAAGCTCGCTACTACATGCGGGGTGCCACAGGGTTCATCTCTATCTCCCCACTTATTTAATCTTTACCTTATGCCCTTGATCCACTCATTGAAGAATAGAAAGATAACTTCTTTTAATTATGCTGATGATCTCCAGCTTGTTTTTACCTTAGATTCTCCTGATTCTGTCCTTGAATTCCAAGCTACTATGCTTCATATTCAGCATTGGATGGATCTCAACCATCTCAAACTCAACCCGGGCAAGACGGAATTAGTGCTGCCTGGGAAGAGTGAGATCTCCTGGGGCCCTCACTTTTGGCCGACAGAATTGGGAAACCCCTACTCCCTCTCTTTCTGTGAAAAGCTTGGGTGTCACTATAAATGCAGACCTCTCGCTTAGAGGACAAGTGGGGGCAGTGGTTTCCTCCTGCTTTTTCCAATTGCGAAAGATTAGGAGGATTGCCTACTTGCTGACTCACTCAGCCCTGACTCAGGTGGTGATAGCTCTGGTTCTCTCGCGCCTTGATTTTTCAAATTCCATCTATCTGGGCCTGCCTCTGTTCCTACTTAAACGCCTACAATTGGTACAGAACCAGGCTGCGAGACTAATCTATAAACAACCTAAATGGCAATCCGCCAGACCATGGTTATCTAAACTTCATTGGCTACCTGTCGCACAACGTGCAGCTTTTAAGATAGGGTGCTTAATTTTCAAGGCATTGCATTGTAGGAGCCCCAAATTTGTCAGCAGCATGATTACGAAGTATGTCCCACTTCGTAACCTACGGTCAGCCCACTCTCATTTGCTGACTACCCCTGTCATTAAACTTAAACGTCAGGGTGGATGTAGGTTCTCCTACCTTGCCCCTAAATTCTGGAATTCCTTACCTCTGGCAATTAGGAAGTGCGACAACCTGCTGGGTTTTAGAAAGGTGCTTAAGACCTGGTTGTTTGAGCAAGCTTACGCATAGTCTAGTGTGCCGATATATTGTTCAAGATTAGCGCCATGAAACCTTTTTGGTGACCGTGCGCTTTAGAAGTTTCTGTTAACATAACATAACATAACATAACATTAGAACACTGTAGTAATGCTGCTGATCACCTGGGACTTAATTGGCAGTCTTCTGCTGGTGTTGAAAGTGCATGTTTCAGTCTGCATCTCAGAATGTTTTAATGAAATAGAAGAGGAAGATATTTGAGAACTCACTTCAATTCAATTCAAAAGAGCTTTATTCGGTATATACAGCAACCATAAAAGCAAGAACAAAATTTAAAACAGTTGTATAAAGAGACATTCCAATACATAAAACAGGCCAGTTAAGAACTCACTTAAAACTAGGTGTGGACGGTAAACTCTGCTTCGCTGGTGGAGTTTGCGGAGTTTTGCAACTCCACGCTCCGTTTCAGAGTGCGAAGTTACACAAAAAGTCTGTGCTCCACCGAGTGGCAGGGTTTACCGGTGCCCGCGGCCCACCCCTAGTTTTGCTTCCAGTCTTCACCCCACTATCCACATCTTTAAAAGCCCTGCACACGTGCTCATTGTCAGGCTCTGCTTTCAAAACTTGAAGCAGGTGGCACACAGCAAAAAAAAAAACAAAGCTGTAGCTCCTATAGCTTCTGATGTGACATTGGCACATGTGCTATCTGCACTCAGACCTAAAGGGTGAGAAACTGATGAGGGAAACATTTAGACGGGAGATGGAAAGAAAGTGAAGAAGAGCGGCAAAAGAGAGAGTGAAAGGAGGAAAGAGAGACAGCAAAAGGGGAGAAAGAAGCGGATAAGGCAAAAGGGGGTGGGCTAAGAGTGGGGCGGTAGAGAAAGTGAGAAAGAAGCAAAAGAGAGAAAGAAGCAAGTGAGTGTGGAAAAAGGGAGACAAGCACTTAGGAGAAAGACAGTGATAGGGGGGTTGGGTGGGGAAATTATTTCTGTACATTTCAAGTCATGCGATACCAGGAAGGTGATGGATCCACCCACAAGTCCCAGGAAATATTTGGCAAATACGTTTACTTTAGGGAGCAGCTGTTAGACAGTGCAATGGTTAATGGCTCTGCAATATAGGCCAGATAGATTAGATGTCTCTGAAGGTAAAACAGAATATTCACTGTAGGCCTTCATCTGTTTTGACGAATAGTTCCCTGCTGGTGGTCACTGCTGCAGGAACTCCGTGATGGGGAGAACAGAAGGTACAGTCCTTTATGTGCTGTTTCTGGTCGGTGGAGTTTAGTAGCTGCACACAGTGCTTGTGCATCATCTGCAACATGTGTGAAGCAGTTTAGCAATAGAAGACGCCGTGAGCAGGAAATCACAGAGCAGCGTCTTATTTTGTATCAGGGTTCAGTAAGGACGCATATGTAACTCTACAATTTATTCATATGCCGTATAGTATAGTGCTTTGCTTTCACGAGACCTTGGTAATGGCAGTAGTGCCATGCATTGAGTAGAGGTGTGAGTGTAAGCAATGCATGAACGTGACTCTTTTCTAGTGTAAAGTGCATCTGCGAGGCCTTTTGAACAATGGTACTTCTGTGGAATTTCACTGGCTTTGAACGAGTGAAATCTGAGCCTAACTATAATGTCCCTGTAACCTTTGGTTTTTTCAGTAAATATATATATATATATATATATATATATATATATATATATATATATATATATATATATATATATATATATATATATATATATATATATATATATATATCTAAACCGTTTGTCAAAAGACACACAGGACTGCGCACTCAGGCTCGTGGAAATTAATAGTATTTATTCCAGCTTCCTTCAAAGAATCAAAAAGCTAACACAAACGCGTTTTGGCCACCTGGCCTTTGTCAATGTTAGTTGTCACATCGATTGTACACCTTTTAATAACAAAACCAATCATTCGTCAAGAAAATTCATTCCAGAAATAAAAAACGGACTAATACAGGAGTGGTTCCTTCAGATGTTCCTCTGTCGGCCATCTTAACCTGTACCATCATAGTAAGTCAACCTATTTAGATGGCTGTTAAGCAATTCATTTTTAAACAGTTCAGAGTAGACTCATAATTTGAAACATTATCAAACATGTAACAATGTCATTCTTTCATCACGATTGCATTTTTACATTTTTACCATAGTGCTATAGATTACGAATAGACCTATACCGACGTACAAAATCTCATCCTCAATGAGCTTAGTTAATTCTTATAACCAAATCGGGGCTAGTATTCATCATCCCCCTCATATTTAAAATGACAAGTCACAATTCTCAAATAACTCTTGTTCTAATGAGTCCATTTATACAGGATAATTATCCATAAGTCAATTGCGCCCTTAATGGGCAAAAAAGCCATTCAACTTCATTATACCATCCATTTGACTGATAATCTGGTAACTCGCAAGAGTGGCTCTTTGCTTAGTGACACAGATAAATAAAAGAAATATAAACCAATGAACCAATAATGCCCTATATGGGCAAATGCATAGCAACATCTGTTTATCCCACAAATGACCAGAGTTCCTCCTCACTATTAAGCCCCCAAGGGGTACGGGTTCGGAGCTCGATAATATATCTCACTTCAAGCTGTCGTAACAGTTTTACCCGGTCTCCTCCTCTCTCTTTTACCGGAACCTGGTCCAGACAAAAGTAGCGCAATTTATTGCTTCTAGAGTCATGGGCTTCTGGAAGGGCTCTGCTTCAGAGGCAGAAGAATATATCAGGCTTTTGAACTATAACGAGTTCAATCTCAGGTTCACCAGTAAAATTAGCAGTAGAGAGGATCTTATGGTCTTTGGGGCAGAGGTTAGAATCTGCACAAAGCTATATAGGAAACCGACAGCAGGTAACACTACTGAATTCTGAAAGCCAGCACCCACGTAGTTTGATTCATAGTATCCCTTATAGGGGGTTGTTGCGACTTAAAAGAAACTGTACCCTTACAGAGGATTATTCGATAGCAGCAGGTGAATCCCTCAGTAGATTTAGACAGAGAGGATACAAGAATCATATACTACACAATACTGCAATGAAGGTACAATCCATGGAAAGACAGGCACTATTGACCTATAAACCTACTACAGTGTCTGAAACCTACTACAGTGAATGATACATCAGCGGTGAGGTTGATTCTCGGATTCTCGGATTCTCAGCTGAATCGCAAAAGATCAGAGGTCTAGTGCAAAGAAATTGGAAAGTTTTGCAGGCAGACAGTGTAATTGGGAGATTGTTACCCAGTAGACCAGATATAAATTATAGAAAGAATGCATCATTAAAAGATATTTTTGTCCAAAGTAATTTCTTGGAAGAGGGAACAATAATGAGAACATCAGTTGCGGGATTTTACCCGTGTACCTCCTGTAAGGCTTGTAAAAATAGCATCAAGGTCAAGGAATACGCAGTCACAGTTAAAAAACTTAAACATGTGATCAATAAATTCCTCAATTGTAACACCAGTTTTGTGGTGTATTGTCTGGTTTGCCCGTGTGGTCTCCAGTATATTGGAAGCACTATCATCCAGCAAAGAAACGTATACTGGAACACACACGGGCAATCACTAATCGTTACAACTCATACCCAGTGGCAAGACATTTTGCGGAAGCCCATGACTCTAGAAGCGATAAGTTGCGCTACTTTTGTCTGGACCAGCTTCCAGTAAAAGAGAGAGGAGGAGACAGGGTAAAACTGTTACGACAGCTGGAAGCGAGATATATTATCGAGCTCCGAACCCGTACCAATTGGCGGCTTAATAGTGAGGAGGAACTTTGGTCATTTGTGGGATAAACAGATGCTGCTATGCATTGGCCCATATAGGGCATTATTGGTTCATTGGTTTATATTTCTTTTAATTATCTGTGTCACTAAGCAAAGAGCCACTCTTGTGAGTTACCAGATCATCAGTCAAATGGATGGTATAATGAAGATTGAATGGCTTTTTTGCCCATTAATGGCGCAATTGACTTATGGATAATTATCCTGTATAAATGGACTCATTAGAACACGAGTTATTTGAGAATTGATACTTGTCATTTTAAATATGAGGGGGATGATGAATACTAGCCCCGATTTGGTTATAAGAATTAACTAAGCTCATGGAGGATGAGATTTTGTACGTCGGTATAGGTCTATTCGTAATCTATAGCACTATGGTAAAAATGTAAAAAATGCAATCGTGATGAATGAATGACATTGTTACATGTTTGATAATGTTTCGAATTATGAGTATACTCTGAACTGTTTAAATATGAATTGCTTAACAGCCATCTAAATAGGTTGACTTACTATGATGTTACAGGTTAAGATGGCTGACAGAGGAACATCTGAAGGAACCACTCCTGTATAAGTCCATTTTTTATTTCTGTAATGAATTTTCTTGACGAATGATTGGCTTTGTTATTAAAAGGCATACAATCGATGTGACATCTAACATTGACAAAGGCCAGGCGGCCGAAACGCGTTTGTGTTAGCTTTTGATTCTTTGAAGAAAGCTGGAATAAATACTATTAATTTCCATGAGCCTGAGTGCGCAGTCCTCGTTGTCTTTTGACAAACGGCTTAGAAAGATATTTCGCGGAACCGCCTCCGTGAGCTGCTGCACCCGTGTTGCTGAGAGCGACGATTTTTAGGCGGTCTGCCTTATTTGATATCTATATATATATATATATATATATATATATATATATATATATATATATATATATATATATATATATATTACCTACTGGCGGACACCAGTAGGTAGTTATAGTTAGGATGTATTTTCCATAGGAAGAGCGTTTTTTCATGTGACAATAACTTTGGTGTCGTTTGATGATTCCTCATGAAATTTACAAAACTAGTTTGCCACTCACTTCAGCTGCTGTCCCAAAAATTTTGCGGTGATCCATCAAGCGGGGCCGAGAAAAGGGGGTACTAAACTTGTTTTCCCCCATGTTAATTTCCATTGAGAACTTTAGAAATGCCTACAGCCTGAACTGCTGAACCGAATTGCACAAAATTTGTCAGAAAGGTAGCTGTTGGTTCAGGGAAGTGTCTTTTTGTGATTTGGTGTAAATCCGTTCAGTAGTTGAGAAGTAATTTAAAGAAATTTCAAATTGTATATATAGGGACGCAGAAGATCTGCGACCCCTCCTAATCTCATGCTGAGATCGGATTGGCTGCCAACAGTTCAAACAGGAAGGGTCCAAAGCCATCTTGGGACTCGGTTTGAGCCAAATAACAAAAAAACAGTAAAAAAAAAGGGGGCAGGGTAGAAATACCCTGACTCCCTAGGCCTCTTGGAGGGGTCCCACAGGGACTCAGAAGGGCCGAAAAACGTGTTTTTTTTTTATCTTCCATCTAGGCGCCCCATGGCTAACTGCACTAGCCTAGGTCAACCCGACCGGCCCCGGGTAGTAGGGGCTTGGTGTAATCATAGGACCCGGGGGGGGGGGGAGGAGGGATAGGGATGGCACAATATCAGGTACTCTCAAGGAGGAAAAACTAACCTCAGCTCCCTGCCCCATCTCAATAGAGGCTGCCAAATATTGGTCAATGTTTCCCCGTTCCCCTCTTGCTCTAATCGTGCCATGGCAAAAGAGGCTTTAAGCCAATCCTCCCTATTTGGGGGGGTGGGGTCTTTCCACTTTATACAAAGCTCTCTCCGCGCTAGCAGAATCAGATATAACAACAGCCCCCTATGAAACTGTGGTAAAACAGAATTAGATGCATTGTTGCCCCCAAAGAACACCAACGGGTGATTAACCTCTATGTTAGTTTCGAAGATACCTGACAGGGAGTCTCCCACCTCCTTCCAGTAAGGTCTTAGCTCCGGGCACTCAAAGAAAATGTGAATATCATCAGCAATAGGTAGTCTCACACCTGGGACATTTCGGGGGAGGTAGCGGGGCAAACTTAGCTATCCTGGCCGGGTGTAATATAGTCGATTTACAACAAAAAAATGATTCTTTTTAAGCTAGCTGGTTTAATATATCTGTAGAGCAATTTTAAAGAAGACTCAAAAAGAACTTCAGCGTTGGACTCAAGGGGAGATTGGTTCCAGCCCGATGACTGAGGTGGGAGGTCCAAGTCTTCTACATCAAGGAGCCTCATGTACCACATGGATATCTCTTTCTTTTTTTTGTTGAACACTATGCAGTATCCTCTCCAATTCCCAATCCCCCCTGATTTCTCTACCTTCTGCCTCGTACCATGATCTAAGTTGTAAATACTTAAATTTGGAGAAGGCAGGACCTATCTTCGCTCTTAATACCTCCCATGGGAGGATTCCTTCTACATCCATTAGATCGGACCAGACAGCCACGCCCGCTCTCTTGATTGACATCGCCAGGCTATCCTTAAAGCAAAGTGGTGTCCGGGGAGAGTTCCATATAGGGGCAAAATCAGAAAAGTATCCCAGCCCCCATCTGCATCTAACTTTATACCATGTTTCCAGGGCCGCCTTCAGAACCTTAAGATGCACACGTTTAAAGTATCTCGGGGCCCCAAACTTATATAGAAACCCTCCTCCTCCGCTCCCCCCTTCAACCATAGCCATCTCACCCAGAAGCCTACCCCACGACGTCTCATCTGGATTTGAGAGCAACATCCTGATACCCTTGAATTGAAAGGCGATTAAATACCATCTAATATCCGGGAGTGCCAGCCCTCCTTTGTTTAGCCTCCTCCTCAGCTTCTTCCAGGACATCCTGGCGCCTTTATCACCCCAGATGAAACTCCCTATTTTACCCTGGATCTTGCTGATACTCTTACTAGGGAAAGCCAGGGGAACTGCATTAAACAGGTAGGTCACCTTAGGGAGAACGACCATCTTCACCAGGTTGACCTTCCCATAGATTGTCAAGGGAAGGTTCCTCCATCTGGCGAAGAGGTGATCGATCTCCTTTGTGATTTTTTCCAAGTTGATCGTAGGGATTTTGTCTAGATCTTTAACAATTTTGATACCCAAATACTTGAATTCGTTACTGATAGGGCCTCCCCAATGATTAATATTCCAGCACATTACTTCTGTTTTGGAGGAATTAGCTAGGTAACCAGAAATTGAGCCAAATTCCTCCAAAAGGTCTTCGAGCTGTGGAATAGATGCCTCTGGGTCGCTGGTATAGATAATAATATCATCGGCATATAGTGCTACCTTACAGTGATAAGTTTGCGATCTAAAAGGATGGATTAAGTCATCTAGTCTAATGGCTTGCGCCAAAGGCTCTATGTAGATGTTAAATAACAAGGGGGATAAGGGGCACCCTTGCCTAGTCCCCCTCTAGATATCAAAACTTCGAGTCAGCATACCATTCAGCAAGATCTTTGCTGAGGCTCCCTGGTAACATTTCTTAAGGGTTTGGACAAAGACAGGGCCAAAGCCCATTCCCTCTAGTACCTCCCAAAGGTAGCTCCAACACACTCTATCAAAAGCCTTGGCCGCGTCCAAGGCCACCACTGCCAAGGGATCTGATCTTACCACGGCCAGGTCGATGTTACAAATCAACAATTGTGTTTGTTCCTGAATATACCTCCCAGCTATAAAACCCTTCTGATCGATGTTAACCAGACTAGGGACCAATTTAGCCAATCTCCCCGCCAGAATGCCCATAAAGATCTTATAGTCGGCATTCAGCAATGAGATCGGACAATAGGAATCGGCTTTTAGTGGGTCCTTCCCCGGCTTCAAGATCAGGACGATGGTAGCTTCCTACCAAGATCTAAGGATCTCACCCACTCAATCAATCAATCAATCACAGAATTTGTAGAGCGCACTACTTACCCGCGAGGGTCTCAAGGCGCTGGGGAGAGGGAAGGGGGGGGTGCTGCTACTGGTCGAACAGCCAGGTCTTGAGTAGCCTCCTGAAGGTCAGCAGGTCTTGGGTCTGTCATAGGCTTAGTGGAAGGGTGTTCCAGGTCTTGGCGGCGAGGTGTGAGAAGGATCTGCCGCCGGTGGTTGTTCTTCGAATGCGAGGGACGGTGGCGAGGGAGAGGTCGGCGGAGCGGAGCTGGCGGTTGGGGACGTAGAAGAAGAGTCGTCTGTTGAGGTAGGCTGGGCCAGTTTTGTGGAGTGCCTTGTGTGTGTGGATGAGGAGTTTGAAGGTGATCCTCCTGTCGACGGGGAGCCAGTGCAGGTTCCTCAAGTGGGGGTGATGTGGCTGTGGCGTGGTACGTCGAGGATCAGGCGTGCGGAGGCGTTTTGTATGCGTTGCAGTCGCTTGATGAGCTTGGCCGGGGCTCCCGCGTAGAGGGCGTTCCCATAGTCAAGTCTGCTACTGACGAGGGCCTGGGTGACTGTTCTTCTTGTGTCTGTCGGGATCCACCGCAGCGGCCGCCATATATGGGGAGGTGGGAGGGAGGAGCAGCTGGGAGGCAGGGGCAGCGAATGGGCAGTCAGGGGGCGGGGCCGCAGGGGACGAGCGGCGGGAATGGAGAGAGGCAGCGAGGGGCACAGAAGGCAAAATGGACAAAAACAGAAGAAAACACAGGCACAGTACAGTGGGGCAGCGAGGGCACAGAAGGCAAAATGGACAAAAACAGAAGAAAACACGGGCACCGTACAGTGGGGCAGCGAGGGCACAGAAGGCAAAATGGACAAAAACAGAAGAAAACACGGGCACAGTACAGTGGGGCAGCGAGGGCACAGAAGGCAAAATGGACAAAAACAGAAGAAAACACGGGCACAGTACAGTGGGGCAGCGAGGGCACAGAAGGCAAAATGGACAAAACAGAAGAATACACGGGCACAGTACAGTGGGGCAGCGAGGGCACAGAAGGCAAAATGGACAAAAAACAGAAGAAAACACGGGCACAGTACAGTGGGGCAGCGAGGGCACAGAAGGCAAAATGGACAAAAAACAGAAGAAAACACGGGCACAGTACAGTGGGGCAGCGAGGGCACAGAAGGCAAAATGGACAAAAAACAGAAGAAAACACGGGCACAGTACAGTGGGGCAGCGAGGGCACAGAAGGCAAAATGGACAAAACAGAAGAATACACGGGCACAGTACAGTGGGGCAGCGAGGGCACAGAAGGCAAAATGGACAAAACAGAAGAAAACACGGGCACAGTACAGTGGGGCAGCGAGGGCACAGAAGGCAAAATGGACAAAAAACAGAAGAAAACACGGGCACAGTACAGTGGGGCAGCGAGGGCACAGAAGGCAAAATGGACAAAACAGAAGAAAACACGGGCACCGAGGCCACAAGCGGAGGGGCGAGCTTACCAGCAGCAGCAGCGGGCGGACAGCACAGGCGGAGCTGTGTGGTGGGGAGCGACCTACCTGGCAAGGTCAAGGGTCGCTCTCCTCACCGCGCAGAGGCCGCCAATATGGGGAGGTGGGAGGGAGGAGCAGCTGGGAGGCAGGGGCAGCGAATGGGCAGTCAGGGGCGGGGCCGCAGGGGACACAGCGGCGGGAATGGAGAGAGGCAGCGAGGGGCACAGAAGGCAAAATGGGCACAAGGGGGTGGGGGCAGCGAGGGAAAAACAGAAGAAAACACGGGCACAGTACAGTGGGGCAGCGAGGGCACAGAAGGCAAAATGGACAAAACAGAAGAAAACACGGGCACAGTACAGTGGGGCAGCGAGGGCACAGAAGGCAAAATGGACAAAAACAGAAGAAAACACGGGCACAGTACAGTGGGGCAGCGAGGGCACAGAAGGCAAAATGGACAGAAAACAGAAGAAAACACGGGCACAGTTCAGTGGGGCAGCGAGGGCACAGAAGGCAAAATGGACAAAACAGAAGAATACACGGGCACAGTACAGTGGGGCAGCGAGGGCACAGAAGGCAAAATGGACAAAACAGAAGAAAACATCGGGCACAGTACAGTGGGGCAGCGAGGGCACAGAAGGCAAAATGGACAAAAACAGAAGAAAACACGGGCACAGTACAGTGGGGCAGCGAGGGCACAGAAGGCAAAATGGACAAAAAACAGAAGAAAACACGGGCACAGTACAGTGGGGCAGCGAGGGCACAGAAGGCAAAATGGACAAAAACAGAAGAAAACACGGGCACAGTACAGTGGGGCAGCGAGGGCACAGAAGGCAAAATGGACAAAACAGAAGAATACACGGGCACAGTACAGTGGGGCAGCGAGGGCACAGAAGGCAAAATGGACAAAAAACAGAAGAAAACACGGGCACAGTACAGTGGGGCAGCGAGGGCACAGAAGGCAAAATGGACAAAAAACAGAAGAAAACACGGGCACAGTACAGTGGGGCAGCGAGGGCACAGAAGGCAAAATGGACAAAAACAGAAGAAAACACGGGCACAGTACAGTGGGGCAGCGAGGGCACAGAAGGCAAAATGGACAAAACAGAAGAATACACGGGCACAGTACAGTGGGGCAGCGAGGGCACAGAAGGCAAAATGGACAAAAACAGAAGAAAACACAGGCACAATACAGTGGGACAGCGAGGGCACAGAAGGCAAAATGGACAAAAAACAGAAGAAAACACGGGCACAGTACAGTGGGGCAGCGAGGGCACAGAAGGCAAAATGGACAAAACAGAAGAAAACACGGGCACCGAGGCCACAAGCGGAGGGGCGAGCTTACTAGCAGCAGCAGCGGGCGGACAGCACAGGCGGAGCTGTGTGGTGGGGGAGCGACCTACCTGGCAAGGTCAAGGGTCTATATATTAAGTTAAATAGAGTTTCCAGCACCGGGGCCAATTCATCCGACAGAAGTTTATAAACTTCGTTCGGAAGAGCATCCAACCCGGAGGCTTTATTTTTTTTGGACTTCTTAATTTGGTTCCTGATCTCTTCTACAGTGATTGGGGCTTCCAGAAGGGCCCGACTAGCTTCGGTTAAAATTGGCAAAGATTTGCCCGCTAGCCAAGATTGTATTTTATCTTTTGGGGGGACCAGGTTCTCCTTATAGAGGTCCGAGAAGAGAGCAAGAAGACACGTTTGCATTTCTTCTACCTTGCTGGACCTATCTCTGTTGTTGTTAATTATCAGTTCGTTGATGTTATTTCTTAATCTATCCACTCTGGCTTTCCATGCTAGCAGAGCACCAGCTTTTTCCCCATATTCAAAGTTTTGCATGTTTTTAACAAGCCATTGTGCCCTACACTTCTGGTCTAACAAGCTCCTAAACTCCTGCCTAGCTCCCTCCAAAGCCTTCTGAATTTGTATCGATCTATCAGTACCCTCCTGGATAAGGCCATTTCTTTCGGCTTCTAATTCCAAGATCTTTTTCTCTATAGCATATAGCTCCTGGGCTTTAACCCGGTTTTTAGAGCAAATTAGACCATGCAACCAGCCTCTCAGGCTGGCTTTGTACGCGTCCCATATGTACTCCATGTTCGTAGAACCAATATTCAAAGTAAAAAATTCTGACGAAAATGCTTCAATAGACTGAATGATTCCAGAGTCTACCAGCATTGCTCTGTTCAGCGTCCATCTAGTTTGTAAAATATTACCTATCCTAGAGTATGAAAATAAAACTGGGGCCTGATCAGAGAGGTGGCTAGGTAGTACAGATATCCCGAGCAGGTTGCCCAATACATCTCTGTTAACTAAGATGTAATCTATTCTCGAGGCATGGTGATATTTTTTACTATAGAATGTGAACCCCTGGAGATTTCCCTTCTTAGCCCTCCAAACATCGACCAGATCCATATCATGCAGCATGTTTTTCATTGCCCGACGGGTTCTCGGTGCTCCTATTATACGGCTCAAATTAGACCTGTCCTTAACTGGGTCAAGGAGAACATTAAAGTCACCTCCTATCAACAAAGCGGGGGTCCCCGATATCAACTTAGCTTGCAATTTACATATATATGAAGGGTCATCCACATTAGGACCATAATAAGAAGAACAAGCTAGCTCTAACCCCCCGAAATCCATCTGGGCCACTATCCATCGCCCTGTTTGGTCCGTCTGGACAGATTTAATTACACAAGGGGTCCCTCTCTTCACCACTATTGCGACACCTCTGCTATTAATTGATTGCTGTGAAAAACAAAAACAATCTATCCAAGGATTTTGGAAAAGATTGAGCGAAATTCTGCAGGTGTCAAGTGAGTCTCTTGTAAAAGAAAGACCTGAGCTGGGCAAAGTTCTAAGTTTTTAAGTATCAACCTTTGCTCTGCGGGGCACTTTAAACCATTCACGTTCCAGGAAATAAAGCAAACTTTACTATCCTTATTGGAATTACCTGCCATCAGCTAATGGACCCCTCTCCCCCGCTATGCGGCATTTCTCAAAATACATAAGAGATGAGGAATATTTTTTTGTTTTTTCCCACTGCTCCCCACCCTGTGAACCCCACCACCTCCCTCCCTCCCCCCTGTGACCCCTTCTCCCTGAGGAACCCTCCCTTCCAATAGGCTAAGCCTATTCGGTCGCCCCCTCCCTCGGGTAACACTCTGAAATCCAATACATAACTCAAGAAACTAGGGACAGGGGCATATTAGCAAGACCAGGCGATAAAATTATCGCCGCTTTAGCTGACTAGGAAACTGCCGCTAAGCGGCGATAATGGGCTTGCTAATATGCGTTATAGAATTCCAACAGCCCAGGTTAGATGTGCAGGACATCTAACCTGGGCTTCTATTGAATTCCATAACTGCATATTAGCAAGCCCATTATCGCCGTTTTAGCGGCAGTTTCCTGCCGCTAAAACAGCGATAATTTTATCGCCGGTCTTGCTAATATGCCCCTAAATGCTAAGAGCACTCTTAACCTCTATTTCCCTCCTGTACTGCCCTCCCTATCCTTTTTGATTTTAACAATTAGGGCATCCACCTCTTCTGTTGTTCGAATCAAATGCATGTGGTTGTTCCACATCACACGTAGTGTGGCAGGGAACCTCAATTGAGCCTTTGCCCCCAAGCTATTTAGTTCAGCTAACCTCTTTCCCATTTCCATTGTCTCGTTGCAGTTATGTGGGCGATGTCAGATCTAATAGAAAAGGAAAAGGGGCTTAAGTCCGAGAGTGTAGATGAAATCAGACCTTCCTTAAGTGCGGCAGTTAAAATCAGCTCCTTAACAGAGTAGGATAAAAAGTTCACCAAAATTTTCCGAGGCTTCTGTCTCCCTGGATTTCTCTTAAAGGGGTCCCGGTGCACTCTTTGGATCTCGTGAGCTAGATCAATGCCGGGGAAATTCCTTAACACTGAGCCTTTTAATAAGGAAATCACAAACCCCCTTATGTCGGTCCCCTCGAGACCTTCTGGAATATTTAGGAACTTCAGATTATTTTTCCTGGAGTGATTTTCCAACCGCTCAAGGTCATCCTTTAGTTCCTTATTTTGAGCTGATAGCTTCACCAGGTCTGCAGAAGTCGTTTGAATAGCGTCTTTTAACTTGGGAATCTCGGCCTCAATTGCATCGGTCCTCAACATAACTTCCTCCAGTTTCTGCGCCAACACCTTGCACGACGATTTGATAGCGGCCTGGTTCGCTTCAGACACAGCAAACCTACTAGCCAGCTCAGCTTGATTGGTCTCTGATATTATAAACCTGCTGGTCATCTCTTCTTTCATGGTCATTAGTATGTCGACTAATGAATGCGTAGTGGAGGCCGGGACAGCGCGTTCCTCCGGGGTAAGGGTGCTGATGTTTTTGCTGACCCTTTGCAGAGATTCCTGTTCCTGCTCCTGCTCCAGCGCCTGCTCGTCCCCCTGCTCCGGCCCCTCTTGTATACCCAAAATGGAATATCTATTAGAAAGGCTCACCGTTGGGTGGACGTCAGTCTCAATTCCAGAAGACATAGGAAGGAATATAGGATCTATAGCCACCCCTGCAGAGGTAGGCACCTGATCATCCGATCCCTTAGACTGAATCAGCGGTGCCAATGCTTCCCGCCTTCTAGGGCTATTTCGAGGCTTAGGCTTAGGGGAAGTGACTTCATGGGCTCCCAAGGTTTTAACCATTAACTCGCCTACACTACCTACACTGCCTACACTACAAGCCCGGGGATCCTGGGGCCGGGCTTCCCCCCCGCTGGACTGTCCAGAGTGGTGTTCCCAGAAATTTCGCTGTTGGGTAAGGCTACTGACTTGGTAGTAACAGGAGTATGGGATGAAGATGTAGACAGGGACATAACTTGATAGTAGGTTTTTAAAGATGGAGTAATTTTCATTTTTAATGGAGGTGTTTTCTTAATCCTACTGCCTCCTTTGCCCCTGTTAACCCCTCTCCCCTTGGCAGCAAGCCCACTGTTAGTTATAACCCCGCCCTGCCTGCGTTGTTTATGTGATGTTCTGACTTCGGAAATGGGGGGGGGAGACCCGAGGAGGCAAAATGGGCTGAGTGATGGTCGTATTTGAAGATAAGTGAGCCGCTCTAGCTCGCAGAGTGTACCTGCTTATTTTTGGTGGAGAGGTGCCCGCTTTGGTTAAATCGCTTGTCTCCATACGATAGAGAGGCACCCCTCCCTTCTCTTCAGAGGACCAGGAAATCACAAAGGCTCTCACTAGGCAAAGCGGGGAGCTATCGGCAATACACTCCCTTCCAGGACACATTTTTAAACCCTCCTTACCTTCAGGTAAGCAACAAGAGCATTTTGGGCCATTTTTACTGGAGCAAAGAGCTGTTCGCTGGTGTCCCACCCAAAAAAGCTCTCCCCGCTGCTCTGCGTCTGCCTCGCAAGATTCACTTGCCGCGGGGTCCAGGCGCACGCTGAAACAAGTACTGACTCTTCCCCCGGTGAACCGAAGCAACAGGGAAGCAGCGTCTCGGCGTCTCCTCTCATGCGCGGCCTCACCCCACCTCCAGCGTCGCTCTGCAGCCTCCGCCCTGCTGCGGCAAAAGTCCGTAGCCGCCGAACCACCGTTGCCGCCGCTGCCGCCGATACCGGGAAAAGAGGACAGAATCACCCGCATAACCTTCAGTAGGTGAGGGGAAGTGGAGGGAGTGTTTAATTGCAAGAAAAAAGGAAGATCAGTGCTCCGGCATTAGTCCCGCTGGAGAAACCCGAGGGAGCGTGACCGCGGCCGTTAGCTAGCGGCCGCCATGTTCCTCCTTCACCTCTAACTTCACCCAAGGCCCCCTTTTCACCCCGAAAAACATTTTTAAATGTTTTTAAAAATGAAGCGTGGGCTCCCACGCTTTGTTAATTATTGTCTCCCTGGTGGGCCTAGTCCAGGGGGCATTTTTTAAATAAGGGAGGTGGGGCACACAGTCCCCTCTTCTGGGGCTTAATATTGCCCCAGGGCCCACCACCTCCCTTGGGCTTCTTAATATATGAATGCGGGAAAGGCCTGTATGACCTCCCATTACCCAGGGACCGCCACCTCCCGGGGCTTATTTACTTTTTAAATGGAGCGCTCTCTGAACCACCCAGTCCTGGGAACTGCCACCTCACCGGGGCTTTACCTGCAAAAAAGCAGGGGGTCTGTGCAGACTGCCCTACATCCCTGGGGGCCGCCACCTCCCCAGGGCTTTAATTTCAAGTAATGCAGGCCGTGCAGACCCCCACAGCCCCAGGGACCACCACATCCCCAGGGCAAAATTCAAGAAAGGAGGAGAGCCTGGGGACCACCAGCCCCCAGGGCCGGGTCCTGCTATATCCTGGGCTCCCCCCCTTGGGACGTAGATGGTTGGTATGGCTTGGTGGGAGCTTGCTAGAAGCAACACTGAATTGATATCACGGAGCGGGAGCTGTATGTTCAGCAGCTCCCTCTCTGTAAAAGCAATGCCGGCTACCACAGGAGGCGTGGAGCCAACAGGGACCGCTGGGGCATTCGGGCTCCCTGCGGTCCCCAAAAGATGTAAATCGGTGCCCTGGGTGGGACCAGGGCACCCACAATAGAGGCCAGCCCCTGTGGATAAGGTCCCTGGGGCCGAAATCACCCCTCCCCTTATTTGTTATTAACAAATTTAAAAAATAAAAAGGCCGGGCCCCGGAGGATTAGGACCCCATTCAAAAAAGGCCTGGCCCTGGGGAATGGGGTCCCAGCCCCCTTTCCCCACCACCATGCAAATGCACCTCCTGGCGCACAACTGGTTGAGGGATGAAGTCTGCTTGGCTGTGTAGGGTCTTTAGGGGCCAACAATTCCTCCTGTTGCCTTCAGTAAGTCCTACACTGGGGAATAGCTGAGAGGTGATCAGAGGTCCGCCCCCTTTCTCCACCACTCTGCCAACACGCCTCCTCGTGCACTACTGGTTGGGGGATGAAGTCTATTTTACTCCTCATTGTCCTTGGGGGCCAAGTACCCCTCCTGTTACCTCCAGTAAGTCCTATACAGAGTGATTCCAGTCAGCTGGTTGGAGGCCCTGCCCCCTTTCTCCACCACTCTGCAAACGTGACTACTATTTAAAAAACCATAGAAATCACTTAAAAAGCCAAAGGTTACAGAGACATTACAGCTAGGAAATAGAATTTGAAAAACCTTAGAAATTCACTTAAAAAACAAACATTACCGGGACATTATAGTTAGGAAATAGAATTAAAAAACCTTCGAAATTCACTGAAAAAAACCAAAGGTTACAGGGACGTTATAGTTAGGCTAAAGTTTTACTTATAAAAAACCAGTGAAATTTAACAATCATAGTTACCTGGGCTAACTATAGCTTACGCCCCGCAATGCTCTGCTTATAACCTCACCTATTAGATCACTCATTACATGGTCAGTGAATCACTGATGACATCACTGGTGAGTTGGTGTGTAAGTGATTCTGTGGATGATGCAATTGATGATGGTATCAGTGATGTCATTTCAGATGCCATCAGTGATGTCATCAGTCATGTCACTGACCATGTCATGAGTGATGTAATATGTGATGTCATAAGCAGTGCATTGTGGGTGCGTAAGTTATAGTTAGCTCAAGTAACTATAGCTGCTGAATTTTGGTGGTTTTGTATGAGTGAAATTTGAGCCTACCTATAAAGTCCCTGTAACCTTTGTGTTGAAATTCTGTGTTTTCTCTAATTAATTGCAATCAAGTGACATATTGAGGTTTTGCGTTACTAAAAACCGCTGACTTTTTCTTAAACTCAGTTCCCCCAATACCGAACTCTGTACACTTTTGATGTTTAAAACATTCACGGAGCAGATCCAACAGATTTACATGTAGACAGAAGAAAATCCCAGCTCTCAGGGGTGTGAAGACACAGGGTGGGTGGCGTTGCTGCTACTATGTTCTGGTCTGAAATCACCCAGAGGCTGGCACCGGTGTGCTGCCGCTTTCCTGAAGGATAGAATATCAGCAACTGAAGTGGAATAAAGGGCATTCAGTCTCCGCTAATTCACGTCCAATAAACTACTTGCCCTGCAATAAACATTTGTATTCTACATTCACCTGTGTGAGTCACTGGGCACCCAAAATAATCCTTTCATAAAATAGCAAACAAAGAGCAATAAAGCATTTGGTTAGACTTCAGTCTGCTGTACGACTGGACTAATGAGGTGGAACTTCATTTAGAAGCAGGTTCACACCAACCTTTAAGTCAATCTGGAGCTCACTGAAAGGCTGCAGCCTGTCGTTTCTGGGCTGCTTCACTGTAGATGTTCATACTACTCCTTAGCAACTGTGGAAGTTGAACCCCAAAAATTACATGAACCTCAATATTTGATCACCCCATATGTTTCCCCAAAATAATTTGGCTCTGGAGTCTCCAGTTGATCTAGCCATTAGAGACTACACTCCTCATCAGGAAACACAATTTTGCAGAGTTAAATGGAATAACATATTTGACGCATAAAGTTCTAGATCAAAAACAAAGGAAAATGGGCATTGATTACAAAATAGTCAAAAATGCGGTAGAGAGAGGAATGTAATTAGATTGCCATGAAAGCTCAATTACAGAAGTACTGATAAATACAAAATCAGAAAACTATATTATCTCTAATTAGGCATAATCTAAGAAAAGTTCTAAGAGTCAGCTCATAAAGAGCACTGACAGCATGACAAGTCACCTATGATGAAAATGGTAAAAGATTTTCACAAAACACAGACTTCTAGAGGTTGTATTGACAAATCACACAAGCTATTAATAGATTCTGAAAATTCAGCATGGTGGGATCATGGGGAGGGTCGAATTTGGCAAATAAAAGACAGTGAAATAATTTAAAACTAAGCAATTATTTAGCAATAACCCATTTCTTGAGGTAAGCTAAATATTCTACGTGCTTCCTCAGCAACTGCACTCTGAAGTTGCGTAATAAAAATGGAACATTTCTGAAACAATGGCTCATAGAATTAGCACCAATACATCTCCAGCAGAACTTCCAGCATAAGTCCTTGAAAATTGTACTTTAGGTACATCATGGAAGCTCTCTTCACAATAAACACTTTCTAACAACAGTGCATATCGCTAATATAGTGACCTCATTCACTTGATGCTCTGCGGAATCAAGGGGAGGGATGGCTTTGCAGCGGGAAACTTCTTGGGAAGGAGTAGGAGCAAGTTGAACAGGATACCAGAAACTGCATCCATTTTAAAAATAACGGCGTATTACACATAAATGGGGCATAACTATTCATAGTATCTAGACTTCTAAGTGACATAGGTAGCTACTTTTCAGTGCAATACCATTCGTTCAATGGTTCCGACTCTATGCATCATTAAAACTCTAGTTATTAAAACATATTTTTCACACAATATTTGCACATTTTGCAAATTTCAAGACACTATAACACAACTTTGACAGTAAAAAAGCATTTCTAACTCTATGTTTGGTAGTTCATTTCCTGTATCACTGGTCGATGGACATCAAGCTCTGGTTGCACAAGGGTTTCAGACTGCTCCTAGGTAGAACTGTAGGATATTACTGCTAACTAAGGCCAGCACATCTCATTCTCATTGGGCTAGCATGACATATCGTCTGGGGTGGGAGGGCAAATTGAATGCAAGGGTGTGCAGTTCCTGGGACAGGGAAGGGTTGTCAGGTCAGTGGAATAGCTTCCAATTGGAGTAAGTGCCCTCACACACCCGAGAGGTGTCATGCTTCATCATCTGGGCGTGCTCCTTGTCGGGCCGGCGCTGCAATGCCCGATGGGCACCCGCGAAGGGGCTCTTTTTATAATAAAGCCGTTGGGTGAATGAGGCTATGATAAGTAGTGTAGTGAAAGGGGTGCTTAAAATAGGTTTAGTGATGCTGGGCTTTGCTAAACTTTATTGGTGGGGCTCACTAACCTAAATAAAATCAGTGTCGCTCATGTGGGATGCAATGGTCCTATAGAGCATTCATGTTGTAAAGTTGTGTGGTCGAGAACAAATTATATTTTACACTACTGCGTGACTGGTTCTACAATGAGTGCAGATAGTTCAAGTAACTTGTCCTGCTGTACTTCACAAGGCAAGATTCTACCTTGTTTATTGGACCGACATGGAAGAAAGGGAGGGGGGACAAAACAAAACATAGGACAAACACATGGTTTATTTTTTTTAAATTGGTAAAACATCGTTTTGTATTAGCGAGTTTTAGTTTCTTAAATTTCTCATCATATTTCCACAGCTCAGCTGTTGGACTTTGTAGACGATTTCTGAGGTGCTTTAGCAGGTGAATGACTGTAGAGCCCTTTTATTTAAGATGCCTTAAGTGGATGGCTGAGTTGGCCCTTTCGGATAGCCACACCCCGAGGTACTTGTAGGCTGGGGCTGTCATTATTTGTAGGCAAATTATTCGCAAAATTATAGCTATGGAGTGCATTTAGGGCTCTCTGTAGGCCTACCCTGGTGTGGTCCATGATGACGGTGTCATCGGCATACTGCAGAATTGAGACATGCAGCCTTCCCAGCCTTGGAGCAACTAAACTGGCTCCTTCCAGGGCTGCTCCCATATCTGTGGTATAAAGATTGAAGAGGAGGGGGCCATCACACAGCCCTGTTTGAGACCATTGTTGATGGGCACTCTGGCTGTAACTGTGGTAGGGGTTGTTTTTACCCGGACCCATGTTCCTTGGTATAGTGATATAATCGCCCTAAGGAGTTGTGGTGGAATCCTCCAGGCAGATAGCTTCTGCCATAGCCTTCCCCGATCCACCTTGTTGAAGGCTGTGCTATCGTCAATGAAGCAGCAGAAAAGAGGGTGTTGCTTCTTCCTAACTGCTTGTGTGGAAAAATACGCCACAGCTAAGACATTATCCATTGGAGAGCTGTCTGGTCAAAAGCCTGATTGATGAAGCGGGAGAATTCCTTTGTCCACAGCCCATGTTTCCAGCTCTTTTAAGAGGATGCATGCATAGGCCTTTGCTTCAAGATCTAGGAGAAAGATGAGCCTATAGTTTGCTGGGTTGGAACGGTCTCCCTTTTTGTGAATGGGGAAAAGGATTGAGCCCCTCCAGGACGCTGGTAATATTGTTATTGCAAACGCATAATTGAAGAGTGGCATTAGTATTGTCTGATAAAATTCTTGAGCTGTTTTGAACACAGCTGTTGGTATCCCGTTAGGCCCTGGTGCCCCATTGTTCCTCATTTTCTTAATTGTAGTAAGTACTGTGTGTTCTGTGATTAGTGAGCCCTGTTGGACCGTGGAATATGAGGATGGGCAAAATGTCGAGGGGGCTACTCCATTCACTTGGCCAGTTGTATATAGCAATTCCACATGATTAATCCAATCCCTTTCTGCCACTCCATTCCCTATGGTGTGCCTTGGGTTACCAAGGCGATTTATATACATTCATAGTCAGGAATGGCTTTTATCTTTTAGTAAGGTGAACATTTTGAGCCGCTCTGCTTTCTTGAGCTCCTTTTTGTGCTGCCATACTTTCTTCTTGTAGGTTGCCCTAAGCAGGGTAATGGTTTGATCATTTCCTAATTTAAAACCTCTTCTCCTGGATGCTAGAGCCCTACTGAGGGCCCGCTTGCTTACAATTATTTCCTTGGAATGATGAGTGGTCTGAGTTGATGGTAATTGATGCAGGGGTTTCAGTTGGCCATTGCCCAATGCCTTCTGGAGGTCCACAACAAGGTCCTCCCAGTATGCTGATGCGGTTTTAGAACTGGTTGGGTTGCTAGCTGTCATCCATTCTTCTATCCAGACTAAAAGTTTGCCCCCTAGTTTGTTCGACCATTTAATTCTATGTATGACTTTATGGCGCTCATCCCCTGCAGGTTCCCCCAGTGAAGGTATGGATGGTGAGTTTGTAGAAACTAAATGCAATGTTATGCATAGGGGTCTATGATCGCTTTCATCCCTATCATTGATTTCAAAATCATAGAGAGTGGGCGCCAGCACTTCACTAACAAAAATATAATCTAGTGTGGAAATGTTCCTAAAGGTGGATTTGGGGCACCATAAGAGAGAACTGGCTTCTTTTATAGTTTGGGATGAGGAGAAGTGATGATTAGCAAGGAAAGCATGTAAGGGTGTGACCATGCCAGGCGACTCTGGAAAATTGGTGTTTTTGCTCAGCTCCCTGGTGTTAAACTCCCCAGCTATGATTGCCTCGTATGATTTGTATTTGTTCAGCAACTCGTCAATGGTATTTCTTCTGGAGTGGGCGTAGTGGTTGTAAATTGACCTTTATGCCTTTAATGAGTAGGGCTTGAAGAGCATTTGACTTAATGGGTAATGCAGTGACCACTATTTACCGGGCATGTTTGATGAAGATGGAAAGGCCGCCTGATGGCCGGCCAAACATATTGTATTTTGTGGCAGAATTTTGAAACTCATAATATCCAGATAATGTTGTTGTTGCCGTGGCCCATGTCCCTGATGGCATAATATGTCCCCAATACAGAGATAATCCTGAGCGGCTTTCTCCTCATAGAGTTGCTTAATATCTGCTTTGTTCCATGAGATAATTGTTAATTGATGGGAGCAATCTGCCTTGTTATTGATACTGAATTTACTGAATTTTGCCTGACAAAGGTAAATGTTAGGGATGACACCCGGGAGGGCATCCATCGCTAAATGGATCCCCTTTGGGTGGCCTAAAGTGTGCGACTCGTCGATTATTGCTGCAGGTTATTCGTACGTCCCAGAGATCTTTGGCAAAACTTTCTGGCTTCTCCTGCGGGTCTGGTCCTATTAGTACCAAGCAAAACCGAAGAGGCCTCCTTCCCCTGTAATGGGGAATAGAGGACATGCAGATATTTCTCCAGACTAATAGGATGGGTATCAATTCCCCATTCCACTAGCTGTAGCGATTCTTTGAGAACTGCTTTTGACTGAACCTCACCAAGGTGGATTCACCATGCGTGTCCCCTCAGAGGTTCTGAAATCTTACCCACTCAAGATTATTTGAGTGAATGTGGGCCAGAGATGGACTGTGTTTGAATAAACGTAGAATATTGCTCCTGTTCAGAGTGTCAAAGGGACCTTTTGTGTGATACCTTGAGGTTAGTACTGCCTCGTATGTGGGATGGGCTGCTTCTAAGGCGGGGAGAGTTGCTGGCTCCAGTCCAGTTGCTTGGTGTGGAATGGAGGGACCGGGGCCTAGTGGACCTGTTAACAAGTAACCTGTTAGACTGTTGGCTGTCTTTTGGTCAGCATATGGCTACCGGTTAGGCTGGGTTAGTGATGTACTGAGGCAGGGGGGATCCTACACGATGAGCAGATGTTGCATTGCTTGGGGGCTTCGTTGGGGAAGACTGGGTACTCGCATCAACTTCTTCTTAGATGACAGTTGATCCATTGTGCGCCCAGTCAGGGCTTGCCTCATCAGGGGCCTGCTTTCTGAGTAGGTGGCAAGATCATTATTCCTTGAACGATGTCCTCCTGTTGGGAGTGATTGTTTGGGGCCGTCTTGGGGGTGAAGATAGGGTATCGCAGCACATGCGATGTAGCTCTTGTTATATGACTAATCAATGTGGATGGCTGGTGCCCCGCTCTTTTGGCTTCAGTTTTTTTATATTGTTTTTTCAACTTTTTCTTGTCCCTCCTGGACAGAGGGCCCTGTTGCTAGTTGGCACCTCATTGATTTGGATTTGGCTACAGAGAAAGAACTTGATTCCGGTGGCGCGGAATATAATTCAGCCGTACAATTTTAATCAGAAGGCCATATGCGCTTATTGAGCTTTCAGATAGGTTTGTTGATGAGGTGGGGGTGCCTCTTCTGCATTTGCAGGTGCTTGGGTAGCATTACTGTGGGCTTTCAAGCTGGGGGATTCTATGTCGCCATTTGTTCCCCTAACTATAGTTATTATCCCACCGAGGACCTCAGGTAATAGCGCCCATTTATCAATAATGATATCCCAAAGACAGGAGCACCTCTTGTGGTCCAAGGTATCTTGAATGTTTGCTTCGATGGTGTCAACCTTAATACTTAGGTTAACCAATCGCAGTGCAATAGATTCCAGAAGATCTATTGTAGCTCCATTTTTGAGAATTGCCATAGCAATGCTTTTGCTTTTTGCTTTGTTTTTGGAGTATTGAGTTGCGATAAAAGTTGAGGTGCCTAGATCCTCGATGCTGTTCCTATCGTGTTTCTGGAAGTAATTCTCTGGACTCTTCCTGTTTTCTAAAAAGCTTCAAGGTAAGTTCCAGTGTTCCTTCTATTTTAGTGTCAAGGCTCTGTAAAAAGGAGGCTGTTAATTTCATCCATGTCAATATTTTCAGTGTTTGGGCAGTTCACCGATGGTTTTTGTCCATATGCAGTTGCTGGAAGAAGCAGCTTCGACTCCTCTGAGCCAGGAGAGTTATGATGGTGAATTTGAACTCTCGTTACCTGCTGTTTTGGTGCGGTCTTCAGTCCCTTCGAGCCTCTGATACAGGGGCATGAAAACAATCTGCACTTCACATCAGGGGTGGTGACTTTTGAGCAGATCCTGGTCTCACTTGGACTATTCCTGTTGGTAGCCTCTACAGCAGCAGCTAAATACCCCAAGAATGGAAGACGTCGGCGAAGCTCCTGAGATGGAAGCGAGCTGGAAGTGGTGCATGATTAAGCCCTTGTGGGGTTCCTTATGTGTCATTTTCTGTAATGGTGAATCCTGGGAGATGATTCGCATGACCCGTGTTGTGACCAGAGGTGGTGTGGCTGTCCTATTTAGTGCGGGCTTAGATGTAAATTCTGAGCAGCTGACAGATTTCTTTTTTGGTCCCATGATCGGAAGCAGAAGTGGCTGGCTCTTGTTTAAAGGTTACAATGAACTTTCTATCGAAGCACTATTATGGCACAAATTTCTTAGATGAGGGCATTGAGGTGCAGAAATGTTGGCCCACAGTCTTGTCACTAGGCTCTCAGTGCCTACAGACTTGCCACTGGTCTCTTGATGCTCTCAATGTGCGCTAGGCCCTGCGGGGGATGGCCAGGGGCTTAAGGGCTGGAGGGAACTTTGGGGAGTACCTTGGGTGTTTTATTTGTCCTCTGCCTTATTAATTGCTCCAAAGCTGAACACTGGAAGCTGGAGGGCTCTTTAGTGGGAAGCTGGGCATGTTCTCTTGCCCCAGCTCTAAGTGATTGTCAATTGGGGGCTTTTTGCATGAAACTTTATAATTTGCCTACTGGTCTCACAAGGAGTATGGAGAAAGGCTAGGAGCAAGCAGCAACTAGAAATGGGGGGGCAACAACTGGTGGCAGCGAACAAGGCTAAGGTGGACCCCCTAATGGCGCAAGCCGTACTGGCCTAGCACAGGCTGCTTCCGCACCAGCCAGGAGGATCCATGGCACTGACCTTACCGTAGCCGAGCGATGCTGCCGTGCCACGTCTCTGGGCTCTCCTCCACTGCTCCACTCCAAACTGTGCCGGCAGAAACTGTCGGGTTGACCTGATGTTATCCTCGTGGGGAGGGCAGATGCAGTCAGTGATTTTGGTGGCTGGGTGGCTCAGAGGTCTCCTCTCCCTCTGGACAGTCACTCTCCCCTCCCCTATTGCTGATCAGAGCAGGGCAGGGCTGGTCCACGCTGAGCTCTTCTGAGGGGGGCTGCTGGGGAAGAGCTGAGGTAGAGCTTCTGGATCAGCGTGGACGTCAGTGATGTCAATAAGGGTGCAGCCTCGTCTGCGGGTGTGGGCGAGTGTGCAGCCGCAGCTTCTGCCTGTCTTTTTAGGAGGCAGGTCTCAGTCTCAGATCGGTCAGCATTGAGACACTGCAGCAACGCTGCGGCAATGCAGCGGCAAGCTCCTGCTGCAACACTTCTGGGCCACTCATCCGCAACACTGCCTTCCGTCTCTCCAATGCATTTATATTTAAATAGAACATAGCACAGATCAGTGAAGGAACATCAAGACAGAATAATAGTCTCAGCCATTTAGATAGTTTGATTATTGTATTAATGATCCGAAATCAATACAGATAAGCAAGTATAAGCATTTCAGTCTGGATTATACATTCAGTCAGGGATGCCAGTCCGAAGAGGATGGATTTAAACAGTCATCAGATACAAGGTTACAGATTCCTACCACCATTAAAGGCAAAAGGTTGGTTTAGAATCAATACAAAGCATTAAATTATCATTTCATAATATGAGAAAATTAGCTATGCTTCACCAATGTATCATTACACAAAATTAATTAGCGTTAACTTTGGCCTACTGCCGCAATTTTTGACATTCATATGTATAAATTATTCATTTTACTAAAATTTTAGCATTTTAACTAATTTTATCACGTAATTGCACCACAATATATTCATGGTGCATTTCAATGTAAAGCAATAGAAATGCTAAGCCATACAACTAGAATCATTAGTTTAATCAGTAAATGAATAGTAAAACATAATTTTCATAACTAATCTTGTTATGAAAACCTATTAGTAAGCATTATAATCAGTTAACTATGAATTACTCTTTTTCTAGTTCTTTCAAACACGCTTTTATGGTGCTGTTACATCGCTTGTCTCAACTGGTGGCCATTTATTGAGTTTGTCATGGGCTGTGGGAGTTAGCGCAGCTCAATAACATCTAGTGAACGAGCCCAAAGATGAAGATAATCCGTAAGCTAGTGCTGTCACGGGCCAAGGCATGCGAGCTGGAGAGCGTGAGAAAACTGTACTGCCGGTTAAGCGATATCTCAGTATGCCGGGAAATGCCCAACATTGAGGTGATCACCCTCAGCAACAACCAGATCACCAGCCTGCAGCCCCTCAGCCAGTGCCAGGACCTGGCCGAGCTCCATCTGCATAAGAACATCCAGAGCCTGCGTGAGATCTGTCACCCGCAGGGGCCGCCCTGTCTGCGGGTGCTTTGGTTGGCGGAGAACCCCTGCTGTGGCACGGACCCCCAACGTTGCCGGATGACTGTCCTGAGGACTCTGCCTGGTCTGCAGAGCTGGACAACCAGGCCATGAGCGAGGATGAGCTGGCCCAGGCCAAGAAGCAAGGGGACCTCCTGCTGCCGCCTTCTGCCAGTGTAGGCAATGGTTGCCTTCCAACACCCGCGGTTTCCACAGACACAGAGAGCAACCTGCTCAACTTCAGCATGGAGGAGACCAACAAGATCAGGGAGCAGCTGGGCATGAAGCCCCTTCCCCGGGACAAGTTCTATTCCTTTGACCCCCAAATCAGACCTGCAGTGGCACCCGGAGGAGAGAGGGGGATAACGTCGTTAGTGTCATCCTGCTGCTGCAAGAGCTCGATAGGGAGCATTCAGGTTTCAATGTCTAAAACTGGTAAATGTGTCATGAAATGTGTTTTGAAATATCTAATGTCATCAGGCCCCCTCTCTGATGGTGAATCAAGCCATCACAACATCTACCCATCAGATCTCATCACAGATTATGGGTTTGTTGTCCCTTAACCTCTTTCTTCTGCTCTCTTCTAAAATTTTCACTTCATCATAATATTTACATTGTTCATCCTCTATTTCAAGATCGGTTCTCATTCTTTTTACTCCTCGTTTGTCCTTTCTGTAGCTTCAGAATTTGATAGATAATATCATCAGCATTATGCAAAAAGAGATGGCCACTAAAGGTCTGAAGATGGAAATCACTAACCCACTTCCTAAGTTACCTAACCACTTACTAACAGTTGTTGATCCCTTTCCTATTATTTCCCAGGCACAATCTGCTTTTAAATCTTTTGAGTCCTTATTTACGTCAGTAATGTTTTTGATGTAACTCTCTAAGTCTCTGGTCTTGTCTGGTATGTAGGTGCAACAATGTTGGACCTTTAACAACCAACAGACTGCACCCTCCTTCACGAGAAGGATATCAAGGGCGAGTTGATTTTGAATCACCATCGCTCTTACTGTACTTACTTCTACATTTGTAACAGAAAATCCCCTTGTTCTACAGCTGGCTAATTTATCAACTATAGTAGAAAGTTGTCTAATTTTATGCGAGTTTAATGCTACTCCTACAGAAGGTAGTACAACTCCAAAAATATCACCTACAATTTCACCTGCACTCACACCTCTTCATTCTCATCTTTGTTTTCTCTTTTGAAATCATAAACATGATATATTTTTGGAAAAACTATTCCCATATTACAACTTCCATACCAGCCTCTCAGTAATTTATAAAAAAGCATTGTCTCTACAAATATAATACAGTCCAGGAAAGATTAGATCAACATCCTCTAAGTATTACTATCTTCCCCAGTTCTCATCCATTTCGAAAGTATGTTCGCATTCATCAGAACCTACAAAATTTGTGTTAATAATTGATTTTTTTCTATATATACAAAGTTTAACCTTGTGTTGCCAGTCTAAAGCTAATAAAGCCATGTCTTCTAATATTTTCTTTTCTTTCTGGGTAGTTTCCAAGGAGTTCATTTAAGCAATGTGCCAGTATTTATTGTCATATTACCTCATCTATTTCCCATTAAATTTGTAAACTTCTTTACAGCTCTGACTAATTTACACGTTAGTTATTTCTAAGTGCATAAGCCACATCCAAAGATTGAGTGGGTCTAAATACATAGCCCATAGTTTCATGATTTGAAGCTTCAGAATGTGGATTTAAGCGTTTCGATATAATAAGTTCACAAAAGATTTGATCTTGATTTGAATATAAGTACTGTAATTGATTTGTACCATAGAATAAGCTAGTTAATACACTGCATGAAATTCCATATGTTTAGGGTACACTATTGATCCAGCGCGAATAGGCCAGGGTTGGATATTTTACACACCAAAAACTGAACTTTTCAATGGGCCCATATACCTTTATCCAATACTTTTATTTGTATTCCCCTTGGCCAATTTCCTGCTGGAAGGGTTTTGATTCTGAATAATTCCACAAATTCTGATTAGTTATTTCCCTGTAACCACAAATCAATTACAATATCATGTCTAACTAATCTTCACGAATCAACACTCTTCCTCTAGTCGATGGACCATTAGTTGAGTTAGTTGATGGTGATATTAACAACTTCTTAACTAAAATTCATAATGAGATAACCACAGACTCTGAATATAATAATAATGATGAATGTATCTAAAATTTCAGTCATTAAGTTGAACGCTCATCAATTACAAATACACAGTGCAAACTCAATTTTTCTCAAATGGGAGAGAAAACGATCATAAAGCACAATACATTCATTTACACAAGCTTATTCAACAAAAATCAAACAAATAAGAGTGGATAGATGAAGAGACAAAAGGCACATTTATAATACATTTGCAAAGAAATATGCAAATACTGGATAGAATGACATTTTCCTAATGAGGATGACTGGAAAACCACCCCTCTGGCCAAAGGACTGGTGGAGGTCTCCTGACTTAGGATCAGGAAACAAAGGTTAAAGGATAGAATCAGGACAGGTATGATACTTACTAGACTTCTCTACAACCCAACGTACCAGGGCGATTCCCTCTCTTTCACTCTCTCCCTCCTCGATATTCTTCCGCAATCTTCAAATCTAATCAGGCAGTAGTCTGGATCTTCAGAGTCTACACTTGTCTTCTCTCTCTCTCTCTCTCGTGCTCAGCTCCCAGCAGTGTTGTCAGCATTGTATCTATCTTTCTTAACTCAAATCACTCTAGTTATAGTCTTTATTTCTTCTTGTCCCACCCTCAAGTGTTGCAGCTTTACTAAACTACGGAATATGATTGGACGGGGTTAGGGGTGGTTTCATCATCCCAAGCTGACGTATTCATTTTATTAGTAAAACCTATTGTTTGTTAACCCTTCCCCTTCTACTCATTCATATAATTTATTTGAAACATGCATATTTTGTTGCAAATGCCATAATTCACTTAATAAAGGCTTCATAGTTGACTATTACATATTCTTCTTTTCCCATCCTTTCTGTCCTTGAATCTTGGCAGGCATTCAGCTCCTTCTGTGTCACCGGTCATTTCATGGACTCATGGAGCATGCGTAGCTTTCGCCATTTTCTTTTTCAGTCATGGATTAGCAGGCCCAAATACACACTATTAATAAAAGAATCAAAAACAGATATTATTTTCTTGAACATGTAATTCTCACTGTTCACCACCCACTTCTACTCTATCCCATGTAATTATTATTACTCTTGGGCAAAAGCGTTAATAGCAGCAGCTTTCTATCAAATCAAGCAAGCATATGCTGGGCATGCGGTATCTCAAGACCGAGTTTCAGTTCTTCCTGCGCATGCGTGAGGGTTTTTCCCTCTCAACGCGAGTTAGTCACGTTATTTTATGCATCATTTGGGTTTGCACATGCGCAAAGCATTTTAGCAAGTTAAAGTGGGTTTTAATCGTGCTGCATTTTATTTCTTATTAATTGAAGCATGCGTAAGCTTTTCTTCACATGTTTCTGTGTTGGGTGCATGTTAGTTTTGTCTTATCTACTAATTAATGATTAGGGAAAGTTAATGGAGGATTCGATCGAGCAAGTTTCATTTTCTCGAGTCCTTGCTCCATCAATCCCCTCTGATGGCATTTTTGAGCCATCATAAAATACCCATCATTACCAAGTGCCAACTTTATTCATTTAGATTTTTAGTGTCTTCCTTTCTTTTCTCTAATTCTTCTATTTTCCTTTTCATGCCTACTCCTTTCATTTTGTCATATAGACCCCCTTTCATCTCTTCTAATTCAATCTCTGTTTCTCTTTCTTCCCATTCTTTTATTCTTTATTTCAGTTATCATTCCTGCTTTTGTTTTAATCTTGCAACATCTATATGTCATTATCATCATCAGACCTACTATTATTATAGAAATTACTGGTATTAGGATTTTCCATAATAGACTACTCCCTAAAGTGGAAAATCAACTACCTATAGTAGAAATACTTTTACTAAGTCTTTCCCAAACACCGTCAACCTCCAGTTGGGTCAAATCGTCATGAATGTTTGTAATATTCTTAATATATCCTTAAATACTTTTACTTTTGTCTGGGATATATGTACAGCAATGTTGGACCTTCAACATGCCACAGACTTCACCCTCTTTTGCCAATAATATATCAAGTGCAAGTCGATTTTGAAAAACCATAGATCTAATTGCAATAATTTCAGTATTATTCATTAAGAATCCCTCAGCAGTATCTGTCGATAGACGATCAACTACTGTTGACAATTTGCGTATCTTATGTGAATTCAGTATGACTCCAACTGATGGTATTAGTGCACCAAATATATCAACTACTATTTCTGAGAAGCTTGTTCTTTTAGTTCGTTTTAGTCCTTGACTTATTACATTCATTTCATTGTTCTTAGTAATGTGGTACACCTTTGGAATTACTATCCCAAGATAACAACTACCATACCATTGTGTTAGCAACCTATAATAGGCATTCTTATCACACACATAATATATTCCTGGAAACACATGATCAGTTCCACCTTTTAGTCCCCATCCCCCCATGATTAGGAAGGTATGTTCACAATCACTAGAACCAATGAAAATGTTGTTATAGTCTGTTTTTAGTCTATGTAGACAGAATTTTCCCAAC
Organism: Calotriton arnoldi; assembly: GCA_963921515.1. Lineage (NCBI taxonomy): Eukaryota > Metazoa > Chordata > Amphibia > Caudata > Salamandridae > Calotriton > Calotriton arnoldi. The sequence continues at coordinate 88,587 of CAWUFW010006536.1, forward strand.
TTTGACAAATCTAGGGACATTGCAGCATGAGTCTCGCCTTTCTTATAGTCCCCTTCCTTATTAGCCCATGGAGGTACATGGGACCTCTGTTCAACAGCCTTCTTTTGAAAATCCTGTCTACTTTCCTCTACTAAATTTAGAAAATCTTTTTCTTCATCTCGTAACATACAGGTTAAATTGTTCTTATGCGCATATGTTATGTCTATTGGGTTTGTTGTTAGGAAAAACTCACCCATAAATTCTGCATCTTTAGCACTAAGCACTGGGTTTAGGTTTCTTCTAATGGGAATCTCTGGGAATACTAAATCCATATTAGAATAATAAAACTGCAATTTGCCTGTTTTATAGAACAGACTAGACACAACACTACATGACACACCATATGTTAAAGGAAGATGGTGATAAGTCACCCCCTCCGAGACAGATGAAGGTAATTTCATGCAAACATAACAATCACTTACGTCCATTGTATCTACATATTCAAAAAGAAGTTTAGTAAACACATTTAATGACGAATCACTATTTGATCTGTCATGTTGATACATAGTCTCATCTATTTGTTCTAAATTAGTGGTAGTCGTTCCTTTAGTACCTGTATTCACTCGATCACTTGTATTAGTATTATTTCGGTCGTTATTTACCATAAAAATAGGTATTATAACTGTTAGCAGTAACCACATTAATATTAGCATCAAAATACTGCACAAACAACATTTGACACATCTTCGTTTTAAATTAGATTTCGGATGTTCAGTCACTTCCGTTTCTGCCATTTTTAGTATTTTAAATTGACCTATCTATAACTTATTCTTCTATATCCTAAACTTATGTTAAAACTAAGATATGTATAAAATCTTTGTGTGACCCCACACTTCAACAGCTTTTTGTCTTTTACTTTCCCCTTTGTCTTTTAATTTCTTTTCTTCATCTGGTTCTTTTATTTTCTTCTTTACTTGTTTGTAAAATTTCCACCTTCTGTGTCACAGTCTTTCTCTTAAGGTGTCTCAATTTTCTTTCATCACTTCTTTCATTAGTGACATTTTCTTGTTCTTCGTTTAAATCGAGATTCTCAAAGTCCTCAAGGATAACATAGGTCCATTCAGGAGCCTTATATTTTCTATTTGGAGCTCTTACTCTTGTTGATTTTCGTAAAGATTTTCTTCTTGGATGTTCTTCTTCAGTTTGACTTGATATTTCGTTTACTTGTTCTAATCCTTTTCCTGTTCTTCTTTTCAAAACATATCTCAGTCCTTTTACTCCACATGGCCAGTGATCACCTTTTCTGATTCTTTTTGTTTGCACTGCCTTTTCACCTTCTTCACCAATTTCTAACGTTCTTTTATTTTCCTTTTCTTTTAGTTGAGCTTGTTCTGGAGTTTCTGATTTTTGTCTTTCTGTCGTTTGAATTTCTTCTTGATCTTTTAGTTCTTTTTCTGATTCTAATTGAACTTGATCTGAGTTTCCTGCAGCAGGTTCTTCTGTTGACTGAATTTGTTCTGAACTTATCAGAATCTCATTTTCTTCTTCTTCTGATTGAGCTAGATCTGGATTTTCTGTTTCAATTCATTCTGGTCTTTCAATCTCTTGCTCTTCTTCGGCCACTACAGCAGTCTCTTGAGACCCAGTATCCAGTGCCCACCCTACTTGACTTGTACTTGGTTTTTCATCATTGATACGTTCTTCAGAGTCTGTTTCTCTGATTTCTTCGACTTCACAACTTTCAGCTTCTGGTTCTTTTCTTCGTTCCACCAGTTGCTGCTCTTGTCGTTCAGGAGGATTTGGGTCTCTTTTGGTATGACTGGCATGTATCCAATTTAGCATGCCAAAACACTTCACTGCTGTTGTTGTGACCAAAATAATTTGAAGCGGTCCTTTCCACCTGGGTTCTAGACACGACTTTCTTGTGTGCTTCTTTATCATAACCCAGTCTCCTGGACACAAGTCATGAGCTTGATTCGGCTGTGCTGTGGTTGCATCTTCTCCAACCTGGTGAGACACCGAACGTACCAGATCAGCTAATCCTTTACAATAGTTCAACACTAGATCATCAGTTATAGTCATCAGTTTGTTTCCAGGTACAAATGCCTGTCTCATTGCTCTTCCAATAAGAATTTCATGTGGACTCAATCCTGTTCTTCTGTCAGGGATGCTTCTAAGGCTCATCAAGACAAGGGGCAAAGCATCAGGCCATTTCAGTGAAGTGGATGCACAAACCTTTCCTAACCTGGATTTTATTGCACCATTTAGCTGCTCAACCACTCCAGATGCTTCTGGTCGATAGGCACAATGTAGTTTCTGCTCAATTTTGAAAGCTGTACAGATTAATTGAATTATCTCATTGTTAAAATGAAGTCCTCTATCTGATTCCAAAGTGACTGGAAATCCAAACCTAGGGATGAGTTCTCTTAAGAGCAGTTTGGCAACCGTGAGACTGTCATTCTTTCTTGTTGGATAAGCTTCCACCCAACGAGAAAACAGACACACAATGATAAGGACATACGTCAGACCGTTGCACGGCGGCAACTCTATAAAATCAAGCTCCAGTCTTGTAAATGGTCCTTCTGCCTTTCCTATTTTTCCCCAACTGACAAATGTTCTTCTACCTGGGTTCTGCTGTTGACACATCAAACAGCGCTGGCAGAGACTCTCTGCAATAAGCCTAAACTTGGGATTGTACCATGTCTGCCTAAAGTGTCTAATCATAGCATCCCTCCCAATGTGTGTAGCTCCATGATATACTCTTGCCATTTGTGATAACATACTGTCTGGCATTATCGGTCTTCCATCTGGACACACCCATACCTCATCATCGGTTCTTCTTGTGCAACCTGTGTTGATCCAGAATTTCTTTTCCTTGACATCTGCCTCATCCTGTAACTGTCTAACTTCGTCCCATGTTTCAAAAGCAGAGAAAAACATTAGTTGGCAGTTGGTAGTTTCTTTTTCCAACCCTCTGTTCAAAGCCATTGTATTTCGAGCACAAAATTGTGAACCTGGTCAGCATACTTGTTGCCTTGTGTCACATAATAATTTCCTGACTTATGTGCGGCACACTTGACCACTGCAATTTCTTTTGGCAATTGTAATGCTTCCAATAATTTTTTGCCATTTTTACTGTTTCTGATAGGAGAACCCGAAGAAGTCAGAAATCCCCTTTGCAACCATATTTGGCCGAAGTCATGCACAACCCCAAAACCATATTGACTATCCGTGAATATGGTTATTTTCAATTTTGTTCCAATTTTGCAAGCTTTTGTTAAAGCTACCAATTCGGCTATTTGTGCAGACTTGATTCCTTTTAGACATGATGCTTCTATAATAGCTGATATAGTACAGACAGCATAGGCAGCACTCAATTCTCCATCTTGTTTTCGTAAGCATGACCCATCCACAAACAATACATAATCTGATTCTCCCAATGGGACATCAAAGATGTCTGGCCTGGGCTTTGTACACATTTCTGTTAAATCCAAACAATCATGATCAGCTTCTTCTTTTACTTCTTCACAGAATGGATCCAGCAACAAGGTTGCTGGATTCACTGTGGTGCATCTTATCACATTTACATTTTCAGCACCCAGGATCACTCTTTCATACTTAGTCAGCCGACTAGGGGTTAAATGCTGAGTTCGAGTTCTTGTTAAAAGAATCTCGACAGAATGTGGAACATATACTTTCAAGGGATGTCCAATGACAATAGTCTCACTCTGCTCCAGACTCACACAAGTAGCAGCTACTGCTTTTAAGCAGCCAGGCAATGCTGCAGCCACAGAATCCAGCGTGGCTGAAAAATATGCCACTGGACGTTGCATCAATCCATGTCTTTGGGTTAATACAGAAAGTGCACATCCTTTTCTCTCACAACAGAACAAAGCAAATTATTTCGTGTAATCAGGCATCCCTAATGCTGGTGCTTGACACAAACAATCCTTCAATTTCATGAATGCATCCTCACTTTCATCATCCCATTCAATTGGGTCCATCACATCTTTTCGTGTCAGCTTTATTAGAGGTTTTGCAAGCAATGAAAATCCACTGATCCACTGACGACAGTATCCAACCACTCCCAAAAACATTCGTACTTCCTTCTTAGTTTTGGGTAGATTCATCTGTCGAATCACTTTTATTCTCTCTGGTGTGACTTTCCTAACTCCCTTTTCTATCTTGTGTCCCAAATATTTGACTTCTTGTCGGCAAAACTGTAATTTTTCTGGCAACACTTTGTGTCCACCTTCTGCCAAATGGTTCAGTAAAGCAATTGTGTCTGTAACGCAAGGCTCTCTTGTTTTTGATGCCACCAGTAGGTCATCAATATACTGAACCAAAACTGAATTTCCTGGCATAACCAATGTTTCCAAATACTTTTTCAAGATTTGATTGAAAATCGAGGGACTCTCTGTGTACCCTTGAGGAACTCGGCACCATGCCAAAACATGGTTCTCGAACCAGAACGCAAAGAGATATTGGCTATCTACATGCAAAGGAATCGAAAAGAATGCTTGGCACAAATCAATCACTGTGTACCAATGTGCATCCGAAGGTATCTGATAAAGAATTACTGCTGGATTTGGGACTACTGGACAACAAGGTACTACTATCTTGTTGATTTTCCTTAAATCTTGCACTATTCTATATTTGCCACTAGGCTTTTTAAGCCCTATGATTGGTGAATTACAAGGACTGCCCATTATTTCTTTCAGAATACCTTGTTCAATCATTTGATCAATTACTGGAGCAACTCCTGCTTTTACTTCTGGACTCATTTTGTACTGTCGGGTGTTTGGATAAATTGCACCTTCCTTCACCATTATTTTAACTGGGTCTACATTTGGGTCTACATTTGCCATCAGACCAATTTCCTTTCCTGAAAAATCCCATACATCTGATCTCACTGTGTCTCTCAGCTCATCAGGTAGACTGTTTTCAGTCAGAAGTGAAAACATCTCATCCACTTCTGTTCCTTGTATTGTATTGTATTGTGTTGTAATTAGTATTTCTAAAGCGCTGCTGTTCCCCAACGGGTATCCTGGCGCTGTGAATACCAGAAAACACTGTGCATAACTGAATCCAAGTACAGAGCAAGACATTTACTTTCTAGGAAAGAGTCTAGTTTTCAGTTCCTTCCTGAACTGTAATAGAGTGTTAATTTGTCTGAGTTCAGTTGGTAGCGCATTCCAGAGTTTGGAGGCTACAAGGCTAAATGATCTCCCCCCCAGTCCCGCTTTGTTATAGTGTGGAATACACACCAAATTGGCCGAGGAGGAGCGGAGGCTTCTTGCTGGAGAGTACCAGAGAAATTTCCTCTGTAGGGGCACAGGCCCTGTTTTGTGCACTGCCCTATAGACAATACAGAGGGCCTTAAACTGAACCCTCTGGGCAATGGGGAGCCAGTGAAGATCTTTTAGAGCCAATGATGCAGAGGCTCTGCGTTGTCTATGTAAGGCAAGTTTAGCTGTCATTACTTGTATCCTCTGTAACTTTCTTAACAGAGACACTGGAGCTCCCAAGAGAAGAGCATTACAATAGTCTAGTCTGCTCATAATGATACTCCTTACCACTTGAGGTCTAGTTAATGCTGGTAGAAAAGGAAGTATTTTTCGAAGAGCACGGAGCAGAGGTAGACAAGTGCTCACCGTTTTATTCACTTGGGAGTCCAGTTGAAGATTACTGTCTAGAAGCACTCCCAAATTGCGCACTGTTTTAACAGGTAGAGGAGGGTTGTCAAGAGGGCCAGGCCAGAAGTCCGCAGGGAAGGGGCGGGACACTTTACTTGCATCACAGCATAAGACTTCCGTCTTATCGCCGTTGAACTGCAGAGAGTTGTCTCTAAGCCACTCTGCTGTTTCCCACATGCAGCTATGAAATTTCTCCAATGAGGCTGCATTGTTACCTTCAAAGGTGAAGATGAGTTCAGTGTCATCTGCATAATTTATGACTTCAATGCCAAAGGATTTTATAAGGGAGATGAAAAGGCGCAGATAGAAATTAAAAAGGATGGGGCTTATAGCCGATCCTTGTGGGACCCCGTGTTTAACGGGGTAATTTTGGGAAAAGAAAGGCGTCAGGGTCACTGCTTGTAGTCTGTTTGAAATGTACGACTGTAGCCAGTCTGGTGCCTTGCTCCCAATACCTTTCTCCATAAGTCTCTTAATCAGAATCTTATGGTTGACCGTGTCGAATGCGGCTGACATATCTAGTAATACTAGAATGGCTGTGTGGCCTTTGTCAGCCCGCATTCTAAGGTCATCTAGGACCGTCACCAGGGCAGTCTCGGTGCCATGTCCCGGGCGGAACCCGAATTGAACTTCGTCAAGAAGGTGATTATCTTCCGCATGTTTTGAAAGAGATTGACTTACAACTCTTTCTAAGATCTTTATTGGGTAAGGCAACAGAGAGATAGGTCTGTAATTCGTGGGGCAGTGGGGGTCCAGCATGACGTTTTTCAATAAGGGGCACACCACTGCCTTCTTCCAGCAGTTTGGAACTATGCCATTAGATAGAGACTGGTAACAGAGTTGATAGAGATAGGGGAAGAGCTCTGTTCCAAACGTTTTCCACATCTTGTGTGGGAGCGGATCCAGGGGCGAGCCTGAGGAAATGCTAGCAGCTATTATGTTGAATTCTTCTTGCGAGGGAGCCTGAAAAGACTCCAGAATAGTCGTGGTTGCTCTGTCGGAGTCTACGGATAGAGAGCTATTAGTAAGAGATACACGTATATCATCTACATCATCCATCTCTACTTCTCTTAGAGTATTTAGGGCATTAATGATTTTAGTAATCTTGTCCTCAAAGAATGCTGCCAGTCCATCACAGAGCTCTTGTGAGGCTGGGATCTTGTTCTTTGCACAAGTAGGGTTAGACATATCTCTGACTATACCAAATAAAGATTTGGCCTTGTTAGATGCTTGCCGTATAGTTTCCTCGTAGTATTTGGCTTTGGCCTTACATATCATATCTTTATAGGCAGATAGCAATTTTTTCAACACTACTTTATCTATCGCTGCATATTCTCTCTGCCATTTTCTCTCTGCCTGTTTACATTTTAACTACATCAACCTCAGCTCCCCATTATATCATGGAGCTGACGGTTTTTTATTACTTTTATATTTTTCCACGGGGCCACCTGATCTAATGTGTTGGTGATCTGATTACATAAATCCTTATAGTTCTCCTCAACTGATCTATTACTATTAAAGCAGCAACCATTCGTAAGTTGCGGAAGTTCAGTAGAGTTTACTAATTTAGACCATTCCCTTCTCAGACGAGTGTTAGTTGAATTGGTGATTTTTTTACTTGTGGCTACCTTTAGGGAGAAGAGGACCAAGAAATGATCCGTCCAACAGAGTGGGAGTATTTCCCCCAAGGCAACATCAGTATCGATGGCAAAAATTAGGTCCAGCACATGACCTTTCTGATGAGTAGGATGCCGCACCAGCTGGTGTAGATTAGCATTTGCGCAAGCTTGGCAAAGCTCAGTAAAATCTCTGAGGATCAATAGTTTAGCGTGAGTAAGTGAGAGGTTATATATCACATCAACCAGTTCTTGATAGTGAGGGGGGACGCCTCCTGGGGGTCTGTAGCAGAGTATTCCAGCATACAAGTGGCCACTGTTGTCCTTGAGTGAGAACCCTAATAACTAGAAGCCCTGAACTTCCTCTACCATCAGCGGAGCAAAATCCCAAGCTTCTTTAAAAACAATTCCAATCCCTCCACCTCTCCCACCCACTCTTGGTTTGTGAAAAAGTTTAAAGCCAGGGGGACAGACCAGACCGAGCTCAATTTCTCTATCTGGCCGGGTTCATGTTTCCGTGAGAAACAAGGCATCGATATGCTGATCTTCAAGCAGCAGGTGGATTTCGGAGTGGTGCTTAACAAGAGATCTGACATTGACCAGCCCACAGTTGAGAGTATGTAATGTAACTTTTTTGAGGATGTCCTTACCACAAGTTAGTCCTCTGCTGTCAAAAGCCGTATTCTGATCACCTATAGCTACCAATTCATCTCTAGAATAGGAGATACGAGGAATAGTTTTGCTAGCATCATCTTGAAAGCGATATCTTCATCGGGTGTTTGAAAAGCAATACCATCAGGTGTACAATAGATGGTACAGTTCATTTTGCACAACAAATCCCTCCCTAACAAGTTAACTGGACTTGAATCACACAACACAAACCGATGCATGTCATTGAAATTTCCAATATTTACTTCTATTGGTTTAGTAACTGGCATTTTAATTTGCTTATTGGAGACTCCTACAACTTGGATAGTTTCTCCTGAGAGGGGTAGGTTTGGAATTTCTGCTGCTCTCACAGTAGAACGGGTAGCACCAATATCCACTAGGAAAGTGATGTCATTACCTTCCACTTTTCCATCAACAAATGGACCTGACTGATCTACCGCCAAGGATGCGCCAAGCACACATTCTTCCTCCCCCTCAGGCACCGTCATTGGGAAACATCTGAATCACACTCATTACGGTGCATCCAATATTGTTGAACCGTTTGTGTATTCTTACCACTCTCTCCACGAAATCCGGTGTTCACACTGTATCTCTGCACTTGAGCGTTCAAACAGTTGGGCATAGGGGCTTGTGGCACCTGTAACTGTGGAGTAACTACCTGTTGCTGTTGCTGCTGGTTCACAACCACCTCATTCTGCATCTGTGGATTTAAATTTTGTTTTACCCCATTATTCTGTTGAACGTTTCAACACTCATTCTTCCAATGCCCATGCTTTCCGCACGCATGGCAAGGAAACTTCTTTTTCACTTTTTCTAAACTCATTCACCCTTTTCCTTTATTCCCATTTAATCCTTGACTATTCTGATTTTGGTTTTTCGACAGATTTTCATTTTGAGAACCAGTACTTGCCCCTTGATGTTCTGCTAACTTCACTTGTGCCCACATCATCTTTTCTTTCAATTTCTTATGTTTTGAGTCAATATCGTCACTGCAATACTTTGCGTACTTCAAAATGTCATCAATGGGCTTACTCTGCTAGCAAAGCATATGCTGTTGTATCATCTGACTAATTTCCGATCTCAATCCATACACAAACCTGTACACAAAATGTCCCATATCCTTATCACCAATATTTTCAAATCCACTATACTGCTTAAATACCTGTAATAGCCTTTCCTAATACGCATGCACTGGCTCTTTTGGTTCTTGAGTCGTTCTATCTATTTTAACCCAATCCGTTTCTTTTGGAGGAATTTTCCCTTTCAAGAAAGTAATCACTTGCTGATACTTCTTCATCACATCTTCTGAAGGTGCACCTGTCTTTGCATCTCTTGGATATTCTTCAGTTGGCCAATCAACCATAATCTTACACTCTGTCCACAAATCAGTTGGTACTACTATATCAAACAGACCATCCAAATCCTTTAATAATACCTTTGAAACTTTCACAAACCTCTCTACCTGGCTTCTCCCTTAATCTGGGAAAATCATTTGTAAAAGACAAAATATCCTGTCTGGACCATGGAACATGAACGTATCCACCTCCAGGAACTTCTCTCATTGGACACACTCTTTCAACCTGTTCTGTTTCTCTTAATGGGAATGCAGATGCTTCCTTTGTAGCTGCCTCATCCCTTTTCTTTGTCCATCTACCCTCTCCATCTGTCTGCATCTCACCATTTCTTCAAAATATTCATTAATTCTTTGATTTGTAATCTTCTTCCTGACGCATTCAAACTTTCTAAATCCTTGTCAGTAAATTCTGCCCTATATGGTTTCTGTAATAATTTCGATTTTTCTACATCCCTTCCAAATTCTGAAGCAACATCTACTATTTTCTCATGCAGATTCTTTGCTCTCCAGGTTATACTTTTACACAAAAACAACAATTCTTCATCTCTGTATGTACCTAATCTCTCTGGGCTTATTGTACCAATGATCATTTCTTCCAAATCCACTTTCAACTTGGCCACATCTATACTTGGTGTCTGAGGTATCTTTTTGTCTAATCCTTTCGCCCACTCCTCTAGATCATCTGGCGAAAATCCTTTAGAATTTCCTGCTATGGGAATATCAATCAATTCCTTTCTCCTTTTATTCACTGGTGAACCTCTTCTCAGCATTTCAGTCACTTTTTCAATATTAGGGAGATTTAGTAACGAGCTATTTGAATCACTCTCACTGGTTAGATCTTCTGACATTACTACCTCTTTTCTAACATTAATTTTTGGGACTGTCACTGTTTGTAATCTCGGGGTGTCTCGTTTATCCCCTTATAATGGAATAACCAGACGTATTGTTACTGGCACTGTCAAGGCTTCAGCATTTAAACCTAACTGATTTATTTTCTGAATTATCTCTTCTTTTGTTCTATTCAATGCATCCCTTTCCTTTTCCTGTAACACTCGGGTAGCTGTTGGATCATATAAAACCTGCCGAACTAAGGGAGTTCTCATCATTGGTGCACTTGGAGTTGCCTCTCCAGCATTTTCTTGATAAGGTGGAGGTCTTTTAACTAAAATGTCCTCTAATAACTCATCATCCGTTTCATCACAATCTGTTCCTGCCATACCTGTATGTTTCATTTTTTCTTTGCATTTACTCCCTACTTGATCTTCAGCCATCAATACTGGATACAACCCTTCTGTTACTACAGCTCTTCTCCATCTTTTCATCTCATCTCCTTGAGTATCAAACGGATATCTTGGGAAAAATCCCTTATTTATTCTTCTACCTCCTCTGTATTTCTCTCGCTCAAATGCCTCAACTTCCCATTCCTCCAAAGGTTCATACTGCGTTAACCTAGGGCTAGGTTCTAATGTATTCATCCGATTTCTCAAATTCTGAAGAACCCTTACATTAAACGTACCATTTTCAGGAAAAGCTAAAACACCATCACCTTTCGTATATTCCACCCAATTTTCCAACCAAACACACGTATGGTATCCTCGTTCCAACATCATAAAAGAAGCAGGTGTATTAGGGGGTGGCATAAGAATCCCTTCTCTGCTCACTACAAGCTTATTCTTTTTAAAGAAATTTTAGATTTTATTAATCAGCTTCATTCTGTAACTAGTTATTTTCAGCAAGCTAAACTAGAAACTCTTCCGTATTCTTACGTATCCTGTTTCCCAGCACTCGTCCTATACCAGCGCGACTCACACCAACAGTCCAATCAGGGCTCACTACGTATTTTCTTCCACAACCAATATCTGCGCGGCTCTTGTCTACCAACCTATCAGAGCTTTCCACACACCCACTTGTTTCAACCAATGCCAGCACGGCTCTCTGTGATGTCAGTATTACTCCTGCTACCGACCCTCCCTTTACAATCGACACTTGTTCCACGCCCGCTATCTCAACCAATACCAGCGCGGCTCTCTGTGACGTCAGTATGACTCCTGCTACTGACCCTCCCTTTACAAGGTAATACGACAATGTATTCTCTAAACTTTTCTTAAAATCTTTTCTGTTAGTAACAACGTAAAAACAGCGCTGCTCTGTCTGCTCCGCTAATTAAAAGATAGTTAATTCACTTGCTTCAAAGAGAAAATACTTCCTTACACTACGAGTAAAAACCACTGTTTACCCTTCACTTAAGCTTGGGGAGGACCTATTACTCCTCTAGGGATACTCCTCCTTCGAGTAAGGCCAAAGTTTCACAGGTGGACCCTTTGCTATCACTCACACTCTACTCTTATACAATATAGTCCCTAATATAACACCTACAGCCCTCCGTAGCTTTTAGGTATTATGACAACAGACGAGTAACCTTCTGCAGTGTGGTTTCCTTACCACAATCTTCAAAATTCAATTCCCGGGATTCCCAGGTATCTCCGTACCTGTACTTCCAGACAACATAGAACAGGACACTAACTTTTCATGTTAAGAACATATAGCCAATAATCAATAATCACCAAACTAATCAATAATTACCATAACTTTGCTTCCAGAAAAACTGATCCAGCGCGAAGAGGCCAGGGTTGGATATTTTACACACCAAAAACTGAACTTTTCAATGGGCCTACATACCTTTATCCAAATACTTTTATTTGGATTCCCTTTGGCCAATTTCCCGCTGGAAGGGTTTTGATTCTGAAAAATTCCACAAATTCTGATTAGTTATTTCCCTGTAACCACAAATCAATTACAATATCATGTCTAACTAATCTTCACGAATCAACACTCTTCCTCTGGTCGATGGACCATTAGTTGAGTTAGTTGATGGTGATATTAACAACTTCTTAACTAAAATTCATAATGAAATAACAACAGACTCTGAATATAATAATAATGATGAATTTATCTAAAATTTCAGTCATTAAGTTGAACGCTCATCAATTACAAATACACAGTGCAAACTCCATTTTTCTCAAATGGGAGAGAAAACGATCATAAAGCACAATACATTCATTTACACAAGCTTATTCAACAAAAATCAAACGCATAAGAGTGGATAGATGAAGAGACAAAAGGCACATTTATAATACATTTGCAAAGAAATATGCAAATACTGGATAGAATGCCATTTACCTAATGAGGATAACTGGAAAACCACCCCTCTGGCCAAAGGACTGGTGGAGGTCCCCTGACTTAGGATCAGGAGACAAAGATTAAAGGATAGAATCAGGACAGGTCTGATACTTACTAGACTTCTCTAGAACCCGACGCACCAGGGCGATTCCCTCTCTTTCACTCTCTCCCTCCTCGATATTCTTCTGCAATCTTCAAATCTATTCAGGCAGTAGTCTGGATCTTCTGAGTCTACACTCGTCTTCTCTCTCTCTCTCTCTCTCTCTCGTGCTCAGCTCCCAGCAGCGTTGTCAGCATCGTATCTATCTTTCTTAACTCAAATCACTCTAGTTATAGTCTTTATTTCTTCATTTCCCACCCTGAAGTGTTGCAGCTTTACTAAACTACGGAATATGATTGGACGGGGTTAGGGGTGTCTTCATCATCCCAAGCTGACATATTAATTTTATTAGTAAAACCTATTGTTTGTTAACCCTGCCCCTTCTACTCATTCATATAATTTATTTGAAACATGCATATTTTGTTGCAATCGCCATAATTTACTTAATACAGGCTTCATGGTTGACTGTTACATCTTCTTCTTTTCCCATCCTTTCTGTCCTTGAATCTTGGCAGGCATTCAGTTCCTTCTGTGTCACCAGTCATTTCATGGACTCACGGAGCATGCGCAGCTTTTGCCATTTTCTTTTTCAGTCATGGATTGGCAGGCCCAAATACACACTATTAATAAAAGAATCAAAAACAGATATTATTTTCTTGAACACGTAATTCTCACTGTTCACCACCCACTTCTACTTTATCCCATGTAATTATTATTACTCTTGGGCAAAAGTGTTAATAACAGCAGCTTTCTTTCAAATCAAGCAAGCATATCCTGGGCATGCGGTACCTCAAGACTGCGTTTCAGTTCTTCTTGCGCATGCGTGAGGGTTTTTCCCTCTCAAAGTGAGTTAGTCACGTTATTCTATGCATCATTTGGGTTTGCACATGCGCAAAGCATTTTAGCAAGTTAAAGAGGGTTTTAATCGTGCTGCATTTTATTTCTCATTAATTCAAGCATGCGTAAGCTTTTCTCCCCATGTTTCTGTGTTGGGTGCATGTTGTTGCCGTCTTATCTACTAATTAATGATTAGGGAAAGTTAATGGAGGATTCGATCGAGCAAGTTTCATTTTCTCGAAACCTTGCTCCATCAATCCCCCCTCTGATGGCATTTTTGAGCCATAATAAAATACCCATCATTACCAAGTGCCAACTTTATTCATTTAGATTTTTAGTGTCTTCCTCTCTTTCCTCTAATGCTTCTATTTTTCTTTTCATGCCTACTCCTTTCATTTTGTCATATAGACCCCCTTTCATCTCTTCTAATTCAATCTCTTCTCAGTTTCTCTTTCTTCACATTCTTTTATTCTTTGTTTCAGTTATCATTCTTGCTTTTGTTTTAATCTTGCAACATCTATATGTCATTATCATCATCAGACCTACTATTATTATAGAAATTATTGGTATTAGGATTTTCCCTAATAGACTACTCCCTAAAGTGGAAAATCAACCACCTATAGTAGAAATACTTTTACTAAGTCTTTCCCAAACACCGTCAACCTCCAGTTGGGTCAAATCGTAATGAATTTTTTTTAATATTCTTAATATATCCCTCAATACTTTTACTTTTGTCTGGGATATATGTACAGCAATGTTGGACCTTCAACATGCCACAGACTCCACCCTCTTTTGCCAATAATATATCAAGTGCAAGTCGATTTTGCAAAACCATAGATCTAATTGCAATCATTTCAGTATTAATCATTAAGAATCCCCCAGCAGTATCTGTCGATAGACGATCAACTGCTGTTGACAATGTGCGTATCTTATGTGAATTCAGTATGACTCCAACTGATGGTATTAGTGCACCAAATATATCACCTACTATTTCTGAGAAGCTTGTTCTTTTAGTTCGTTTTAGTCCTTGACTTATTACATTCATTTCATTGTTCTTAGTAATGTGGTAAACCTTTGGAAATATTATCCCAAGATAACAATTACCATACCATTGTGTTGGCAACCTATAATAGGCATTCTTACCACACACATAATATATTCCTAGAAAGACAGGATCAGTTCCACCTTTTAGTCCCCATCCCCCCATGATTAGGAAGGTATGTTCACAATCACTAGAACCAATGAAAATGTTGTTATAGTCTGTTTTTAGTCTATGTAGTCAGAATTTTCCCAACTTTGACAAATCTAGGGACATTTCAGCATGAGTCTCGCCTTTCTTATAGTCCCCTCCCTTATTAGCCCATGGAGGTGCATGTGACTTCTGTTCAACAGCCTTCTTTTGAAAATCCTGTCTTCTTTCTTCTACTAAATTTAGAAAATCTTTTTCTTCATCTCGTAACATACAGGTTAAATTGTTCTTTTGCGGATATGTTATATCTATTGGGTTTGTTGTTAGGAAAAACTCGCCCATAAATTCTGCATCTTAAGCACTAAGCACTGGGTTTAGGTTTCTTCTAATGGGAATCTCTGGGAATACTAAATCCATATTAGAATAATAATACTGCAAAATTCAGTTTGGAAGATAGAAAAATTCAAAACTAGCAGCAGTGGTTTGAGAAATTTAGCAAAGTTCAGCACAAAAATATCTAGGCACAGTTCAACAGTTTTTTTTAAATACGGAACATTTCTCATATCAGCTTTGTTGACGAGTAACCCTGGGCGTAGTTTGCGTAGTAGCACTACACGTAGCTACACGAAGTACATTTTGAACTACACGTAGTTACGCAATTGGCGTAGTACCGTAGCTGTGTGCTTGACTGCACTGTACAATAATTGCCAAAGGCATCTTGCACAGTGCAAGTTAAGATAAAATAAGTATTGAAACCCTTTCATGAAGCTTTTGCATTTGACTCGTGAGGGACATCTAGTAACGACTAGTGGAACTGCAGCTTGATGTATTAATAATGTCAATGCTTTTGCATTTGACTCGTGAGGGACATCTAGTAACGACTAGTTGAACTGCAGCTCTTTGTAGAATTATTTTGATATTGGACACTATAATATTCACTGCCCACTGCTAATCCCATAATGCTTTGCAGGGCCTTTGGTTGGGATTGTATTTTTGCCCATAACTGTGCTTGGGGTGGTCCTAGGAGGAAGGGACCACCACTGAATCGTTCATCATCATCATGATATGCTCTTTGTGTTTGAGGCATCTGCTTGGTCCTCCCCCTAGGTTAGGGGGGACCCCAAAATCATCACCTCTCTCATTGCCTGTTATTTTATTCTCAAAGTTCACTTTTGTGAATTGGTTATATGCTTTTTAACATGTAAAATTGCTTCATCAAAGCATTTGTAGGTGTTGATGATGTTGCTGCTACGCTACGTCAATTAGCACAGTTTATGCACTGTGCTACGTGCAATTTGCGTAGTAGCACAAACTACTTATGCTCCGTGAGCGTAGTGTAGTACTATGCCCAGGGTTATTGATGAGTATGTTTAAGAAAAATTGTGTCAGTCCTTCAACCGGGTACACCAAGGTTGAAATTCAAATCTATGACAAAGTTTGTTTCAAGGAGGTTCAAGTGGACTCGCATTGTTAAAACAAGGGTTTCACATTAATTTGCCGCCAGATAAGTCCATTCAGGAGTAGAGTACTTTTGACTGGGTACTCTTGCTCTTTTCGATCTCCTCACAGCGGTTTGCTCATCATCGGTATCACTTTTATCAGACTGCTCATAGCTTTCAGGAACAGTTGATGGTGCTCGTCATGTTGTCAGGCAACTTCTCAGAATCTCACCTCTTCTGGGCCAACAGTTTCTGGGTACTACTTGCTTTCTTGCTGCACTAGGCCCTTTATTAGGATCTGTAACTCCTGCAGTCAAATTTGTTTGCTTAGACCCTTTGGTACCTACAGTTGACCCTCTCAGGCCCCCTCTGGCCAAACGAGTGCTGTCCCAACAGCCTGCTGGTTACCCAACAGCTTGACTAACATGATCCCTCTGTCCCACTGTAACCACTGGTACTTCAGGAACAGGTGATGTTGTATTATCAAGGGGGCATGGGACTCTGCGAGTGTGACTGGCATGTACCCAATTCGGGAGACCTCCACACTTCACAGCGGTGTTGGTGACTTGGATCACCTGGAAAGGCCCTCTCCAGTCCGGTTCCAAACACGCTTTACGTACGTATTTCTTTACCATTGCCAAGTCACCTGGACTGAGATCATGGCACTGCTCCTGTGGAATTGCAAAAGCAGCTTCACCAACCTTGTAAAACACAGAATGTGCCAGATCAGATAGACCCTTGCAGTAGTCCAATATAAGGTTGTTATATTTACAAGAGCATTAGCAGGAACAGCTGGCCGTCTCAACACTCGACCCATAATAACTTTGTGTGCCGACAATCCTGTCCTCCTGTCTGGTGTACTTCTCAAACTCATCAACACAAGAGGTATTGCATCAGGCCACTTCAAAGATGTTGAAGTGCACACCTTCGCCAATCTGGATTTCAATGTGCCATTCACCTACTCCACCAATCCAGAAGCCTCTCGACGGTAACTGCAATGGAGTTTCTGCTCAACCTGTAGTGCTGCACATAACATTTTAAAGACCTCTTATTAAAATAAGTTTCTCGATCTGACTCAAGAGAAAACAGAAATCCAAAATGTGGAATCAACTCTCTTAACAATAATTTAACCACAATCAAGCTGTCATTCCTGTGTGATGGATAAGCTTCAACCCATTTTGAGAAAATGCATACAATGACCAAAATATACCTCAGAACATTGCAAAGGGGCATTTTGATGAAGTCCATTTGCATTTGGTTGAAAGGACCTGTGGATTTACTATTGTGACTCATAGCAACGTGTGTTTTTCTTCCAGAGTTCTGTTGTTGGCACACCACACATCCATAACAAAGTGTCTCTGCTGTCACTCTGAAACAGGGATTGAACCACACCTGTTGGAATAGGTGCATCATTGCATCTCTCCCTACATGTGCAAGACCGTGATAGTGTATTGCCATATATGACAATAAGCTATCAGGTAATACAGGTCTGCCATCAGTGTAAAACCAAACATCATCCTCTCCTTTGTTATAACCTGCTCTCATCCAACCTTGCTGTTCAGCTTCTGTCACCTCCTCCTCCTGCAGCTTCCTCACCTTGTCCCAGGTATCCACTGCTAACAAGAATAAATTGCAATCTGTGATGTCTGATGTTCCTTTGAGTAATTCCTCATTAAACGTATGCCCATTTAATGCACAATACTTTGCCATTTCGTTGGCGTATCGATTTCCAACTGTTACATGGTCAGTGCCCTGACTATGAGCAACACACTTCACAACTGCAATTTGGGCAGGCAATTGTATGGCCCCCAAAAGGTTTTTCACACACTCTCCGTTTTGTATTGGTGAACCAGAGGATGTCAGGAACCCACGCTGTGACCACAATTGCCCAAAGTCATGCACGACTCCAAAGCCGTACTAACTATCAGTGTAAATTGTAACTCTGAGTTGCTCTGAAATGCTGCAAGCTCTTGTCAAAGCAACAAGTTCAGAACCTTAAGCAGGGTACACCCCTGGAATCCATGATGCTTCCACACCTCCAAATGTACACACAGCATAAGCAGCTTGCAGATATCCTTCATTATCTTTCAAACGGGATCCATCAACAAACAACAAATGATCAGATTCAGGTAATGGTTCATCCAGAATATCAGGACATGGTTTTGTACATAATTCAGTCACATCCAAACAATCATGTTCAACTTCATCAGTCATATTCTCATTTCCAGGCAATGGCATCAAATTAGCTGGGTTCAAAATCATGCATCTTTTAAGCGTCACGTTTTCTTCACAAGCAGATCCTGTTCATACTTAGTCAAACAACTGTTTGTCAATACTGTGTACGGGTATGTGTCAACAGTATCTCCACTGAATGAGGTACAAATACAGTCAGTGGCTGTCCCATAACTACTTTCAAATAGCCTTCTCTTTCACTTCAAAACAACACAAAGTATTTATTGTAATCAGGCATTCCCAAAGCTGGCGCCCTGCAAAGGCTTTCTTGTAGCACAGTGAAGGCTGTCATACAACTGCCATCCCAAGGTACCAAATCAGACACATCTTTGTGTGTCAACCTCTGAAGAGGTTTGGCTATCCAAGAAGAATTTGGAATCCATTGCCTACAGTAGCCCACCATTCCTAACAACATGCAGACTTGTTGGAGGGTTCATGTTAAGAACTGCTGAGATTCTTTCCTGTGACACTTTCCTCACTCTTTTCTCAATGTGATGTCCTAAGTACAGGACTTCTGTTTGTTAAAACTGTAACTTAGTTGGCGATACTTTATTTCGATTCTCTGCCAACTGATTCAGTAGTGCTAAAGTATCAATCCTGCAAGCTTCTTTCGTATTTTATGCCACCAGTAGGTTGTCAATGCACTGCACTCACACTGAATGTTTTGGCATTTCCAAAGTCTCCAGATTTTTTTTAAGTATCTAGTTAAAAATTGCGGGGCTCTCCTCATACCCTTGTTGGACTTGGCATCATGCTAAAACATGACTGCAGAAACGGAAAGCAGAAAGGTATTGAATGGAATTGAGAAAAAAAGCCTGACATAAGTTGATAACGGAAAACCATTCAACTTTGCATAGAATTTGAAACAATATCACAGCTGGATTCTGTACCACAGGACAACATAGAACAACAATTGAGTTTACCCTGCGTAAATCCTGCAGAGTACGATACTTGCCATTCAGCTTCGGTAAGCCCATAGTGGGAGAGTAACATGGACTTCCCATTATCTCCTTTAAGATCCCTTGCTCAATCAATGAGTAGATCACAGGAGTAATTCTGGCAATAGTATCTGGAGTCAAATTGTATTGTGGGATTCTCAGAAATTCTGCATTTGGTTTAACAGTGATTCAGACTGCTTCAGCACTTTTGATTAGTCTGATATCTTTACCTGTAAAGTCCCAGACTTTAGGCACCACAATGTCTCTCAATTCAATGGGCAAATCCTCACTCGTCAGAATAGGATACAGTCCCACATCTGATTTATGTCGGGCAAGTTTAAAAACAATGTCCTCATCATTTGTGTCCATCTCAATACCTCTTGGTGTGCAGTAAATGGAGCAATTTAACTTTCACAGTAAGTCACATACAATCAGATTCGCTGGACTTGTATCACCCACAACAAATTGATGTCGATACTTAAAGGATCCTATTTTAATGTGACAGGTTCTGAAATTGGGGTGGGCAACTTTTTGTTCGTAACTCCTACAACTTGGATACTTTCTCCCAAGAGGGGTAGGTTAGGAACCTCTGCTGTTCTCACAGTAGAGCGGGTAGCACCAGTGTCGACAAAGAGTGAGACATGATCCCATCTACTTCTCCATTCACATAGGGACCACTGGTCCATTTCTAAGGCTGCACCGAGTACGCAATCTTCCTCCCCTCTCAGGCACCGTCAGGCTGATGGGTCCTGGTTAAAATCGTCTAACTGAATCAAATGCAATTGCACTACATTCTGGTTCTGGAAAGAATTTCTGTTTGACTGCTGATTCTGGTTTACATTGTACCTTTGTACCTGAACATTCTGTTGAGGCATCACTCTTGGGCCATTTGCATTGACTGAGATACATTAGGATTTTACATTCTCTGACCTTGTGCCTGCTGAGTCTGTGTCATGTTATTTCCTTGAGACTGTGCATATTCTACATTCTGCCTCTGATTTCCTGTATTATTCATAATTGATTTACACTCGCATTTCCAATGCCCAAATTTTCCACAAGCATGACATGGATTCATTTTCTTCAAAAGCGGCAAATCAACACCATTTCTTAAATCTATTGCGTTACCACGACCTCTACCCTGGGACTGACAATTCTGTTGCTGTAAACCATTTACCCCCTGCATCATCGGAAATTGATTGTATCCTCCCTGTACCGGAGTTGTGTTCTCAAAACACATCTGATTCTGACCTTTCTGCATCGCTCTTTTCTCGGCAACCATCAACACTTCCTTAAGCTTCTTGTGCTTCATTACAGTCTCATCGCCACAATATTTTGCATAATGCAAAATTTCATCCAATAACTTGCTTTGCCAGCAAACCAATTGCTGTTTTAATCATGTTAGATATCTCAGGTCTCAAACCATGCACAAATCTGAAGACAAAATGTCCCATATGTTTATCAGCAACATTATACAATCCACTATATTGTTTGAAAACCTGTACCAATCTCTCATAATAAGCATGTGCTGTCTCCTTTAGTTCCTGGGTTGTCTGTCAATCTGTACCAAATCAATCTCTTTAGGGCAGATCTTAGTCTTCAGGTGGTTTATTACCTGCTGCTATTTCTTCAATACCACTGGAGATTGTGCTCATGTTCTAGGATCCCTTTCCAGTTCTGTCTCAGGCCAATCCACACTAACTTTACATTCGCCCCACACATCTCCTTGAACGACAATGTCAAAGAGAATATCCAAATTAAAACACAAAACCTTTGAAATCTTCACAAATCTTTCAATCTGATTGTAGCATTCCACTGAATTTTCTCTCAATTTCAGGAAATCAATTGTATATGACAAAATATCAGGTCTAATCCATGGCACATGGACATAACCTGCACCAGGTACTTCTCTCATCGGGTGCATCTGTATTTCTCCTACACTTCCATCCAAGGCATCATGTGATGACTGCACCATAACTTTTTTGTCTCCTTTTTCGACAATCTACCAACCCATTTCTCTCTCTCACTCCATTTCTTGATCAAAGTCATCAGTTCTTTAATCTGCGATTTAATTTCAGGAGCTCTCAAATTCACAATAACGTTGTCACTAAACTCTGATCTGTATGACCTTTGTAAAACTTTAGATTTTTTAATATCTATATCATATATTTGAGCCAATTCAGTCAATTTCTCACGTGTCAAACTTGCTCGTCAAGTAATGCCATTACAGAGAAACAATAGTTCCTCCTCCTGGTATGCATCTAGTCGTGAAGGACTAAGTGTTCCCAAAATCATTTCTTCCAAATCCACTTTTAACCTACTCATATCAATCGGCTTTCTTTTTTCCTGAACTGGATTTTGGATCGAACTTGAACTTGGAACTGAAATCGAAGCTGTAGCTAAAAATGAAACTGGACCTTTACTGGAACTAGATCTAAATTTGGGACTGGAGCTGATACAGAAATGTTTTCAGTATTCTGGTTACTAATTGGAGTAATATATCCTTTAAGTCATTCTTCAAATTCTTGAGGAGTACATTTCGATTGTTTCATGGAGCATTTAAATTAAATCCTCTATTGTTCAAATTTGCATTTGTTCCAGGTTGCATATTTAGTGCAGATGTATCTAGAACTGCATTTCCCATTTGTACGTTCATGTCAGAAGCATGATAAGTCATTTCGGGAGGTCCACTCAGTCTAAGGCAATAAAAAGACGGACACCTCTGAAAATTCTACTTGTTGGGTCAAATTGAGTCTGATTTGGAATGTAATCTACAAATCTAGCATCTGTATCAGTATTGCTTCGAGTCAGAACCATAGCATCTGAAGTAATGATCTCGCTATCAATTCTAATGAATTATCTTGTGCTGTATGTATTCCAATAGCTGCAGCCAAATTATGAACAGTATTTACCTGTAACCCAGACTTATAAAGAGGTACAACAGGTCCAATAGTAACTGTAACAGTTAAAGCATCTGGAACATTCGACTCAATCAAGTTCATTGGAGCTGTTAATTCCGTCCTCACTTTTGCAAGAGGAACAAGTGTATGCCCTTTAGTTATGTCAAGTATTAAGGGTGCATTTGGAACCTTAGCCGTACCAGTGTTTGCCAAACTCTCACTCTGATTCATCAATAAATCATTTAAATGTTTGTCATCTATGTCACTCTCTTCTCCTTTTTCCCTGTATGATTCTTTTCTGTCCCTGTATGTTTCTTTTTCTCTTTTCTTTTTCCCTTATATCCTTTGACTTCTAACACAGGATATTATCTTGTGCCATGTACAATATCTGCTCTCCACGTTTTCTGTTGTACGCCGATGACACCCAGCTGATTCTCTCCCTCACCAAGGACCCCCACACCGCCAAAACCAACCTCCACGAAGGAATGAAGGCTGTCGCCGAATGGATGAGGAACAGCCGGCTGAAGCTGAACTTGGACAAGATGGAGGTCCTCATCCTCGGATCCACCCCCTCGGCCTGGGACGACTCCTGGTGGCCGACCGCACTGGGAACAGCTCCAACACCCACCGACCACGCACGCAACCTAGGGGTCATCCTCGACTCCACCCTCTCCATGACTAAGCAGGTCAACGCCGTCTCTTCCTCCTGCTTCAACACCCTCCGCATGCTCCGCAAGATCTACAAGTGGATCCCCACCGAAACGAGAAGAACGGTCACCCAGGCCCTCGTCAGCAGCAGGCTGGACTATGGAAACGCCCTCTACGCTGGAGCCTCTGCCAAACTCCTGAAGCGGCTGCAACGCATCCAGAACGCCTCTGCACGCCTGATCCTCGACATCCCTCGCTGCAGCCACATCACTCCCCACCTGAGAGACCTGCACTGGCTCCCCGTCAACAAGAGGATAACCTTCAAGCTCCTCACCGAAGCACACAAGGCACTCCACAACACCGGACCTGCATACCTCAACAGACGACTCAGCCTCTACACCCCCGCCCGCCAGCTTCACTCCGCCGCCCTCGCCCTCGCCACAATCCCCCGCATTCGAAGAGCGTCCTCCGGCAGCAGATCCTTCTCCCACCTCGCCGCCAAAACCTGGAACACCCTCCCCATCCACCTACGGGAGACCCAAGACCTGCTGACCTTCAGAAGACTCCTCAAGACCTGGCTCTTCGAGCAGTAGCAGCACTCCCCCCCCCCCCAGCGCTTTGAGACCCTCACGGGTATGTAGTGCGCTCCACAAATGCTATGATTGATTGATTGATTTATTGTGCATCACATCTAGCTTCTGCATAATGATCTATAGTTCTCCTGTATATTGATACTTTTCTCCCTCTTTCTGTTGACCCAAGTGTTCCTGTGTATTTAATGCTTTAACTACAGTAGGTCCTGGTGGTGATTTCTTTTCATACATTCTCCTCCTTCAGTTCTCAATAATTCAAATATATTTTGAATTTGTATTCAAAAATGTTTTCTGTAAAATCCAGGAAATTAATTTCTCCCACAATTTTTTTTTTTTAATAACTTTATTTACCAGTTTCATTAGAGATGCATTCAATACATGGTTACTCCCTGAGGTTTTGCGATTTAACAAAGCACGATGCAGAATAGAAAACCATTACATTTCTAGCGAATCCTGCCCACCTCCCGACCCCCCACCAAATCACAAAGCCCATACTCACAACCTATATCCATACATAGCATCTTCCCTTTCTCAAATGGGGCCACCCCACCAGCAAACCACCTGGAGCATCGCATGGAACAATTTAACCTACTACAGTGGGAACAATCCTGTCCGTTTGTTGCACAGCGGGGGATGCGCTTGACGCAAGCAAATAACTCCTGAGGGGCCCCCAGATATCTCTTGGACGGGTCGCCGGTGGTTGAGTGCTAGCATATAATTCGCTATTTGTATTGCAATATGTTAAACTGTTGAGCCAGCCTTTTAAAGTTGGGGAGATTTTACAGCCCCATTTTAGAGCAATCTCTCTCTTTGCCAGCAGCAACCCAATTGCCATAAACTTACGAACCCCTTTCGGGAAACTAAACACGTAACCCAACAGAGCAGTCTCAGGTGTTGGTGCTATCTCCAGACTTGTCATTTCCCCAATTACTCTGTACACTTCTCAGCAATAGATCCTAATTTTAACACAATTCCAAGCAAGATGCACAAAGTCGGCATGTGGCGCCCCACATTTCAAACAGCTATGCGTCTGTCTGGATCAATAGTGTGCATTTTCTCAGGTGTCATGTAAATTCTCCGCAAAAATTTAAAGTGCATCAATTTATGACGGCTGTTCAGGGAGACCTCTTTGGTTTGTGTGCAGCAAAAAGTCCATTGCTCATCCAGAATGGGGTGCCCTAGATCTCTTTCCCAGGCTTCTCGGACCTTAGTATCTCTGCTGGGAACCAGTGCAACACACTTTGGAAATAAGGTGCTCTCCCCCTGGGCTCCCAATTACCGTGGTCAGTGGGACAAAGGGCTCGGGCTCCAGAGGGAACTCCGGAATCCCCGCTGTTAGTGCACAGCAAACCCGATTTTGGATAAAGTGGTCCATAAAAGATGCCTCACTGAATCTCCCCTCCTCTGTACTAGAGAAGATATGGCCCCCAGTGAATAGATGCCCAATTTTACTTATGTCATATTTGGAAAGTGTGTGCAGCACAAATTTCTCCTCCATGATGGGTATCCATGAGTTAGTTGAGATCGGGATCTCAGGAGAGTATAAAACGTGAGCTCCGGTGACTCTAATTAACTTCTTCCAGGCCCAGCTGGTAGTCAATACAGTTTGAATATCCCGAATTTCTCCCACAATTCACTTGTTCAGCTATCTCAAACGATAACAACGCAACTCTTATGACGTAGTCAACCAATCCCAATGCAACTTTACACCAACCAACCAATCACAGTGCAACACATTGTAACATCAATCTCACTCTCTGCAGCAGCTCACCCACCTTTACAATTTTCTTGAGCACATTTTGTCTAAGCAAAATCACAATACAAGGCAAGCAACAAATAAAACTGTCTGATCCACTAAACGAAACACTCTCTCACAAGGTACCTAAACTTTTTTCTACTATCATTCACTTCAATGAAATCTCGACCAGTGGGATTTCACCCTAATTGATACAGTTCTACCCTGTGCATCTGAGATCAACTATACCAATCATTTACCACTAACACACAAAGAGAACCCTTTACCAAGATGTTGTCGACGATATCTCATGATCAACATCACAAAGCAGCAGACAACTTACTCAGTGTCTTTTGCACTGGGACAACCATGTAGGTAATATCTTGATATCTTAGACCACGACAGACCCATTTACAACTTCAGCTTCTTTGCATCTAGCGCCACAATCACACATGGACTTTAACCATATGGACTTTAACCATTTCACTCCACTCAACAACACACAGCGATTTCAAAAACTGTAATCTTAGCATAAGCAACAGACACTCGCATCCCTATTAATACTCACACTCCTTTGCTGCTACACTTTGACTTAATCTGGAACAATGCTCCATCAATACTCCATCAATCCTTCTCCTTGCTGAACAAAAATTTGGGGCACTTTGGAATTGGACAAGGAAACTGTTTCTGGCACCCTAAAACCTCATTTCCCTAGGCAAAACCATAGCTCTGCTACCAAATATTTGATCCAGCAGAAGCGTTATAATAGTTTTTTATTTTATTTCTTACTTCCGCTAATTACTCATTTATCCCACTAACCATACTGCACCCTCTATAGTTAGATGGATTACAGCATTACCCTTACCACAGAAGCAAATGGTTCTCTGATGGATCTTTCTCTGCTGATAGGATGGGTGGGAATTAGGGTGTCCAAAGCACAACTTTAGCTACCCAATAAGGAACATTAATTGGTGATCAATTCACAAGCACAAAATTAGGTTCGAATACACCACTCTCAGCACCATGCCATAGAAATAAAGTAACACAATGGGAAAACCCAACCTCCTCAAGAAGTTAAGTCTAACAAAACGTATGCACATTCGGAGCTCTGCTACTACAACACAGACTAAAAGAAGCAGAACTTGATACTCTGAAAAGATTTGATGATTCTCCCTACAACACAGTTATATTTAAATAGAAAGTTGCACACTTCAATGAAAGAACATCAGGACTCAATAATAGTCTCAGACAATTTAGATAGTTTGATTATAGTACTAATGATCCAAAATCAATACAGATAAGCAATCTCTTAAGCATTTCAGTCAGAAATATTACAGCATGTAGTATAAGACTACACATTTAGTCAGAGATGCAAGTCTAAAGAGGACGGTTTAAAACAGGCATCAGATACAAGGTTACAGATTCCTACCAACATTAAAGGGAGAGGGATGGTTCATTTCTCTAAGAGCAGCCAAAGATTCTAAAGCAAAATGGAATCAAAGTAAAGTCCACTGAGGGCGAGTCCATAAGAATGAGCAAAAAGGAGAAATAAGGTAAAATAATACAGTTGGGCATATAAGGATTCTAGCTCACTGCTTAAGGCAGCTGTGTCAGAAAAAAAGGCAATCCAAAATAAGAGATCAATGATGGTTTGTAAATCATAGGAATCAATCAATCAATCACAGAATTTGTAAAGCGCACTACTTACCCGCGAGGGTCTCAAGGCGCTAGGGAAAAAAGGGGGGGGGGGTGCTACTGGTCGAACAACCAGGTCTTGAGTAGCCTCCTGAAGGTCAGCAGGTCTTGGGTCTGTCGTAGGCTTAGTGGAAGGGTGTTCCAGGTCTTGGCGGCGAGGTGGGAGAAGGATCTGCCGCCGGTGGTAGTTCTTCGAATGCGAGGGACGGTGGCGAGGGAGAGGTCGGCGGAGTTGGCGGTTGGGGACGTAGAAGAGGAGTCGTCTGTTGAGGTAGGCTGGACCAGTCTTGTGGAGTGCCTTGTGTGCGTGGATGAGGAGTTTGAAGGAGATTCTCCTGTCGACGGGGAGCCAGTGCAGGTTCCTCAGGTGGGGGTGATGTGGCTGTGGCGTGGTACATCGAGGATCAGGCGTGCGGAGGCGTTTTGTATGCGTTGCAGTCGCTTGATGAGCTTGGCCGGGGCTCCCGCGTAGAGGGCGTTCCCATAGTCAAGTCTGCTACTGACGAGGGCCTGGGTGACTGTTCTTCTTGTGTCTGTCGGGATCCACCTGTAGATCTTGCGAAGCATGTGGAGGGTGTTGAAGCAGGAGGATGAGACTGTGTTGACTTGTTTGGCCATGGAGAGCGTTGAGTCGAGGATGACTCCCAGGTTGCGTGCGTGGTCGGTGGGTGTCGGGGCTGCTCCCAGCGTCGTTGGCCACCAGGAGTCGTCCCAGGCTGAGGGGTTGGAGCCGAGGATGAGGACCTCTGTCTTCTCCGTGTTCAGTTTTAGTCGGCTGATCTTCATCCAATCGGCGACGGCCTTCATTCCTTCATGGAGGTTGGATTTGGCGGCGAGGGGGTCCTTGGTGAGGGAGAGGATCAGTTGAGTGTCGTCGGCGTAGGAGATTATGTTGAGGTTGTGCTGTCTGGCGATGCGCGCGAGCGGGGCCATGTAGATGTTGAACAGTGTTGGGCTGAGGGACGATCCCTGGGGTACGCCGCAGATGATCTCGGAGGCTTCGGATCGGAACGGTGGGAGGCGGACTCTCTGGGTTCTGCCGGCGAGGAAGGAGGTGGCCCATTCCAGGGCCTTGTCTCGGATCCCTGCGTCGTGGAGGCGTGCGCGTAGAGTGCGGTGGCAGACATTGTCGAAGGCGGCGGAGAGGTCCAGCAGGATGAGGGCTGCGGTCTCACCGTTGTCCAGCAGGATCCTGATGTCGTCGGTGGCGGTGATGAGGGCAGTCTCAGTGCTGTGGTTGCTGCGGAACCCCGATTGGGATGGGTCCAGGATGCTGTTTTCTTCGAGGTATCGGGTTAGCTGTTTGTTGACGATCTTCTCGATGACCTTGGCTGGGAACGGAAGCAGGGAGATGGGCCGGAAGTTCTTGAGGTCTCTCGGGTCCGCCTTGGGTTTTTTGAGTAGGGCGTTGATCTCTGCGTGTTTCCAGCTCTCTGGGAAGGTCGCGGTCTCGAAGGAGAGATTGATGATGTTGCACAGGTGGGGTGCGATGGAGCTGCTGGCTTTGTTGAAGATGTGGTGCGGGAAAGGGTCTGACGGGGAGCCGGAGTGTATTGTGCTCATGGTCTTGATGGTGTCCTCGATGTTCACGCTGGCCCAGGCTGGCAGGGGGTCGTGGTCGATGGTGTGCGGCGGGTCTGGTACATCGATCTTAGTTGGGGCTGTCTGGATGTTGAAGCTGTCGTGGATGTCGGCGATCTTGCGGTGGAAGAAGGTAGCGAGGGAATCGCACAGGGGTTGCGACGGCGGGATGTCGTTGGTGTTGGAGCTGGGGTTGGAGAGTTCCTTCACGATGTTGAAAAGCTCCTTGCTGTTGTGTGCGTTGTTGTCGAGGCGGTCTTTGAAGGAGATTCTCTTGGCGGACTTGATGAGGTGGTGGTGGTTACGGATGGCGTCTTTGTGGGCTGCGTGGCTGTCCGGTGTCTTATCACTGTGCCATTTCTTCTCTAGTTTCCGGCAGGTACGCTTGGAAGCTAGGAGTTCCGAGGTGAACCAGCTGTCTCTTTTGGTGGTGTCACTGTAGGTGAGTTTTTTCAGCGGGGCGAGGGTGTTGGCACAGTCGTCCATCCATCGTCTGAGGTTGCAGGCAGCGTCGTCGGTGTTGGATGGGTCGGAGCGAGGGCTGAGAGCGAGGGTTGCCCGAAGTTGGTCTTCGGTGACTTTGCTCCAGCAGCGGCGTGGGATCTGTTGGGTGCGGTGGTGTGTGGTGGGTTTCTGGAAGGTGAAATGGATGCAGCGGTGGTCGGTCCAGAGGAGTTCCGTGGTGTGGCTGAAGGAGACGTGGGAGCTTGAGGAGAAGATGGGGTCAAGCGTGTGGCCGGCGGAATGGGTCGGTGTTGTGACGAGCTGGCTCAGACCGAGGTTGGCGAGGTTGTCGATCAGGGTGGTGGAGTTGCTGTCTTTGTTGTTCTCCAGGTGAAAGTTCAGGTCTCCGAGGAGGATGTAGTCGGTAGAGGTCAGGGCGTGCGTGCTGATGAAGTCGGCGATGGAGTCGCTGAACTGGGGTCGGGGCCCAGGGGGTCTGTAGACAAGGGTGCCTCTAAGGGTGGTGTTGGGGTCCATGTGGATCTGGAAGTGCATGTGTTCGGCGGTGCTGAGAGTGTCGTCGGTGCTGGTCGAGACCCTGATGGTGTTCTTGTGGACGATGGCGATTCCTCCTCCTACTGCGTTGACGCGGTCTCTGCGGGTGATCTTATAGCCGTCTGGGATGGCTATGGCGATGTCGGGGCGGAGGAGTCATTCATCCAGGTCTCTGTCAGGAAGGCGACGTCTGGTGATGATGTGTCGAGCAGGTCCCAGAGCTCGACGGCGTGTTTGCGTGCGGAGCGGGTGTTCAGTAGGATGCATCGGAGGTGGTTGAGGTCCTTCTTGGCGGGTGCCTCGATGGCTCTGAGGCTGGTGTAGCTGCAGTTCCGGCAGGTGAAGGGACCATGGGTGCATTTCGGGGCGGCCTTGAAGCAGTTGTGCGTCCGTCCGGGGTTGAGAGCGTGGAGTGTGGTGGCATCATATCGGCGTCGGTCCTCGAGGCTGGAGCGGGGGGCGCACGGGCCAGGGGTTCTGGCGCTGGGCGCGGTCCAGGCGCGGACGGGCGCAGACGGGCTTGCCTTAGGCGCGCCAGTGGCACGGCCGCCATATATGGGGAGGTGGGAGGGAGGAGCAGCTGGGAGGCGGGAGGCAGGGGCAGCAAATGGGCAGTCAGGGGGGCGGGGCCGCAGGGGACGCAGCGGCGGGAGTGGAGAGAGGCAGCGAGGGGTACAGAAGGCAAAATGGACACAAGGGAGATGGGGGCAGCGAGGGAAACAGAGGAAAAAACGGGCACAGTACAATGGGGGCAGCGAGGGAAACAGAAGGCAAAATGGACACAAGGGAGATGGGGGCAGCGAGGGAAACAGAAGGCAAAATGGACACAAGGGAGATGGGGGCAGCGAGGGAAACAGAAGGCAAAATGGACACAAGGGAGATGGGGCAGCGAGGGAAACAGAAGGCAAAATGGACACAAGGGAGATGGGGGCAGCGAGGCAAACAGAGGAAAAAACGGGCACAGTACAATGGGGCAACGAGGGAAACAGAAGGCAAAATGGACACAAGGGAGATGGGGGCAGCGAGGAAAACAGAGGAGAAAACGGGCACAGTACAATGGGGGCAGCGAGGGAAACAGAAGGCAAAATGGACACAAGGAAGATGGGGGCAGCGAGGGAAACAGAGGAAAAACGGGCACAGTACAATGGGGGCAGCGAGGGAAACAGAAGGCAAAATGGACACAAGGGAGATGGGGGCAGCGAGGGAAACAGAGGAAAAACGGGCACAGTACAACGGGGGCAGCGAGGGAAACAGAAGGCAAAATGGACACAAGGGAGATGGGGGCAGCGAGGGAAACAGAAGGCAAAATGGACACAAGGGAGATGGGGGCAGCGAGGGAAACAGAGGAAAAACGGGCACCGAGGCCACAAGCAGAGGGGCGAGCTTACCATCAGCAGCAGCGGGCAGGACACCACAGGCGGAGCTGTGTGGCGGGGGAGCGACCTACCTGGCAAGGTCAAGGGTCGCTCTCCTCACCGCGCAGCGGCCGCCATATATGGGGAGGTGGGAGGAAGGAGCAGCTGGGAGGCAGGGGCAGCAAATGGGCAGTCAGGGGGGCGGGGCCGCAGGGGACGCAGCGGCGGGAGTGGAGAGAGGCAGCGAGGGGTACAGAAGGCAAAATGGACACAAGGGAGATGGGGGCAGCGAGGAAACAGAGGAAAAACGGGCACAGTACAATGGGGGCAGCGAGGGAAACAGAAGGCCAAATGGACACAAGGGAGATGGGGGCAGCGAGGGAAACAGAAGGCAAAATGGACACAAGGGAGATGGGGGCAGCGAGGAAACAGAGGAAAAACGGGCACAGTACAATGGGGGCAACGAGGAAACAGAAGGCAAAATGGACACAAGGGAGATGGGGGCAGCGAGGGAAACAGAGGAAAAACGGGCACAGTACAATGGGGGCAGCGAGGGAAACAGAAGGCAAAATGGACACAAGGGAGATGGGGGCAGCGAGGGAAACAGAGGAAAAACGGGCACAGTACAATGGGGGCAGCGAGGGAAACAGAAGGCCAAATGGACACAAGGGAGATGGGGGCAGCGAGGGAAACAGAAGGCAAAATGGACACAAGGGAGATGGGGGCAGAGAGGGAAACAGAGGAAAAAACGGGCACAGTACAATGGGGGCAACGAGGGAAACAGAAGGCAAAATGGACACAAGGGAGATGGGGGCAGCGAGGGAAACAGAGGAAAAAACGGGCACAGTACAATGGGGGCAGCGAGGGAAACAGAAGGCAAAATGGACACAAGGGAGATGGGGGCAGCGAGGGAAACAGAGGAAAAATGGGCACAGTACAATGGGGGCAGCGAGGGAAACAGAAGGCAAAATGGACACAAGGGAGATGGGGGCAGCGAGGGAAACAGAGGAAAAACGGGCACAGTACAATGGGGGCAGCGAGGGAAACAGAAGGCAAAATGGACACAAGGGAGATGGGGGCAGCGAGGGAAACAGAAGGCAAAATGGACACAAGGGAGATGGGGGCAGCGAGGGAAACAGAGGAAAAAACGGACACCGAGGCCACAAGCAGAGGGGCGAGCTTACCAGCAGCAGCAGCGGGCAGGACACCACAGGCGGAGCTGTGTGGCGGGGGAGCGACCTACCTGGCAAGGTCAAGGGTCGCTCTCCTCACGCGCAGCGGCCGCCATATATGGGGAGGTGGGAGGGAGGAGCAGCTGGGAGGCGGGAGGCAGGGGCAGCGAATGGGCAGTCAGGGGGGCGGGGCCGCAGGGGACGCAGCGTCGGGAGTGGAGAGAGGCAGCGAGGGGTACAGAAGGCAAAATGGACACAAGGGAGATGGGGGCAGCGAGGGAAACAGAGGAAAAAATGGGCACATTACAATGGGGGCAGCGAGGGACACAGAAGGCAAAATGGACACAAGGGAGATAGGGGCAGCAAGGGAAACAGAAGGCAAAAAGAAACAAGGGAGATGGGGGCAGGGAGGGAAACAGAGGAAAAAACGGGCACAGTACAATGGGGCAACGAGGGAAACAGAAGGCAAAATGGACACAAGGGAGATGGGGGCAGCAAGGGAAACAGAGGAAAAAACTGGCACAGTACAATGGGGCAGCGAGGGAAACAGAAGGCAAAATGGACACAAGGGAGATGGGGGCAGCGAGGGAAACAGAGGAAAAACGGGCACAGTACAATGGGGGCAGCGAGGGAAACAGAAGGCAAAATGGACACAAGGGAGATGGGGGCAGCGAGGGAAACAGAAGGCAAAATGGACACAAGGGAGATGGGGGCAGCGAGGGAAACAGAGTAAAAAACGGGCACCGAGGCCACAACCAGAGGGGCGAGCTTACCAGCAGCAGCAGCGGGCAGGACACCACAGGCGGAGCTGTGTGGCGGGGGAGCGACCTACCTGGCAAGGTCAAGGGTCAAAGGAAGAGCATTCAGTCATCTCACATAGAAAAGAAAAATATGGCGTGTAGTACGTCTTCCAAAAAAAGCCAAAATAATGGTGTCTCGCTCATAGAAAGAAAAGGTATGGCGTTGCCCCTCCTTTGGGGTTTCTTCTTTTATAGTCTTTATGATGCTTTAATGATGTAGTATCACTCCACTAGTCAGTTAATCGCACGATTAGTTTAAGTATGAAAACACGAAATACAATTTGGTTATTCCTGCATACTTTCCCATGCTGATCAATAAAAAAAGATTGCCTTTGTGTGCCTCACAGGTTTGTCAATGGTAAGATGTTTACATTGTATCCATCCATGACATCGGGTTATGGTTCACGTTCTCACCAGACTATTTCTCAGGGAACTCTAAAAGAATGTCTTTTAAGCATAAGATGATACATGTACAGAACAAATAAGGCAACATTTGCAGCGGCGGCTCCTCCGCTAAGGTGGAGGAGCGTCACCCCACTGCTTTTAAGCAGTGTAACAAAGGAAAAATAAAATGATAATAACGGAATATTATCATTTTATTTGTTCCTGTGGCTGGTGCGGGGGCGGGGCTGTTCCGATGACAGAGCAGGAAAGGGGATGAGTGGTTTGCCCACTCCTAAGTGCACATGACTGTTTGGCTGGCCCTCTCGGGCCGGCAGTCATGCGCACTTTCCCTGTTCTCCACGCAGGCTGTATTAGAGCCTGCATGGAGAACATACCCAGGCTCCCTGTTTCTGACTGAGCATTGAACCACAACGCTCAGACCAATCACAACGCTGCATTGCAGCATTGTGATTGGTCTGGGGAGCCCGCGTGCTTACCAATCACAATGCTGCATTGCAGCGTTGTGATTGGTCATGGGAGCCTGGGTGCTTCCTGGTTCCCGAGTCCTGACGGAGGAGAGATGCGGCAGTGATAAGGTAAGCTTTTTTCCTTTTATTTATTTTTTCCACCCCCTCCTGCCCGCCACCCCGATCCATGCCGGCCACCACTGAACATTTGTAACACTGTCAAGCGACCATTGTACTAGGCTAAGAGAAAATGCAGCTTTAGGAAAGAACACGTTTAACAGGAATTAAAATGCATATGTCAGCTTTAAATGTATTGAACTCAATTAGAATCAATACAATTCATTAAATTATCATTTCATTATAAGAGAAAATTAGCAATGCTTCACCAATGTATGATTACACAAAATGTATTAACGTTAACTATGGCATAATCTACTATCACATTTGTACATTTTAGCTTACTAACTAATTTATCACATAGTTGCACCACAATCTATTCATGATGCATTTCAATGTAAAGCAATAGAAATGTTATGCCACACCATTAGAATTATTAGTTTCATCACTAAATGATTCATAAAACATCATTTTCATAAGTATTCTTGTTATGGAAACCTATTAGAAAGCCTTATAATCAGTTAACAAATAATCTTTCTTTTTCTAGTACTTTCAAGCACGCTTTTACAGTGCTGTTACTTCACTTGTCTCAAATGCTGCATCACTTCATTTAACACGTGCAATGTGCACGTTCAGGTTTCTATGTCTAAAATCAGTAAATGCGTCATGAAATGTGTTTTGAAATATCTACCATCATCACAACCAATGCTAGCGATGTTATTCAAGAGAAACAGGGTGTGCTTTTGGGATTCACGCACTTTTTCTAGAACCCAAATTGGTGTTGGTACGTCCCTCACAAATGGCTACACCCAAAGGCCATTAGAGGAGAAATCACGTAATGGTTTGTTGGAGGTTCGTACCCTCTTAGTCATACAAGGATTCATATGTAAATGATGTTTCAAATGCTAATTCGTTGGACAATAAGTAATCCTTTTATTGTCAGGTATAAGCGACTTAGTGAAGAAAGAGGACAAAGAAAAACAGCCGACACGTGTTTCGCCCAAAGGCCAATCGGCCGGGGGCTTTTTCAAGGCAGAATATCCTGTCTCGTCAAAAGCATGAGGCTGATATAGCAAAGACAATCAATCACGTCTCCTGGTGAAGTTAGTCTCTGCCGGCCGATTGGCCTTTGGGCGAAACACGTGTCGGCTGTTTTTCTTTGTCCTCTTTCTTCACTAAGTCGCTTATACATGACAATAAAAGGATTACTTATTGTCCAACGACTTAGCATTTGAAACATCATTTACATATGAATCCTTGTAGGACTAAGAGGGTACGAACCTCCAACAAACCATTACACAATGCTAGCGATGTGATTGCAACTGTTTCAAATATAGGAGGGGTGTACATTGGATTACAGAGCTGAAGGAGGGAATCCCTCTGAAGCTGAGAGCCAGCAGAATGGTATGGTGCTCATGACATCATGGCAATAGGAGGTAAACATGATAGTGGAAAGGATGTTTCTCCTGGGGTTTATCTCCTGATTTAAGCGTACATTGGTGTTTTACAGGAATGTGGTAAACAAAGCCCATTAATCGGACTATTGGTAATTTTTTGTCTTGTTGCTTTATTTCAGCATTGACAGTAATTTCTGTGACATGTCATGGTTTTTAACAGCAATGTTCAATACCAGTTAAATGCCGCTGAAAAAACAGAGAGAAAAGATTTCGAGTTTACTGGCGCTAACTTCATTACTGCAGGTCTTTCCCCAGCATTTGCCACAAACCTCTGAATCACTGCTGAACACTTGATCTCTGTTTCACAGGCACAGTATTAAATGACGGCACTGGCAATTTCCATGCAAACATTAATTACAATATCTGGTAACTCTGCCACACTGTTTTGTACAAAGGAATCCAGTAGAATTAGCTTAACAGTTCACACTGCTTTTAACCAATATGTTTCTGAGCACTTTTAGATATTTGCTGGGGAGGATATTGTGGAGTGTTGTAGTTTGTGACTCTGTTTTTGGTTTTTATCTTTTATTTTGTAGCGACATCCAACCTCCTGTCCCTTTTTGTTTTGCGTTCGGGACTGGTGATTCGGCCATTGGTGGTGCCATTCTAGAAGCTCTAACTTAGAGCTACGCTCTAGTCTTCATGGCTTTTTCTCTTTGCATCAGTCCTATTCCCTATAATAATGGACGCAATGCACAGACGCAGCATAATCATTACTCTGCTTTTAACGTCTACGTTTCAGAGCATTTTTAGATTTTTTTTCTGTGTGCTGGGGGGATATTGGGAAGTGTTATAGTTTGTGACTCTGTTTATGGTTTTTATGGTTTATTTTGTGGTGACATCTGACCTCCTGTCAGTGTTGTTTTGTGGTCAGGACTCTCATTTAATTTATGGCACTTTGGCAAGGTCTATTCAGATTTATTAGCTTGAACTGTCGTTCATTTGCTAAACATAATTTGGAACCGTTCAGTCTCATAGTCAACTATAGACTTGATGCCATCTTTCTAATGGAAGTGTGGCTTACTGAGAGTTCAAAACCTGACATAGCCATGGCTCTCCTGACGGCTTTGTATAGGTAACTGTGATCGTTGGGATAAAAATGGTGGTGGGTAAAGAGATCAGAAGCAGCTAGTAACCTTTGAAAGTGGTACAGTGAGTGAACTACTCTACCGCTACTACTGTTTTGTTCTGATTTCCTAATAAAGAATTGTGAAACATAAAACACCCCCTCCCTCCAAAAGCCCAAAATAAAACTCCCCCCTCCCTCCAAAAGCCCATAGTAAAACAAGCCATCCCTCCAAAAGCCCAAAACAAAACAACTACACTAACATTTACAAAAAAAAAAATAAAAAAAAATGGTACTTACCCACTAGTGCACGTCTCCTTGGTGTTCTGTATCTACAGTCTGCAGTGGAGCTCCCCTAACCAATCCAGATGCTGCTCTCATGCTATTAAACAGTATGAGAGAAGTGCCAGGATTGGATGGAGTGGGTTGGCCTGATGCTCTTTCAGGCCCTGGAGGTCTGTGCTTGATCTCCACCCAACTGTCTAAGACAGCTCGGGATGGAAAGCTTCAAAGTGCACATGTCAGGCTGGCCGTCGCAAGACAACCGGCCAAACTGATATGCACACTTTGGACCATCCGACCAGCCACTGCTCCAGTCCTCCATGCTGCCAATATGTAGCAGAGGACACACCCCACATGTCTCTTGGCTCGGAGGCACTGCGGTGCACACATCGGTAAAAAATAAAAAAGCAATGAAATCATTTTTTTGCCATTTTATTTTTCTGCGTGCGGCTCGCAATGGGAGGAGGGTGACGCTCCCCCGCTCTCATGGAGAAACTGCTGCTGTAAGAGATTATTCATGAATCCTAGTTTACTTGCCTTATTGAGACTCTTTCTATCCCTGACCGTGAAGCTGTTATTTTCTTGATTAGCATCTCTAAAAATATTGCATTTTTTGGCTACTTCACATATCACCCGTCCAGCACTGCCAATAGGTGTAGATCGGTGTTAGCAGAGGCTCTTTCTCCGTTTGTTTTACAATAATATAACTTTAATATTTTGGAGGATTTTAATATTCATTTTGAAGACCCCAACTGCACAGCTGCCTCTTATATCACTGGAGACTTGAACACTCTTGAATCAGTACTATAAGTAAGATCTCCCACACATTCTGCAGGTCATATTTTGGATCTTATTTTCTTCAACTTGCAGTCTCTCTCTCTGTTGATTCTCCCCTTCCTTTAACATGGAGGGACCATTTTGCTATTTTGACGCTAGTGTATGGCTCATCCGCAGCCATGCTGAGCAAGGCCTCTGGCACATTAGTTAGGCACTGGTCTAAGCTTAACTCTACTGCCTTTTGCAACCTTCTTTTGAATAGGGTTCCTGGGCTGGAAGGCTCCATTGACAACTGCGTGAGGCAAGTGGATCACTGGGTTGCAACAATGCTAGACGTACTCTCACCAAAGGCTTTGGCCTCAAAAGGTGAGGCTCTCCTACCTGCCACATGGTTTAATCAGGAGCTCTTAGTACAGAAGAAGAGTTGTAAGTGCCTGGAACGCATCTGGTGTAAACATTATAATGGTGATGACATAGCAAAATATCAAGAAGCCTTTAAACTGTGTCTCAAGGCCTGTGGTGTTGCTTGTGTGACCTTTTGTAAAGGAAAAATTTGCCTTGCCGACAATTTCGCTAAAGAACTTTTTCAAATTATCAGATCTTTGATGGATCTGTCTTGCATGATGCCATTGTGCAATGAACTTGCCCACTTCTACCTTAAGAAGGTATCTGACATCCATGCCTCCTTGGACAGTTCAGCCAAGGATGAAACTTCCTCTGCAATCAGCCCATGCCTGGGGTCTTCACTATCTTCTTTCAGTTTACTCGATGATTTAAATTTCGAGTTTCTTTTGGCTACCATTAAGTCTGGGTCACCTTCTGACCTGGTGCCTCTACTAATCTTAAATCACGGCAGCGAAATTATTTCCCCATTATATATTGATCTCCTGATCATGTCTATTGTGCAAGCTATCATTCCTTCAATGCAGAAACATGCTATGATTGTGCCCCTGCTTAAAAAGCCGCCCTTAAATGCATTGAAAATTATAGCCCGAATTCACTCTTGATCAGTAGCGGCCCGTGGTGGGAGTGCTGCCGGGCGGTGACGTGGGGCGGGGGAGGGGCAGGGTGGGGGGTAGTAAAGTACGGAATATGGCCGAATAGAGGTAAGTAAACATATAAATAAATAAAACGAAATTCGTTTTATTTATTTATATGTTTACTTACCTCTATTCGGCCGTATTCCATACTTTACTACCCCCCACCCTGCCCCTCCCCCGCCCCACGTCACCGCCCGGCAGCACTCCCACCACGGGCCGCTACTGCTCTTGATGGCACTAGGAAAGGTGCTTTGAAAGCATATTAATTCATATTACCTATTCATTTAGAATCCTGTAATCTTCTTCATGGTTTTCCATTGGACTTCTGTCCAGGTTACAGCACTGCATCTGCCCTTTAAGGGTCACTAACCATATCAGAAGATATTTTGGATGCAGGAGGGATGGCTGTCTTGATTCTTTTGTTTTTGAGTGCAGCTCATACCATGCTTCTTAGGAGGCTTGCTGATAGCAGAATTCAGGGCTATGCTCTCCAATTGTTTTTTTCTTTTCTACAAGGATGCACCTTTCAAGTCATATTAAAACATTTTCCTTCCTCTGTACCTCAAATGCCATTTGGGGTCTCTCCCTGAGTCCCACACTTTTCAACATTTATGTCCGTGCATTGATAGACATAGTGGAGGCCTTCAGCTTTATGCTGCTTTCATATGCTGACAACATGCAAATTATAGTTTCCTTGTCTACCTTGGAGGACAAAAGACTTTTTAAGCAGAGACCATGCCTATTTGCTGTGGTTCAATGGATGAGAGAAAACTGCCTTAAACTAAATGGCAATAAAACTTCATCTCCAGGTCCCACAATGGTAGCTAGAAGAGCTGGGGCTACTCCCTATTCTGAATCAGGCATTGAAAGACCTGGTAATTTTGCATGACAGCAAGCTCTAGATGGATCATCAGACCAACAAGGTGTCTGCAAGCTGTTTTGGTCTTCCTAAGTTACTGAGAAAGATTCTTTGGCTTCTTCTTGTTTTGAAGCAAAGGACCGTTGTTCAAAATCATATCATCTTGTGCCTAGTCTACTGCAATGTGCTCTAATTGGGAGCCTCCAAGTCTCTGCTGAAAAGGCTTTAAATTGTTCAGAATGCTGCGGCCCGAATCCTTTTTCATGTCCCACGGCATGTTTCAGTGTCGATTGATCTGTGGAGCCAACTCAGGCTTACTATTGATAAGCGCATTAAGTTCAAAGCTCTATGCTTCATGCATAAAGCCATGACTGAAATTTGCCCCAAATATCTAAAAAATCTAGTGCTTTCATATGTCCCCAAGTGTCTTCTTTGCTCCAGTAATCTGAATTTAGTTACTCCCCTTGTCAAGTTGCTAAGACAAGAAGGACACTCTTTTAAATATCTAGGGCCCAAATAGTAAACGCGTGCCCCTCCGACTAAGACTCTGCACTTGTATGGAGAGCTTCCGGAACCATTTAAAGACATGGCTACTTTAATCTGGCTGATCTAGCTTTGATCTGTTTATGCTGGTGCTGGGAAGCCCACTGGGACAACCATATGCTTTATAAAGTCAGAAATATATAGAGAATTACCACCAGCCTTTTACTTATGATTGCGAAAGTTGTATTTTATGTACTTTACTAAATTTTTACCATGGAACTGATGAATATTTTCCCATTACCTCAAAACATTTCCAAATTGAACTTGACCCTAAATGTGTTTATTAAGATTGTTCCAGTTGAGTGAATAAGATACTCTATTTTAGGTGCATACGATAAATCCAATAATACCTTATAAGGCAGTTTAACTCTGTATGACTACAATTTAATTTTACTGCATAAGGTTTGATTAAGAAGTCTTATAGAAATGTTTGATGTGTGCCTTTGGATGGTTCATTCCTCATTGACAATTCTCAGTCCCTTAATAGACTTAACTTAAATTTGTGTGGCGACTTAACAGACAGGAAAATGAAAATGACCGGGTGGGTAACACTTCCCCTCCGCTTTCAATTCCTTCATTCACTATCCTTGGCATAGTTTGGTGCTATTTCTTAGTACGCATTTGTATAAGACCTACAAGTTTGTTCATTCATTATTTGTATAAAGTACATTCACAAGTAAATATTTCTGAAATGCTTTGACAATATAAAGTCAGTAAAATATTTAACATATTTTGCAAGATTTCAGAATTCAGGTGGATGGGAAGACAAATATTTAAGTGGCTCTATGTAACATTGAAGAAGTCGCTTGTGGGGTGAAACTTTCAGTGGAAAATCCACCTATGTGCACTTCACAAAGTGGAGTATTGATCAATAAACGTGACACTGCAAATGTACCCCATAAGTGAGAGTACAATACCGGAGCTCACATTATCTAATCCCTGTAACCTTCTGGCAGTGTTTCCTAGTATTTAAGGGACACTAAATTTCCTTTTTTTCTGAGAGTGACCCACCCTTTCTATGATTATCTTTGACAAAACTATCATCAGTAGATACTTTGGTGGATCAGCCACTCTGAATTGGATGGCTGATCTACTACCTTTTAGGTGGAGGTAGCTCTGCATCTTGGAAAACTAAGGGGCATATTTACAAGGGCTTTATCTCCGCTTTTTGGCTTAAAAGCCAAAAAGCGGAGATAAAACTATCGCCCTATTTACAAGAGGGTGCTAACATGCATAATCGCATGTTAGCACCCTTTTTCCCAACGCCTCCCTCTGCATCTCTAATGAGATGCAAAGTGGGCGTACCCCGGATGGACTACCTTGCAAATATCGCTGATGTTCACATCGCGATATTTACAAGGCTGCCCCAGCATTTTAGCAAAAGGTTAGATTTTGGAGAAAACCGCTGTTTTCTCCAAAAACTAACGTCTGCTAAAATGCAGACTTACCTATCCCTAACATTGGGGTGGATTATGCTGATACGACCCTGTGGGTCGTATCAGCAAGGTTATCGCTGCTTTGCAGGGAACATTGCTGGAAAACCAGCGATGTTCCCTGCAAAACGGCGATAACCTCGCTATCTCTGGAATTTTTATCGCCCTGGAGAAACGCGTTGTTAATAACGCGCTACCAGGGTGATAAATTCCAGAGATAGCCTGCGATAACAAAATTATCGCTAAGCACGGCCAGCGATAATTATCGCTGGCCGTTGATAATATGCCCCTTAGTGGGTAACCTGATAGTTTTACCATGTCTACTATTTTACTATTGTTGCGTAATGGCAGTCTCTTAAATAGGATGGTTTGCCAAAGGAAAAACTTGCCACTTTTTGGTGGATTTCTCCTTTCTGCCATCCTCTAAAGCAGGCAGTATGTGTCTGTTAGAAATTGGGTCTCCAGTTGGCAGAGGTATGCACCCTGTCCAAGTAGAGACCACAATCCTAGTCACGGTAAGCTAGATATACACTAAAGGATATCCTGTGCTCATCCTCTGGTAGCTTGGCACAGAGCAGTCAGGCTTATCTAAAGAGGCAATGTGTAAAGTAATTGTGCAACACACACACACTGTAACTCAATGAATTCACCACAAAAGACTCCACACAGGCTTAGAAAAATAGAGAATATGTATCTGAATAAAACAAGACCAAAGCATTGAAAATCTAATTAGTAGAACTGAAGTTATGAATTTTCAAAGAACAAACAAAATATAGTGCTTAGAAGTCAATAGTGCTAAAAGGTTACTTGAAGTAGCGCGAGACAGGGGTAAATCCAAAATTCAGGTCAACCGTGATGGAGGGAAGGTTGGCCACAGGACTCAAACAGGTCCTGCTGACAAAGTATTATGAATGAAGCAAAGCGTTGTCGTCGAGAGTACGATGCGTCAGTTCCTATTCATGCAGTTGGGTCGCTGCGTCAAAGTTGAGCCTCATAGTCAGGACCTCAGATTGGTGTTGTGTTATCATTGAACACCGCAGTCGGATTCCGCGTTATTGTTGAGCCACACA
Organism: Calotriton arnoldi; assembly: GCA_963921515.1. Taxonomy (NCBI): domain Eukaryota; kingdom Metazoa; phylum Chordata; class Amphibia; order Caudata; family Salamandridae; genus Calotriton; species Calotriton arnoldi. The sequence continues at coordinate 130,786 of CAWUFW010006536.1, forward strand.
GGGATGTCTTCGGATCGGCACTGCGTCGGTGTTGAAGGGCACTGTGTCAGTTCCAATCGAAGCAGTGGTGACGATGCGTTGATTTTGTAGCAAAGCCGTTGCAGAACCCACTTCTGAGGCTCAGGAATGGAGGGAGCAACTCAAGCAAGGATAGGACTCACAGATGGCAGAGTCCAGCAGCATCATCAGAGTTGCAAGAAGTCTTTTATGATCCTGAGACTTCAGAAAACAAGAAGCTAGCTAGAAAGCCCTTGGAGTCACTATCGGTTCAAATGAGATGGGCCAAGTCCTTGTCCACAGCAGGGCAGAGATCAGCAGGCAGCAGGGCAGCTCAGCACAGCAGTGAAACTGTTCCTTAGAACAGTCAGTCAAGGACAGTGGCAATCCTTGTAGCGCAGCAGTCCTTACTCCTAGCAGAGTTCTTCACAGGTCCAGAAGTATACCGATTTGGTGGGGTCAGAGCCCCAGTACTTATACCCACATGTGCTGTTGAAGTGGGGGTGACTTCAAAGCTGTTCCATGAAGTGCACGGGTCCCCTTTTATCCCAGCCCTCTCTGCCAGGCAATCTGTGGGGGTATAATCAGGCCTTTGTGTGGAGACAGGACACAGCCTATTCAGATATAAGTGTCAGCTCCCTCTCCCACTTACTGCCCAGGAAGGCTAACAGAATGCAGATGAGTCCTCTGTCACACCCATCCTTCCTGTGTTTGTGGTTGTCTAGAGGGAATGCACAAAATGTAGCTGTCACCCTGCCCAGATGTGGATTGAAGACAGTATGCAAGGCAAATACAGCAGTAAGAACAGAGAAATGTCCACTTTCTAAAAGTGGCATTTCAAAAATAGTAATGTTAAATCCAATTTGATCATTAAAGAAGATTTATCATTACCATTCCAAAGATATGAAATATGATGTAGCTACTCCTTTCTAATCAGGTATTACAGCTTAAAAGTGTTTTAAGGAATTCCCAGTGCTAGCATATGAGTAGTGAAAAACAAATTTAGCTGTTTGTCACTACTAAGACATGTAGAAATTAAAAGTACATGTCCGACCTTTTACTTACACAGCATCCTGCCCATGGGGCTACCTAGGGCCTACCTTAGGGGTGACATATGTGTAATAAAAGGAGAGTTTAAGCCTAGGCAAGTGGTTTTAAATGGCAAGTTAAATGGTAGTAAAAGGCACACACAGGCCTTGCAATGGCATGCCTGAGACAGGCTTGAAAGGCAACATGGGTGGCATAATCAGTGCTGCAGGCCAACTAGTAGCATTTAGATTACAGGCCCTGAGTATATGGTATACCACTTTACACAGGACTTATAAGTAAACTAAATATTCCCATCAGGTATATACCAATGTCACCATGTTTAGGGGAGAAGCACATGCTCTTTAGCACTGGTTTGCAGTGGTAAAGTGGTCAGAGTCGTAAGGCCAACAAAAACAAGGTCAGAAAAAGAGGAGGTGAAAGGCAAAAGGTTTGGGGTGACCCTTCAGAGAGGGACATTTTCCAACAGTGTCATTTATGGAGCAGGGGATCCAGGATAGCCAGCAAAACATCTTCAGCTATCCTATCTATCACTTCCACAGTTCTCCTGACTCGTTTAGAGGTGGAAGAACCCACTGGTTTCTGCCATTCAAAACCTCTGTCCAGCAAACCAACTGTCTTAAACATCATTCCTTTACCATAATGAAATAAACAAAAACGTGATGGGTAGAAATCTTGAATTAGTCTTAGCCACTGGTAATTACTCAGAGCCTCATGCCAGTTCATCGTTATTTTGCCCGCCACACCACCTGAGGTTAGATTTAGCCATATGGAAATCAGCCTTGGTCCTGCTCCAATAGGAAAAATCCATCCTGAACTGCCACGCCAAGTCCTCTCTGAACCAGAAAACAAGCAACCCAAGACTGGTTTTGGCTTATTTGAGCCTCTGCAGTCAAGTGCAACTTGGTTCCAGTGGCACAGTGAGCATGAGACCCACATCTGGGCAAACCCCATTGTACATAGGGAGTCACACTGTAGTAAACAAAAAAGTGATTGTTGGAATGGTTCAATTAATCTCAGTCACTGGTAATTACTCAGGCCGCATCCCAGTCCATTGGTATTTTGCCCACCATGTCACCTTAAATTAGACCCCGCCATATGAAAATCAAATGGGAGCAGACAGGATTTTTGTCAAATGTTGGTGGATGTCACATTACTTTTCACTTTTTAGTATCTCCTTTAGCCTGAGTGGCATTAATTTTGTGGACTACTCCACGAGCACAGTATGCGGTTAGCAGCCGATGTGAGAAGGACCACACACTAGACTTCTCAGAAGATCCTTACCAGTGACAATTAAACAAACAACTGAGATGCCTCAAGCAAATGGGTGATATACATTTTGGTAGTCCAAACGATTTCCTCTGTTAGGACTGGACTAACTCAAAAAGTATCATGGAAACTGCACAAATGAGACACTCACCAGGACACTGAAATCAAGCATGTCAAAGCAGGTTTCTAACCCTCCTTAAATGGTCATCTAGGAAGCAATTGATTTAGGTTGTGCATGTAAAGATAGAACTTGCCTGAAGGAACCACGATTGCAACTGATGATTGTACTTTATTGTTTTCTTAGTCAGGGTATTTTCTCAGCATTTATGCCTCTTTAATGTGGGTGAAAATATTTTACTGGTTTGTAGGCTTTGTGACTGCTCTGTGTGTGTGTTTGTGTGAACACATGGTGAGAATGGCCCATGGACAGTACGATCTGAGGCATTTTCTGATGTAATCCAAGAAATGTTTGAAGTGAAAATCCTTACAGCAAAGGTTTGCGAGGAAGTGACAGTTCGAGAAGAGAATGTAGGACAGAAGTCTGAAAGGTCAGTATACATGTAATTCCAGGGTAAGGTTTCAAACCTGTAAATGACTGTTCCAGTGTTAACTCAAGGGGATGTTCCCAGCGCTCTATAATCCTGGCCTGGATTCATATCCCTATCCCGTCCTCTGATGAGACATTTTAAAGGTGAGAGGCAGGGGGTTGTTTTTCACAGGTTGGATTGTGCACCAACCAGTCCATCACCTTCTATAGCACTAGAAGAAGGTGTACACTTTTCTTATGGGATGCTGACTGAGAAGTCAGCAGATAGGATAGAATTTTGAGGAGAGTGAACGCTGTAAAGAAGTCAAGGCATTTGATAAGCCATAGTGGACTAGTTTCTGAATCCAGAACAAGAGAAATGGTTACATTTCGCAGAAGGAGACCTTTGCAATTTAGGCTGATGCCCAATAGAATACAACAATTTTAAATAAATAGTAAAAATGTCCTGAGGATGTGAAAAATATACACAGCTTATTGAAAGTAGGCTATAACTAATGAATTGAAGTATTCAATTCAAAATAACTTTATTCAAGCGTAATTTAACTCATGAAGGGAATTCAAAACATTAATAAAAATATTGCCAAAAACAATTAGAAAGTTCATACAGAGCTAGCAGCAAGCATACGTTAAAACAACATAGTGCCTTGTGCCCTTACAGCATGTCTCAGAAAAGAACCTACATGTAAACTAATTTTGTCGTCATTTAATTCCAGAACAAATGTAAAAGCAGTTCTAGACTGCCTGATATTATTGCACTTCTTTTTAGGTCTCGCCTAGGCAGCGCATGCGCTGTCTCGACGAGAGATGCTGTATACACTAAATGATGTTGCTAACCGCCTCTTTTTTTCTCGGACTTTCGATTCATTTGTTGGTGTGTCAGTTAAACCGTCCGAGTTCCGTTCAAGTTGTGGTTGGTGCAAGCAGTCATAAAGTCCCTCCTTTTGGAGATTGTTCACGCCTACAGCTATTGGCCCCTTTACGTGTATTACTTCGTGGTCTGAAGAGATACGTTTGCGTTGTTGGACTTTTTTTTAGGCTTTTTTTCGCCGCCCATGGCAAAGCATTTTTCGTCTTTTTTGGATTCACGTTATCATGTGTTTACAAAAGCCAGCATGTTGGAAATGGGTTTTTTTATTTTTGGAGCGAAGGGCTTTACGATGTACGTATTTGAAATTATTTAATGCCAACAGAGCGCGCTCTTTATACAGTTTACTTTATTTTTAGGCTACCGCGAGCACATAACTTCGCTGAACGCTAAGCTTTATATTAATAACGATGCGCGTATTTTTTCTAATTATTTAATGCAACCTGAACACGTATTATAGACTTTGCTTTGTCTTTAGGCTACAGCGAGCGAGTAACTGCACTGCACGCTCAACCTTCATATTTCTAGCGGTGCGCCTTTCCCCCAATGCCTTTAAGTTTAATAATGGCAGGCAGCACATTTATATAGCGCGGCTATAGTATATATTTTGTGAATTGTTTTTATTACATTTTTAAAAATACAGCGCATATAGTGGCCACGCTTCGTTATTGTCGCGCGCGCCGCAAAAATGCGTTACTTTTAAAGTGTATGTGCTTTTACAAAGTGCTGTGCGCAAAGCTTTATATTTATGGTGGCCGCATACCAATCTGCCTGATCTGTTTACATTTCCCCGGTCACAGCTAATGCAAAGGCGGAAACAGTTAGAAAAAAACATACTAGCTATTGTATTAAAACAACGTCTCTCTACCTACCTCTGTTTTGCTACCAGCAACTATGTGAATATTACTTAAAACGTGATCTGTGAGCGATGCCGGCACCATGCCGTCCACATTATGTAAAAGTATGGAGAGTAACAGGGGCATAAGCAGTGGCAAACCTGGCTGCTTCAAGAAGCCACAGCGCAGGGACGGCACACGGGCACACTAGCAGCCATGCCAGTTCTCTAATGCCAATGATCCCTCTAACTTCCACACTGCCACGCCAGGCGCGCTATGGCTCTGGGCTGCTTCCCTATTGCTGCCCCGCTATTGATACAGGGCGGCTCCTTAGGAAGCGCTCAGTTGCACCTAATACCGGAACTAATTCACTTAGGAAGTACATGTACAAGAACAACTCCCCCCATATAGTGTCCAAGGAGACAGCCTCACTTTATCTGTGCTAAAGGTCCCAGTGGGCACTGAGAGTACGTGACGGACACATATATCCTGATTCACTTCGGGCATCGCAGTTGCTATAAAGTGGGCTTCAGTGCTTCCAAATTCATGTTTACAACTATCTTGTCAATAAATTTTACCCGGTGTTAGTGATATTACATCACTTAATGCATTAAAGTACCAAACACCTTCTGTGAAAATACAGTTTCTCTCAATTTTCGGGGCCTGTGGAGTCTCACTTGACTTTTGTGGCCTGTTTCACGATGCAGGTTCTCAGAGTGCTTAGATCTGCTTTGGGTTCTATAACAGATTCATGCTCACTTTTTCAATCCACAGCTGCGTTTAGCTTGGTATAAAAATAGCGTACTTCATATAATGCACTGGTAGGATGTTGTTCTTGTGTCGTCATTTGTATAGCGCCCAAGGCGCTACTATTTGCTGCACACGGCACAGCTTGGATGACTTTTTAAAGGCTTCTAAGTTCCGTTACGCTTTCATGCTTACAGAGGCGCTTACACTAGGGCGTGTTTCTATAGCTACTTATGTGTACATTGTGCATTATAACATTGGTACATGTGTACCTCTCGCTGCTGTCTGCAGTGATACTGCCACTAAACACAGAGCTCGGAGTCTAAGCGCTAGTGCTCCCCTCCTTGTACTTCCCTGCTTCTTTTTATTATTATTACATAAAAAATAAAAGGTATTGGAGCTCTGAACATGAGCACCAGTTACATTACACCAAAAAAGCAGGGATTATAGAACTGCATTGTACTTATTTTAAGTGTTATTTTTGTATAACTGGTAGTCTGAATTTGCATATTTGGAAGTGTCACACTTGTCGTGTTGTTTGAATGTGTGCATTTAGGCTGGTTGGTTTGGGCTATTGTACTTGATGGGGGTGGAGGGGGAGGGGTAACATTGTTTTTGCACAATATAAAAGCGATATCAGTCATTTATTCCAAAAATAATAGCAAGCATACTGTATTATTGCTATCCGATTTTCATACAATAACAATATGGCGAGACCAATTGGCATGGCCAATGCTTGTTTAATAATGGGATTAAAAACAGCCTAGCATACATTTCATAAATGTTACAAAAATACATAAAGTGCATCATCGTTTGGCCTGTTCTTCCATCACATGGACATGGAACAGCCCCCAGGTTTGACTGGTAATCAAAAGGAAAACACAGCAAATATTTAGAAGTGTCAGGTCTAAAATGAAATAATAAAGAGCGTTCCCAGCGGCCCCATGGTTGCCAAAGGTAAGTAGGTGGGCCGTTAGGAGCTCTCATAGATAGATAAAACATAACCTGAGTTTTCTCTTCCATTTTATATAAACGACATTCTCTTTCAGAGTCATAGAAAGCAGATGCTAATTCTTTCTTATTGAGGCTAAAACATGAGTCTGGCTCTGCAAAAGTCTTCTGCATGCCAATATTATTCAATTCTTTTTTACATATGCCAGCCATGGGATTTGAAGGCCATTATCAGAAGAGAGGCAGTCATGTATAATGTCTCTAGTTAGCGTCGCTTTCTCATTCTTCCAGATCAACAACCAAAATATTAACGGTCTAGGTCTCATATAATCAATTATGTAGTGCACATTAGGTTCACTATGGCAAATAAAATGAGAGGCAGAAACTGGAACTGCTAGGAGCCATTTACAAAACCTATTTTCTTCAAGTTCTAAGGCTTCACAATTTGCGATCCCCCATAGTTCGGCTCCGTATGTTGCAATGGGAACACAGTGGAATTTATATAGCTGTTGTAAAGGAATCAGTTGAACCTCACCCTGAGGTTGGGGAAAGCTAAAAAGAGAGCTTATTGCCGTAGACAATTTCATTCATTGCTGTGCAATCCCAGGAGACCATGCACCAGAAGCAGCAAAAGTAACCCCCAAGTATGGGAAGCTGATAACGCTCGTCAGCCGGTTCAGACCAATTGACATGGTAGAAAGCTGAGTACATCGTGGTCCACATGCGATTATATGTGATTTTGAAAACTTAGTACGCAGGTCACGGCTGGCCATAAACTCAACAAAAGCAAATATTAATGAGCGCAGTGCTTTTGGTGTGCGGTCTATAGGCACAGCGTTGTCTGCATATAAAAGTGTGGGTAAGAGTTCACCCTTAATTTTCAGGACGTCACTGGTGATACCTGTTAAAAACAGATGCAAGTCATTGATGTATAAAATAAATACAATAGGGTCCAACACACACCCTTGTATAACACCCCTACAAATCTCTATATCGTTGGTCACTTCTCCGTTATCATTAATTCTAACCCTGACTCTCATGCTTGTGTGGAAATATGAAAGAAAGTGCACAAGAACAGCATCCACTCCTCTGAATAATAACATCTGCCATAATTTTGTACAGCTAACACAATCAAAAGGAGCAGATAAATGCATGAAAGCCAGGTACGGGGTGTTCAATTTGCCACAGTATATTTACCTAGCACCAAGTTCAAATTCACACATTGCTCAATTTTCCCCCTCTTGTTTCAAAATCCATATTGTGATGGATGCAAGATGGACTCTGCTTGGGCCCACTCCTGCATTCTATTATAGATAACTCACCCTAGGATTTTGACAGTGGTGTCGTTCAGTGAAATAGGCCCGTAGCAACTGGGGTCGGCCCTGTTGCCCTTCTTATATATTGGAAGAATAATTGATGTACGCCATGAGGTAGGCAAATTGGAGTTTGCAAGATTATTAAACACATTAGTCAAGATGGGGGTCCAAAGATCAGTGTTGTGTTTAAATAAGTCAATTGGGACACCATCTGGCCCAGGTGCCTTTCCCCCAGCGCTCGGAGTAATAGCCTCTTCCACCCTGGCCAGGGTTATCTTGACTTCTATCAGCCTTCTGCTGTCAATTTCAAAAGTATCCTCTGCCGGCGGTGAAGTGTAAACTTTCCTAAAATGATTTTCCCAAGACTCGCTGGTAATATGACAAGAGACTGAAGACGTTAACAGGTTTTTATTCTCATGTCCGAAACGGTAGTCCAATAATGCCTACTATCTTTCAGGAGGGCAGCGTGAGATACTGATGGGTCAGGATTTCGCAAAAAGAAACCTGCTCGGATTGACACCCCGTAATACTTATTAACAGTGTGCAGTGTAAAATTAACCATGTAAATCACATGAACACGTGGGAAACCGCTTTGCGCATGCGTGCACTAATGTGAACTAATGCATGAAAGAACTAGGCCACATTTTACATTACGTTTCTAAAGAAACGAGATTAAGGCACGTTTAGGCCGCATCTTGCATTTTGCTTTAAATGATAATAAATAATGCCGCTTTGCCTGAAGCTTATGCTAAGAAACTATTAACAGGGGATAGTGCAAAAGTGGGTGGTACACAGTGAAAAGTGCTTTACCGTGTAATTAATGAATAAGCGCAGTCCTGGGCACACGCGGTGAGGGTATTTGCAATATAACATTCAGTATCGATGTGTTATATAGATGCAGTGGTCGACATCAGTATTAGTTCAAAAAAGTTTCTTTATATTTCAACAACGACTATGTTGAACACAATAAACCAGCCGACACGTGTTTCGTCACTGGGAGAGGTCCCGTGACTCATCAGGGCGGGCTGTGGGTAAGCCGGCGGCGTATATGAAGATTCCTTTCCACACGGCTCTAGTGTCCCCTCAGCACTCATCGATCCGGACCCCAGGTGTCTGCCTTATCCTGCAAGCGTACGACCCGACATCGCCCAATTTTTCCCGCACCCGGGCTACTTTTCGCACCCCGCCTGCCCGGCTTCTTGCTACCTGCAACTTTGCCGGACATTGGACAGCCTCCTCCTGTCACACCAGGTTCCATCCACCTTCCAAGCACTGTGGCGTACCCACCCCAGCCTTAGCTTCATATACGCCGCCGGCTTACCCACAGCCCGCCCTGATGAGTCACGGGACCTCTCCCAGTGACGAAACACGTGTCGGCTGGTTTATTGTGTTCAACATAGTCGTTGTTGAAATATAAAGAAACTTTTTTGAACAAATACTGATGTCGACCACTGCATCTATATAACACATCGATACTGAATGTTATATTGCAAATACCCTCACCGCGTGTGCCCAGGACTGCGCTTACTTTACATTGTGGATCCTGCGATTTACACATTCCCCAGGGGTTATCGGGTTACTCCCCTGACCTGGTAGCACCGCACCAATACAGGTCTATAGTTAGTACACGCAATAGCCTGAGCGCCACTTTCCTGACTTTAACTAAAAACCCCCAGCCTAACCTGTAATTAATAAATGTTTATTTTCTATTTGCCGTAGTGAGTCGAATGGGCCTGAAATTATTAAAGTTGACAAGATAAACGAGGGGCAGGAGAACGAGCGAGAATGACATGCTAAAGCAGACAGAAGTGCTGAGCGCTGCAGAGAAAGTATAAAGGTTCAAGGCTATGCAGCACAGAGAACATTGTATGACTGCCAAACGGATGAGCCTGACCATGGGATCCAAGACTTCTTCTGCGGAACGTTAATGAAAAAATATATGAGAAAATGGAGAAATGTTTTAATGTCGGAATAACTGAACGAGTCATTTGGGAGTGGATATAGAACAATGAGTACAAAGAAATTGTGAATGGGAACCTGGTGGTGTGACAGACCACCTCCCAAATTGACCAATGAACTGTCGAGTGTCATAAATTGTTTCAACTAATGTGGGTTGGACATGTAGGTTTTAGGGTATAACTGGGGTGCCTTTAGCGATGTGGTTTAGCTTTTGCCGTAGCCCGAGCTCTGATCGAGTGCAGAGGAGAGAGGGGTGATGCGTCGCTGTCCGTCGGTTTGCAGAGAGGCCTAGCTGTTCCTGTCCATGTCCTGTCCCGTTCCTGAAATCTTTGTTTCCTGACTCTATTTCAGGAGACCCCCACTACTCCCTTGGCCAAGGGGGTGGTATTTCATTGATCTTTGGGTTTGTATTATCTTCCGACTCGTAATTTGCATAATCATTTGCAAACGTGATTTTTGTCTCTGAAACTTATGTCTCTTCATCTATCCACTCCGTCATATGTATATTGTTTCGCAATATTTTGCTGAAACTTATGTCTCTTCATCTATCCACTCCCTCATATGAATATTGTTTCGCATTATTTTGCTGAAACTTATGTCTCTTCATCTATCCACTCCCTCATATACATATTGTTAATTGTTGATGAGTTTGACACTATTTGCATTGCTGATTGATTTTCTCTCCCTTGTGTGAGATTCTTTGTTTGCAATTGCGACCTGTATACGATGAGCATTGACCATTTATTTGAGATAAAATTTTGTTTAAAACTTACAGAGAGTTTGTAATTATTTAGTTGGTTAGATAGTCAGTTAGTTCTATTATTACCATCAACTACTCAACTAATTGGTCCATCGACAGAGAGGAAAGAGAGTTGATATACAGGTCTAGTTATGTATTTAGAATAAGTTAAACATGAATCTGTATAGGAAACGATTTTTCACGTCTTTAAAACTTGACCCCCAGCGCTTCAGGGATTTGGGTGAATGTGTATGGGCCATTGTATGTAATATTGATCCCTGATTAAGTGTTGTGCTGGATCAGTTTTCTGGTAGCAGAGGACGGTTTAATTATTGATTAGTTTGGTAATAATTATTGATTATTGATTATATGTTTTTAACAAGAAAAGTTAGTGTCCTGTTCTATGTTGTCTAGAGGTACAGGTACGGAGGTACCGGAGAAAACCCGGGAAATGGAAATTTAGCCTGAAGTAGGCAGAAGAAGAGTGTGGATAAAGAAATCACACTGCAGAAGTACTTGGTCTGTTGTTATAATACTGTACGGCGGAAGGCTGTAGGTGTTATATTTAGGGACAATTTTGTATGTGAGTAGAGTATCTGAAATAGCGAAGGGTCCACTTTCGAAACTCTGGCCTTATCCCCAGAGGAGTACCAAGACCTCTTTTACACCAAAAAGTCCTCTTGCGAATCTTTGGCCTTATCCCTAGAGGAGTACCAAGTCCACCTGTTGCTTGTTTGGGTGTAAAATAACGCTGGTCGTTGTTTTACTGGAAGTGAAAGAATTTCTCGTTTTGAAGTGAAGAACTATCTCTTTTTAGAGGAAAAGACAAGGTAGCATTGTTTTATGTTGTTACTAACAAACATTTTGATTAAGAAGAGTTAGAAATACATTGCCGTATTATTTTGTAAAGGGAGGGTCAATAGAAGGAGTAATACTGACGTCACAAAAGACTGCGTTGGCATTGGTCAGACAGCGAACGTGAAGTAAGCTCTGATTGTCCGGTTGGTGTGAGCCGCGCTGGTATTGGAGAAGAACTGACAAATAGAATACGTAGAATTACGGAAAGGTTTCCTTGTTGTCTTACTGAGAGACATTAGCATAAAGGGTCAGAAATGAAGCTGCCAATGAAAATAAAGAATTTCTTTAAAAAGGACAAACCAGTAGTGACTAGAGAGGGAATTCCTATTCCACCGCCGAGAACGCCTGCTTCCTGTATGATGTTAGAGAGAGGATATCACACGTGTAATTGGTTAGAGAATTGGCTGGAATACACAAAGGATGATGGTGTTATAGCTTTCCCACAGCATGGTTCGTTTAATGTAAGGATTTTGCAGAATTTGAGAAGTCGAATGAATTCGTTAGAGCCAAGTCCTAGACCTACCCAGTATGAAGCGTAAGAGGAATGGGAAGTAGAAGCATTCGAAAGAGAGAAATATCGAGGTGGTAGGAGATACAGAAATGTAATGACTAGATACCCTTTTGAGAGACGAGAGGATACAATGAAACAATAGAGGAGAGCTGTGGTAACGGAGGGTTTGTACCCAGTTTTAGTTGCTGACGACCAGACAGGAGGCAAATGTAAAGAGAAAAAGAGAAATGTAGAAACTTCAAGTTTAAGACAGGACCTGAGCGAATCTGATGATGAGTTGTTAGAAGACATTATGACCAAAAGACCTCCGTCATATCAAGAAAATTCAATTGAGGTGATTCCGAGTGCACTACAAATGGGAACTCCATTAACTCCACAGATTACGGACATGGCTAGAGTAGTGCGAGGAAAAGAATTGGACATATTAAATAAGGCAAGAGTAGAGCAGATCCAGAAATTAAATCAGTTGAGTCTAAATGCAGAGGCATTGATGGTACCGGTAACAATTGGTCCTGTAGTTCCATTGTATGGAGAAAAACAGAATGTATCAAAAGTACATACGTTAGCAGTTCCTAGGAGTAGCGTCAGGAATGGAATAGTGATGGTAGCGGATGAGGATGGACAGGCTGACATGAATACTACTTTGTTAGATCTTCCGGTTTGTGAGATGATAGCAGAAACCCCTAGAAGAAGTATGCAAATAGATCCAAGGAAAATAGGGCCGAATGTTGTTTCAGCGACAGGAAGTTCAGCAGGTCCTTCACCAGAGGAATTAAATGATTGGATAAAGGGAATTGAAAAGCAAAAACCTCAACCACAGAGTATAAATGTGAGCCAATTGAAAGTGGATTTGGAAGAGATGATTATTGGAACAATAAGTCCAGATAGACTAGGGACTTACCGAGATGAAGAGCTGTTGTTTTTGTGTAAAAGTATCACTTGGAGAGCGAGGAATCTTCATGAGAAAATAGCAGAGGCTGCTAGTGAATATGGAATAGATATAGAGAAGTCGAAGGTGTTGCAGAAATCGTACCGATTGGCTTTTACTGAAAAGGATTTGGAGAGTTTGAATGCATCAGGAAAAAGATTACAGATAAAAGAGTTGATGAATATTTTGAACAAAATGGGGAGATGTTGAACGATGGAAAGGTAGATGGACAAAAAAGAAAGAAGAGGCAGCTGGTAAAGGAGCATCAATGTTTCCGTTAAGAGAGACAAAACAACTTGAAAGGGCGTGTCCGATGAGAGAAGTCCCAGGGGGTGGATATGTTCATGTTCCTTGGGCAAGACAGGATATACTGTCCTTTACGAATGATTTTCCCAGGTTAAGGGAGAAACCGGTTGAGTGGTATAAACAGGTAGAGAGATTTGTGAAAGTTTCAAAGGTTTTGTTAAAGGATTTAGATGGTTTGTTTGAGATTGTCGTTCCAGCTGATTTGTGGACAGAATGTAAAATCACTGTTGATTGGCCAAAAGAAGAATATCCTAGAGATTCTAAAACAGGTGCACCATCTGATGAGGCGATGAAAAAGTATAATCAGGTAATCACCTTTTTGAAAGGAAAAATTTCCCCTAAGGAAAGATTGACAGAACGACCCAAGAACCAAAGGAGTCAGTGCATGCTTATTATGAAAGGTTGTTGCAGGTATTTAAACAATACAGTGGGTTTGAGAACATTGGAGACAAAGATATGGGACATTTTGTGTATCGTTTTGGATTTGGATTGAAACCGGAGATTAGTAATATGATTCAGCAGCATTTGATTTGTTGGCAGAGCAAAACAATTGATTACATTTTGAGATATGCAAAGTATTGTAGTGATGACATTGAACCAAGACATAAAAAATTAAAGGAGAAAATGATGGGCACAAGTGATGGGCACAAGTGAAGGTAGCAGAGCAACAAGAAGTAAATATTAATTCTCAGACAGGTTACAAGATGAATGGTCAGAATCAAAATAGTCAGGTACCCAGTGGAGGTAAAGGTAGATAAAAAATTAGTAAAGAAGAGGCTAGGAAGAAATTTCCATGTCATTCGTGCAGAAAGTATGGACATTGGAAGAACGAGTGTAGATCCGCTCAAAAGAATAATGGGGTAAATCAAAATTTAAATCCACAGATGCAGAATGAGGTGGGTGTGAATCAACAGCAGCAGCAGGTAGTTGCTCCACAGTTACAGGTGCCACATGCTCCCATGCCCAATAATGTGAATGCTTAAGTACAGAGGTACGGTGCGAACACTGGATTTCACGGAGGTGATCAAGTTGGTAAGAATCAAAATGTGGAAATGGTTCCGCAATATTTGTTGCAGTGCAATGAGAATGATTCAGACTCATCTCAATGACGGTGCCTGAGGGGGGAGAAAGAGTGCGTACTTGGCGCATCTTTAGCGGTAGATCAGTCTGGTCCATTTGTTGACGGAAAAGTGGAAGGTAATGATATTACATTACTGGTGGACACTGGTGCTACCCGTTCTACTGTGAGAGCAGCAGAAATTCCAAACTTGCCCCTCTCGGGAGAAACTATCCAAGTTGTAGGTGTCTCAAATAAGCATATTAGAACACCAGTCACAAATCCAATAGAAGTCCATTTGGGAGTTCCAGAGACATGCATCATTTCGTAGTATGTGACTCAAGTCCAGTAAATCTCCTGGGAAGAGATTTATTGTGCAAAATGACTTGTACCATCTATTGTACACCAGATGGTATTGCGTTTCAGACACCTGATGAGGATGTTAAATTCAAGATGATGTTAGCGAAGCAAGGGACAGAAGTGGATGAGTTGTTTTCACTTCTCACAGAAGAGAGTTTGCCCGAAAGATTTAAAAAGTACAGTGAGGTCGGATGTATGGGACATTATGGGAAAGGAGATTCGCCTAATGACAAATGTAGATCCAATTCAGGTTACGGTAAAAGAGGGTGCTGTATATCCAAACACACCTCAGTACAAAATGAGTCCAGAAGTAATTGCAGGAGTTACTCCTGTGATCGACCAAATGATTGAACAGGGAATTTTGAAAGAAATAATGAGTAGTCCTTGTAATTCGCCCATTATAGGAACTAAAAAGCCAAGTGGAAAATATAAAATAGTACAGGATTTAAGAAAGATTAATAAAATTGTAGTACCCTGTTGTCCAGTAGTACCAAATGCAGCAGTAATCCTTTACCAAATTCCATGCGATTCTGAATGGTACACAGTGATTGATTTGTGCCAAGCATTTTTCTCGATTCCTTTACATCCGGAAAGTCAATATCTTTTTGCATTCCGGTTCGGAGACCGTGTTTTGGCATGGTGCCGAGTTCCTCAAGGGTACACAGAGAGTCCTTCAATCTTTAATCAGATTCTGAAAAGGTGTCTGGAGACCTTGGTCATGGCAGGAAATTCAGTCTTGGTTCAGTACATTGATGACCTACTTGTGGCATCAAAGACCTGTGTCACAGATACCATTGCCTTACTGAACCATTTGGCAGAAGGAGGACACGAAGTGTCACCAGCAAAATTACAATTTTGTAAACAGGAAGTCCAATACCTAGGACACAAAATAGAAAAGGGAGTCAGAAAGGTGACACCAGAAAGAATTAGTGTGATTAAACAAATGAGCCCACCCACCACTCAGAAAGAAGTCCGAATGTTTTTGGGAATGGTTGGATACTGTAGGCAGTGGATCAGTGGTTTGTCACTGATTGCAAAACCTCAACAGAGGTTGACACGAAAAGATGTGAAAGATCCGATTGTGTTGGATGATGAAAGTATGGAAGCTTTTACTAAACTGCAAAACAGTCTTTGTCGAGCACCTGCATTGGGAATGCCAGATTATGCAAAGGATTTTGCATTGTACTGTTGTGAAAGAGATGGATGTGCACTTTCAGTTTTAACTCAAAACATGGAATGGCACGACGTCTAGTAGCATATTTTTCTGCTACTTTGGATTCAGTGGCTGCAGCGTTGCCAGGATGTTTAAAAGCAGTAGCTGCTACTTGTGTGAGTCTGGAACAGAGTGAAGCAATTGTGAAGGGACATCCAGTTAAGGTGTATGTGCCACATTCAGTTGAGATTCTTTTGACACGCACATAGGCGCAGTACATGACCTCTAGTCGGTTGACTAAGTATGAAAGAGTGATTTTGGGTGCTGAAAATGTGACTGTGGTAAGGTGCACTACAGTAAATCCGGCAACTCTGTTGCCGAATTCATATTGTGAGGAAGTGAGAGAGGAGGCGGATCATGATTGTCTGGATGTGACAGAGTTGTGCACAAATCACCGACCTGATATTGAGGACTTCCCATTAGAGGAATCAGACTGTGAAATGTTCGTTGACGGATCATGTTTAAGAAATGAAAAAGGAGAATTGTGTTCTGCCTATGCTGTTTGCACCATAGCTGGAGTTTTAGAAGCCTCCTGTCTAAAGGGGTAAACTCTGCTCAAATTGCTGAATTGATAGCTCTGATTAAAGCGTGCAAAATTGCCAAAAGCCTGAGGGTAACCATATTTACTGATAGCCAATATGGATTCAAGGTTGTCCATGATTTTGGGCAGCTATGGATGCAAAGGGGATTTCTGACTTCTTCAGGTTCCCCTATAAGGAACAGCAAAACTGTAAAAGATCTATTGGATGCTTTACAATTGCCCAAAAGAATTGCAGTGGTCAAATGTTCCGCACATAAGTCAGGAGATGACTATGTGACGAGGGGCAACAGATATGCAGATCAAGTAGCGCGTTTCTGTGCCCGAAATTTAATTGCCCTAAACAGAGGGATTGAAAAGGAAAATACCAATTGCCATCTTATGTTTTTTTCTTCTTTTGAAACTTGGGATGAGATTAGGCAGTTGCAGGAAGAGGCAAGTGACGAGGAAAAAGAAATCTGGAAAAATTCAGGCTGCAGAAAGAGAGCTGAGGACGAAGTGTGGGTGTATATAGACGAAAGACCAGTCATGCCGGATAGTTTACTATCCCATATGGCAAGGATATACCATGGAATTGCACATGTTGGAAGAGATGCAATGATCAGGCTCTTCAAGCAGTCATGGTATAACCCAAAGTTCAGGGTCATTGCAGAGAGTCTCTGCCAGAGGTGTGTCACCTGCCAACAGCAGAATCCAGGCAGGAAGACAGTTGTTAGTGGGGACGAATTGGAAAAGCAGCGGGTCCATTCACCCGACTTCAGTTGGACTTCATTGAACTCCCCCGTGCAATGGGCAGAAATATATGTTGGTTGTTGTCTGCTTGTTTTCTCGCTGGGTGGAAGCCTATCCAACTAGAAGGAATGACAGCTTAACAGTTGCAAAGCTTCTTCTAAGAGAACTGATTCCTAGATTTGGATTTACAGTCACTTTGGAAACAGATAGGGGAACCCATTTTAATAATGAGATAATTCGGATGATTTGTGCAGCATTACAAATTGAGCAGAAGCTGCATTGTGCCTAACGACCTGAAGCATCTGGAGTGGTTGAACAGATTAATGGCACTATAAAATCTAGATTAGGAAAGGTGTGTGCATCCACAACACTGAAATGGCCTGATGCTTTACCCCTTGTATTGATGAGTCTTAGAAGCATTCCTGACAAAAAGACGGGTTTGAGTCCACATGAAGTCCTGATGGGAAGAGCAATGAGACAAGCATTTATACCAGCGAAGAAACTGATGAATATATCTGATGATCTAGTGCTTGATTATTGCAGAGGATTGGCTGATCTGGTGCGTTCTGTGTCTCACCAGGTTGGAGAAGATGCCACTACAACACAGCCGAATCAAGCTCATGATCTGTGTCCTGGTGAGTGGGTTCTCGTCAAGAAACACGTGAGGAAATCGTGTTTAGAACCCAGGTGGAATGGACCCTACCAGGTGATTTTGGTGACGACAACAGCAGTGAAGTGTGGTGGTTTGCCAAATTGGATCCATGGCAGCCATTCCAGACGAGTCCCAAGTCCACTTGAAAGACAAGAAGAGCAGCAACTGGTAAACCAATGCCAAAGACCAGAGGCTGAAGTGTGTGAAGCTGAAGAATATAGAATAACAGATTCTGAAGAACAGACAGATGATGAACAGCCAAGCACAAGTCAAGTAGAGTGGGCACCAGTTACTGGGTCTCATGAGACTGCTGTTGAACCAGAAGAAATAGAAGTTACTGAAAGTCAAGAAGAAGAACAGATAGAAGAAAGGTCAAACAAGAGAACCTGTGAACCAG
Organism: Calotriton arnoldi; assembly: GCA_963921515.1. NCBI lineage: Eukaryota > Metazoa > Chordata > Amphibia > Caudata > Salamandridae > Calotriton > Calotriton arnoldi. Next base: position 148,611 of record CAWUFW010006536.1, read on the forward strand.
ATGGAGAAGGTGAAAAAGTAGTTCAAGTTAAAAGGCCAAGAAAAGTCAAAGAGAAGACCAGAGCAAATCAATGAGGTCACAAGTCAAACAGAACAAGAAGAGTCAGAAGAAGAGTCAGTACGAAAAACAAAAGAGTAAGAATTCCAAGCAGAAAATACACAGCACCGGAATGGACGTATGTGATCTTGGAACAAATTGAAAGCTCAGATCCAAGTGAAGAAAAGGACGGTACTGACACTGAGCAAGTGGATGAAAGCAAATTAAGACCACCTTAAAAGAACTGTGAGAAATATTAAGGTGAAACTTTGCCAAACGAAATGAATGGAAAGACTCAGAAGACTTAAAAGAAAAAGAAATAAAGTAAAGGGGTAAAAGAAGAAAGCCTTGAAGTGTAGGATTACACTACTTTTCAGAAAAATATTTTTAGTAAATTTAGGATTTCTATAGATTTAGATTTTAAAAAAAAATTCCATTTATTTTTTTAGTAGAATACAAAAATGGCCGAAGCAAAAGTGACTGAACATCCAAAATCTAGCCTAAAACATAGATGTATTAAAGCTTGCCTATGTAGTGTCTTTTTACTGACATTTATATGGATATTATTAACTGTCATTGTACCTATTCTAATGGTAACTAATAATGGAAACAATACTAATGATGTAATAAGTGAAAGAGTGAGTGATGTTATTAAAGAAACCCCTAATACTAACATAGAACAAATGGATGGAAGCATTTTCCATCATGATAAATCAATTAGTGATTTCTCATTGAATGTTTTTACTAAATTGTTGTATGAGTATGTTAATACAATGAATGTGAGTGATTGTTATGTGTGCATGCAATTACCTTCGTCTGTCTCAGAAGGGGTGACTTATCACCACCTTCCTTTAAACTATGGTGTGTCTTGCAGTATCTTAACCAGCCTATTCTATGTGACGGGAAAGCTGGAGTACCATTATTCTAATATAGATTTAGTATTTTCAGAGATACCTATTATAAAGGAGCTGAATAAGGTTTTAAGTAGTAAAAATGCACGGTATATGGGAGAATTCCTCCATATTACCAAGACATTAGATATAGAATATGCTTATAAAAATAATCTAACATGTAGTTTGTGGGTTGAAGAAAAAGTATTCATAGATATGGTAGAATATAGAAGGGAAAGTTTCCAAAGAAAAGCTGCTGAACAGAAGTCACAGGTACCACCATGGGCATTTAGGGAAGGAAATGTGAGAAAGGCGAGACGTACGCTGCAATGTCCCTGGACTGGTATAAAAGGGGAAAATCTGTTTGCTTAGAATGAAAACTAACTATAATAATTATTTCATTGGTTCTAGTGAATGTGAACATACTTACCAAATTACTGGAGGTTGGGGATTGAAGGGTGGAACTGATCCTGTTTTCCCAGGAGTCTATTATGTGTGTGGTAAGAAAGCCTACTACAGGTTACCTGCACATTGGTATGGTAGTTGTTATTTTGCAATTGTATTTCCAAAGGTCTACCATGTAGACAAAAGTAACAACAGAATCAATGAAATAAAACAAGGGCTAACACGAAACAAGAGAGCTAGTTTCTCAGAAATAGTAGGTGATATCTTTGGTGCACTGATACCCTCATTTGGAGTCGTTCTGAATTCGCACAAAATTCAAAAATTGTCCACAGTGGTTGATCGTTTATTGACAGATACTGCTGGTGGGTTCTTGATGATTGACACCAAAATGGTTGCAATCAGATCAATGGTTTTGCAAAATCGACTTGCCCTTGATATCTTATTGGCAAAAGAGGGTGGAGTCTGTGGCATGTTGCAAATTCAACACTGCTGTACGTATATCCCTGACAAAAGTAAAGGTATTGAGGGATATATTAAGAATATTAGGAAATTACATGAAGACTTGACCCAACTGGAGGTTGACGGTGTCTGGGAGAGACTTGGTAAGAGTTTCTCTTCTGTAGGTAAATGGTTTTCTATCTTTGGAAGTAGTTTATTAGGAAAAATAATAATGCCAATGATTTCAGTAACGGGGGTAGCATTAGTAATGACAACAATATATAAATGTTACAAGTGTAAGTGTGGAAGAAAAGAGATGACAGAAACAAATAACAAACGAAAAGCAAGAAAGATAAAAAGGGATGAAATAGAACTAGAAGATATGAAAGGAGATTACTATGACGAGATGAAGGAGTTAGATGAGAAGATGATGAAAAGAGAAAAGAATACTGATCTTTAGATAAATAAAGATGGCACTTGGTAAGGTGGGTATTTTATGATGGCTCAAGAAAGCCATCAGAGGGGTGATTGATGGAGCAGGATTTCGCAAAAAGAAACCTGCTCGGATTGACACCCCGAATACTTATTACCAGTGTGCAGTGTAAAATAAACCATGCAAATCGCATGAACATGTGGGAAACCGCTTTGCGCATGCGTGCACTAATGTGAACTAATACATGAAAGAAACGAGATTAATGCACGTTTAGGCCGCATCTTGCATTTTGCTTTAAATGATAATAAATAATGCCGCTTTGCATGAAGCTTATGCTAAGAAACTATTAACAGGGGATAGTGCAAAAGTGGGTGGTACACAGTGAAAAGTGCTTTACCATGTAATTAATTAATGTTTATGTTCTATTTGCCGTAGTGAGTTGAATGAGCCAGATCACTGACATAATATCGACTACAAAAATATCGAATACACAAAATATCGGCGTCTAAATATCGACTACAATAATATCTACTACCTATACTTATTTATAAAATTACAAAAATATCGAGTACACAATATCGTAAATAAAAATATCGTTTACCACAATATCGAAATGCTAAATATCGTTACATTAAATATCGTTTAAATTTTTATAACATACAACATTACAAAAATATTGAATACCAAAATATAGACACCAATAATATCGACTTTTTAAAAATATCGACTATATAAAAACTGCTCAATTAAATATATCTTTAGCACCAAATATAAATTCACATTATAAAACAATATAAAATACTTAAACAACATAATAAAATAATTTGCAAACACATCAATATATAAAACAATATATTTTGGCTAAAGAAACATATTACAATAATTAAATATAAACTTTAAATATATAATACTTGCATTATTTCACATTAAAAATAACATTTAAATTATTTACAAAAAGTAAAAATATAAAATATTTACTTTCTACTAACAGTTTCTTAATTAGCGTTTCCCTTATATGGAAAGAAAGTGCCAAAACAATAAAAACAATTAACTTCAACCAATAAAACGCTTACATTTCAAAATACACCAATAACATAAAGCAACCAATTAAATAAACACTATATAAACATCAAAAACATACATCTCTTTTACACTTAAAAACTACAACAAAGAAGAAGGTGAAACTGTGCCCAACTGTTTCCTGAAAGAAAACTTTCATTACTAAAAAAGAAATTTAAAACTGCACTAAGTAAGTAAAACTGTTTTAAAAATATTACAATACTACTAACCTGCAACAAAAATTATTTCTAAAACCTAATTAACTATTCTTTCATTCCTTACTTTTATATCACCTCTACAGATATCCTACAAAGCCAGAAAATTATTTCAAAAATACTCACCAATAAAAAACAATAAATGTAAGTATATTCTATTTTTGCCAAACCGACCTAAAAATATTTTCAAAACGTTATTCACTAATATATATTTTCTTTTTATCTATCTCCTCTACAGCCAACAGCAAAAGCTTCCAAAATAATTCTACAACTACTAACAAAATAAAAACAACTAAAAAGTAAGTATATCATTTTCCATTATTAAACAACGTTAAATACCCACCCAAATAACCCTTTACCCCTAAAATGCCTATCATCTACAAACAATAGAATCAAATTATTAATATGTTTTTTCCTCTTCTCAACAGAAATTACATCAAGTAAATAGAAAAGAAAGCTTGAAATTATTTCCTAACCAATTTCATTTACATCAAACTAAACATTGTAAGTATATTCACTGACATGTAACAGTATTTAATAAACATGTTGTATTTATTATATTAAAATATTTTCTTTTTGAATTTTCCCTAGCATAAAACAAAACAACATGACTGAAGGTGCAGAATTTGTAATGTCACAAAAAAATAAAATGCTGTTATGTTATATGGGGTATGTGTATACACAGGAGAAACAAATAGGCCTTAAAGTATTTTGGAAGTGTAGCAAATACTACTCTAACAAATGCTATGGAAGAGCTACTACTCAGGAAACTACTGTTATTTCTGTAAAAGAACATAATCACCCCCAAACATAACAGAGATTGAGGTTAGAGATGCTCTTGAAAGTATAAAAGAAGCAAGCACTAGTACTGACAAAGCAACTACCCAAATACTAAAAGAGCAACTATTAAAATTACCTCAACATGCATCAGGACAATTACCGTCCATAGCTTCTTTAAAAAGAACAATTGCCAGACAAAAAAAGCTACCACAACTACTATACCTGCCCCTAAAACATTTGCAGAAGTAGTTATTCCACCAGAATTAAGCATTACTCACAGTAAAGAACCATTTATTTTTTTGATAACAAATGCCCAGAAAAAAGGATAATTATGTTTGCTACTGCAAACAATTTACTTAAATTACAGAAATGTGACACCTGGATGATGGATGGAACTTTCAAAGTCTGTCCAAAACCATTTTACCAGCTGTACACAATACATGGATTATACCAACACTCAAATATTCCATTCATCTACGCACTACTACCAAATAAACAGCAAACTACCTACATTGATATACTCACTCAAATAAAAGAAGAAAGCAATAATTATTTTCCTTCAAAAATAATTATTGACTTTGAAATAGCCATGATAAATGCTATACTAAAAAATTATCCACACACAGCAATTCAGGGTTGCTATTATCATTTTAATCAGAGTCTCTGGAGACATCTACAAAAATCAACCCTAAGTGTACAATATGCTACAGACAGTACTTTTGCCTACCAAATAAAAAAGCTAATAGCACTAGCATATGTACCTGTAACAGATGTAGCAGAACACTACAATATTCTAATAGAAAGCCCCTATTACAAAAGGAACGAAGACAAAATAAGCCCACTACTAGACTACTTTGAGGACACCTGGGTGGGAAGATTGCATAGATCAGGGCATAGAAGACAACCTAAATTCCACATTCCTTGGTGGAACGTGTACCTAAGGGGCCCATTACGATGGCGGGCGGAAGCACAACCGCCGTGCTGGCGGATGCAAAAACCACCAGTTACCGCCGGCACGCAGCAGTCCACACGCCCGCCCAATTACGATGCGAAAAGCAGGCCAAACACCGCCGGCAAGCCAGCAACACCGTCCGCCATCAAAGTGCGCCCGCACACGTAGCGGCGCAGCACAACTGACACACACCGTCCGACGAAACACGTCCCGCCCGGCGCATAAATTACGATGCCGCAAACAAACGGCTCCCACGGCAAAGAGACACCGCACGTGAAAGAGAGGCGGAAACACGGACGCAGAGCACGGACAACGAAGAAGCGGCACCCCGGGCATGAATCCAGCACTGCAGGCCCTTCCCATGCTTCTGCTGATGCACCACCAAGGACGCAACGTACCGCGGAGACGCAGGTAGGCACACACACAACAAGTGCACGCAAACAGCGCACACAGTGCAAGGGCGGAAAAAGCGGACAACCCCCACCAGCGCGTGCACACTACACATCCACCATTGCATCCACATATGACACACAGGCCAAATCCTAACATCGCGGAACACATGTGTACACACCACCTGGGACTAGGAACCAACCACCCCGTCACGGCCCCAAAGCGCCGATGACGCCGCCACACATGCGCACAACGCAGAGGCCAACCGCAGCGCCATGCATGCGTCGCACACAGACACAGGGACACAACCAAGCAGCACACACATCAGCCCCACCCCGAACGCACATGACACGTGACAGGCCGGCCACAGACATGTCCCCAACGCCCAATTCACGGACAACACCCAACGCCACACAACCGACGCACACATGTCAGTGAAGACACGCAACTGCAGGACACACCCCAGTGTAACAAACATGGCGTAGCACACAGCGGCGGCAACACCAACTAGGAGAAGCAGGGCCCCTTCGGGAAGAGGAACGCCAGTACCACACTGAAAAACCCATACCACCCTGCACATATGAACAAGACACATGAAACGGAACACCAAAGAGCCCGGGGACCGACAACAGGTGGCCCAAGAATAACATCCACACACAAGGCCCAACGCAGAGCGGAAAGGCAGGCTGCCGCCCACACAAGGGAGAGCAGACAGCACTGAATGACCTTCCATTCCAACTCCGAAACCACAGCCCTACGACAGAAGCCGGTGAATACAGCCATTGTCCAAGAATAGACCAACACAGGCATGCCGAGGAGACCGACCACAGGGCAGATAGCGCATATCACAGAAGCACACAACGGACGGGGAAGAAAGAAGAAAACACTCCCCCATGTCGGCCACATGCAAGTTAATTGGAAGGAGTCACACAGCACTGACCTTGAACTGTCTGAGAAGCATGTGGGAAGAGGGCCCGTGTCCTCCAAACAAGCCAACAGAACACAAGTCCTGTCTCCCTACGACTACACAGAGCTCACAGCAACCCCGGAGCGTGCACATTGCAGACTGCACACACAGCCGGAGCACGCCACCTCAACGAACCGCTGCGAAATGGCAACCGCAACACACCTACCCAACTACGCCGAACAGCTCAAGCTGTACAAAACCAACACGATACATACATTGGGATGCGATCTCCTGTCCCTGCTGAACGTAAGTTACCGACTGACTTACCGCATCACATTGTTCAGCTGCGTCATGCCCGTCTTCTACTGTCGGAGGTGTCCCTACCAGCATCCCGTCGAGATATGCCTCTCCAACCCGGCATGTCTGAAGGCGGACCTGCTACCACTACTCCTCCCTCTGGACGCACACGACAGGGCCTGCTCTGCCTATGGGGGCATGGCGTATGTGGCCAACATCGCACCCGCACTGAAATGGAACCACTGTGCCTCCACACGACGGATCATCGAGAACAGCTACATCGAATGTCACCCAGCATGCCCCATCATGGTCCTCCAAGGGACAACCTACGAACAACACCTTGACAGCCACCATCCGCTTCATTGGCTGGCAAACATGTACACCACCAATGACATGGAAGCCCTGCTGGACGGCATCGCATACCTGACAACCTGTAAATACGTCGGACCACAACGCAGGTTCCCCGAGTGACCTATGAAGTCCAACCCCGCACCCATGCTCAGCTTCCGCACGGACTGGCCAGTCACCACCACAACAGCCATACCAAACGACCGGCAACTGTAACCACACCATCAACGACATCGCCATGACATCGGATATGACCGGGACATGCACACTGTTCCCCATCACATCCAGGAACACCGCATGCATCGTGGGAGGCAGTGGCATGGGCTCTGTGTATCGCACCCACATGGACGGAACTGCACGAACAACCAGGACACGACATGGATCCAGCGCACATGGACACACACACCGCTCAGTGGACATGAATAGGTCGCCTGGAGTCTGTGGGTGCTGCACCCCTCCCACCCCCGCCCCGGGAATCCCATACCAGGACCTTTGCATGGACGACAAGTGCATACAACAACAACACGACCCCAGTGACTGTGACATGTCCAGTAACCACCACAGTGCAACAACAAGTGGCACGCCGCTGCATGCACGCAAGCACATGCCCTGATGTCATCTCACATGCACGCGTGCATGAGGAACAACCGCAGCAAACCTGTCACATGGAACTGAGATGGACTGTGCCCATGATGCCGAGCGGTCTGGTAGGCTACATGTATACCGTCTGTGTCAAAGTCCGCAGCTCCGCAGCTATACGTAAATGTACATTAGCACAGCCTTGGCCAAGCAGATGTAACTCTGAAGCCCACATCCCACATGCAACAGCTAATCACATGTAACCCTACACCCTATCCCATTTGTAATCATGCTCAGTATATCCTCAACATGTATCCCGCTGCCAGTAGTGTCCACTATACTGCATCACAGAGGACAGAAGACTCAATATAATGTTTGAAACCAAAACTGTCTCCGCTGACTCATTTCACAAGTACGAATGAGAGAGGATGAGAGTATGTGAAGTACACGGCAGTCGTGACATGACCATGTAGTCCACTGGTATTGGATGTCAACGCAAATGAGTAGCACTACTGTGGAAGACACACATGTGTCGTGTGAAGTCGTATGGACGCAGTGCTCAGGTGGGTGGGTGCGACGGGTAGATGCGCACATGCCAAGTTGGAGCACGCCGTGTTGGGAGGGGTCATGAACAGTACACCACCGCTTCCCTGGGCATTGTGAGAGGACACCTGTCGGGGGGAGTGAACACGTGTGTGCACAGCAGCCGGGCACACGTACAAAGCGGTACCAGGCGCACCTCAGCCCACCCTCTGTGGACAAGCTGGATCCTGTTGTGCGCCCGCCATGCCCCTTGACAAGGCACACACAGCCCCAGTCGACCAGGTGTAACCCCAACATAGTCAATCCGCACAGGCGATACAGGGCACGGGATGGCAGTGGAGCATGGTGTGTGAGAGGTCTCCTCGCGCTCCTCCTGGTCATATCACGCAGGCAATAGAACCTCAACGTCTAGCATGGCACAAGTCAGATGGAAGTGTAGGGGGACGCACCACAGCACGAGCAGCACTGACGTCACGGGAGGTGGCTCGCACCATCCCATCCATTGCCCATCATACCAACCACGCCACATGCCATTGCGACTAAGTGCAAGCGCGTGCGCCACCACCCCCGAGCCCTCCCCAGAGAGGCCAAAGAGTGAATGTGTGGGCCAACAGCCACAGACGGACGCGGCCTGGCCGCAAGGGCAGCCACAGCCACTGGGTGTCGCAGGTGGCGGATCCGGAAGGCGAAGACTGTGATGCATAGTCCATGCAGGCCGGGTCTCCATTTGGGGCACCACGCAGGTGGACGGCGTCCCGCCACACATCATACCCTGAGACAGCCCACTCGTGCAACTGGACCCACACATACACTCCTTGCCCTCTCTGGTGCGAGCTTGGGGCTGCCTGTGCAAGCGCTAGCCTCGCAGGTGAGCATGCATATTGGGGGGCGAGGGGAGGACATGAGGGCTGGGGCGAAGATGACTGTATCACTGTCAGTTAGTACAAGGGATGACCCAGATGTGGAAAGGAAGAGACGTGTCCCGTGTGTACTGCAACTAGTCGCCAATCCAACTACCCCCCATGTCCGGAATGTAAGCCCGCACCTAGGCCCGCCCATCCGCCACATCGAACATACCACCAGCACGACAACCTTCCCATTCGAAACACTGACTGGGGGTGGCGACCAGTGAACAATCATGTGTAGCCTACCCACGCGTACATGTGGGCCCTCCATGATCCATGTCACCTGCGGCAAAGACATGACATGCGCAATGAGGGAAGTGAGGAGAGCTGTCCGCCCCACGCGCAGAAGGTGCATCAGCTCCACAGACCCAGCAGCGAGTCCAGCAGGGGTCACATGTGCAGGGGCAGCTGTGCCTGGTGTGAAGGCACATGCATATAGACAGCACATCGACCAATGTGTAGTCTGCCCACATCCACAGTCCATCATCATGCGGACATAGGAATTGAACACAGGGCAACACATCTTAGTTGGTGCACCCACCGTGACCAACAATGCGCAATCATCGACGTACCCGCCCTGTGCATGGCCCCCCACCCAACGGAGGCACATCCAGTGCCACCATCCCACACACACAAGCCTTCCACGGAACATGCTGTGTCCAATGGTCAGTACAGAGTCAGCGCCCATCTGGTGGATCCTGAACAGGAGACACATGCACACACATGCCAGCTCCCACTATGTACGTCTGCCACCTGGCACGTGCAATGTAACCTCTCACCTGTGACGTGTGACTGCAAGCACACAGCCGTCTTGGCATGGGGCTGTCAATGTGGACACCAGTCAATGTTTCGGGAGCTGTGATCCGTACAGTGCTGTACATAGGGTGCAGTGCTGACACCTACTACTGTCTCATATCCCCTCGTGCCACAGGTCCCACTTGTATTGGCCGCTCAGCCCGTGCCCACATCGTCGTCGTCGTGTGCCATACTCATCCAGCCTCGGAAGCAGTTCCATGCTCAGCAGACACTCATGTTGCCGTGGCGTTGCCGCTTGACGAATATGCAGTCAGTCCCCATCAGCACGCCCCGCAAGTCATTGGGGCCTAGATCCCCATGTGCATGCACATGGCAGTGGTATGTCTCACTTGCCATTGCCATTGTTGGGAGACCTGTGTAAGTGTATTGTGGCCGTGCCGTCCCAGCTTGACAGCTGGGCTGTGGCTCATGTGCTTGCTCAGTCATGTCAGTGATGTGTATGCGAAATTGCTATGTGCCGTGTTGCTTTGACATGTGTCCTCTGCCATTTAACCCAGGCGGAGACCGAACATTGACCGCCCATACCAATTGCTGGCGGACATGGACGATACAGAGGTAATCAGGAAGTTTCGGCTGGACAGGCCAACTCTGCATCGACTGTGTGCCATGTTAGAGCCCCATCTCCGTCCCCGCAGGGTGTATCCGACTGCTGTCACCCCCACGGCTAAGGTGATGGCCGCCATGCATTTCTTCGCCACTGGGTCATTCCAGCACACAGTGGGCAGTGGAGGAGGGATGTCCCAGCCCATGTTCAGCAAGGTGCTGAGGGATGTACTGGCAGCCATGATGCTGTACCGGAACAGGTACATCAGATTCCCCAGGGCTCGTGAATTGGCGGCAGTGAAGGGTGCATTCTATGCCCTTGGCAGAATCCCACACGTCGTGGGAGCCATTGACTGCACACATGTTGGCCTTGTTCCACCACAGGCCACTGAGCACCTGTACCGCAACAGGAAGCACACGCACTCCCTGAATGTGCAAGTGGTGTGCCTTGCGGACATGGTGATCACCCACGTGTGTGCCAAGTTTCCAGGCTCGGCACATGACGCACACATAATGCGCAACAGCATCTTGCCACGACTGATGGCCAATCTGCAACAGGATCGTGGCTGTATTGTCGGTGAGTATGTGGAGTGGTGTAGCGTGCTGGTTGTGCGATGCTGTCCCCTGTCCAGTTGGAATAGCAACGGTTCTCTGTGTCCCTCACACCCAGGTGACTCTGCGTATCCGAATGGGGCATGGCTGCTCAGTCCATTGAGGAATCCTCGCACCCCAGCAGACGATCGATACAATGAGGCACATGGGAGGACCAGACGTGTGGTCGAGCGTACCTTTGGCCTCCTCAAGTCCAGGTTCAGGTGCCTGGACCGCACCGGGGGTGCACTGGCGTACTCCCCACAGAAGGTGTGCCAGATAGTGGTGGCGTGCTGCATGCTGCACAATCTGGCCATTCGGAAGCAGATCCCCCTCATTGTGGATGACGGAGATCAACCAGGGCCCCAGCCCGCAGACCAGGACAGCTCGAGTGAGGTGGACAGCGGAGAGGAGGAAGCTGGGAATGTGCGCCAGCAGCTCATCGCCCGCTACTTCACTTGACGGTGAGTGTCCATGTACGACGGATGATGTGTCTGTATCTGTGCAGGTGTGTGTGTGCTGTGTCAGGGTGGCCGTATGTTCACTGCGTGCAGTGTGTCAACGCTCCATGGCCAGGGTAGTATGCCACTGTTGGTGACTGTGGCATTGTGCCCTATTGCTCTGTGCGATGTGTGTACATTGCTTGTAGTTGTTGACATGTACTGTGTGATGGGTGTGTGACACACTCATTGAATGTGCTCCTGTTCTGTCTCCCACCCCTAGGTCCCTACAGGCCCTCCGGATTCCATTGCCATGCCACGCATCAGGTGCCTTTCCGCCCAAGGTGGCCGTTGTATTCCGTACAAATAAAACACAGGGCACAAACAGCAGTTAGTGAAAAAGGTGCATTTATTACAAACTGTGACATGTGATTGTGTGTAAGGTGATGACAAAAGTGGTGCGTGCAGTGACAATGAGCTGTCGGTCATGGCTGCGTGATGATCAGGGTGTACCCACTGGTTCTATGTCCATAGTCCAACACACACATGCCATCCAGCTGGCTGTGTGGAGTGGGATCGTAGAGCAAGTCAATGCAGTGGCTGGTCAAGGAAGGCTGGCGGAAGGCTGGCTGGCTGCCTCACTTGCGACTGGAGCGTGCGAAGTCCTCCCGGGAGATCTGTTTCCTCTTCGGACGGCCCCTTCCACGTTTGGGAGGGGGGTGTGTGGTGGCGACCTGCTGGTGGTGGGTGAGGTGTGCTCACTGGCTGTGGACGCAGGGGAAGTGGACACTGCTGCCCGACCCTGCGCCCTAGCAGGTGGTGGCGGAGGTGGTGTTGCTGGCCTTGCCTGTGACCCCACCGCCACCACCAGCTGGCCCATGAGGTCCACGAGTTGGTCCATACGGGACACGAATTGGCCCATATGGGCGTCCATGGACCTCAGCACCCCCAGCACCTCCCGCGTGTCAGTAGCAGACCTGGCCCATTGTCCTTGGGCCTCTTCATAGGCCCCAAGGACTCTGGCCATTTGAGGCAGGGCATGGCTCCCAGGGGAGGCTGGCGTTTCCCTGACCCTGCTCCTCCTACCAGTCCTGCTGCCACCGGCCTGCCCACTAGCCACATTGCACACCACGGTCCTCGCTGTGGCTCCCAGGGTGGATCCAGTCGGCCGGGCCACCACCTGCGCTGGGGCTGGTGCCAGCGAAGACGTGGTGGTGGTGGAGGCGGTGGTGGTCGGTGCGGCGATGGTGGCGGTTGCGGCAGTGGTAGTGGCCGCAATGACCGTGGGTGTGGCCGCAACGACAGTGGCAGCAGGGGACTGGGACTGTTCAGCATCCCTGGATGATGGGTTGGTGGGTAGGAGGGGTCCTGGGGAGCGGCTGGGCCCTGCCACGCCAGATGGGCCAGCTTGGTGGTCCGTGTCCGAAGAGGAGGACAGATCCTCCAGATCCGTGTGTCCTCGTTGGGGGCTTGTGGGCTGGCTGTGCTGGCTGCTGTCTCCATCCCCAGCATCCAGCAGTTCGTCACCTGTGGAGAGAATGAGATTTGTTATTGTGTTGCACCTGGCGAAGTATGTATTAGTCGTCTGACATTGGCAGTTCGTGCAATCTCGTACATGGGTTTCCCGGAGGCGAGTGTGTGGCTGTGGCATCTGTAGTTGTGTGTGCTAGGCAATGGGACTGTGTGCTGTGCACATGTGGCATGGGACGGATTGGCCATGCCGATGGGTGTGTTGCTGTGCCCCTACTCATTGTGACTCTGGTGTATGCGGGCTCCTGGCCCATCCTGGGTCTGGTTTGTACTTTGCTTTTGGAGTTCATATGGAACGCTTAGGAACGCATATGGCAACATGGGGGCCATGCCCCAGATTCGCATTTGGGAGGGGATATGCTTTTGGGGTTCAAATGGAACGCTTTAGGAACGCATATGGCAACATGGGGGCCATGCCCCAGATTCGCATTTGGGAGGGGATATGCTTTTGGGGTTCAAATGGAACGCTTAGGAACGCATATGGCAACATGGGGGCCATGCCCCAGATTCGCATTTGGGAGGGATATGCTTTTGGGGTTCAAATGGAACGCTTAGGAACGCATATGGCAACATGGGGGCCATGCCCCAGATTCGCATTTGGGAGGGGATATGCTTTTGGGGTTCAAATGGAACGCTTAGGAACGCATATGGCAACATGGGGGCCATGCCCCAGATTCGCATTTGGGAGGGGATATGCTTTTGGGGTACATGCTGTGAGCCATGGGTGCCGAACGTGACATGTGTTGTGGCAGCATGACAGTGCATGGTCTGAGGTGTGTGCATGCCTGACATGCCCTGCATATTTGCTGTCTGTTGTGATTACTGGACATGGCATTGGACGCATCGTTATGAGTGAGTGATAGTTGTGTGCCAGCCAACGTATTGCAGTTGTCCCATCTCCTTGGTGTGCGTGCTGCCCTGTGCCATGTGCATCACTGCAGTGCTCGGGGGGTGTGGCCCATGTTGTGTGTTGTTGCTCACAGTGTGTCGTGCGCTTAATTGACTTCTGGCACATGGTTGGTCATGGGCATGTGTCTTAGCGTGACTGCTGTATGTGTGGCAGCTGTGCGGATGACATGCCTTTCATGAGACTGGGGCTGACGGATGGGATGGATGGTATGTTGTATGTGCATGGTGTGTCTGTGAGTTTGATGGGTTCAGTGGTGTTCGTGTGCATTTATGTTGTTCCGCTCTGTTGCGTCTAGTGTTGTTTGTCTTACATAGGCGTAGTTGTGGGGTGTGGGGTTGACAGGCAGTGGGGGCTACATGGACAGGACTTCAATGGTGTTTCGGTTGTGTGTGATGAGTTGCACAGTGGCTGCCGTGTGGGACTATATTCAGTGTGGCTTGTGCATGCAGACGTGGCTCCTTGGGTGTTGCTATGTCTGTGATGGGTCATGTGGGGTGTGAGTCTGTTGTTCATGTCCGTGTGCACATTGTTCACTTGTTCGTGACGGTGGGCGGTGCTGCGTGTTCGTCTGCTACGTGACATGTCCCATGTGTTGGTGGTGTTATGGTCCTCATGCCTCCAGTAATCCAGCCCTGTCCAGTTTCCCACCTGCAAGTTGTTCGTGCGTGCACTGTACTGGATGCCACATGGCTCTAAGCGGGGGGTGCTCCATGTTGCAGGTCTGTGGGGGTGGGGGGGTGTTGTGGGTCGTGGGGGTGGCTGTACACCCACTGACACCGATTGCTGTGGACCGTGATGTCTGCCTTTCGGCTGTCGTTGTGCACTGCGGTGGCTGACACGTGGCTGTGGGGTGTGGGGGATGCTCCTCCTTGCTGTGCTGTGGGACTGGGGCCTGGTGTGTGTTGTACTTGGGCTGTCCACCGTCCCACCCACTGCACTTTGTGTTCCTGCCACTTACCTGTTACTTGTCGGTTAGTGCAGCTGTGGCGGACACATGGGTGTGGTGGGTGCTCGTTGTGGCGCTTCTGGCATATTTGGGGACCTGTTGGTGGTTACGTGGCTGGCTTAGTGTACACATGTCCCCACGCATCTTACAGTTGTTCGGTTTGGGCTGTGTGTGGTAGTGTCTGTTGCATGTGTGTGTGATGTGTTGTGTATTGTGTGCTGGACATGGGGGTGTTTGTCCCTGGGAGCTGTGGCATGGTAGTTGCGCATGTGAGTACATAGCGGTGTGCTGGTATACATTAGTTTGTACTTACCAGCCTCCACTTCCCTGCTAATCCGGCGAGGATCTCCGGATGGATTACGACTCGCACCTTCTCCTCCCACGCTTTGAAGGTCTTAAAGAGCGCGGGATTCCCTCCGCCAGTGACGGCAGCCAGCTCTCTGTTTTTGCCCTCCTTCTTCTTGACCAGGCTCTTTACGTCATTCCAACGTTTGTTAATCTCGACTCTGTTTCTGGGCAGGGTCCCGACTGCATTGACCTGGTCTACGATCCGGTTCCACATTCTGTTTCTGGTGGCTAGTGGTGTGTGCTGGACCATGTTCCCATAGATTTGTGGGTACACCTTGATGATCTCGTCGACCATGACCGTCAGCTCCATGGGCGTGAACTTGGGCATCCTTTGTGGTGCCATGGTGTTTGTGGTGCTGGTGCGGTGTGTGTTGTGTAATGTGCAGGGGGTTTGTGGTGCCGGGGTGTGGTGGTGGTGGTGGTGGTGTTTGGTGGTGGTGGTGGTGGTGGTGGTGGTGGTAGTGATGTGTGCGTTTCTGTGGTGTGCTGCTGTCCTTGCTGTGTCACTGTGTCCTCTCCTCTCCTCTCTGGTTTGCAATGTAGCAAGGGGTTGTAGTCTGTGGGAGTGCTGCTTTTGTACTCACCTATGTGGGTGTGTCCTCATGGTCTGTTGTTTTCAGGTGTGTTGTGTCTGGGGTTCTGGCCTTTGTATTTTTTGTTTGTCCGGGGGTGTTTTCGGGATGTGTACTGTGCTTGTGTATTTGTGCGTGCCTTGCTGTGTGGACTTGTTGGCCATGTTGTGTGCTATTGGTTTTGTGTGCGGATGGTTTCTGTGCAGGTACGTTGGCGCCATGGCTTCTGCCGTGTCGATTCTCATCGGCGTTGTTTGCGCTGGCGGGCGGTATATTTGTGGTTTTTCCGCGCTCATGGCGGTGCGATCGTAATTTCACGTGCGGTGTGTCGGCCGTGTGGGCGGGCGGTTTTGTGTTGTCGTGCGTGTTTCCGTCCGTGGCGGGCGGTTTGACTCAGACTCGGACGATGGCGGGCGGTATTTTGTGTGATTTTTCCGCCGATGGCGGTTTTCGGTTTGTGTAATCGTAATGGCGTGGTCGGTGTTCAGACGGTGTGTGCGGGCGGATTTTTGCCGCTTCCATGCCTGGCGGATTTATTTACGCCGGGTATCGTAATGGGCCCCTAAGTACCTTAAACAAAGAATCAAAAACAAATAATAGTGTTGAAGGATGGCATAATGCCTTCCAATCAACAACAAGCAGAGGTAAACCTACCCTACAAAAACTTCTAGAATCTATACAAAAAGAACAAAGGGGCCCATTACGATACCCGGCGTAAATAAATCCGCCAGGCATGGAAGCGGCAAAAATCCGCCCGCACACACCGCCTGAACACCGACCACGCCATTATGAGTACACAAACCGAAAACCGCCATCGGCGGAAAAATCACACAAAATACCGCCCGCCATCGTCCGAGTCGGAGTCAAACCGCCCGCCACGGACGGAAACACGCACGACAACACAAAACCGCCCGCCCACACGGCCGACACACCGCACGTGAAATTACGATCGCACCGCCATGAGCGCGGAAAACAACAAATATACCGCCCGCCAGCGCAAACAACGCCGATGAGAATCGACACGGCAGAAGCCATGGCGCCCACGTACCTGCACAGAAACCATCCGCACACAAAACCAATAGCACACAACATGGCCAACAAGTCCACACAGCAAGGCACACACAAATACACAAGCACAGTACACATCCCGAAAACACCCCCCGGACAAACAAAAAATACAAAGGCCAGAACCCCAGACACAACACACCTGAAAACAACAGACCATGAGGACACACCCACATAGGTGAGTACAAAAGCAGCACTCCCACAGACCACAACCCCTTGCTACATTGCAAACCAGAGAGGAGAGGAGAGGACACAGTGACACAGCAAGGACAGCAGCACACCACAGAAACGCACACATCACAACCACCACCACCACCACCAAACACCGGCACCACAAACCCCCTGCACATTACACAACACACACCGCACCAGCACCACAAACACCATGGCACCACAAAGGATGCCCAAGTTCACGCCCATGGAGCTGACGGTCATGGTCGACGAGATCATCAAGGTGTACCCACAAATCTATGGGAACATGGTCCAGCACACACCACTAGCCACCAGAAACAGAATGTGGACCCGGATCGTAGACCAGGTCAATGCAGTCGGGACCCTGCCCAGGAACAGAACCGAGATAAACAAACGTTGGAATGACGTAAAGAGCCTGGTCAAGAAGAAGGAGGGCAAAAACAGAGAGCTGGCTGCCGTCACTGGCGGAGGGAATCCCGCGCTCTTTAAGACCTTCAAAGCGTGGGAGGAGAAGGTGCGAGTCGTAATCCATCCGGAGATCCTCGCCGGATTAGCAGGGGGAGTGGAGGCTGGTAAGTACAAACTAATGTATACCAGCACACCGCTATGTACTCACATGCGCAACTACCATGCCACAGCTCCCAGGGACAAACACCCCCATGTCCAGCACACAATACACAACACATCACACACACATGCAACAGACACTACCACACACAGCCCAAACCGAACAACTGTAAGATGCGTGGGGACATGTGTACACTAAGCCAGCCACGTAACCACCAACAGGTCCCCAAATATGCCAGAAGCGCCACAACGAGCACCCACCACACCCATGTGTCCGCCACAGCTGCACTAACCGACAAGTAACAGGTAAGTGGCAGGAACACAAAGTGCAGTGGGTGGGACGGTGGACAGCCCAAGTACAACACACACCAGGCCCCAGTCCCACAGCACAGCAAGGAGGAGCATCCCCCACACCCCACAGCCACGTGTCAGCCACCGCAGTGCACAACGACAGCCGAAAGGCAGACATCACGGTCCACAGCAATCGGTGTCAGTGGGTGTACAGCCACCCCCACGACCCACTACACCCCCCCACCCCCACAGACCTGCAACATGGAGCACCCCCGCTCAGAGCCATGTGGCATCCAGTACAGTGCACGCACGAACAACTTGCAGGTGGGAAACTGGACAGGGCTGGATTACTGGAGGCATGAGGACCATAACACCACCAACACATGGGACATGTCACGTAGCACACGGACACGCAGCACCGCCCACCGTCACGAACAAGTGAACAATGTGCACACGGACATGAACAGCAGACTCACACCCCACATGACCCATCACAGACATAGCAACACCCAAGGAGCCACGTCTGCATGCACAAGCCACACTGAATATAGTCCCACACGGCAGCCACTGTGCAACTCATCACACACAACCGAAACACCATTGAAGTCCTGTCCATGTAGCCCCTACTGCCTGTCAACCCCACACCCCACAACTACGCCTATGTAAGACAAACAACACTAGACGCAACAGAGCGGAACAACATAAATGCACACGAACACCACTGAACCCATCAAACTCACAGACACACCATGCACATACAACATACCATCCATCCCATCCGTCAGCCCCAGTCTCATGAAAGGCATGTCATCCGCACAGCTGCCACACATACAGCAGTCACGCTAAGACACATGCCCATGACCAACCATGTGCCAGAAGTCAATTAAGCGCACGACACACTGTGAGCAACAACACACAACATGGGCCACACCCCCCCGAGCACTGCAGTGATGCACATGGCACAGGGCAGCACGCACACCAAGGAGATGGGACAACTGCAATACGTTGGCTGGCACACAACTATCACTCACTCATAACGATGCGTCCAATGCCATGTCCAGTAACCACAACAGACAGCAAATATGCAGGGCATGTCAGGCATGCACACACCTCAGACCATGCACTGTCATGCTGCCACAACACATGTCACGTTCGGCACCCATGGCTCACAGCATGTACCCCAAAAGCATATCCCCTCCCAAATGCGAATCTGGGGCATGGCCCCCATGTTGCCATATGCGTTCCTAAGCGTTCCATTTGAACCCCAAAAGCATATTCCATCCCAAATGCGAATCAGGGGCATGGCCCCCATGTTGCCATATGCGTTCCTAAGCGTTCCATTTGAACCCCAAAAGCATATTCCATCCCAAATGCGAATCTGGGGCATGGCCCCCATGTTGCCATATGCGTTCCTAAGCGTTCCATTTGAACCCCAAAAGCAAAGTACAAACCAGACCCAGGATGGGCCAGGAGCCCGCATACACCAGAGTCACAATGAGTAGGGGCAAAGCAACACACCCATCGGCATGGCCAATCCGTCCCATGCCACATGTGCACAGCACACAGTCCCATTGCCTAGCACACACAACTACAGATGCCACAGCCACACACTCGCCTCCGGGAAACCCATGTACGAGATTGCACGAACTGCCAATGTCAGACGACTAATACATACTTCGCCAGGTGCAACACAATAACAAATCTCATTCTCTCCACAGGTGACGAACTGCTGGACGCTGGGGATGGAGACAGCAGCCAGCACAGCCAGCCTACAAGCCCCCAACGAGGACACACGGATCTGGAGGATCTGTCCACCTCTTCGGACACGGACCACCAAGCTGGCCCATCTGGCGTGGCAGGGCCCAGCCGCTCCCCAGGACCCCTCCTACCCACCAACTCATCATCCAGGGATGCTGAACAGTCCCAGTCCCCTGCTGCCACTGTCGTTGCGGCCACACCCACGGTCATTGCGGCCACTACCACTGCCGCAACCGCCACCATCGCCGCACCGACCACCACCGCCTCCACCACCACCACGTCTTCGCTGGCACCAGCCCCAGCGCAGGTGGTGGCCCGGCCGACTGGATCCACCCTGGGAGCCACAGCGAGGACCGTGGTGAGCAATGTGGCTAGTGGGCAGGCCGGTGGCAGCAGGACTGGTAGGAGGAGCAGGGTCAGGGAAACGCCAGCCTCCCCTGGGAGCCATGCCCTGCCTCAAATGGCCAGAGTCCTTGGGGCCTATGAAGAGGCCCAAGGACAATGGGCCAGGTCTGCTACTGACACGCGGGAGGTGCTGGGGGTGCTGAGGTCCATGGACGCCCATATGGGCCAATTCGTGTCCCGTATGGACCAACTCGTGGACCTCATGGGCCAGCTGGTGGTGGCGGTGGGGTCACAGGCAAGGCCAGCAACACCACCTCCGCCACCACCTGCTAGGGCGCAGGGTCGGCCAGCAGTGTCCACTTCCCCTGCGTCCACAGCCAGTGAGCACACCTCACCCACCACCAGCAGGTCGCCACCACACACCCCCTCCCAAACGTGGAAGGGGCCGTCCGAAGAGGAAACAGATCTCCCGGGAGGACTTCGCACGCTCCAGTCGCAAGTGAGGCAGCCAGCCAGCCTTCCGCCAGCCTTCCTTGACCAGCCACTGCATTGACTTGCTCTACGATCCCACTCCACACAGCCATCTGGATGGCATGTGTGTGTTGGACTATGGACATAGAACCAGTGGGTACACCCTGATCATCACGCAGCCATGACCGACAGCTCATTGTCACTGCACGCACCACTTTTGTCATCACCTTACACACAATCACATGTCACAGTTTGTAATAAATGCACCTTTTTCACTAACTGCTGTTTGTGCCCTGTGTTTTATTTGTACGGAATACATCGGCCACCTTGGGCGGAAGGGCACCTGATGCGTGGCATGGCAATGGAATCCGGAGGGACCTGTAGGGACCTAGGGGTGGGAGACAGAACAGGAGCACATTCAATGAGTGTGTCACACACCCATCACACAGTACATGTCAACAACTACAAGCAATGTACACACATCGCACAGAGCAATAGGGCACAATGCCACAGTCACCAACAGTGGCATACTACCCTGGCCATGGAGCGTTGACACACTGCACGCAGTGAACATACGGCCACCCTGACACAGCACACACACACCTGCATAGATACAGACACATCATCCGTCGTACATGGACACTCACCGTCAAGTGAAGTAGCGGGCGATGAGCTGCTGGCGCACATTCCCAGCTTCCTCCTCTCCGCTGTCCACCTCACTCGAGCTGTCCTGGTCTGCGGGCTGGGGCCCTGGTTGATCTCCGTCATCCACAATGAGGGGGATCTGCTTCCGAATGGCCAGATTGTGCAGCATGCAGCACGCCACCACTATCTGGCACACCTTCTGTGGGGAGTACGCCAGTGCACTCCTCGGTGCGGTCCAGGCACCTGAACCTGGACTTGAGGAGGCCAAAGGTACGCTCGACCACACGTCTGGTCCTCCCATGTGCCTCATTGTATCGATCGTCTGCTGGGGTGCGAGGATTCCTCAATGGACTGAGCAGCCATGCCCCATTCGGATACGCAGAGTCACCTGGGTGTGAGGGACACAGAGAACCGTTGCTATTCCAACTGGACAGGGGACAGCATCGCACAACCAGCACGCTACACCACTCCACATACTCACCGACAATACAGCCACGATCCTGTTGCAGATTGGCCATCAGTCGTGGCAAGATGCTGTTGCGCATTATGTGTGCGTCATGTGCCGAGCCTGGAAACTTGGCACACACGTGGGTGATCACCATGTCCGCAAGGCACACCACTTGCACATTCAGGGAGTGCGTGTGCTTCCTGTTGCGGTACAGGTGCTCAGTGGCCTGTGGTGGAACAAGGCCAACATGTGTGCAGTCAATGGCTCCCACGACGTGTGGGATTCTGCCAAGGGCATAGAATGCACCCTTCACTGCCGCCAATTCACGAGCCCTGGGGAATCTGATGTACCTGTTTCGGCACAGCATCATGGCTGCCAGTACATCCCTCAGCACCTTGCTGAACATGGGCTGGGACATCCCTCCTCCACTGCCCACTGTGTGCTGGAATGACCCAGTGGCGAAGAAATGCATGGCGGCCATCACCTTAGCCGTGGGGGTGACAGCAGTCGGATACACCCTGCGGGGACGGAGATGGGGCTCTAACATGGCACACAGTCGATGCAGGGTTGGCCTGTCCAGCCGAAACTTCCTGATAACCTCTGTATCGTCCATGTCCGCCAGCAATTGGTATGGGCGGTCAATGTTCGGTCTCCGCCTGGGGTAAATGGCAGAGGACACATGTCAAAGCAACACGGCACATAGCAATTTCGCATACACATCACTGACATGACTGAGCAAGCACATGAGCCACAGCCCAGCTGTCAAGCTGGGACGGCACGGCCACAATACACTTACACAGGTCTCCCAACAATGGCAATGGCAAGTGAGACATACCACTGCCATGTGCATGCACATGGGGATCTAGGCCCCAATGACTTGCGGGGCGTGCTGATGGGGACTGACTGCATATTCGTCAAGCGGCAACGCCACGGCAACATGAGTGTCTGCTGAGCATGGAACTGCTTCCGAGGCTGGATGAGTATGGCACACGACGACGACGATGTGGGCACAGGCTGAGCGGCCAAAACAAGTGGGACCTGTGGCACGAGGGGATATGAGACAGTAGTAGGTGTCAGCACTGCACCCTATGTACAGCACTGTACGGATCACACCTCCCGAAACATTGACAGGTGTCCACATTGACAGCCCCATGCCAAGACGGCTGTGTGCTTGCAGTCACACGTCACAGGTGAGTGGTTACATTGCACGTGCCAGGTGGCAGACGTACATAGTGGGAGCTGGCATGTGTGTGCATGTGTCTCCTGTTCAGGATCCACCAGATGGGCGCTGACTCTGTACTGACCATTGGACACAGCATGTTCCGTGGAAGGCTTGTGTGTGTGGGATGGTGGCACTGGATGTGCCTCCGTTGGGTGGGGGGCCATGCACAGGGCGGGTACGTCGATGATTGCGCATTGTTGGTCACGGTGGGTGCACCAACTAAGATGTGTTGCCCTGTGTTCAATTCCTATGTCCGCATGATGATGGACTGTGGATGTGGGCAGACTACACATTGGTCGATGTGCTGTCTATATGCATGTGCCTTCACACCAGGCACAGCTGCCCCTGCACATGTGACCCCTGCTGGACTCGCTGCTGGGTCTGTGGAGCTGATGCACCTTCTGCGCGTGGGGCGGACAGCTCTCCTCACTTCCCTCATTGCGCATGTCATGTCTTTGCCGCAGGTGACATGGATCATGGAGGGCCCACATGTACGCGTGGGTAGGCTACACATGATTGTTCACTGGTCGCCACCCCCAGTCAGTGTTTCGAATGGGAAGGTTGTCGTGCTGGTGGTATGTTCGATGTGGCGGATGGGCGGGCCTAGGTGCGGGCTTACATTCCGGACATGGGGGGTAGTTGGATTGGCGACTAGTTGCAGTACACACGGGACACGTCTCTTCCTTTCCACATCTGGGTCATCCCTTGTACTAACTGACAGTGATACAGTCATCTTCGCCCCAGCCCTCATGTCCTCCCCTCGCCCCCCAATATGCATGCTCACCTGCGAGGCTAGCGCTTGCACAGGCAGCCCCAAGCTCGCACCAGAGAGGGCAAGGAGTGTATGTGTGGGTCCAGTTGCACGAGTGGGCTGTCTCAGGGTATGATGTGTGGCGGGACGCCGTCCACCTGCGTGGTGCCCCAAATGGAGACCCGGCCTGCATGGACTATGCATCACAGTCTTCGCCTTCCGGATCCGCCACCTGCGACACCCAGTGGCTGTGGCTGCCCTTGCGGCCAGGCCGCGTCCGTCTGTGGCTGATGGCCCACACATTCACTCTTTGGCCTCTCTGGGGAGGGCTCGGGGGTGGTGGCGCACGCGCTTGCACTTAGTCGCAATGGCATGTGGCGTGGTTGGTATGATGGGCAATGGATGGGATGGTGCGAGCCACCTCCCGTGACGTCAGTGCTGCTCGTGCTGTGGTGCGTCCCCCTACACTTCCATTTGACTTGTGCCATGCTAGACGTTGAGGTTCTATTGCCTGCGTGATATGACCAGGAGGAGCGCGAGGAGACCTGTCACACACCATGCTCCACTGCCATCCCGTGCCCTGTATCGCCTGTGCGGATTGACTATGTTGGGGTTACACCTGGTCGACTGGGGCTGTGTGTGCCTTGTCAAGGGGCATGGCGGGCGCACAACAGGATCCAGCTTGTCCACAGAGGGTGGGCTGAGGTGCGCCTGGTACCGCCTTGTACGTGTGCCCGGCTGCTGTGCACACACGTGTTCACTCCCCCGACAGGTGTCCTCTCACAATGCCCAGGGAAGCGGTGGTGTACTGTTCATGACCCCTCCCAACACGGCGTGCTCCAACTTGGCATGTGCGCATCTACCCGTCGCACCCACCCACCTGAGCACTGCGTCCATACGACTTCACACGACACATGTGTGTCTTCCACAGTAGTGCTACTCATTTGCGTTGACATCCAATACCAGTGGACTACATGGTCATGTCACGACTGCCGTGTACTTCACATACTCTCATCCTCTCTCATTCGTACTTGTGAAATGAGTCAGCGGAGACAGTTTTGGTTTCAGACATTATATTGAGTCTTCTGTCCTCTGTGATGCAGTATAGTGGACACTACTGGCAGCGGAATACATGTTGAGGATATACTGAGCATGATTACAAATGGGATAGGGTGTGGGGTTACATCTGCTTGGCCAAGGCTGTGCTAATGTACATTTACGTATAGCTGCGGAGCTGCGGACTTTGACACAGACGGTATACATGTAGCCTACCAGACCGCTCGGCATCATGGGCACAGTCCATCTCAGTTCCATGTGACAGGTTTGCTGCGGTTGTTCCTCATGCACGCGTGCATGTGAGATGACATCAGGGCATGTGCTTGCGTGCATGCAGCGGCGTGCCACTTGTTGTTGCACTGTGGTGGTTACTGGACATGTCACAGTCACTGGGGTCGTGTTGTTGTTGTATGCACTTGTCGTCCATGCAAAGGTCCTGGTATGGGATTCCCGGGCGGGGGTGGGAGGGGTGCAGCACCCACAGACTCCAGGCGACCTATTCATGTCCACTGGGCGGTGTGTGTGTCCATGTGCGCTGGATCCATGTCGTGTCCTGGTTGTTCGTGCAGTTCCGTCCATGTGGGTGCGATGCACAGAGCCCATGCCACTGCCTCCCACGATGCATGCGGTGTTCCTGGATGTGATGTGGAACAGTGTGCATGTCCCGGTCATATCCGATGTCATGGCGATGTCGTTGATGGTGTGGTTACAGTTGCCGGTCGTTTGGTATGGCTGTTGTGGTGGTGACTGGCCAGTCCGTGCGGAAGCTGAGCATGGGTGCGGGGTTGGACTTCATAGGTCACTCGGGGAACCTGCGTTGTGGTCCGACGTATTTACAGGTTGTCAGGTATGCGATGCCGTCCAGCAGGGCTTCCATGTCATTGGTGGTGTACATGTTTGTCAGCCAATGAAGCGGATGGTGGCTGTCAAGGTGTTGTTCGTAGGTTGTCCCTTGGAGGACCATGATGGGGCATGCTGGGTGACATTCGATGTAGCTGTTCTCGATGATCCGTCGTGTGGAGGCACAGTGGTTCCATTTCAGTGCGCGTGCGATGTTGGCCACATACGCCATGCCCCCATAGGCAGAGCAGGCCCTGTCGTGTGCGTCCAGAGGGAGGAGTAGTGGTAGCAGGTCCGCCTTCAGACATGCCGGGTTGGAGAGGCATATCTCGACGGGATGCTGGTAGGGACACCTCCGACAGTAGAAGACGGGCATGACGCAGCTGAACAATGTGATGCGGTAAGTCAGTCGGTAACTTACGTTCAGCAGGGACAGGAGATCGCATCCCAATGTATGTATCGTGTTGGTTTGGTACAGCTTGAGCTCTTCGGCGTAGTTGGGTAGGTGTGTTGCGGTTGCCATTTCGCAGCGGTTCGTAGAGGTGGCGTGCTCCGGCTGTGTGTGCAGTCTGCAATGTGCACGCTCCGGGGTTGCTGTGAGCTCTGTGTAGTCGTGGGGAGACAGGACTTGTGTTCTGTTGGCTTGTTTGGAGGACACGGGCCCTCTTCCCACATGCTTCTCAGACAGTTCAAGGTCAGTGCTGTGTGACTCCTTCCAATTAACTTGCATGTGGCCGACATGGGGGAGTGTTTTCTTCTTTCTTCCCCGTCCGTTGTGTGCTTCTGTGATATGCGCTATCTGCCCTGTGGTCGGTCTCCTCGGCATGCCTGTGTTGGTCTATTCTTGGACAATGGCTGTAT
This sequence comes from Calotriton arnoldi, assembly GCA_963921515.1. NCBI lineage: Eukaryota > Metazoa > Chordata > Amphibia > Caudata > Salamandridae > Calotriton > Calotriton arnoldi. The sequence goes on from CAWUFW010006536.1 coordinate 174,996, forward strand.
TCACCGGCTTCTGTCGTAGGGCTGTGGTTTCGGTGTTGGAATGGAAGGTCATTCAGTGCTGTCTGCTCTCCCTTGTGTGGGCGGCAGGCTGCCTTTCCGCTCTGCGTTGGGCCTTGTGTGTGAATGTTATTCTTGGGCCACCTGTTGTCGGTCCCCGTGCTCTTTGGTGTTCCGTTTCATATGTCTTGTTCATATGTGCAGGGTGGTATGGGTTTTTCAGTGTGGTACTGGCGTTCCTCTTCCCGAAGGGGCCCTGCTTCTCCTAGTTGGTGTTGCCGCCGCTGTGTGCTTCGCCATGTTTGTTACACTGGGGTGTGTCCTGCTGTTGCGTGACTTCACTGACATGTGTGCGTCGGTTGTGTGGCGTTGGGTGTTGTCCGTGAATTGGGCGTTGGGGACATGTCTGTGGCAGGCCTGTCACGTGTCATGTGCGTTCGGGGTGGGGCTGATGTGTGTGCTGCTTGGTTGTGTCCCTGTGTCTGTGTGCGACGCATGCATGGCGCTGCGGTTGGCCTCTGCGTTGTGCGCATGTGTGGCGGCGTCATCGGCGCTTGGGGCCGTGACGGGGTGGTTGGTTCCTGGTCCCAGGTGGTGTGTACACATGTGTTCTGCGATGTTACGATTTGGCCTGTGTGTCATATGTGGATGCAATGGTGGATGTGTAGTGTACACGCGCTGGTGGGGGGTTGTCCGCTTTTTCCGCCCTTGCACTGTGTGCGCTGTTTGCGTGCACTTGTTGTGTGTGTGCCTACCTGCGTCTCCGCGGTACGTTGCGTCCTTGGTGGTGCATCAGCAGAAGCATGGGAAGGGCCTGCAGTGCTGGATTCATGCTCGGGGTGCCGCTTCTTCGTTGTCCGTGCTCTGCGTCCGTGTTTCCGCCTCTCTTTCACGTGCGGTGTCTCTTAGCCGTGGGAGCCGTTTGTTTGCGGCATCGTAATTTATGCGCCGGGCGGGACGTGTTTCGTCGGACGGTGTGTGTCAGTTGTGCTGCGCCGCTACGTGAACGGGCGCACTTTGATGGCGGACGGTGTTGCTGGCTTGCCGGCGGTGTTTGGCCTGCTTTTCGCATCGTAATTGGGCGGGCGTGTGGACTGCTGCGTGCCGGCGGTAACTGGTGCTTTTTGCATCCGCCAGCACGGCGGTTGTGCTTCCGCCCGCCATCGTAATGGGCCCCTAAATGTGGTAAACTTAAACAATATATAATTTACTCTTCCCACTACACTTAAAATTTAGTAATAAAACATACAAAACATTAACCATATATAATTTACTATTCCCAATACAGCATACATTAAATAATAAAAACTACTTTACATTGAACAAATTAAAATTACTATTCCCACTGCACTAATTAGTAATTCAAAGAAGTTGCTGGACACTAAACATATAAAATTACTATTCCCACTCCAATAAAAATTAAATCAGGGAAGGTGCTGGACACTAAACATATAAAATTACTATTCCCACTCCAATAAAAATTTAAGTCAGGGAAGGTGCTGGACATTAAACATATATAAATTACTATTCCCACTTCTGTCAGTATTAACTCAGGGAAGGTGCTGGACATTAAACAAATATAAATTACTATTCCCACTCCAGTGAGTATTAAGTCAGGGAAATTGCTGGACACTAAACATATAAAATTACTATTCCCACTTCAGTGAAAATTAAGTCAGGGAAGGTGCTGGACATTAAACATATATAAATTACTATTCCCACTCCAGTAAGTATTAACTCAATGAAGGTGCTGGACATTAAACATATATAAATGACTATTCCCACTCCAGTAAATATTAACTCAGGGAAGGTGCTGGACACTAAACATATAAAATTACTATTCCCACTCCAGTAAAAATTAAGTCAGGGAATATGCTGGACACTAAACATATAAAATTACTATTCCCACTTCATTCAAAATTAAGTCAGGGAAGGTGCTGGACATTAAACATATATAAATTACTATTCCCACTCCAGTAAGTATTAACTCAAGGAAGGTGCTGGACATTAAACATATATAAATTACTATTCCCACTCCAGTAAATATTAACTCAGGGAAGGTGCTGGACACTAAACATATAAAATTACTATTCCCACTTCAGTCAAAATTAAGTCAGGAAGGTGCTGGACATTAAACATATATAAATTACTATTCCCACTCCAGTAAGTATTAACTCAAGTAAGGTGCTGGACATTAAACATATATAAATTACTATTCCCACTACAGTAAATATTAACTCAGGGAAGGTGCTGGACACTAAACATATAAAATTACTATTCCCACTTCAGTCAAAATTAAGTCAGGGAAGGTGCTGGACATTAAACATATATAAATTACTATTCCCACTCCAGTAAGTATTAACTCAAGGAAGGTGCTGGACATTAAACATATATAAATTACTATTCCCACTCCAGTAAATATTAACTCAGGGAAGGTGCTGGACACTAAACATATAAAATTACTATTCCCACTCCAGTAAAAATTAAGTCAGGGAATATGCTGGACATTAAACACATAAAAATTACTATTCCCACTACAGTAATTATGAAGTCAAGAACACGCTGGACACTAAATATATATGTTTTACAATATTAACAACTTTACCATTTCCCCTAATAACCCAACATCCCAGTACTAAAAACAACTTACTATTTATATTTATAAATTACTTTATTTCTTCTAATTATTTGCAATTTTTTAAATTTCTACTTAATAAATATTTTTAAAATATTATTTAAATAACACTTCCCACCCTTATCCCCTAATAACGAAACATCCCTCCTAAAACAAAACATATATTTTAACTTTTTAATATAAATTTCGTTTTTTAAATTATTTTCTAATTTCTAAAAATTTTAAATTCATATCTAAATTTACACTAATATTTTTAAAATACTCCCACCCTTTACCCCTAATAACTAAACATCCCACTCCTAAAACATATGTTACAATTTTTTTTATACATTTTCACACTAATATTTTTAAATTACTCCCACCCTTATCCCTAATAACCCAACATCCCGCTCCTAAAAAAACATACATTTTACACTTTTAATATAAATTGCATTTTTTAAATTAATTTCTAATTTCTAAAAATGTTAAATTAATATCTAAATTTACACTACGATTTTTAAAATACTCCCCACCATTTACCCCTAATAACTAAACATCCCGCTCCTAAAACATATGTTACAATTTTTTTATATACATTTTCACACTAATATTAAAACATTTTTAATAATACAAAATTAATAACAATACATAATATTTAATTATAGACTAAAAATTAATATTTTACAGTTTCTATATTTTTTTCTATATTTTTACAATACTACCAATTCGATATTATCTACTTACGATATTACTTATTCGATATTTTGTACTTCGATATTTTTAAAGAAATAAAATAACGATATTTTTGATTGCGATATTCATGTATTCGATATTATCTAACATTCGATATTACAACTTCGATATTACTACAATTCGATATTTATCATTCGATATAATGTCTATTCACCGAATGAGCCTGAAATTATTAAAGTTGACAAGATAAATGAGGGGCAGGAGAACGAGCGAGAATGACATGCTAAAGAAGACAGAAGTGCTGAGCACTGCAGAGAAAGTATAAAGGTTCAAGGCTATGCAGCACAGAGAACATTGTATGGCTGCCAAACGGATGAGCCTGACCATGGGATCCAAGACTTCTTCTGCGGAACGTTAATGAAAAAATATATGAGAAAATGGAGAAATGTTTTAATGTCGGAATAAGTGAACGAGTCATATGGGAGAGGATATAGAACAATGAGTACAAAGAAATTGTGAATGGGAACCTGGTGGTGTGACAGACCACCTCCCAAATTGACCAATGAACTGTCGAGTGTCATAAATTGTTTCAACTAATGTGGGTTGGACATGTAGGTTTTAGGGTATAACTGGGGTGCCTTTAGCGATGTGGTTTAGCTTTTGCCTTAGCCTGAGCTCTGATCGAGTGCAGAGGAGAGAGGGGTGATGCGTCGCTGTCCGTCGGTTTGCAGAGAGGCCTAGCTGTTCCTGTCCTTGTCCTGTCCCATTCCTGAAATCTTTGTTTCCTGACTCTATTTCAGGAGACCCCCACTACTCCCTTGGCCAGGGGGGTGGTATTTCATTGATCTTTGGGTTTGTGTTATCTTTTGACTCGTAATTTGCATAATCATTTGCAAACGTGATTTTTGTCTCTGAAACTTATGTCTCTTCATCTATCAACTCCGTCATATGTATATTGTTTCGCATTATTTTGCTGAAACTTACGTCTCTTCATCTATCCACTCCGTCATATGTATATTGTTTCGCGTTATTTTGCTGAAACCTATGTCTCTTCATCTATCCACTCCGTCATATGTATATTGTTTCGCGTTATTTTGCTGAAACTTATGTCTCTTCATCTATCCTCTCCCTCATATGCATATTGTTAATTGTTGATGAGTTTGACACTATTTGCATTGCTGATTGATTTTCTCTCCCTTTTGTGAGATTCTTTGTTTGCAATTTCGACCTGTATACGATGAGCATTGACCATTTATTTGAGATAAACTTTTGTTTAAAACTTACCGAGAGTTTGTAAATATTTAGTTGGTTAGATAGTCAGTTAGTTCTATTATTACCATCAACTACTCAACTAATTGGTCCATCGACCGAGAGGAAAGAGAGTTGATATACAGGTCTAGTTATGTATTTAGAATAAGTTAAACATGAATCTGTGAAGGAAACGAATTTTCACGTCTTTAAAACGTGACCCCCAGCGCATCGGGGATTTGGGTGAATGTGTATGGGCCATTGTATGTAATATTGATGAGTATCGATCCCTGATTAAGTGTTGCGCTGGATCAATACTAAATCCCACTGATCCGATATTACATCCTACCATCGCTTAGAGGTAACAACCTCGTATTGTTTCCTTAGGGTGGCAATTAGTGCACGATCTTTGGGCTTCTTCCTGAGAGCTATTCTCAGATCCCGTTTAGCCTGGGTACAATCATGATTAAACCATTGATGTAGTTTATTATGGGGCCTCACGGGTTTAAGAAGAGCTCTCTTGATGCTTAAACATAAGCCATTAAAAGCATCAACAACCAATGCTCGAGGTCCTCCTCAGCCAAGCAAACCTCCACAGCTTCCTTATTAATACTTGGGCAGGATCTCACATTCGCCATATCAACCTTAGATTATCCGTTGTAGGTTGCTGGCCCCAATCTCTCTATTATACTTATTCCAAGGAATTATTGAAAAGACAGCTTTGAGGGGGTTATGGTCTCTAAAAGTAGATGGGACCACAGATCTGTGTGAAAGTACCTCCTCCAGACTCCTTGTGACAAATATATAATCTATCGCTGACGATGCTCCTCTACCTCTATATGTAGGTGGATTTATAGTATCCCTTCCTACTAGCTGCATTACATCAAGCAAGTCAGGAGGGGCTAATAAGGATGACAGTTCTAGGCTTCTCGGATCAGCTCCAGATGTAGAACAGGCTACAGTATTATGGGCGGATGGCATTGAAATCGCCTGCTAGGCATAGATACATTACATGCCCTTCGGTAACAACTTTGGGGCCGATTCCGATTCGGGCCGGAAAACGGACCGACCGACTCGGTGCGGGATTTTAGTCTGACCGACTCGGACCGGCGCCGTACGACCCGGGTAGTACGATGAAATGCATGTGAAACCCAACCGACTCGGACGGAATACAAAACGAACGACCGAGCCAGACGGAAACAAGCCATCCGGCCGGAAAATCTGCCGAAACGAACCGACCGACATGCTCCCGGATTGAACCCGAACGAAATGTACCCGCGAACTCCGACCCGCGTAGTACGATGCTGTGCGTGCAAAACACGACCGACTCGCACGGAGCTCAAGCCGTACGACTGACACGCATACAAAACCCAGCCGAAGCAACCCAATACTCTGCGCCCGACTCGTACGCCGCATATGAAAATAGCTGACACACAGCGGGAACGAGTTGGACAACATCGCACCAGACAACAGCAGCGTCCGACTCGGACACAAGAACGACACCTACATGCACCAATAGCACCAAGGAAAAAAAGTCCAAAAAAAAGGGCCAAACAAGCAACCACTAAGCCAATAAATACTTGGGGGGGGGGAAATGGAACAAGGACACACCTCCAACTCCACCTACATAAAGGCCGCAAATCCCTACCATGATCCTTTGCAAATTCCACTGACCTGCCAGCAAACAACACCATCACACAGCAACCACAGACAGACTCACAGCTCATACATCGCACAAGCCACACACCATTACCACACCTACAAATCGCACCCTCACACACACCCAGCTAAACCTACACTCACACACCCCCACTTGCACACACACACACATCAATCACCACCACCACCATGCCCCTAAAGAAGAATCCAAAGTTCCTAGATAGTGAATTGGAAGTCATGGTAGATGAGATTCTCAGGGTAGAGCCACAGTTGTTTGGTACATTGGTACAACAGACCCCCATGTCGCAGAAAACCAAGATGTGGGCGAGGATTGTCGACAGGGTGAACGCACAATCACCATGTTTGCGCACAAAGGAAGACATCCAGAACAGGTGGTATGATGTGCGCAGGAGGGTCCGGGAACTACTTAAAAAGGATTACCTCCTCAGCCAGCACACCGGCAGTGGCCCTCCTGCAAAACCAGTATACCTCAGGCCCTGGGAGGAGAAGGTGCGGGCCATCCTACCACCAGTGAGCGTATACGGACTAACAGACATTCCAGAGCCTGGTGAGTACACAACTAATATACACAATATGGTGTGACAACACACATACATCACAGTCAAGGGGACAGGCAAACCATGCACCCTTAGCAACTACACAGCAACCAAAACATATTCATCCCAAGATGTGAATGCTAGTCAGACAAACACAATACCTGCAATCTCATACTGATATCTAACTGTATCACGACATGTCCAAACCTAACAACAAATACAGCAAGGCAGTGGCACAAATAGAACCAACAAACACTCTCAGATATTATGACACCACTAGAACACCACCTCACAGGGAAGATCACTGAAAGGAAGGAATTCTGTGTATGCTGGTCAAGTCAGTGTAGCCAATAGCATGATGGGAGTTGGAGTCATAGATATTGCTCAGCCTCACAAGTGGCCCATCAACACCACCCTGAACCATGCACACATCACAGGGAGTGGAAAAGGACTCACAAGATGGCTGACACTGGGAACTGCTGTGGGGAGCACAAGGCCCTGCTGGGAACTGTGCAACAACCAACAGCAGGACTCCACTGACTGACATCCTGAAAGACAACTTGCACTCCCTGCAATGGAAGCACATTCCATGGTGGGATATCTGGCTGGGTGGGAAGGAGGACTGACAGCTCTGACCATAGTTACCAGCACCTACCCTCACACACCCCCTCAACACTAACTCCACATAACCCACCTGGGAGAATGCAATGCCTCACATTCTAACTGAAGATCCCACAAAGAACCACCACCCTGGGTCATGCTGTGTGAAGCACAGGGACACTCTTGGGACTTGTAGCCAAACAACCGCAAGGACAACACTCACAGCCATCCTGTCAGCACAGGCACCCCACCCCACAGGGAAGCAGAGTCAAAAGGAAGGAAGGATGGGCATGCTGGGAAGGGGGTGGAGGTAATAGCATGATGGGAGTGGTAGTCACAGCTCAACATCCCCCACCCACATGGCCCAGCAAGCTACCACTGAAGCATGCACACCTCACAGGGAGTGAAAAGCCACTTCAAAGATGTCTGACACTGGCCTCAGCTGTGGGGAGCACAAGGCCCTGCTGGGAACTGGGCACCAACAAACAACACGACCACATTGTCAGCCATCTTGCCATTGCTGTCACACTCACACACACTGAAGTCCACTCAAAAGGAAGGAAGGATGGGCATTCTGGGAAGGGGGTGGAGGCAATAGCATGATGGGAGTGGTAGTCACAGATATTGCTCACCCTCACAATTGGCCCATCAACACCACCCTGAACCATGCACACATCACAGGGAGTGGAAAAGGACTCACAAGATGGCTGACACTGGGTACTGCTGGGGGAAGCACAAGGCCCTGCTGGGAACTGTGCAACAACCAACAGCAGGACAACACTGACTGACATCCTGAAAGACAACTTGCACTCCCTGCAATGGAAGCACGTTCCATGGTGGGATATCTGGCTGGGTGGGAAGGAGGACTCACAGCACTGACCATAGTTACAAGCACCTCCCCTCACACACCCCCTCAACACTAACTCCACATAACCCAGCTGGGAGAATGCAATGCCTCACATTCTAACTGAAGATCCCACAAAGAACCACCACCCTGGGTCATGCTGTGTGAAGCACAGGGACACTCTTGGGACTTGTAGCCAAACAACCGCAAGGACAACACTCACAGCCATCCTGTCAGCACAGGCACCCCACCCCACAGGGAAGCAGAGTCAAAAGGAAGGAAGGATGGGCATGCTGGGAAGGGGGTGGAGGCAATAGCATGATGGGAGTGGTATTCACAGCTCAACATCCCCCACCCACATGGCCCAGCAAGCTACCACTGAAGCATGCACACCTCACAGGGAGTGAAAAGCCACTTCAAAGATGTCTGACACTGGCCTCAGCTGTGGGGAGCACAAGGCCCTGCTGGGAACTGGGCACCAACAAACAACACGACCACATTGTCAGCCATCTTGCCATTGCTGTCACACTCACACACACTGAAGTCCACTCAAAAGGAAGGAAGGATGGGCATTCTGGGAAGGGGGTGGAGGCAATAGCATGATGGGAGTGGTAGTCACAGATATTGCTCACCCTCACAATTGGCCCATCAACACCACCCTGAACCATGCACACATCACAGGGAGTGGAAAAGGACTCACAAGATGGCTGACACTGGGTACTGCTGGGGAAGCACAAGGCCCTGCTGGGAACTGTGCAACAACCAACAGCAGGACACCACTGACTGACATCCTGAAAGACAGCTTGCACTCCCTGCAATGGAAGCACGTTCCATGGTGGGATATCTGGCTGGGTGGGAAGGAGGACTCACAGCACTGACCATAGTTACAAGCACCTCCCCTCACACACCCCCTCAACACTAACTCCACAAAACCCAGCTGGGAGAATGCAATGCCTCACATTCTAACTGAAGATCCCACAAAGAACCACCACCCTGGGTCATGCTGTGTGAAGCACAGGGACACTCTTGGGACTTGTAGCCAAACAACCGCAAGGACAACACTCACAGCCATCCTGTCAGCACAGGCACCCCACCCCACAGGGAAGCAGAGTCAAAAGGAAGGAAGGATGGGCATGCTGGGAAGGGGGGTGGAGGCAATAGCATGATGGGAGTAGTAGTCACAGCTCAACATCCCCCACCCACATGGCACAGCAAGCTACCACTGAAGCATGCACACCTCACAGGGAGTGAAAAGCCACTTCAAAGATGTCTGACACTGGCCTCAGCTGTGGGGAGCACAAGGCCCTGCTGGGAACTGGGCACCAACAAACAACACGACCACATTGTCAGCCATCTTGCCATTGCTGTCACACTCACACACACTGAAGTCCACTCAAAAGGAAGGAAGGATGGGCATTCTGGGAAGGGGGTGGAGGCAATAGCATGATGGGAGTGGTAGTCACAGATATTGCTCACCCTCACAATTGGCCCATCAACACCACCCTGAACCATGCACACATCACAGGGAGTGGAAAAGGACTCACAAGATGGCTGACACTGGGTACTGCTGGGGGAAGCACAAGGCCCTGCTGGGAACTGTGCAACAACCAACAGCAGGACACCACTGACTGACATCCTGAAAGACAACTTGCACTCCCTGCAATGGAAGCACGGTCCATGGTGGGATATCTGGGCTGGGGGGAGAAGGAGGCCCGGATGGCAACCAAATAGCACCAATGCTGGTCAGGCACACACCTCAACATTCACATTGACATGCCACAGGTTGGCAGGACAATGTGCTACACCAATATCACTCTCTGACTGTCACAATTTAGGAGAATGCTATGTCCAGGCCCGCATCCAGAGGTACAGTCACAACTGTCAGGTGTTTGAACAATTGATGCCTGTAGAAACATACCATACAATCTGTGTCTCTCCCCAAAACAGGTGATGATGGGGACTCAGCAGCAGACCAGGAGGAGTCCCTGTCCCAGGCTCCGGGGGACACTGAGCTCACTGGTGTGGATCAGCCTCTGCACTCCTCGGATGGCGAAGAACTAGCTGGACCCTCCGGTGTCAGTCATCATGCAGCACCAGCAGGACCAACATCTGCACCCCCTGCACCCACCCCTCCAACTACTGCCAACACACAGGCCACCCCTGCCAACACGGACACACCAAGGACCACAGGTGACAACAGCGCAGGGACCCAGGCCCAAACTGGAGCTGCTGACAACGAGCCCACGAACAACACCCAAGTGGGCACACGGTCACCTGTGCGTGCCACCGCAGGTCCCTCACGTGTCGCCAGGGGTGGTGGGAGGGGTGGTAGACACAGGTCGCTCTTTGCAGAGGGGTCGGGACTGCATGATGACCCACAACTGGCACGCATCGCGGATGCGTACCAGACTAGCACCGGAGAGGTCAGCCAGGTAGTGGGGATCCTCAAGGACATACAACAGCAGCAGGCTGCCCATCATGCCCGCTTGGACTCCCACATGTCCCGTGTCGAGACACACATGTCACGTGTCGAGACACACATGTCACATGTCGATACACACATGTCTGGCATAGAGTCCAAGTGGGACACATTGGAACAACTAACAGCGGTGCATAGGGACATACTGACATGCCTCCGCCAGATTAGCACCAACATGGCCTCACCTCCCTGTGTGCCCACAACATCTGCTGCTGCAACAACTGCAAATGCCACAGGGAGGGAGGAGGACTCTGGCGGAGAGTCCCCTGCACCACCGCAGCCAGCACCTGAGGGTCCCCCCCAAAGAAGAGGGGCCATCCGAGGAGGCCAAACTGAGAGGCCGATGGCCACGTACATCCCCCAGGAACCCAACACCTGTTCTGGAACGTTTCCTCTGTGCGCAAACTGCACGCCCTGTCGAAGGCAACCCAACTCGCCCACATGACATGGGGAGCTCTAGTTGTCCAAATTCATCAGATGACTGTGGACTTTACTCTGGACATTTCAGCTACCAAGACTTCAAAATCACATGGGAACTTTGGATTCCAATTTCTATGTACAGCACCCACCATCCTGTGCACCATCCCCACACCTTTTGTAAATAAACTCACCAATACACCATATCTGCCTCTGTTGTGATTCCAACGTGGTGTCTGTCATGGAGATGGTGATCAGAAAGATTACACTGTGCATGCTAACTGCTACAGCAACTCCAACACCGTCATGTCAGTCATGGCGAAGTGACACATATGAGGGAGACACACCACTAGGGCCACACAACACATACACACCAGGGCCATCAGACTCATCCCCTACACTGATGTTGCCAGGAAATACAGTGCAATGCACAGACACCACACCTATTCACAGTCTGTGTCAACTAGACTACAGGTGCAGTAAGCAAATGTCACTCAGATGTGTGACTACAGACAACGCACATCCCAAAGTGAAGCACAGGTTTATTACACATTTGCAACATGTTGTTTCCACTACAAATGCAAGCTAATCCCACCTGGCTGTGGCCACAAAGTCAAACAATGCAGAAGATAGAAAGTCCAGGGGTGTGTGGCACATCACCTGTAGGTAAACAACTGCTGCCACCTTGGAAGTTGAATCATGGATTCGGGGGATCCAAGTTGATCAAACAACTCCGGCAGCACCCTGTGAAGGACAGACATGACACACAGTCAGAACCACTGAAGAACAGCACAGAACGGCAATACTCATGTCTAATACCTGTCACAAGATAACTACACAAAAGCAAGTTAGCAGGTCAACACCGTTGGGCAGTACAGACTACCTGCAAGGACACATTCCTGCACGCATCCAGTCAAGTTGCACATGGCCACACTCAAACAGCACCAGAGCACCACACACACATATCATGCAAATCTAAAGCATTGACATCACAACCCTCTGGATACTCACATTCTGCTGAAGAAGTTGGTGATGAGCTGTGTGCGGACATCACCATCACCATCATCATCATCATCATCACTGGCATCGTGGCCCAGGCCAGGATCCTCCACAGGTGGCGGATGTTGGTCATCGTCATCCAGGATGAGAGGCAACCCCTTCCGCACTGCCAGGTTGTGTAGCATGCAGCAGACGATGACAATCTTGCACACCTTTGCTGGGGCATATGGGAGGGCCCCTCCTGTCTTGTCCAGGCAGCGAAAGCGGCTCTTCAGGAGACCAAAGGTCCGCTCAATCACCCTCCTCGTCCGACCATGTGCCTCATTGTAGCGCATCTGGGCTGGTGTCACAGGGTTCCTGAGGGGTGTCAGCAACCACGGCATGTTGGGGTATCCCGAGTCACCTACAGACAGACAATTGCACATTAGCCGATTTGGAAAAGTGTGCGGAAAGCAACATAGCAGAACACACACAATGGTACAAAGTCAGTACACACCGACAAGCCAGGCACGCTGGTTCTGCATCTGTGACATCATCCTCGGGATGCGACTACTCCTCATCACGTAGGCATCGTGTGCCGAACCGGGGAAACGGGCACACACATGTGTGATGGTCATATCTGCAAGACATACCACCAGAGCATTTATAGAATGGTAATGTTTACGGTTCCTGTATGCCTGCTCATGTGCCTGTGGTGGTACCAAAGCCACATGTGTCCCATCAATGGAGCCAATGACATGTGGCATCCTCCCCAGGGCATAGAAGTCACTCTTGACGTCAGTGAGTCGTTGACGTGGTGGGAAATAGATGTACTGGTTAAGGCATCTCAACATTGCCACCAAAACATCGCGTAGCACACGGCTGAACATAGTCTGTGACATACCACCAGTAGATGCCACAGTGTGTTGAAAGGTACCGGTGGCAAAGAAGTGTAGGGCTGCCATCACCTTCACCTTGGGGGTCAGCGCTGTAGGATACGGCCGGCCAGGCTGCAAATGTGGGTCCAACCGCACTGCCAAATCCTCAATCAGCTGCCTGGTGAAGCGGTACCGTCGGATGCTGTCACGTTCCACCATCGTTGCCAGGTCTGGGAATGGTCTATGGACAGCAGGAGCCCTGCAGTGCAGAGGTGAAGAAAGCAAGATTGCCAGTCACCCCACATATGTTCCATTCACCATACTCAATTTCACATGATACATCATTACCAAACACAAGTACTTGATGTGTGTCTCGTTCTGTTTGGACATATATGGCACCTACATGGACATCATCTAACATCTCTGTTCAACAAGTGTGGACAACAGGTCCCAGGGTGTGCAATGTGAAACCATTTGGATGTGTCACAGTACCCATTTACTGCTCTCACATTCCACACACATACCACAGTGACATGTCTGGACAGATGCGCCACAGGCATCACGACTCATTGACAGGTAGATTCCCAGGGACCCTGTCTTGCCACATGGACACTGGCATGACATGGCGTATCATGTACACGTCAGAAAAACAAACATGACACCCACAGGTGGTGGACCCTGTAGCCTCTGCAGGACAGACATGGACGTCTGTGACACACACACACAACATCTAAGTCCATGCACAAACAACGTGGATGTGGATACTGTCTCCCATTGTGCACATGGAGTCAGACATGTGAAACTCAACATGCACACAGACTGTGGAGGGACATGACTATTGTGGCAATGGTCCACCCTGTGACGTACATGCCTTCCCACGTGAGCCTGGGGGTATGTGACATGTCATACACATACACAACCTGGAAATGTGGCCATGCCACATGCTCCAAAATGAACATTTGCACATCACAGTGGTCATGTGCACAACACACAAAGGACCCTGTCCCCATGAACACGTGCACAGCCTGGGTGTGTCTGCCCCCAAGTGCCACCCCAAAAACAACATGTACACCCCCATACACAGATAAGGTCATGCTGCCACATATGCCTTAGATACAGTGTGGACTGGGTGTGGTGTAGTAGGTGTGCCCCTGAGTCCCTGGAAAGTATATGTGGCTGGCATAGGTTCACCAGTGACCAGCATGGTGACATATGCGTGTGGCCTGTACAGGGACGCATTGTACAGCAATGGTCCGATCGGTGTGCCCGCACGGACCATTGCATTGAATGTGAGCGGGTACGTGTTGTACAGCAATGGTCCGATCGGTGTGCCCGCACGGACCATTGCATTGAATGTGAGCGGGTACGCGTTGTATCGCGGGTACGCGTTGTACAGCAATGGTCCGATCGGTGTGCCCGCACGGACCATTGCATTGAATGTGAGCGGGTACGCGTTGTATCGCGGGTACGTTGTACAGCAATGGTCCGATCGGTGTGCCCTCACGGACCATTGCATTGAATGTGAGCGGGTACAGCGTTGTACAGCAATGGTCTGATCGGTGTGCCCGCACGGACCATTGCATTGAATGTGAGCGGGTACGCGTTGTATCGCGGGTACGCGTTGTACAGCAATGGTCCGATCGGTGTGCCCGCACGGACCATTGCATTGAATGTGAGCGGGTACGCATTGTATCGCGGGTACGCGTTGTACAGCAATGGTCCGATCAGTGTGCCCGCACGGACCATTGCATTGAATGTGAGCGGGTACGTGTTGTACAGCAATGGTCCGATCGGTGTGCCCGCACTAACCATTGCATTGAATGTGGCGCAGTGTACGCGTTGTATCGCGAGTACGAGTTGTACAGCAATGGTCCGATCGGTGTGCCCGCACAGACCATTGCATTGAATGTGAGCGGGTATGCGTTGTACAGCAATGGTCCGATCGGTGTGCCCGCACGGACCATTGCATTGAATGTGAGCAGGTACGCGTTGTATCGCGGGTACGCGTTGTACAGCAATGGTCCGATCGGTGTGCCCGCACGGACCATTGCATTGAATGTGGCGGGTACGCGTTGTACAGCAATGGTCCGATCGGTGTGCCCGCACGGACCATTGCATTGAATGTGAGCGGTGCAGCGTTGTACAGCAATGGTCCGATCGGTGTGCCCGCACGGACCATTGCATTGAATGTGAGCGGTACGCGTTGTACAGCAATGGTCCGATCGGTGTGCCCGCACGGACCATTGCATTGAATGTGGCGGGTACGCGTTGTACAGCAATGGTCCGATCGGTGCGCACGCATTGGCTGGGGCCTGGCATGGCAACGGACGCGTTTTTGAAGCTTCAACGAGTCTGATGCAGTGAATTCAGTTGGCCAGCCACAACAATGTTGCAAATTCATGGGTGTCATGAAGTTGAAATTTTTGAAGGATGCTGTGGGCGTGTCTTGGTGCTGCAATTCCATGGATTGGTCAGATTCATAAGATGCATACGACTTGGACCTATCACTTTGGACACATGGCACAGTATCTGCCTCTGCAGCACACATATAATGCTGGCTGTTCCCCTGAGGGCTCACTTGCCTGCACTACATGCTCCAGGACGACATCTGCCACTACACTGCTGCTGTCTCTGCATCCTCTGGCTACTGCAATGGCACGTACTGTGGAGAGAGCCCCAGCCTTCACCCATGAGGAGAACCAGGCCCTGCTGGACAACCTCCTTCCACAGTACAGCAAGCTGTATGGGACACCAGGGGAGCAGGTGAGTGTGCTGTCCACTGCCTTACTAATTGTGCATGTTGTCTGACTAGCAGGATTTACAGTGTGCACACCACTGGCTAGCATGCTCACTGAGTAGTACTCACCCCCAAAGTGTGTAGTCACATGCACTGAACAGGTACAGTGGAGTAACAGTGCATTCAAACAAGGTTCACTTCCCATGCAATGATACCATGTAGTAACTGCTGGCAAACTGTCCATAGCCCTCGTTGCACTGCCTGTGTACATCATATGCCCCTGTGATTGAGACATGTATTTCCAACTGTGTGATGCACGGATATGTTGCATGTGTAGTAATGGCCTTTTCACTTTGTCATCCTCACAGGTTGATGCCCATCAGAAGCAGGATATCTGGCTGGCCATCGTCCGGGCAGTCAGATCCGTGGGGGTCTACAAGCGCCGGATCCGCAACTGCCAGAAGAGGTGGCAGGACCTTCGGGGCTGGACCCGGAGGATTGCAAGGGTCCAGCTGAAGCTGTCGCCTCCTCGCAGGAGGGGCGGACACCGGACCCTGACCCCCACATGCTCCAGATCCTGCCGGTGGTCTTCCCGGAGCTGGATGGGCAGCTGAAGGCCAGACAGCAGCAAGGAGGGGGTGAGTCAAAGACTGCACTGTGAACTCTGTCTGACATTCTATGTGCCCTCCTGTGGCGTGGTTAAACTTCCCCAGTACATCAGTCTTGTTGTCCAGTACCCATGTCCCTCTATTGTGACATGGCCACTACCCATCTGATAGGCCGGTGTGCTCCTTACGCTCAGGATAATTGTGTCACTCGGGTACAGGGTCCTTGCATTTTGCTTTGCTCAAGGTGGGTGACAGCTTTTGTTCCCGTGATATTGTGTTAGCCTTCATGGGTGGGTCAATTGCTCACACAATGCCTGAGTCGTGCAATGTAGTCTGGGTGTAACTTTGATATGTGATCCACTTGCAGATCAGAATCACCACATGTCCCTGGGGTATTTGCCACACCCCCATGCTGCGGGTGGGTAAAATGTTTGGGCCTCAGGAGTATGTATGTCAAGTGTGTCACACATGCTTAGCCACCTGCCTACTGACCAGGGCTCATCCATCTTGCAGGTGGAGCCGGACAGTTATGCCTACTCCAGGCCATACAATACACTCTGTACTCCCACTCCCGTGTATCAGCTGACATGCTGTGCTCAGTGAAATGTTCCCTCAGGTGTCTGCCTCTGTGTCGTTGTGCTGTGACTACGTTGTCGGGACTCCTGTGATGTTTATCGGTTAGGGGTCAGCATGCCATCTGCTATTGGACCATGTGAGACAAGACTTCTGTGACTTATAGGTGTTTGATCACATGACTGTGCAGACAGGTGTATGCCACTGTGACTTTCAGGCAGCTGTTTTTCATTCTCAGCACACTGTGAGGTGCTCATGTTCAGAGAGTTGTGTTTCATGTCCCCCATATGTCCAATTGGTATGACGTGGACAAATAGTAGTTCAGATGATGTGGTTTTTGGGGGATGGACATGTGCACTTGTCAGTTACATTACTTGCCTTCCCCATGTCCTAGGATTGTGACACAGTGCAGACTGTTGTTGGCTGGCTGCCATGGCCATGTGACTGGAGACAGTGATGTATGACTTTGCAGGCATGCCTGTGTCATGGCATTAAACTTCCTAAGAGTGATCCTGCAGGGGAGTGACATGTGCAACATGCACCCCATTGTGGCATTGACTATCCGGACATGGGTGCTTCATGGGGTCTGGTGCTGGTATGCATCACATGCATTTCTGTTTAGGCTCAGGCCGTCCATTTATCCAGACACCTGCACTGACTCAGTGGCAAGAGATGTGACGTGGGCATGTTCACATACTTCACCGTGTTCTCAGCAATGTCCAACTACTGTGTAGGTGGTGCATGTGTCCACACTGGGGTCTTACCATCAGACAGGCACCAGACAGATGGGTGCAAGGGCAGGAGGGGTGTCTGTTCCATGGTTGACCATCAGACTGACAATTGGCTTCTCCTAATCTGTGTGATGACTTTTGGCAATGTTCTACTAAAGATGCCAGGGCTTGCTCTGTGATGTGCTGTACTTACTGTGGTGTGTGCGGTCAGTGCAGGTGACTGATGTTTGTCTGTTTCCCTAATTGTTTGCAGATACATCCACAGCCACAGGAGGGGACAGCTCCACGGACCAGGAGGAGCAGCGGAGCCAGACTGGGTCAGCGTCCGACGAGTTGTCAGAGGGACCCAGTGGCATGGAGGGCGAGGAGAGCCACACCGAGGAGTCCTCAGCACCATCCACCTCAGCTGGGGACCACAGCAGCTCGGAGGATGACTCCCTTGTGGATGCGGGTGTCAGCAGCCACCACACCCCAGCTAGTCTGTCTGACCCCGCCACCACCACCACCGCCCTCCCATTGGCTCCCATTCCTGAGGTCCGTGGAGGCTCCCGTGCTCGGGAGCGTGTCTCCTTCAAGCCAGGCACCGCACCCCCTGCCCCTGTGTCCCCTGCTGCCCTGAGTGAGGAGTCTGTGTACCTCCTTCGGCAGCTCCATGTAGGGCAGACAGCAATGCTGACTGTCCTCCATGCACACACCACTCTGTTGACACAGCTGGTGTCGTTCATGGAGGGCATCTCAACGGGTATGTCTGCCCTACAGAGGAGCAATAGGTCCATGGACTCCTCCCTGACGGCAGCAGTGTCCCTCCTCCAACAGTCCCTCACCCCTCCCACCTCTGCCCCATCCACACTTCCTACCACCCTACCTGTCCAAAGCACATGCACACCTGCACAATCACCCAAACACACAGACACGAGCAGCACACACACACCCAAAACCAAGGCAAGACGTGCACACAAGCATCCTCAGGGGACTGATTCCACACACACAGGGGATGGGGAACTGACACACACACAGGCAACCACAGTCACTCCGCAATCCTCAAGATCCTCTCCCTCCAAGACCCCTTCCCTTGCCTCACCTGCAACCCCACCTACACAGCAGCTCTTCCTCTCTGACCTCGGCCTCTTCCCCTCCAATCCCGCTGATCCAGCATACCGGGGGAAGAGGAAGTCCACACACAGAGAGGGAGTGCCCCTCGCCCCCGGACACCCTCCCCCAGGCGCAGGCAGAGTGAGCCCCCACCCGCAAGTCCCCGGACCCGGAAGAGCAAGACCCCGCCACCGCCCTGCAAGTCACCCACCCAGTCTCTCACCTCCATCCCCCAGGCCACCACTCCACAGGTTCCACCGCCACACCCTGCCCCAGGTTCCCCCACACACCGATACCGCATCCCCAAACTGCTCAGGCCCTCCCCCTGCCACTTGCTCTTCCACCCCCAAACCAGACGCTCTGCCTGTATGTGCCACTGGTGTGGAGACCGTGTCCCCCCTCTGTCCTGCCCAGCTCTTCTGCCCCCCTTCCACTCCCTTGGAGTCATGCACTGCGGTGGAGTCCACAACAACCCCGTCTGACTCGGGCACTGCATTGGGGACCCAGTCCACTCCATCTGCCCAGCCCACTGCAGTGGTTGCAGCACCAACACCATCGGACTTGAGCCCTGCGGTGGTGCCGGCCCCCCCTGAGTCAGACACCTCCACTGCAGTTGCCGGTGACACTCCTGCACCCACCTCACCTTCCCTGCCTCCTTCTGGCATCCCCATAACCTGTCCCTGCGGTGCCTGGCCTGCCCCTCGTATGCTCCTCCAAGGGGGATGTCCCCTGTCGGTACCTGTGCAGGCAAGCAATTGGTGACAAGTTGTCACACATCACCCTGTTGGGACTGTGTATTTGGACTGGACATTGGCCGTAGTTTATTTTGGACTTTTGATTTCAGTTGCACACTTGCTGAATAAAGCCTCTTTTTGTTTACTTGTGGTTAATCTTTGGAGGTACATGATGTAGATGTGTAGAATCATGCATTTGCTGTTGTAATTGTGTTCAGATCAGGTAAATGAAGTTTTGCTGTGATGGGCTCCATGTGGTCCATGGGATATGTGTCCTAATCTAGTCTGGATCTATAGCATCCCTTGCTGCAGTCTGAGGGTGTAATGTTCAGCATTTGACACAGGGATGTACGTTTAGCATTTGTAGATTACCATCTTTGTCCTACACTGTTGCACATCTGTTGGGCTTACCACTGTCCAATGTTCCTAGTACCCTGACTGTGTGCCCGTCTCCACTGGACATGCAGTTTTGCACATCAATTTTGGAGGACTCATCTGTGTATACAGTACAACTGGATTGCCACGTGTTTTGGGTGTATGCAGATGACTGACGTGACACTCCCGTACCCAGGCTGATGTGAGCAGAGGCTTTTGTGTGTTGTAGTTGTTGACTCACTGACGGAGTGTCCTGCTGATATGTTTGAGTCGTGCACAGACAAGGTTTGGCACAGCGGACCTTCCACAGGAGTGGAGTGCCCTCATGGCTGTGTGTAATCTGGTGACATTGCGTGTGCCCGTGTTGTGTGTTGTGTGAGCATGTCTGTGCATGTTCCCTTCCCTTTTCATACACAGGCTGTGTCCCTAGGGATGTTCCTGTTTGTGATGCTTGCAGAGTTGGTATGTGTTCATCCAGCATCTTGGACCTGGTTTCTCTGTGATGTGGGTGCATGGCAAACTGATGTTCATGAGGTTGTCATCCCAGGTTGTCTTTGTTGTCAGGGCTGGGGATGTGGGCAAACGCTGATGGGACACATTCAGGATTCCCCTTGGCACTTGTTGTTTACACAAGTAATGTGATTTTGAGTTTGTGGTAGCTTTCAGTGATTGTGACGCGTTGTGTGTGTGACTGCTGCCACTCCTCAGGGTCAGAGCTGCAATGTTGGAAGTTGTGTACGTGTGTTCTTTGTGTCTCACCTTGGCTTCTTCGTTGGTGTGTGACTATGGCCAGGATCCCATTGTTTGTGGTGGATTTCACATCATGCGCATGTACGGCGTACTGTGCTGTGTGTCATACATAGACGAGTCATGTTGAGTGGGCATGTGTGATGGGTTTCTGCACCTTAGTTCCCCCACCATCCCTGGGATTGTCATGGGTGCATGTGCAATGTCACCAGTCCATGTGAGCTTCACTGCTGCACAATGGTGGAGATCAGGGTGTGTGGTGTTGAGTGTGCAAATGTGAGTTGTTGCACAGCTAGACCACTACCTCCATATTGGCCTTGGCTGGCAGGCCCTGCTGATTGATTGGAGCTTGTGTAGGTGTGATGGTAGTTTGTAGCTGAGGACACATGGCTGTGGTTCACAGTGTGATCAACATCTACCTTTGTCATCACAGTGGAATTGTCATGCAGGCTAGTGTCTGCACAATGTGGGGTCCCTGGGGGTAGTGCTGTGGTGGGTGTGTCTCTTGCTGTGTTAGTTGCTGTTCCTACAAGCTTGTGTGACATGTGTAATTTGGGCTCCCTCTCATCTAACAATGCCAGATTGCCCACATAGGGGAATCCAATCCATGAGTTACTTGTGTGTGGCACTGTATACACATCTGTGTAATTGGGATTCAGGCCTCCTCATGTGTTGTGTGGTTGCCTGGGGACACTGGCACACACCCCATCACCTGTTGTGTTTGATATGCAGTGTGAGTCTTCCTGTTTGTGTTAGTGCATTTGCATCACTGCATTGGCATTTCTGTAGTGTGCCATTGGCTGTATGTAGTTTGGTGATTTTCCCCTGCTCTCCCTGGAACTCCTGGGTCATCAGTCAGCACAATGATCATGGTTTGTATGTCCCATTGCTGCCATGGTATGGTATTTGTTCACCTGACATCGACAGTCTCCACAGGTTATATACATTTGTGTGTCCATAGGTGCAGATATGTGGGTCAGCATCATGATGGTCACTTCTGTCATTGTGTAATTGGCTGATTGTTGACAATGTGGTCCCCCATGTGTGATGTTTGTATGCACATGGCCAAAACGATGTTTCTGTGACACTGCACTGTTAGCCTCGCCCAATCTATGTTGCAATGGGACACAAGCACTACTATGCAACAGATGTTTTAGTTGTTGTGTGACCAGGATTCATCCATACAGTTTGTCTTTGGCAGCTTTTACCATGCCTACACTTACCTTATGATCACCGTGGTGATGGTGCTTTGGGCCCCATTGCCACACTGATCAAAAGGTGCATCAGCCTGGGACCCCACACTTACCTTTTGGTGACTGTGGTGATGGTGCTTTAGGCCCCATTGCCACACTGATCAAAAGGTGCATCAGCCTTGGACCCCACACTTACCTTTTGGTGACTGTGGTGATGGGGCTTTGGGCCCCATTGCCACACTGATCAAAAGGTGCATCAGCCTTGGACCCCACACTTACCTTTTGGTGACTGTGGTGATGGTGCTTTAGGCCCCATTGCCACACTGATCAAAAGGTGCATTAGCCATGGACCCCACACTTACCTTTTGGTGACTGTGGTGATGGTGCTTTAGGCCCCATTGCCACACTGATCAAAAGGTGCATCAGCCTTGGACCCCACACTTACCTTTTGGTGACTGTGGTGATGGGGCATTGGGCCCCATTGCCACACTGATCAAAAGGTGCATCAGCCATGGACCCCACACTTACCTTTTGGTGACTGTGGTGATGGGGCTTTGGGCCCCATTGATCAAAAGGTGCATCAGCCTTGGACACCACACATACCTTTTGGTGACTGTGGTGATGGGGCTTTGGGCCCCATTGCCACAGTGGCCATGGTCGGCTTGTATTGTGGAGGCCACACACTTTTATGTGTCACACATGTGATAGTGGGTCACATTGTATGTTCATTGTCATGTTTAGTGTTGTAGGCATTTGACATGGACTACACACGCTTGTCATGTTGTTTGGGTGGATGTACTTTTCTGTGATTCCTTATGTGGGAGTATGCTGGTTGTGTCATGCATTACCCGTCCTATGAGTAGGGGTGGTGGTAGTGGCAGGCATCCTGCCCCCATGAGTGGGGATGGTAGTAGTGATAGGCATCCTGCCCCCCATGAGTGGGGATGGTAGTAGTGATAGGCATCCAGCCCCCCATGAGTGGGGATGGTAGTAGTGATAGGCATCCAGCACCCCATGAGTGGGGATGGTAGTAGTGATAGGCATCCTGCCCCCCATGAGTGGGGATGGTAGTGGTGGTAGGCATCCAGCCCCCCATGAGTGGGATGCTAGTAGTGATAGGCATCCAGCCCCCCATGAGTGAGGATTGTAGTAGTGATAGGCATCCAGGCCCCCATGAGTGGGGATGGTAGTAGTGATAGGCATCCAGCCCCCCATGAGTGGGGATGGTAGTAGTGATGGGCATCCAGGCCCCCATGAGTAGGGGTAGTGGTGGTGGCAGGCATCCATCACACCAAGGGTGGGGATGGTAGTAGTGGCAGGCATCCAGCACCCCATGAGTGGGGATGGTAGTAGTGGCAGGCATCCAGCCCCCCATGAGTGGGGATGGTAGTAGTGATAGGCATCCAGCCCCCATGAGTGGGGATGGTAGTAGTGATAGGCATCCAGCACCCCATGAGTGGGGATGGTAGTAGTGATAGGCATCCTGCCCCCCATGAGTGGGGATGGTAGTGGTGGTAGGCATCCAGCCCCCATGAGTGGGGATGGTAGTAGTGATAGGCATCCAGCCCCCCATGAGTGGGGATGGTAGTAGTGATAGGCATCCAGCCCCCATGAGTGAGGATGGTAGTAGTGATAGGCATCCAGCCCCCATGAGTGGGGATGGTAGTAGTGATGGGCATCCAGGCCCCCATGAGTAGGGGTAGTGGTGGTGGCAGGCATCCATCACACCAAGGGTGGGGATGGTAGTAGTGGCAGGCATCCAGCACCCCATGAGTGGGGATGGTAGTAGTGGCAGGCATCCAGCCCCCCATGAGTGGGGATGGTAGTAGTGATAGGCATCCAGCCCCCCATGAGTGAGGATGGTAGTAGTGATAGGCATCCAGGCCCCCATCAGTGGGGATGGTAGTTGTGATAGGCATCCAGGCCCCCCTGAGTAGGGGTGGTGGTGGTGGCAGGCATCCAGGCCCCTATGGGTGTGTATGGCATTGGTGATGCCCATCCCACCCCTATGATTGTGCTGTTGCTAGTGTACGTCATTTGTGCATCCCTATGTGTGTGTGACATATTTCGGGTACGTGTCGTTTGTTTGTGTTGTGGGTGTTTGACTTACCGTCTGCGCCGTACGCGTCCGAACCGGTCCCGGTAATAGATGTAGAGTATAGGTAGGACCTGCGCGATGGGATTCATGGTTGGGTCGTCTCGTTCGGGTTTCGCGTGTCTTCGACTCATACTCGTCGCTGGCTTGTTCGTCTCGTAGCCGTGGATCTTCTTGTGGCGCGAATCGGAGCTTATGTGCGGCTCTCCCGGATGCTGAAACGTGCCGGACGTAGCGACGGGTTCGGCGCGTACGGAAGACGCATCGTACTAGTCCGGCCGGAAGGTGCTGTGTATTTGGGTCCGTGCGGCTCTAATCGGCGTTTGCGGATCCGGCTCGGGCGGGGAAAAGGAGCTGGATTGGGTAAGTACGGCTCGCTCGGAATCTGGGCCGTTATGCGCATCGTACTTGTTCGTTCGGTGGGGTATTCGAATCGGTCGGAAAACACGCGTTGGGCTTGGTTTTTTTCCGAACGTATAGTGTTAGGTGTGCTTCCGGCCGACATCGGAATCGGCCCCTTTGTCAGTCAATTCAGTAAGATAACTAGATAATTCTAGGAATTTGGGATTTGGTATATTGACAAAATCATTATTATAAAAATTAACCAGGTAAAGATTGAAGTGATTCTTCCATGATACAACTTGGAAGCTAAGGGTCTCTATGTGGCCACCTATTGCTATATTTAGCCACACTGCTAGCCCACCCTCTGCTTGGCCGCTATGCGACTTAGCTCCTGCTATACTATAGCATTGGTAGCCGTCAATCATAGAAGGTGCTACCTCCAATGTCTCCTGTAACATAACAATATCATAACTTTTAATAAATGACAGCCACTCAGGCGGGCATAGTTTGTTATGAAGCCTGGCCAAGTTCCAACTCAGAATTCTTAGTGAAGTACTTACAGTGGGTGGGGGGGGCAGCGATATGTTTGACAGCCTTTAATATTGGTGATTTGGGTGGAAACTGCTCACGTAGTCATTCAACATCTTCTAAACTATTGAGAACTTCAAACGTATTGTTGCAGTTAAGTGGATATGCCTAACAAGGAAGAACAGCAGTACGAGGTGGTGATACTGCCGGCTTATAGAAATAACCCAGAGGGAGTGACACAATTTGGGGGTTAGTATTATGTGGCAGTTCTTTAACTTTCATGATATTACGCACATATGCCGGGTTCCGAATATTACCACTATACAGTCCCCAGTAATGTCCTTGCCACCCTGTCCCACGCACCCCACCCTCCGCACCATGATGATTTTGCTCATGTTACTGGCGTCAAAATACTTGTGCCTATTTAACCAGTGAACAGTTTTGTTCTTTAGTTGGATCCACGTTTCATCTTGACCTGACTTCAATGGAGGGACGCCGGTGAGAATCAGCACATATGGACAGGCTGCAGGTGGTAAATTCAGTCTGTCTTCACAGACAGTAGGTTTAGGCACCTGGGCACCCCTATGATGTATGTTAAAACTATTCCCCTCTGCCTGCCTGTATCCTCAGGAGGGTTAATGGTATTTATGGCGGTAGCCATATGGACAGCCTCTGAGACAACAGGTGTGCAGAATGAAGTTCTAGTGACTTGCACAGAAGTTCCCTGTGGGTTATTTGTTGTCTCCAATACATTCCCCTCCCTTGGATGGTGATGAATAAGTTGACCTGTCAATGTAGGGCAGGGAGTATTGCCTTTATTAGTAGCCTTATATTGATCTATCAATCCGATCAGAAGCCCCTCTATGTGGCCCAAACGTGCTTTAAAAGGGCTAAATTTCTGATCGAGAATAGCACTAAGTTGGGCACTTAAAGTGGAAATATTTTGTGTTTCCACGGCTTGTTCGACCTCCAGAGAAAGCGTCTGAGTTGATGTAGTCTCAAACAGGGGCTTGACCCAAGTCGATAACTGACTTTGGCAAGAACAGAGAGAAGGCTGATGTTTAGTACTAGTAGATACTATAGTTGGTGCCTTGAGCGCCCTCCCCCCCCTGGTTTCCTCCATTTAGGTGCCGATTGGATTTTACACTGGCTACTTTTTTACCCAGATTGTGCACAAGCTAGGATTGGCACACCCATTGGTACACCCAAAGATCCCACAGTGTCAATCAGGCAGTTGTTATCTGTACTAGGGCTTGGGATGAGGGATGGGCAGCCAGAAGGAACAGCAACGTCATTGGAGGGAACAGAGTCAAAGTCGCCCTCTTGCTGCTTTAAAGAAATACCAAGATCCAAAGAAAGTCTACACTCAGCTAAAACAATTTAATTCGAGATCACCCCAACAGCTCTTGCCAACGTGCTGTCAATTGTTATAATGGGGTGAGCAACGCAGGCGGCCCTGCAATTTTACGTTTTCCCATGATCAAAATAATAACTTTAGCTCACCTATGTGATGACTATATGCCAGGGCAGGTTTCTTCGGGGCCACAAAGAAAGAGGGCCCAGTCCAGCCTCGTCCGGTCGCAGATGGGTGCAGACGGGCCCGCTCTTGGCCTGATCTTCGCACAGGCCGCACCCGGGCTCGCCCCGCACTGCCGGAGCCCCGGTCTAAATATAAAGAGCACCTCTGGGCGCAAGGAGATGGCGTTTGTGTTGGTGGCTTCCCTAGCATATTGTCTGCTGGGGCTGGAAGTCCTGCCCTTGGTTCCTGCTCCTGCACCGGGTTCACCTGCGCTGCGGGAGCCTCGGTCTGAATATAAAGAGCGCCTTCCGGCATGAGGAGATGGCGTTTGTGTTGGCGGCTTCCCCACCGCGTTGTCTGCTGGGATGGAAGTCCTGCCCCTAGTTCCTGCTCCTGCACTGAATTGAAGTATTATTTGAAAAGAATGGGATAATTTGAATGCATTATGTAGATAGAAATAGCTAACTCCAAGTTACAGTATTAGCGAATGTATGTGATGCAGTCATATACCTAACCAAGACATATAAGAGTTTAGTACATAGGTCCACAGATGAGAGGTCTCACTCCTTCATTAAGGAGTGAAATATCCTGCAAGCATATCAATTTTGCTGATAATTAGTAAAGGTAAACTATTTGCTATTTTCACATTTCCATGAAAGAATGTTGCTGTAAAAATACATAACACCTGCACTATGAGTTGGGAGTGTTGGTTGAATTTAAAGGCAGTGATATTGCGACAGGCCTGTCCGTGTATTCCCTGAAAGCCAGTGACTTAAGATGATACCCTTTTGATTCCTCAATATCTATAAAGAATTCTGTACAATTAGAAACACATTGAATCATGGCAATTCAACATTATAATTCAAACAGTGAATAAAGATACAGTGAGGGTTACGTAGATAAATGATGTGATATTACTTCATGAAATGTCAACATGGCACATCTTTACAGGATGTATAATGCAATTAATTAAAATGTATTGAAGCAAGACTGGATATATTTTAAATACAAGAATGAATTTTCATTACTATTATTCTTTATATTTTAACCCTATTCATTATGCACTGAATGGGCAAAAACATATTTTTTTGTGTTGTAAGATCATATTTTATTAGAATTTAAAACAAACGGTACCTAGAACGACATTAAAAAAATAATTTCTTCCCCAAAGCATACTCATTTTAGGAAGTGAATTTAACATTTACAATTTAGAGAAATGTTAATATCATTAAAAAATAAGGTAATAAGTAATAAACATAACTTTTTCTATCAGTAGATTAAGAGAAAGAAAGACAAACTAAGAAATGAAAAAGCAGATAAGACATGAAAGGGTAAAAGAAAAGAAGGAAAAGAGGGAGAAAACGTAATATTCCTCAGATCAGAAGCTAAAAAAGAAATGGTTAAAAACGAATAATATCTCATATGCATGTAAATATTGATGATGCACCCCCGACACCCACCCACCACGCACGCAACCTGGGAGTCATCCTCGACTCAACGCTCTCCATGACCAAGCAAGTCTACGCCGTCTCCTCCTCCTGCTTCAACACCCTGCGCATGCTCCGCAAGATCTACAGATGGATCCCGACAGACACGAGAAGAACAGTCACCCAGGCCCTCGTTAGCAGCCAACTCGACTATGGAAATGCCCTCTACGCGGGAGCCCCGACCAAGCTCATCAAACGACTGCAAAGAATTCAAAACGCCTCTGCACGCCTGATCCTCGACGTTCCACGCCACAGCCACATCATCCCCCACCTGAGAAACCTGCACTGGCTCCCCGTCGACAGGAGAATCTCCTTCAAACTCCTCATCCATGCACACAAGGCACTCCACAAGACCGGCCCAGCCTACCTCAACAGACGACTCTCCTTCTACGTTCCCAACCACCAGCTCCGCCGACCTCTCCTTGGCCACCGTCCCGCGCATCCAAAGAACTACCACCGGCAGCAGATCCTTCTCCCACCTCGCCGCAAAGACCTGGAACACCCTTCCACTTAGCCTACGACAGACCCAAGACCTGCTGACCTTCAGGAGGCTACTCAAGACCTGGCTGTTCAACCAGTAGCGGCATCCCCCCCCCTTCTTCTTCCCCAGCGCCTTGAGACCCTCGCGGGTAAGTAGTGCGCTTTACAAATTCTGTGATTGATTGATTGATTGATGATACAATTTAGAATATAGGTAAATATATTGTCAGTGATGCTGTAGTGTTGCTGCAGTCTTGCTGGGAAGAACTCCATCATCCAGCCTTCCACATGGCCCCAGGAGGCGGTCCCTGTATTGTTGCCCAGCTGCATCTCGTTGGCACTTTATAGCACGTGCTTTCCTTCCGCAGTGCAAGACGTGTGCGGGCTGCGCCTGGGCCCATTCGCGCCCGTCAGAGCCCGGAGGAGGCTGGGCAGGACCCCCCTCTTGGTTTGAAGCACGGGGGCAGACAGTTATTTGCCACGGATCGTTTTACTGGCAAAATGAGTTGGAGGTGTTAAGCCAGAAGCCAAAGTATACAGTAAGGATTGGTGCTTCACAAACACTATTTGATATTTAGCGGCTGAACTAATACTTTTTGTACTTGTCCTTGCTTTGATCTATTTAACTAATAGACACCAAATATCTAATTGCTCAATCATTGTCCAATTATTCAAATTATGGGCAAACGAAAGGCTGGCGGGGCACCAGCGGGAGTGTCTGAGATGAGTGAGATCCCACTAACAAATACCCACACAAGTACGACCATTGATATTTTGTTAGAAAGGGCAATGGAAATAATTTCTAAGGAATTCACGCTGAGCGTAGATTATCATTAGACTGCGGGTTTGATTGTGGGGCCTTCCTGGGTAATCTATCACATGGTGGCCCCGAGATGATTCCCTGTAGCAAAGGGCATTCACCACATCTTCTGACTTCTCCTGCCGCCCAGGATTTGACGAGCAACGGAGCACATAAATTAACAACCTTGCAAAGCGTAGCTAGCATTGTGTCGGAATCTGAGCCAGCCGTTAAAAAGAAAAAGACTGCCACAAAGTTACCCATGGAGGGCAGCAGAAAGAAGGCAGTCCGACAAACCCAACTATATGGCGTCATAACCAACCACTTACCCAGTCAATTATGTGCCCTTTAAAAGGATAATCTGAAACCGATTAAGGCCCGGCTAGCTCATATTGAAAGTAGCTGGACTAATATTATTCAGAAGCTATCTGCCCTCTTAAACGCTTGGTTTCCACCTTTATCTTTAATTAACCCTGCAGCAACTAATATGGAGTTTTATACAAGTCAAACTGTAGACTCAACTATCACAGGAATTAGCACTAGAAAAAGTACTAAAATCGCTGATGTTGCCCAGGAGAAATCTAAGGCTAATAACATTCTCGGCCCACCTGGGGCATTGCCTTCGTGTTCGGCCAATGTGATCATGCGAAAACCTGGTTTAACAGGGAACAGAGCTACTGATCATATCCAGTCTGGAATCTACTACACAGCTAATAATGACCGACCTGGCCTCCTTCCGCTATGTTGTGGTATTAGCAGGAGTACCCCCACTTAAGGAGCCGCAAATGGAATCATGGATGGTGTTACGCAATAAGAGCTCCCATTGGCTCACCAAACATAAACATTTTAAGAGTATGAATCTTTATGAGATACTAATGGTATGAAAAGTAGGGTGATTGGGCCGCTCTAAGAAGGACATTGATGGGGATTGTATTATTATGAATTTTCAGAGGCCCCAAATTGTGAGACATGTGCTGGGTGTTCAGCAGGCCTTCGGCAAGATTGAAACTAACATCTGCGCTCTCCCGCTGGGCTACTTTTATAAGCCCACTGGTATAGACACTTCACAAAGCTTCCTTAATCGGTTGGCCCTTGCCCCACAGCCTACTCTTAGCAATAGGTTCTCTCCATTGAGTGACCTCGAGTGATAAGACTGACTGGACAATATACATGAGGTTGGGAAAGTATTACGTGCCACCCCATCTGTGTATGAGCCTTATCGTCTCATTGTCCCCCCTTCTGATATTATTTTGAAATTGGGGGATTCTACCTTGAGAATTATGAGCTGGAATGTAGTCGGTCTCCAATTTAAAATTACGTTACCTGAATGGTTAACCCTCATAAGGCAGTATGATGTACTTATGCTCCAGGAGACTTGGTTAATACAGTAAGTACTAATCAACAGGTTTGAATGCCATAGTACTCCAGCAACGCCCTCTCGGTGTGGGCAGCATTGGGTGACTTGGCCACTTTTGTGAATCTCTTGGTCGGAGGCAGTGTTAAGATCATTGCAACTAGTAATGTTCTTTTTCAGGTTTTGAGTTTCACGAGGTGCATGATTTTGTTTTTTATTAACTTTTACAATATTGATTTTAACAACGTCCCTAACACAAAATTCCCAATTCTCTTTGAATATATGTCCTCCCTCTAGGAAGAAGTTGCTGCTAAAAGTCTACTGGCAGGGTTCTGCTTGGCCAGAGATTTTAACACCAAGATTCCCACTAATATTATCCTCTTACCTATGTTTAGTTTAGTCACAGGAAGTAATACTGTTGAATCTTTCAATGATGTTGACACAAGAGGGATAGAGTTGATGAATTACCTAGTTTCCCAGGATCTACATAATGTAATGGTTATTGCTGATGATGTTGAACGCTCAATACCTATGTATGGAGGCAGAGGTTGCTCCTTGACAATAGATTATTTCTTTCTATCATCCAATCTGACAGACTTTGTGTTACTTGGGAATATAGTTCCTTCTACCTATGGGCATCATAACCCCATTGAGGTTTTGCTTATTTTTCCCCCTAAGTACGCTGAGAAAGGAAGGTGGAGTGACTCATTTGCAAACAACTAGTTATGGTTTAAGGCTGAAGTAGAGAGCTGTCCAGCCCGCGCTACTTTTTTATTCCATGGTCATTGTTAGAAGGTGGTTCTGGCCATCTGAGCCGCCCGGATTTTTCGCTTTTTGAACACCTATTTGTTGAGCTTTTACTGTGGGAGAGCCTCATAAGTTGGGACTCACCCACAGTAAACTCATGATGAAAGGGACTGCATGTGTATTTTACCGGTGTCCCCCTGGTGCAAGTAGGCCGCTGCGCTGCAGCCCGAGTAAGGGGCACGGGGCTGGTTACATGCAGACACGTGTGTACATGCGTGTGCACAAGTGTAAGGGCTGCGCAGGGGAGATTCCTGGTGTGCGCAGACCTGGAGCAGCTTCAAAGTGAATGGTGTGGCAGGACTTATGCAGAACTGGGTGGTGACATGGAATAGGCTTTATACAATGGGAAGAAACATTTGAGGGAAAGTCAGTGTGCTTTACTGTTTTCACTCCATTACTCTCCTATGAGGATGGGGAGCACATGGGCTAGTTTCACTTTCCTAGGGCCTACAAATTCCAGACATGCACTAAAGTCCACTATAACTTATGTGAGAAGAAGTATTCTGCAGAGTCCAAAGTCATATTTGTACTGCTTTTGGGCCATCCAGAAATGTCATATTTCTCTGAGTCAGCTCATAACCAGGACCTGGCTGGGGGCTGACCCTGCCAGGCTGAATTAATGACCTTCCTCCCCAAGCTGTAGCATCAGAGGCCTAGCCCTGCAAGACAAGCATTCCAAGGGCGAAGGCCTCCTCTCCAAGAAGAGAGGATGGGTGGAGCTACAGGTTAATCCATCAGCAGCTGTCACCTAGTGCCAGGCACCAAGCTGCTCTGGAGGGAAGGCAGCGAGGGGGGAAGGGGCTTTCAGAGACCATGTGGCATGAGACCCCTGGACGACGCCATATTGAACTAATCCAGAGGCCTGGGCAGGAAGGAGGGAGCAGGGGCAGAGAAGTGATGTGTCGCTGTTTGATAGGGCAAACAGAGACTTCCTGCCAGCCCCCTCCCAATTCTTTAAAAGAGTTTACACAGGAAGAGGATCTCTCTCTGGGGTGTGGTCTGCTGAGGACGACTGGTGCTGGAGCCTGGCACCATGGGCAGCTGGAAAGAAGAACCTCCAGACTGGCCCAGGACCCTGACTTGCGCCAAAAGGGGAGACCAGGAAGGGGCCAGGAGCCCACCCTGGCCCCTGGTGACGGGGGAGGGGGAGCGCCGTCGCTCCCCCCCAGAGAAAACCAGTCGGGGAGCGCCGTCGCGCTCCTCACGAAGATGCCCTGGTGGGGGCCCGGGATCCCAACTCCGGTCCCCGAAGAATGGTGGAAGTCGGGGAGCGCATCGCGCTCCCCGTGAAGGTGCCCCGGGCAGTGGAGAAGCAACGGGAGTGCCGTCGCACTCCCCCGAAGGCCCGCCGGTCAGGCGGCAGCTGCCGTGTCTGCCCGCTGTCGTCTCAGAGTGATTCACGGCAGCGCACCGACCAGACCGGTGATCTCCCCTGATGGAAGCCTTGATTAATTGGAGCTCCATTTAAGACGCGCCCCAGACGCGAGCTGGGCGTCTTTAACATTGTCTGCCCCTTGACGGCCCCTCACAGTACCATTTTAAACAAGGGCTACCCTACCAGCAAATTATCACGCATGTTCCTAGATGCCCCCTTAACTGAATTCTTAACCGTGAAGGCTATGAGCCCTGCTTATTACGGCTCACCCGCGCATCCTTAATTAATTAGAGGCCCCGACTGCAGGCGCTTTATTCCTGGGTATCACTGAGCCCCGCCAGATGACCCGGTGGGAGCCCAACTCTTACTACCCCACCGCCCCTCAACTTAGCTTGTCCATCGACCCGCTTGTGAGCAGAAGTAACCAGACTGCCCTCACGGACCTCTCCCGGCTGGGAATAGGTTACAGTCGCACAATAGGAAACGCGCTTCAAGATAAGAAGAACAACCCTGTACTGACCACAGACCGCCTCTACTACCACCCCCACCCTCCCCTAGGGTAGTGGCCCTAGTAGAGATTTCAGGTTGCTCACTCATTGTCCTGATGATGATCTTAAATCTAGGCCTGGGCGGTAAATTCCGTTCCGCTCGCGGAATTTGGGTAATTTCGCGTTCCGCGGAGAACGCGAAATTGCCAAAAATTCCTACTTAAATCCCTAAAAGATCGAAACGCCGTCAACCCCCACAACAGGAACTTCCTCAATTGTACTCACTTATGCGAAGTTCCTACTCTGTTGTCAATGTGATGTAATGTTTTTAAGTTCACTGCACCTTGTCACATTACGCACCTGTCACTTTATGTGAGCACCTGTTTACTCTGAGTATCATTAACCATACGTGTAAAATAAAATGTTATTTTACACTACATATGCTCCCCTACTACTTTCGTGCTCCCTCAATGATTAATTGTCTAGCCAAAAAACCCTTTTACTCTGTGTCCTTCTCAAGGACCACACTTTTTTTGCATAGGACCCGATTGGGCCAAACTGAACCATTGTTTTCCCTAAACATATGTCGACCCCAGGTTCTCGTAACGGGGTACCCTTGTTCTACTATACTGCCCGCCGGAGTGGGCGGACCAGAAGTGCAGCGCTGGCTCCCGCGGTCACACACGAGGGTGCGGGCTGGACCGGGAGCCAGCCAGGGCAGCCGGGGGTGGGCTCCCCGAGCTGCCATTGGCAACCACTCACCTGGGCGTGCACGGGGTCTGGGTGGGACCGGACCCCCAATGATGGGCCGACGCAGCCGGGGGTGGGCTCCCCGAGCTGCAGTAACAGCTGGGGGTCTGGGTGGGACCGGGCCCCCCATCGAGGGCTGAAGATGTGGTGAGGCCACCATCAGTGCGTTGCGGCTCTCCCCAGAGCAGCGGGGGAGCCGCTGCTATAATATGGGCAGGCAGGAGCCACTCGCCCCATAATGCCTTGCAGGCCCGGACCGGCCTGCAAGGGAAAACAGCCTTTTCTCGACTTGTATTGGCCCCAGGAGGATAGGGTCACCGCGACATGGGTGCCAAGGTGCAGGGGGAGCTGCAGGAGCAACGCAGTCTCCCCCAGCACGAAGATGAAAGTCCCCCCCCAAGTCTCTTGGGTACTGGCAAGAAATATCCCACAAGGGCTCAGCCAGGCGCCAACAGCATCCTATGGCTGGAAATGTTGTTCTTCAGCTGTGGGTGCCTTAGGGACTGTGCCAAGGTGTGAAGGGCTGAGTCGGGATGTCTGGAGAAGGGCATCCCCTGGAGGTGACGAGGTGTAATTGCACCAGAAATGCATCTACTTATGTTATTTCTTTTAGAGGGACTGAAAGTCACACGTATAATGTGAAGTACCTGTGTGAGGTGGAGTCATAAGCAAAGTAGGGTTATGTTGCTGGACACTCCTGCTAGGGTGTCTGGCTGTATCTGCTTAATCCTGTGATTTTAATTGAGATGCCTTTTAGGGGCTTCAATTGCAATGCATTTTAAGTGTTATCAGCTATGAGAAGTACCTCATTTAAAGTGTTGCCCAAACATGTATTCTTGCTACTGCGTTAGGGGAAGAACAGCCCAGACTGTTAGCCACTAAGATGTAGATGAGTACTGTCATTCTAAGGTAATGCGTCAACATGTATTCTTGCTGCTGCGCTTAAGTGAGGAACAACCCAGACTGTTAGCCCTGAATATGTAGGGGTGCATACTGTACGGTCAGTATAAAATGCTCAGTCAGGGTTATGTGTCCCCAGGGCAGGATTACCTATTTTTAATGCTTGTTGAGATGATGGGGTGGGTCGCCACTGGGATGGTGCCAGTTGGCAAGGCCCTCGCTCCAGGTTGTGTCAACCCACTGCATTAGGGGGCAAGATGATGTGCATACATGGGAGTGGTGGTACTAGACCCCACCCGGGTGGAGATGTTATGCAATGTCACAAAGTAATTCCAACAGCTTATGTATATTTGTAAATTGGTGCATAGTATTGAGTAGTGTGTGTGTCTAATAAATGTACTCTTACTTTTATAAAGCAAAGTACAGGCTAGACAATCAATTATTGAGTGTTATTTCTGCATACTTGTAATGGTGATTACTAGCCTACACCACCTCACTTGAGTAAGCATTAGACTGCTCTGCAACGCTACCCTCTGCGAGTCAAGCGCTACAATAGGGTGTTTGGTTCCCAGTGAAGGACAAATGTGACATGTTATTTGTGCAGGCCTCACAGATACTGCCTCGTTTTCCAACCGTCATGGAGACCTGTTTAACCGATAATGACTCTGAATGCTTAGTGGTCCCAGCTTTTAACCAGCTCTGTTCGAACATCAGTAGTAAGCGATTGCATCCCCCAGGTATGCCCGTCACCAAGCCCAGATAGTTTAGTCATGACTGTTCCGAGGCTAATCACCAATTGCGTAAACCCCTTACAGTTACCCCTAGAAATCCCGTGGAAGTGGCAAACCAACATAAGGAATATAGGGGCATATTATCAAGAACGGCGTTAAAAATTATCGCCGGTTTAGCGGCAGAAAACTGCCGCTAAAGCGGCGATAATGGGCTTGATAATATGCCCTTGAGAATTCCAATAGAAGCCCATGTTGACACCAGAACATGGGCTTCTATTGGAATTCTATAGGGCATATTATCAAGCCCATTATCGCCGCTTTACCGGCAGTTTTCTGCCGCTAAACCGGCGATAATTTTAACGCCGTTCTTGATAATATGCCCCATTAGGAGGCTACTACCAGGAGAAAGCAGGAAGTGCTGTAACATCAATGGGATACTTTGACATTGTCAGCAGTAATGAAGATTGGTAAACTTTTCTGGAAGGCTGTATCTGACATGAAATGTCTGAGCCAAGTAGCTAAAGGAATCTGGGAGGCTCACTTCACTGAAATTTATGCAGCTACTGAAGCCCCAAATTCCCCGGATGAGCAGTATGTCCTCAGGGAGTTTCAGGTATCCCTGAGTGAGGTGGCAGATGCTATTGGGCAAAGCATAGGGAACAATGCTCCAGGCCCAGATGGAGTCCCAATTGACTTAATTAATCCCAGTACTGAGTTTTGAGCACCCTTATTGGTAAATGGTTTTAATGGTTTGTCCCGTTCCCCATTACCCAGCTCATGGTCAACTTCCCTCATAGTGCTGATTTTTTAAAAAGGGGACCGTGCCAAGCCTAGTTGCTATAGGCCCCTCTCTCTAATTGATACCACAGTAAAGATCCTTGAGAGGGTATTATATAACAGAATTAGAGAGTGGGCAGAAGAAAAATCCATTTTGTACCCGTGACTAAATGGCTTCAGGAATCGAGTTGGAACCATTGAACAGTGTCTAAATTTAAGCCTCATCATTGGGAAATATACTGTTTCTAAACAATCGCCTCTATACTTGGCTTTTATGGATTTGACCTCAGTGTTTGATTGCATTAATCGCTCAATGCTGTGGTCAAATCTTCTCGCACAGGGGCTGGATGAAACATTAGTGTACTTCATTGCGTATTTGCACAGGGAAATGAAGGCCAGGTTCCGATTAACTGCAGGTGGAGAGGTCATGTCAGATATAGGTGTCTTTCATGGAGTAAGACAAAGATGTGTTTTAGTGCCACTTTTATTTATTTGGTATATTAATAATCTCCATCCGTTTTTAGTAAATATCACACCAGATGTACCAAAAATGAAAGGCTCCACATTACCATCACTTCTGTACGCGGACAATGCGGTCTTGATGGCACGCACACCGAGAGCCATGAGGCCTTTAGTTCAAGGCTTTGTGGATTTTATAGGTTTACTTGACCTGCAGACCAATTTTACTAAATCATATATTATGGCCTGTGGCCCTAAGAAGCTTTGTGTATCTACCCTTTTAATAGGCGACAGATCCTTGAACTGCACTTGTACTTTCTCATATTTGTGCGTTACATTCGCTGCCACCAACTCTTGGGCTCTACATATTGCACTTAGTCGGACAAAATTTACAAAGGCAATTGGCACTTTATCAAGTCTCCCTCAAACTTAGGGTAGGGGTGCTATACTGCCCCTACTACAAATTTATAAAACTCAATGCGCTCCCACTGCAACATATGGGGACGAAGTTTGAGCCAAACATAAATGCAACATTATTCAGACTGAAGAAAACAGGTTCTGTAGAAAGGTGTTAATGCCACCCATCTCGTCCTCCCATCTAATTTGTCTTAGTGAACTGGGCATTTCATATATAGAAGATTATATTAGAGCTCGCACACCATTATTATGGCTAGCTGCCCAGAAAGCCAAGGAGCCGACTCTCACTAAAGATATCAATACAGGCTGCCTTAGTTGTGACAAAGGTCTTAAGATCCCTTGGCTTGCCAGCGTGGAAATAGTCTGCGCTCAGTTAATTTGCGACAGGTCTTCTCTGATCCGAGAGGCATCTTAGTATTACCAATAGACAGTTATGGCAGGCTTTGAATGACTTAGCTATCACACTGAGAGACGGAAAACAAGTGTTGCCGCCTACATAGAATCTGTATCGCTTTCCAGATAGGGTTATACATGATCAGGACAACAGGGTGCTGTGAACGGAGTCTATTGTTCCGGTATAGAGCTGGTACAATGAAAGATTAATTATGTTTCCCATTGGGATTTAACGCTAACCTTGAGTTCTTGCCATGCCCCTGTGATGGGAATTCCGGTCAAACAATGATGCCTTTAAAATTCTTTTGTTGATTTAATGTAATTTATACTAGGCTTTTTCTGATTCCCCTTATGAGGAAACGAGGTATTAATAATGACAGAGAAGCTTCAAACGTTCTTTTTCAATTAATGGACAAAGATGTGATAATCCATGTAGGTGCTTTTCTGAGAGCGGCGGCTAGAGCTTGTGACTCTATGAACACTGACTCAATTTGTTGTCATTACTGGAATACTACCCTGAAATGGTCTTCGGTGAAATGAATTCTTAACTGTTTTATAGTTTTTATTTATCTTATTTTATTTTAGTGTATTTTATTGAACATGCTTGCACTTTTATGGATACCTCCAGTATTCGAATAAAGTTTGCAATTGAATTGAATATTGCCAGTGAATAACATGTAGGACATGTAAACAAAAATTATTTAATTTTAAACAACATCATATATACTTTATAATTATATGTATAAAATTAAAAACATATTTTCTTTAAGGGGTTTTGGTACTTCTTCACTCTATGATTGATGAGTTCCATGAATTGATAAGATGATATTAAGAAAAGTTGTAATGGGATACCATAAAGGTTCTCCTTTTATTAAAAGAGAAACCTTATGGTCTCCCATCACAACTTTTCTTAATTCTTAATTTTTGCTATTGCAAGTGATTTAGGTTAAATATAAGAGACAATACCAGAGGACTACACTATATTGAGGATTGAAAAATTAACTTAATTTGATTCCATTCTTTGGTCCAAAATTCATAGATACGTGGGAATGTTAACAACCTATATTTGAGACCCACAGAGCTTTGTTTACATCTCCAGCAAATGTAATGTTGCAATAAGTTTATTTTAGCCAGTGACTGAGGAGTAAACAACAATCAATTACACATTAAAATTAAAGTTTGAGTTCCACTATCTATAAGTTATGTTTCATGAGTGTTTGCCCATATTTTGTCTCATATATCAGTTGACCAACTGAAATTCAAGTTTTGTTACCATTTCAGTTCAATTTTTAATTTTAGTCTGTGAGTACTGGGAGATTTAAAAACAATTGTTGACATGAAACACCCTAGGTCAAAATATTCATTAAGTTTTACCCAATAATGTAAGGGAATTCTGTATTTTTCATTTGTGAATAAGCACAAAAATAACTGGATATAATTATTTGCAATTATTTTCAAATGAAAATTTGAATTTAATTTCGAATTCTGGAAAAGGGACAATAATGTGGTTCAATTTAATGTTCTAAACCCATATTACAATTTTTTCTCCATGTGCGGTAGCAAATTGTTCTATTATTTAATTTAATGCTTTTGTTTTACTATATATTTAGATTTAAACGATCAAATTTATTCTGAATAGCGTGAATAATTATAGGTTGCAAGAGCTTATAGACATTTGCAAGAATTGGTGTCGACATAGAGTGGGAACTAATTATTGAGCTGACTAAATGTGGAGGCATATTGCATATTATCTGAGCAATTACTTTGTCTATTGCCCAACAGTAAAGATGTTGGAGCACAAAGATTGGAGGCACATATATATTCACTTTAAAAGGTAGAACATAAACTGTGGTTTTCATGTGAATTTCCAGCAACCTCTGACTTATAGACCAGATTGTTACTGTATATTGAAGAGTTTAAGTCAGCCTATCCTTGGATCAGCCAAGAGGGTGAGAATGTCTCTCCTGAATACCTCTCAGGCCCGCATTATAGTGAGATTAAAAAGAGGAAAAGTGAGGTCAGTAGCTAGACAGAGAGCTTTTATGGTAAGACTAGAGATCCTGCATTGCTCAGTGTATAGATCTAACAGCTGATTTATATGCTATCCTTCAAAATTCCCAAGCTCCAGCTCTTAGGAAGAAAGGGAATAGTTTAAAAATGGAAGAAAAGAGGGTCATGAAGGAGGAACATCTCACTCTATTAAGCTCTTATAGGAGCCATTCTTCTACATATGCACACACACATACACACACACATAAGTCTAAAGACGTGCTATAAATATTCTGTACACAAATTGAAGTTGTACTACCACATCATGTAGTCGGTTAGTAGCCTTTGGAAATATTTATATCAAGAGTAAGAAGTGCCTGCTCATATTTATATGGGAGAGAAACAGTCCTTAGATGAAAAATGCTTCAGGTAAATCAAAATATTAGGAAGAGCTACAAGTGCATGTAGACTCTATAATAAGTCCCAGAGCCTTTTTTAAAGGCATGGACAAAGTGGGCAAATTCACAGGGTACCCATCTTCTAAGCCCCCCTACCTCATTAAGTGATATTTCTCTTTCTCACTTCCGTCTTTTTCTCTAGCCTAAAATCTCTTTCTCTCTCTCTCTCTCTGTCTGCCTCAACCTTTAACTTGGCCTCTCTCTACCTACATCTAACTTACCCATCTCTATCTTTATATCTCTTGCTCTCTTTCTCTACTGACCTATCCCTTACTCTATCATCCCCTTCTCCTTAAATGACACATAATGTTTACATCTCTCTCTGCATCTCTGAATACCTTCGTTTAACTTGCTTTTCACCTCACCTCTCTCTGTCTACTTACTTCTCTTTGCCTATAACCTCCCTTTCTACTTCATCTTTATCTACTTAAGCTCTCTCGACATCTCTCAATCTTTTTGTACTTCATCTCTCTCTACCCAACCTATTATTAAATCCCCAACCATCTCTCTACCTCACTTCTCTTCTTACCCTTCTCTCTTAATGCCTTTATTTTACCACTCACTGCCATCCTCTACCTCTTTGTTTGCTTCACCTGCATTTCTGTCTCCTATCTTTCACCTTACTTCACCTCACCTCATCTACCTTATCCCTCACTCTTTCTCACTCTTTGGGCCTCCTTAGTATTGCGGTTGGGCCGCCACCGACAGGCCGTCGGTGGCAGTCTGACCGACATCCAGAAGAGCGGTCCTACTGCTGCATTTAGGATGCGGTCAGTTGTACCACATCGGTCGGAGAGACCAACCAACTCTTCCGATGGGCTAAAGGAGCTTGTTGGGCTGTTGGTCAGATCATATTCCCTACAATAGGGGCGGTGACTGCGCAGGCACCACCATAGGGGTTGCAATGTCCCTTTCCAACAGCCTTTCCATGGCGTTCTGACTGTCATGGAAAGGCTGTCGGAAAGGGACTTTGGGGGCCCCTAGCACGGCCTCCATCTCCGTGGGCCTCCGTTATGAAGCCCGGGGTGCGTCTGTGGTGCCCCCCAAACATCTATACCCTGTGTGCCAGGCACCACATGGTGCCTGGCACATGGTGCATGGATGTTTAAAAACATCCCTTTTTCCATTGCGGCATGTGCTGCAGCCCTTTTCGGGCCGTGGCACAAGCCACAATGGAAAAAGCCATGAATCTGACCTCCTACACGGCGGTTGCATCATAATTTGGTAGGTGGGACCTCCAACTATTTGTCAGTCGGTCCCCATCCCGCTGCAATGGCGGTCGGATGCTCATCTGACCGCCATCATAATCAGGATCTTTATACCTACCTCGCCATCCTATGTACTTACTCCTCTTTCTCAGTTCTCACTACCTCGCCTCTGAATACCTCACTTCTCAACCTCATGTATCTCCCTACCTCTCTGCCTATCTCTAAATTTCTCTCTATCTCTTTCTCTATCTCACCATTCCTGACTTCACATTCTCCCTGAATCTTATTCTTTTTCTACCTCACCCCTCTTTCTACCATACCATTCTATCATACATCTCTCTCTCTATCTCCTTACCTCTTTACCTCATCCTTCTCTAGCCTTTTCTCTGACTATCTAACCTCTCAACTTACTGCAATATTTGTCTGCACCTCACCTCTCCACCTCCCCTCACTTTCAGTCTCTGTTCCCTCTAGCTTACCTCTCTTTGTGCCTAAGTTCTTCCTTTCTACCTCTCCTTCTCTACCTCTTTTTCTATCAGTAACTCTTCTACCTATCTCTCTTTATCTGTGCCTCCTCTTCTATTTCAATTCACCTTCTATGCCTCATTGCTCTCTCTACCCCTCTCTTTATAAATCTCTCTATTTTGAACTTGACCCTCTCTCCAGGGTCAACCCAAACAATTTGCCTCCTACTTTTTCTGAATTCGTTTTGTTGGCCTTTTGGTGGACTAAAGTAGACTTTTGTATAGAAACAGGAGAGGGGGATGAGACAGGACAATAGAATAAAGAATAATATTATCCGATTTAATCTGTTCAATGGTGAAAATTCTAAGAGAGCTGCTTTTATTTCAATAAGTGCAACAATAATGCCAGTTGGGAAGGGGGATATATTTATAAGCATTAAATTGCTTCATTTAAAGCTACAATTTCAAGCACTTTGTCCATATGTCTTAGTTTCATATTATGCACTAGCCCACTAAACATCCACTTAGGGCCTGATTATGAATTTAGAGGTGTGAGAGTGGGGAGCACGCCACTGCCCCGCTCCCACACCACCAAAACTCACCGCCGGCCGCCCACCAGATTACGAGTTTTCTCGTGGTCTGGCGGGGGGTCCATCATGGCATCCCCGCGGAGGTGCCTATTAAAAAGGCATCGCAATGGGAATGCCAAAGCCATTCCTGCACGGCATGGACTGTGCAATCCATGCCGGCCAGGAAAGGTGGTGCATGCAGACTGGGGGCACACCATGTTCCCCCCCTGTATGCATCCTCAGGCCTTGAGGGAACAGGTGGCCCTATAAGGCCCCCTTAGCTTCCTCACCAAAACAGGTTTCATGGCGAGCTCACCGCAATGAAATGAGCTCGCCATGAAACCTGTGGCAGTGAGAAAACAAGTAATATGCCTGGCGGTGCTTCATATTGGGACCCTCAGACCGCCGCACCACCGCCAGGGAACATGGATCCCTGGCAGTTGTGGCGGTGCTATGGTCGTCCGTCTGCCGCAGTTGTAATAAGGCGGTCGTCCCACTGGTGCGGTGGTCCCCGGCCGCCACTGCACCTCCACCGCAAGTTTGGCGGTTAGGCCCAAAGTCACTATTCCCTGGGTTTACATACAATGGGAGGACCAGACTGGGTAGACACTGAATGCTATGTAAAATGGTGAGTTTACAAAACAAAAAATGCGATCCAGGCACCAAAACAAACAGTTTTATCCATCATTATTGAAACGTTCTTAGGAAATATTTGGCTAGTCAATATTGGGCACATTGAGCTATTGGATGTTTCTGTGGGCCCCGTTACTGAAAGATTAAGCTGTAATTCAGTATTGTTTGGCATCATGAGAGCTTGATTTACCTGAAAATCGGTAATAAATTCAAAATATTTCTGTACAGGGTACCTGAAAATATGTCTTGCCGAAGGCCACAAAAATGCTTAAGTGGCAATGACTTCCTCATGTATTAAATATAGCATTTACTAAACAGGTAGAATCTGCATAAATGCATGTGCGGTAGAAAAACAAAATGTTCCTTCCAGCATTTTGTGATGTGTTTATGAAGACAGCTAAGGTTTCGAAACAACTTGCTGTGCTCATGCCGCTCATATCGCTGAGGTATCCCTTTGCTCTAAGTGGATGCCACATGTATTATGATAATATCCCTAAATGATACATAACCATCCTTTTTAGGGTACTCTTTGCAGAAAAGCATTTTGTGCCACATGGTTTGGTTTACTGTGAGCATTACTCGTGATTGTTACAAACTCTTACCAATGAATGACAAATTTACATATACATCATGTCAGCCGGCAATATTTTGCAGCCTTAATTGCTTTTGCTCCAGGCATTGTGTGTCAAAATAGAGTGTTTTACTTCCTATGAGTTGCTCTGCTTTTTTCCCGCAGTGAAATTACTCTGTAATTTGTCTGTTTTCTTTCTAATGCATTGTCCATTAAGTCATTTAATAATTTATTGCGAGAAGTGTATTATAAAATCATGAAAAATAATGTATTCTTTCTTGGGGCATTTCTGTTGTTTTAGAAAACAAAAAGTCTTAAACATATTAATGTGAAACATTTTCCAACATATTTTCCCTACATAATCTGTTTCTGCATTTCATATATTTCATTCGGTCAGGATTGGTTGTTATTTAGCATTGAAAAACCAACTGTATGGAGGATGTCTTAACGGATTTCTGTATATATTCTTCCATTTTCATTTTCCATTTCTTCTCTTGCTCCTCGCTCTTTCTGCCTCCTCTTTCTTTTTTCCATTTCTTGATCTTTCCTTGTCTCTCTCACATTGTTTTATG
Organism: Calotriton arnoldi; assembly: GCA_963921515.1. Classification (NCBI taxonomy): domain Eukaryota; kingdom Metazoa; phylum Chordata; class Amphibia; order Caudata; family Salamandridae; genus Calotriton; species Calotriton arnoldi. The sequence goes on from CAWUFW010006536.1 coordinate 218,915, forward strand.
TCTCTCTCATGCTTTCTCTCCACTGATTTTTCCTTTGTTTTGTTATACACTGTTCTCTCCATAATCTTCTTTGTTTATTTACTTTTTCTCTTTGTTTTGTCCTTGTCTATCCCATCTTACTTTTTTCTCACTTGCTCCCTCTCCTACCTTGGCAGTGTGTCCCATAGGCTTATGTTAGATGGTTTTGAGGACATAAAGTCTGTGTGTTGCACTCTCACTCACACTTACAGCTCATTACCCTCTCTCACATCCCATTGCCTCTCAGACACACTCTCTGGGGACTCTCTCTGGTTTACAGGACTGTTAATGGATTTAAAAATGAAAAGTGTTATGATCAAATTTTAAATAAACAAATTCTTAGAACAGTTTGGGGTAATTCACCTACTTCTTACTGAATAACATGACATTGTAGGGGTGGTGACCCTGACAACAGCAAAGTACCTTGTGAAACTTTTACCGTTTTGATTTACACCAGATTAATTTGTAGCACAGCCTTCTATGGCACCTTACATTTGATGCTTTAACCATGCTTACTACTGTTTTTATGCACTCCTTGCCTGACTACATTCAGGTGAAGTTGCTGTTGTGTGGCTTTTCATAGCTGCCAAATGTCCCCACAGCAAATGTCTCACTTTAAGTCAGTCCTGACCTTTTAAAAGACATTAGATTGTATTCTGGGACTTGACATTTTGCTGTTAACATTGTAACAATGGGCTCAAACCCCCACGAATAAAGTGCAGTTGGGAAAAAAGCCAAGATTAGCTGAAGGTATCACACACAACCATAGGACACCTTGCACCTATGAGTTTCGTTTGTATGTGGAAAGTATTGTGTCATGCTTTCACCACTATCCCAAGTGCAGGTACCTGTCACTACACCTTGCATTGTACGTTTAAAGACTAAGGTGGTTGTTAGGAGGCATGCTATCAATACTGACTTGTTAAAAAAGGAGGCTGTTGGGTTTTAGCCATTCTGTGTCTGTGGGTAGATGTGATAGTACATTTTGTCCAAGATTCTTAAGAGCCAGCCATTTCAACAATTAGTGAAAAAGAAATACTGCAAAAAGATCAAATATGATTTTAATATTCCCAGATTCTCTACAGTGTATAAAATATTTATATCAGATCTAAAACACACTTCTAAACCCCATACCTTAATCCAGGCACACAGAACTGGAAACAAAAGGAAGAAGAAACAGTACTTTAGTGACATCCCTGTCGGAGGGATGGTCGGAAGCAGAAGCGAGGAGGCCGTATGGGGTCAATATTGAAAGGTTTATTGAAAATAAGTATCACAGTTTGCCATAAAAATAAAAAGGAATATAACATCCAGCCGAACAGCAGGTGAGTTGGAGTGGATCTGTTGGGCACTGAGGCAGGAAGTATGAAGCCTTTCCAGGGGGCTTGATTGAAGGTCTTTCTTCTATGATGGTCGGGAAACCTGTTACGGGTTTCTTGGGTTCTGTCGGGGTCCCGGAATATGCTCCGAAATAAACAAAAAAAAAGCAGCGGTTAATAGGATGTCCTGTTTAGAACTTGGCCACCGTCACCATACCACGTGCAAAAGGAAGGGGAAAAATAATGTGCGATCAATTGTGAGGATTTCTTTAGGAGGGTTTGCGAGGAGGGCATAAGGACTTTACTCTAAGGTATAGGGCAGTATGTTACAACAAGAGCAGGGATGGAAGGTGGGAGAAAACCGGGCTTCACTACTTCAAAGCCATCTTTAATACTCCCAGCTGCCCGTTATATCCCCTCAATGCTCTCAGCCCGTCCGTTTTAACCACCGCCCCCCTCCTTGGTTCCCCTGTCCGTCACGTACCGCTAGGAGCCACAACTCTCCTGAGTTGTGGCGGCTCGCTCGTCCTCCGGGATCCACCACTCTTCAGTCCACGTCTCTGGAACCTCTTCTTCGGTCTCTCCTCCTACGGCGTCCGCGTTGCTCCTGAACAGCGTCTCGGTCTCTCGGAAGTCTGTTCTCGGATTCTCCTCCGCTGACACACCTGACGTCGCGTCTCCTCCCTTTTTCTGCTGGACTTGACCTCCCGTTGGGGCTCCTGATTGGTTGACGTGGACTTCCGCCCCACCTTCCTTGGAACTGACTACATCCGGGTCACTTCCGGCACTCTGCGTGAGGAGGTAAAAAGTCATCTATTATTGTTGTCGTTCCGGGTGTTTCCTCCTCTTCATTACGGTAGGGAATCCACGTTGGATACTTCAGGATGTCACTAGTGGGGGTGGGTTTGCCCCCGGGGACTCCCTCTCATTCCCCTTCCCTAACTTTCTTGTATACAAGAAAAGGTTCACAGGGATACCTTGACATAAAATCTGCATTGACGTTTTCTTTTCCCTTCCGGTGATGTATGGTAAATCTAAAAGGTTGAAGGGCAAGGAACCACCTCAGGATTCTTTGATTGTGTCCTTTGTTACGAGAAAGCCATTCGAGGGGAGCATGGTCAGTATACAGTAAGAACTCTCTCCCGTCTAGATAGTAACGTAGGGCCTCTACAGCCCATTTAATGGCTAAGGCCTCTTTCTCGATAACTGCATATCGGGTTTCTCTCGGGAACAATTTCCAACTAATAAAGATAATGGGGTGTTCTTGCCCTGCCTCATCTTCCTGGGCTAACACTGCGCCCATACCATGGTCAGATGTGTCTGTTTGTAGTATAAACGGTTTCTCATAATCAGGATTGGTAAGAAGAGGTTTGGAAGTGATTATCTGTTTCAATCGTTGAAATGCGTCTAGTGCTAGGGGGGGGGGGTTTCAAACACCTCTCAGTTTGAATGGGTTTCTTTAACAAGTCAGTTAAGGGGGTGGCTATTTCTGAAAAACAAGGGATGAACCGCCTGTAATAACCGAGCAGACCTAAAAAGGCTCTGAGGTCTCGCTTGGTTTTGGGAAAGGGGAATTGTGCTATTGTTGCGACTTTTTCTTCCTGAGGTCTCATGCACCCCCCTCCCAAGAGGAACCCTAAGTACTTCACGGATTTGGCTGCCAAGTGACTTTTGGCGGGGTTGATGGTTAATCCGGCGTCTTTTAAAGACTGGACAACCTGCGTTATATGATGAAGGTGCTCTTCCCAGGAGTTACTGTAGATGATGATGTCATCTAAGTAAGCGGCGGCGTAGTTGTGGTGAGGTTGTAGGATTTTATTCATAAGCCGCTGAAAAGTTGCTGGAGCACCATGTAACCCAAAGGGCAAGACTCTGAAGTGATACAATCCTTTAGGTGTACAAAAGGCTGTTTTATCCCGGTCCTGATGTCTCAATGGTACCTGCCAGTATCCTTTGCACAAATCAAGTGTACTGAAGTACTGGGCTTTCCCGAGTCTTTCTACCATTTCGTCGACTCTAGGGAGGGGGTAAGCATCAAACTGCGAAATCTTATTCAGCTCCCTAAAGTCGATACAGAAGCGTATAGACCCATCAGGTTTGGGTACTAGGACTACAGGCGAACACCATTCGCTTTTGGACGGTTCAATTATGCCCAACTGGAGCATTTGAAGGACTTCTTGGTCAATGGCCTCTCTTCTGGCTTCGGGTATACGGTAGGGTTTCAACCGTACCGTTTTCCTGAGGGGCGTGTGGATCTCATGTTCCACTAAGGTTGTTTTACCAGGTATCAGGGAGAACACTTCTTCTAGTGGGGCTAAGGTTTCTCTTAACTCTTGCTTGAGGTTTTCTGACAGGTCTGTATTTATACTTTGTTCTATCAGGGAACTTGGTGAATGTGCCATCAGTACAGGGGTAGGTCCTTCCCATTTCTTTAATAGATTAATATGGAAAATCTGTGTGGAGTTCCCTGTGGGGTCCATTTCAAGCTTATAGGTAACGGGTGTTACCTTATCCACTATTTTAAAGGGACCTTGCCATTGACTGAGTAGTTTATGTTCAGAAGAAGGACGTAACAAGAGAACCTGATCCCCTATTTCCAAGGTTCGCTCTTGGGTGGTCTTGTCGTACTGTTTCTTTTGTGCTATTTGTGATTGTTCCAGGTTTGTGCGTACAACCTCCCGTACCTGATTCAAATGTGACTTAAGACCAACCACATAGTCCAACAGAGGCTTAGAGGTATCTGTTTCCTCTTCCCACTCCTCCCTGGCCATATCCATAAGGGTACGGGGAGGCCTTCCATATAACAGCTCAAAAGAGGAATATCCCAGACTTTTTTGTTGGCTACACCTGATAGCAAAAAGAGCTAGGGGAAGCATATCCTCCCATTTACGGGCTTCAAGGTTTAACAACTTCTTTAAGGTGGTTTTTAGGGTGGCGTTATAGCGTTCTACCAACCCATCAGTTTGAGGGTGGTAGGCTGCGGTACGAATCTGTTTGATGTGTAACTGTTGACATACCTGCCTCATAAGCCTAGAAGTAAAGGGAGTACCCTGGTCAGTGAGTATTTCCTTTGGAAATCCCACTCGGGCAAAGATATTGATCATGGCTTTTGCGACCTGGGTGGTATTGGGTTGTCTCAGGGCCACAGCCTCTGTAAACCTTGTAGCATAATCTACTAGCACGAGGACATAGCGACACCCGCTTCGGGAGGGTAGAAGGGGCCCTATAATATCCATTCCTACCCTTGAGAAAGGAATGTCGATGACCGGTAAGGGTTTTAGGGGTACTCTGGGTGGAATATATTGACTGGTTTTTTGGCACACCGTGCATTCTCTACAGTACTTCCTGACTTGGTGGTAGATACCTGGCCAGTAAAACCGTTCTAATATGGCTTTTTCAGTTTTCTCCCCACCAAAATGACCTCCCAATAAGTGGCTATGGGCCAGGTAAAGGACCTTTTCTCGGAAGGGTACTGGGACTAAAAGTTGTGTAGGGAGTGTTTTCCCTCCTTTTTGGTATAATAACCCTTTGTAAGTGAAGAACTGGGGACCTACTTGAAGTGGGTCTTCCTGCTCGTGGGCCTGCCTCCAGGCTTCTTGCAAGGTATTGTCCTCTCTGTGAGCCGAGCGGAAATTCCTATCATGTTCCCATAGGGTGGGCTCAGTGTTTATCATAAGGACAGGCTTTCCCTTCTTTTTTTCTCTTCTCCTTTGTTGTTTGCTTTTTCTGTCTTTTCCTGGTTCCCAGCCGGGATTGGATACTGAAAAGAACGGTGGTTCTTCTCTCCACTCCTTCCTTTCTTTCTCTGGGTCTACCAATAGGGTATTGATGTGGGGATAGTCAGTTCCTAGGATCACGGGTTCAGGTAGATGGGGAAGAAGACCGACTCACATCTTCACTGGGATCTGGGCTGGTTGATGTTGTATAGCGACATCAGTCATGGGGTACATCTTACTATCACCATGTATACACTGGATGTTTACCACTCCCGTAGTGGTGGGTGGTCCTCCAGGGACAACTTGGGGCCTCACAAGGGTTTGTCGGCTTCCTGTATCCACCAGGGCGTCCCTGGGTTCCCCATTTATGGCTAGTTGTCGGTGGAACGGCCGAGGCTCGTCGTCTAGGCCACAATACAGAACCCGGGTATATCCGACCTCCATGGGTTCTTCTTTTTGGGGGCACACCCGTGCTATATGGCCAAAAGCCCCACAATGGAAACACTGTGGCCCCAACGGAACGGTGGGTCTAGGAATGGGTGGTAAAGGGTTAGGTATAACCCTGGGCATAATACTTTGCTACGCTCACGAAGCATGCAAAGTTTGTGCTACTACGCACTACGCAAATTGCACGTAGCAGAGTGAATAACTGTACTAATAAACGTAGCGTAGCAGGAGTATAATAAACTCCTTCAAATGCTTTGATAAAGCAATTTTTTATGCTAAAAAGCATATAACCAATTCACAAAAATGAATGTTGACAATAAAATATCAAGCAATGAGAGAGGTGATGATTTTGGAGTCCCCCTAACCTAGGGGAGGACCAAGCAGATGCCTTGAACACAAAAAGCATATCATGTGAACGATTCAATGGTGGTCCCTTCCTCCTAGGACCACCCCAAGCACAGTTATGGGCAAAAATACAATCCCAACCAAAGGCCCTGCAAAGCATTATGGGACGAGATTAGCAGTGGGCAGTGAATATTATAGTGTCCAATATCAAAATAATTCTACAAAGAGCTGCAGTTCAACTAGTCGTCACTGGGTGTCGTCCCTCAAGAGTGAAATGCAAAAGTATTGAAAACCTTTCATGAAGCTTTTGCATTTGACTCGTGAGGGACGACACCCAGTGACGACTAGTTGAACTGCAGCTCTTTGTAGAATTATTTTGATATTGGACACTATAATATTCACTGCCCACTGCTAATCTCGTCCCATAATGCTTTGCAGGGCCTTTGGTTGGGATTGTATTTTGCCCATAACTGTGCTTGGGGTGGTCCTAAGAGGATGGGACCACCACCTAATCATTCAATAAGATGTGCTTTTTGTTTTCAAGACATCTGCTTGGTTCTCTCCCTAAGTTAGCGAGGATACCAAAATCATCACCTCTCTCACTGCTTTTGTTTTCACTTTAGTGAAATGACTATATGCAATTTTAGCATATAAAGACAGAGATATTTATTTTATCTTAACTTGCACTGTACAAGTTTGCTTTTGGTAATTATTGTACAGTGCAGTGAGTCAAGCACACAGCTAGCACTACGCCCAGGCTTAATAATAATAACAAACTCCTTCAAATGCTTTGATAAAGCAATTTTTTATGCTAAAAAGCATATAACCAATTCACAAAAATGAATTTTGACATATCAAGCAATGAGAGAGGTGATGATTTTGGAGTCCCCCTAACCTAGGGGGAGGACCAAGCAGATGCCTTGAACACAAAAAGCATATCATGTGAACGATTCAATGGTGGTCCCTTCCTCCTAGGACCACCCCAAGCACAGTTATGGGCAAAAATACAATCCCAACCAAAGGCCCTGCAAAGCATTATGGGACGAGATTAGCAGTGGGCAGTGAATATTATAGTGTCCAATATCAAAATAATTCTACAAAGAGTTGCAGTTCAACTAGTCGTCACTGGGTGTCGTCCCTCACGAGTCAAATGCAAAAGCTTCATGAAAGGTTTTCAATACTTTTGCATTTCACTCTTGAGGGACGACACCCAGTGACGACTAGTTGACTGCAGCTCTTTGTAGAATTATTTTGATATTGAACACTATAATATTCACTGCCCACTGCTAATCTCGTCCCTAATGCTTTGCAGAGCCTTAGTTGAGATGTATTTTGCCCATAACTGTGCTTGAGGTGGTCCTAGGAGGAATCGTTCAATAAGATGTGCTTTTTGTTTTCAAGACATCTGCTTGGTTATTGGTTCTCTCCTAAGTTAGTGAGGATACCAAAATCATCACCTCTCTCACTGCTTGTTAACTTTTGTTTTCACTTTAGTGAAATGACTATATGCATTTTTAGCATATAAAGACAGAGATATTTATTTTATCTTAACTTGCACTGTACAAGTTTGCTTTTGGTAATTATTGTACAGTGCAGTCAAGCACACAGCTACGCACTACGCAATTTGCATAGCTACGTGTAGTTGAAGCTGTACTTCACGTAGCTACGTGAAGTGCTACTACGCAAACTACGCCCGGGCTTAGTTAGGTACCATAGTTATAGTTTCGGTTTTGCGAGGGTATAGGGATGATCGGGGAGGCCTCACAGGTGGATGACTAGGATGCTTCCAGGTGCCTTCAACTTTTCCCCTCTGCAGTTCCTGAGCCCTAAAGTAGGCCACTGCAACCTCTACTGCTTTGTCTAGGGATAAGTCAGTGTGTTGACGGACCCACCTTTGGATCAGCGGATGTAAGGAGGTGAGGAACTGTTCGAGGTATATCTTCTCTAGGATGGCTTCTTTGGAGGTAGTTAAAGGCTTCAACCACCGATCGGCCGTATCTTTTATGTGGCGGTAACAAAGAGCCCGGGGATTCTCTTGAGGACCTTCTTTAATGTGACGGAGACGCATTCTATATGTTTCTTTGTCTATACCCATTCTTTCTAAGATGCAACGTTTAATGTCAGGATACGGAGTGGTTCCGAGGGGATTTGCGGCCTGATAGGCAGCTTGTAGGTCCCCACTTAGCAGAGGTCCAAGATACTGCCCCCACCTGTCTTCTGGCCATTGGGCAGCCCTGGCCATCCTCTCGAAATTAGCGAGAAAAAAATCCGGATCTTCTCCTTGTACGTATTTCTGTACTACTACTGAGGGAGGGGCAGTGTAACCCCGGGGCTGTCCGAGTGCTTCTGCCAGTTTTCCCATGGTGGTTTCTTGGGTTTGACCTTGGCCAGTAATGGTTTTGTGCAGGGCTTCCCTCTCTGATTCTGTGGTTTCTAAGAACCGGGCCATGATCTTCTCAAGGCGGTCTTGTCCTTCCGCCATCTTCTTCACTGCGGCCTCCATTTCCTCCGATCCCACTTCTGACACCAAATGTCAGAGGGATGGTCGGAAGCAGAAGCGAGGAGGCCGTATGGGGTCAATATTGAAAGGTTTATTGAAAATAAGTATCACAGTTTGTCATAAAAATAAAAGGAATATAACATCCAGCCGAACAGCAGGTGAGTTGGAGTGGATCTGTTGGGCACTGAGGCAGGAAGTATGAAGCCTTTCCAGGGGGCTTGTTTGAAGGTCTTTCTTCTATGATGGTCGGGAAACCTGTTACGGGTTTCTTGGGTTCTGTCGGGGTCCCGGAATATGCTCCGAAATAAACAAAAAAAAGGCAGCGGTTAATAGGATGTCCTGTTTAGAACTTGGCCACCGTCACCATACCACGTGCAAAAGGAAGGGGAAAAATAATGTGCGATCAATTGTGAGGATTTCTTTAGGAGGGTTTGCGAGGAGGGCGTAAGGACTTTACTCTAAGGTATAGGGCAGTATGTTACAACGAGGGCAGGGATGGAAGGTGGGAGAAAACCGGGCTTCACTACTTCAAAGCCATCTTTAATACTCCCAGCCGCCTGTTATATCCCCTCAATGCTCTCAGCCCGTCCGTTTTAACCACCGCCCCCCCTCCTTGGTTCCCCTGTCCGTCACGTACCGCTAAGGAGCCACAACTCTCCTGAGTTGTGGCGGCTCGCTCGTCCTCCGGGATCCACCACTCTTCAGTCCACGTCTCTGGAACCTCTTCTTCGGTCTCTCCTCCTACGGCGTCCGCGTTGCTCCTGAACAGCGTCTCGGTCTCTCGGAAGTCTGTTCTCGGATTCTCCTCCGCTGACACACCTGACGTCGCGTCTCCTCCCTTTTTCTGCTGGACTTGACCTCCCATTGGGGCTCCTGATTGGTTGACGTGGACTTCCGCCCCGCCTTCCTTGGAACTGACTACATCCGGGTCACTTCCGGCACTCTGTGTGAGGAGGCAAAAAGTCATCTATTATTGTCGTCGTTCCGGGTGTTTCCTCCTCTTCATTACGGTAGGGAATCCACGTTGGATACTTCAGGATGTCACTAGTGGGGGTGGGTTTGCCCCCGGGGACTCCCTCACAATCCCTAAACAACAAAACTCAAGCAGAATAATCATAGACCAGTTTTTGTGGGTTTTTTACTTTGTTTATTCATGTTACATTATGTTGGCTCCTTCAGGAAGAAATAAAAATGACTCATTCGCTCTCACTTTCCTGTTTTTTGAATGTCATTTCAGTTTGTGGTTGTGCAGGTGCATTTATGTTTACACTAATGAGGGCTGTTTTCCTTTCAGTGGGGTTTTTATTAGTTATGGTAGGTGTAAACCTAAAACAGAATAGCCTACACATTCCATTAGGTGCCCTACCCTAAATATTTTATTGTCACTGACTTCACCACCCCTGAGAGGGACCTTAACTGTATGGCAAAGGCATACAAGGATTACAAAAGTGCAGAATGTGGTCAGGAGCATTCTGTCTGGATCTGTGCAAGGACATCCTTCTTGCAGGGACTGGGGTTGGCTCTTCAAACAATGTGCACTGGGATTGGAGGAATTTAGAAAACCTTTGCCACTGAGCTCCTCCAATGGGGGGAATTTGCATACTTTTGAATAAATTGTTGAAAATGACTGAATGCCTGATGACCTCAATATATTAATTGAGCTCCAGATGGCATTATTGTAAATCGTGCCTAGCCTTGCACTCCTGCTTTATTTCAATGTCACCGTCAGCTTGCATGATCCCTTACATCATCAAGTGGTACTTGCGCACCTTGCAGGTTGGCAGAACCATTTGCTTGGAAAAGAGATCTTTGTAAGTGAGAACATTCCTACTTTCACTGGCATTGATTCTCCTCCACTGGGATCACATAAACATCCCCTGCCAGCTGCAGATCTTAAGACCATGTTTTTGGGTAGCTGTAGAGTATGGAGCAGTGTGGCACTTTATCACTAAACTAAACTGCTCCAGATTTAAAAAGTCTTAAGCAATGAGATACTTTTTCTGCTCAGGTTACAAAATTCCTTTCTGGCTAGGGTCACTGATGCATTAAAATCCCTTTTGCCCCTCCCTCTTCCCCAGCGTGGTGTATGAATATTAGGTGGTTTCCCTATCTGGATGAAGTACTGTTTTTGGGGCTCCAATATTTATACCTCCAGCATGGTTAGTTCCCTCTAAGGAACAAGGTATTTTTTCAGGTATTTGTTCTTGCCCTCTGATTCTTTTTCTCCAATTTTGGGTGAAAACCAATGCAATGAGCATCAAACCCATAAAAGTTACTACTATGTAGGCAAGAAGCCTTTATGTGTGCCTATACCAGCTTGAGCAAGTTCCAGAAGATCAGTTTGTGGCACGCAAGAAGTTAACACTCAGAGCCCGGAAACTCCACCTGTGACACCTCATTTTGCTGAGATGAATAGGGATGGTCAAGGACTGCTGGGCAATTAGACAAAGGATGTGCTCTGTGCACATCCCTCAATGCCTGTGCTCAGCTGAGGAAGAACAGATGCAACAATCAATCAATCAATCAGGGAATTGTGAAGCGCACTATTCACCCGTGAGCTTCTGAAGGCGCTGGGAGGTGCAGCTCTGAGTCAGCCGAAGAGCCAGGCTTTGAGGCTCTTTCTGAAGGTGTGCAGAGGGGGGAGCCTCTGATGTTGATCGGGAGCTCATTCCAGGTCTTTGCCGCGATGTAGGAGAAGGCTCTTCCACCTGCTCTTGATCTGCGGATACGCGGGGTTTTGGCGAGGGCGAGGTCAGCAGAGTGGAGGTTTCTCTTGGGTAGGTGGAAGGAGACTCTGTTGTTGAGGTATTTGGGTCCGGTGTTGTGGAGGGATTTGTAGGCGTGGGTGAGTAGCTTGAAAGTTACTCCCTTCTCAAAGGGGAGCCAGTGGAGGTCTTGCAGGTGTTGGGTGATGTGTTCATGCCATGGGATGCTGAGGATGAGTCTGCCTGCAGTGTTCTGGATGGTCTGGAGTCTGCGAAGCAGAGATTTGTTGATTCCGACGTAGAGGGTATTTCCGTAGTCCAGTCTGCTAGTTATGAGTGCGTGGGTGACGGTCTTTCTGGATTCGGGGGGGATCCATTTGAAGGTCTTGCGAAGGATGCGGAGGGTGTTGAAGCAGGTGGAGGCGACAGTGTTGATCTGGCGGGTCATGGTGAGGGAGGAGTCGAGTATGATGCTGAGGTTCCGGGAGTGGTCTGTGGGGGGGTTGCCGAGGACGGTGAGCCACCAGGTGTTGTCCTAAGATGAGGGGTGGGCCCGAGGACGAGGACTTCTGTCTTCTCCAAGTTGAGCTTCAGACAGCTGCTGCTCATCCAGGATGCGATGTCTTTCATTCCTTCCTGGAAGCAGAGTCTGGTGGCATCGGGTTCCTTTGTGAGGGAGAGGATGAGCTGGGTGTCGTCGGCGTAGGATACTATGCTGAGTCCATGCTGTCTGATTATGGCGGCGAGGGGGGCCATGTAGATGTTGAAGAGCATGGGACTGAGCGATGATCCTTGGGGTAATCCGCAGTAGATCTCTGTTGGTTCGGAGAGGAAGGGCGGGAGTCTGATTCTTTGGGTTCTGCCGGTGAGGAAGGAGCGGATCCAGTCCAGGGCTGTTCCCCGTATGCCGGCGTCCTGGAGTCTGGCTGCGAGAGTGAGTTGGGAGACAGTGTTGAAGGCTGCGGAGAGGTCTAGAAGGATGAGGGCCGCGGTGTGGCCTTGGTCGAGAAGCATGCGGATGTCATCTGTGGCGGCAAGGAGGGTGGTCTCTGTGCTGTGGTTGCTGCGGAATTAGGATTGGGAAGGGTTGAGGATGGCGTTCTCGTCGATTAAGTTTGTCAGCTGGGCGTTGATGATCATCTCAGTGACTTTGGCCACGAAGGGAAGGAGAGAGATGGGTCGGTAGTTTTTCAGGTCTGTCGGGTCTGCAGAGGGTTTCATGAGGAGGGGCTTGACTTCTGCACATTTCCAGTCGTCGGGGAATGTGTCGGATTCGAAGGTAGCATTAATGATGCATCATAGCTCGGGTGTTATGGCGGCGGCGGCGGCTCTGTGGAAGATGTGCGGCTGGCAAGAGTCCGTGGGGACTCCTGAGTGAGTGCTCTTCATGGTCGTGGCGGTACCTTCAGTAGTGACCGAGGTCCAGGTGGCGATGGTAGGCTGGCTGTCATTGCTGGAGGAAGGAGCTCGCTGAAGTTGTCGTAGAGGGCCTTGATTTTCAGATGGAAGTAGGAGCCGAGCTTGTTGCAGAGGTCCTGGGAGGGTGTGACGTCCATGGTTTCGCTGGGGGTTTTGGTGAATTCCTGGATGATGCTGAAGAGTTCCTTTGAGTTGCTGGAGTTAGCAAGGATTTTGTTCTGGATGAAGGTCCTTTTGGTGGATCTGATGAGTTGGTGGTATTCTGTCATGGCATTCTTGTAAGAGGTCTGGTCTTCAGCGGTTTTGCTGTTCCTCCATTGCTTCTCAAGACATCTGCAGGTGCATCTGGATTCTCGGAGGTCAGTGGTGAACCAGGTGGCATTCATGGGGTGCAGTCTGTCTGGGTTGCGGAGGGGGGTGAGCTTGTCTACGTAGTTGGTGATCCACCGGTGTAATTCTTTGGCTGCAGAGTTGGTCGAGACGGGAGGGTGATCGTGGTTGATGGTGAAGTTGAGGTGCTCCTCTGTGACCTTGCTCCAGTTCCTTCGCGGTGGGTGTGGTGTAGGTTTGTGAGCGGTGGCTTTGTCGAAAGAGAAGTGTACACAGTGGCAGTCCATCCAGGGGGGTTGGGTAGTGTGGCTGCAGTGGATGTTGTTCCCTCTTGCGAAGATTGGGTCGAGGGTGTGTCCCGCCTTGTGGGTGAGGGTGGTGACGAGCTGTTTCAGCCTGAGGTTGGCGAGGTTGTCCAGGAGGGTGGCAGAGGTGGGGTTGCTGAGGTTGTCAAGGTGGAAGTTGAGGTCCCCGATGAGTATGTAGTCCATGGAGGCGATGGCATAGGTCGCGATGAGGTTGGCGATGGTAGTGGTGAATGAAGTTCGAGGTCCGGGGGGTCTGTAGGTAGGGTGCCACGTAGGGTCATTTTGGGGTTGGTCTGGATCTAAAAATGGAGGTGTTCAGTGGTTGATGAGAGTCGCTCGTGCTGGAGGTGGAGAGCCAGAGGGAGCTCTTGTGTGCTAAGGCGAGTCCTCCTCCTGGGCGGTTGGGGCAGTCCTTCCTCTGGATCTTGTATCCGTCTGGGATGGCGGTGGCAATGTCAGTGTCGGAGGTGGCGATGGTCCAGGTTTCTGTGAAGAAGGCGACGTCTGGCAAGAGGGTGTCGAGGAGGTCCCAGATCTCTACAGCATGTCTGTGCAAGGAGCGCACGTTGAGGAGGATGCATCTCAGGGCTTTGGGGAAGCTGGCGTCCGGCGTGAGTGCGGCGGCCGTGGGGGTGCGGAGGATGGTGAAGGATTGTCGGCAGTGTCGGCAGGAGAACTGGCCTTGGGTGATGTTCAGTGTCGACAGCTGGCAGTTGTTGTTTCTTCCGGGATTGAGTGGGTGGAGGTCAGCTGAGTCATAGCGGTGGGTGGTCGGAGAGCCAGGGTCCCTGGTGCTGGTCGTGGTCAGGTCGCAGATGGGCGCAGACTGGCTTGCCTTTGGCGCACCTTTGGTGCGCCAGCAGTGCGCCCACTGCACGCGGCCGTGCAGTGGCCGCCATTAAATAGGGAAGGGGGAGGGAAGCGCAGCTGAGATGCGGGAATTGGCAGGGGGGAGGGGCCACGGGGGCAGCAGGAAAGGAAATGGGCACACAGGACACAAATAGGCAACAATAAACAGAAAGACAGCAGATAACAAATACAAGGTACAATAACAAAAAAGACAGATGAAGACAGAAAACGGGCACAAACACAAAGACAGACAACAGTGGACCAGCAGAAGAGCAAGGCTCTCCCACTGGACCACCAGGGATGAGGAGTAGGCAGGAGCCAGCGGGTAGAGGAGGGCCTTGTACACCTACCTTCGCTGAGAGGTGTAGGGGGCAGCGGCATCGGCACAACAGCGGAGCTGCTGGGGCTGAGAGCAGAGTCCCTGACCAGGAGGTCAGAGGTCTTGCTCACACGCCCGATCAGTGGCCGCCATTAAATCAGGAAGGGGGAGGGAAGCGCAACTGGGAGGTGGGAGCGGGAGCCGTCAGGGGGAGGGGCCGCGGGGGCAGCAGCAGCGGGAAAGGAAACGGGCACAGAGGACACAAACAGGCAACAATAAACCGAAAGACAGCAGATATTAAATACTAGGCACAATAACAAAAAAGACAGATGAAGACAGAAAACGGGCACAAACACAAAGACAGACAACAGCGGACCAGCAGAAGAGCAAGGCTCTCCCACTGGACCACCAGGGATGAGGCGCAAGCAGGAGTCTGGGGGTGGAGGAGGGCCTTGAACACCTACCTTCGCAGAGAGGTGTAGGGGGCAGCGGCACAACAGCAGAGCTGCTGGGGCTGAGAGCAGAGTCCCTGACCAGGAGGTCAGAGGTTTTGCAACCACCACCTTGGATTGTTTGAGGGCAGTTTACATTGAATACATAACCTGCAGTCAGCATTATGCAATGTGTCCAATCACCACAGATTCTGAGACATCAACAGGACCAGCTGATAGCAATGGAATGCCTCATCACCATTGAGCTAATCAACAGCTTTAAGAAGATGCATTTGAATTTGATTGATTTTCTCTGTATTTTTTGAGGATAGATTACCATCAGGAGGTATGCAGAATTTCTGCTGCACGTTTTTTTCTGACTGACATTTTGCCGCCTGCACTGCAGCACCTAATTGAACATTGCTGCATTGGGAGGTGGCAAAATGATCATGGGCAGGGTAGGAAGGGGAGCAGGGGCACCCTCTAAAAAAAAAAAAAAAAAAAAAAACAGCAGTCATCACGGGAAAAACACAGGCGAAAAGAGTCAGTCAATGTTTCTCCTGAAGCGAAATTTCTGCAGATCTCTGTTGGCCAGTCAGTTTGTTTTACCAGCTATCACAACTTTTGAATATCTACTATAGCCTTCTGCCAGTTCTTGAGATCACCTTTGACTTGAGTGAAGATCTGTTTACTAGCACAGAAGAAAAATTAGACCCTGTCCAATCATCAAGGGCCAGTCATTGGCATTAGGATTGCCACAAAGTTCAGGTGACTGGTACAAACTCACTGACCAAAACATTGAAGCCTAGCCCTCAGTCGAATGACCATCTGAATTTATCAGCTTTAAGAAACCTTATGAAATACTGGCACTTTACTTCTGTTCTCAAGCCAGGGTAAAGGCTGTTATACTGTTTGACACCCTGAACTCCTGAGACCATATTACAGAGAGTACCCCAGAGGTGCAATCGGCATGTGTGCCTGCTTTGTGTGCCCCCAGGCACTTTAGTATTTCAGAAGGGGCCGCAAACACTTGTGCGGCCCCTTCTATAATACAGATAGCGCTGGTGCATATGTAGTGCCAGCGCTATCATTAGAAGGTTTTCCCTCATTTGCATGGGGGCATAGTCCATGCAGATGAGGAAATCATTTTGCCTCTGTGCCAGCACCGTATTATGGACGTAGGCACAGAGGCAAACATGCCTTTAAGAGGCGCACTAAAAATGTGCCACAAAAAGGTGATGTACTTTCAGTGTGCCTCCTAAAGGCAGCCCTCTGGAGGGGAGAAAGGGGGTCCCATGGAACCCTCAGACACCCCTCTGCAGGCTGGTGCAGTCACTCACTGCACCTGCCTGTAAGAAGATCTCTCTCCCCTCTTGAAAGTACAGGTGGGTTGCCGCCTGCACAGTGAAACACCAAGCATCTTTGAAGGAGCCGCTCCATATTTCAATTGAATGCACTACACCCAGGGCAGCACGAGTTTGTGGCTGCCCTGAGGGCAGCGCATCCACCATAATAGGGTGCACTTACCCTGTCTTCACCCTACGCACCTGTTTAAAGGTGTGCCACGGCACAAACGGAAAGTGCGCCTTATGTGTAATAGGGCCCCTGGTGATTAACCCTTTCATGCTTTAGCCATTTGAAAAACCATTGATTGATGATACCTGATGAGGCTGAGCACAGATAAATGGAGGAAATATGATGGGGTTCCTACTAGATGTGCAGATCAGTTTTTCCACTGTGCTAAAAGTGGTGTTTTAATCATGATCTAGAAACGATTTGAGGGCTTTCGAGGCTGGTTTCACATGTACATGATTCCAGATTCAACACAACCTGGCAGCCTGATTTCAATTTCTGCACGACCTGCCTGTGAGCCTCTTTGAGATGCCCATGTAGAATATATTAAAGTAGGCTAGCTGTGCAATCACCTAGCTTCTTGTTAGCTTCATCCAGAGTGCAGATTGATGGAATTTGGGGATCAAGATCAGTACCATGTTTATGCTTCACAAAAAGGTTGCCCTTCCTAGGTTGAAACATTTCGTACCTTGAAAATGGGTTATAAGTACATTTGTTGCTCAACGTGCTTCAAACGGCAAAATATTCAGTATTAACAACTTTTTAAAACAAGTTACTATTATTTTCATTGTTAATGCAAATAAAGCCAAATGACAAGTTAAATTGTCATTAGGTATCACTGATACGACTAATTAGTGTTCCAGAGCAATAGCAACAGCATTTGTCACGCAAGTAAATAAAGCACTAACTGTACTGTGTGATAAAATGAAGATGCAAGTATAAAACATTTGAAAGCACACATCACTCAAGAGAAAGCGAAACTAATATGCATTGTAAAAATGTGAAATTCAGCGTAAAGTGACAAGTTCCTTTATATGTTCACAACTAGGTATACCGAGGACTATGTTCTCATTCTTCCACACAACATTAGAGGAAAGATTGTTTTTTGGCATATAACGACAGAGCAGCTGATTGAGGTGTCACGGTGCCTTACCACACAGTGCTTTTTGGGTTAGACTAAAGGCCTTGAAGTGAGATGGTTTCCTGATGGGGAGCCAGTGGCCACCAATCAGGTGAGAGATGATGTGATTAGTAGCTTTGATATGAAAGTAATACTTCAAAGGCCAGGGCAGTCCAATGGTCAGTCACAGAAGTGGAAGGGTGCCCTGCCCTGCCCTCCCCTGAATAGTGGTAAACACTTTTGGTGATAGAGTTGACTTGAAAATGAAACTAAGACCGAAGATGAACACTACGTACATGTGCCGAGGAGGGGCTCGTGCTTGTAAATAAGAAGTCTATCGCAGGCATTAAAGTAATGACTATTCCATAGCACACATTTAATAATGTAAAGAATGAGCAAAGAAATGCATGTACAAACGATAACAATAAAAGGGTCACAAACTAAGGTTGTTTAACAGAAATTAATACGTTGCAAATGAGTTACAGGTGGGTATTTCAGAATCTTTTTAAGGTTCTGTTTCTCAGCATGTTGCACAACAAAACAATATACATTTGTATATATTCAGGTTTTCCCGCATGAACACTAACTTAGTTCATTACTATGGGACTGATTGCAAGTTTGGCGCAGCGGCGCTGGCGCAATGCCACCTCCGCTGCGCCAAACCGGCGCAAGGACCGCCAACCGTATTACGAGTTGAAAATGTGCAACTCATAATATGGTCGGCAGTCCTTTGGCCGTTCCCATGGCGGTGCCTTGAACACAGGCACCACAATGGGAATGGCCAAAAAGTTCCAGCACGGCATGGATGGTGATGTTCATGCCATGCTGGAACTGGGGGGAATAGAGACAGGGGGGCACATGTTGTGCCCCCCTGAATGTATCCCCATGGCATGGGGGAGATGGAGGCCCTGTAGGGCCCCCATTATTCTTGCACCGCCAGATTTTTCAAGGTGGGGTTCCGCCATGAAAAGGCTGGTAGTGCAAGAACTCAAACTATGCTGAGCGGGAGTGCACCAGTCCCTGCTGAGCATAATGTGTTGTGGCGCTCCTGCGCTACCGCCAGGGAACACCTGTTCCCTGGCGCACCCGGAGGTCCACCTCTGATACAACTTTGTAAGTCGTAATCGGCAAAACGGTGGACTGCCACTCCTGTGCCAATGCGAGTCTGATGGTCACAAGACCGCCAGACTCGTAATCAGGCTCTATGTCTTTTACCATTTTTAACTATCTTGAAAGTAGGGTTAATGGTAAATTTAAGTTGAATAAAATTTTTGTTTTCCCACACGGCTATAATTTTAGTCAGATCTCTTTTGCAGTTAGATAATGTTTGATGGAGCCACTGCACCTAACACTTGCACTCTGTACTAACTTGCAAGAATAAGAGCTCCTTTACTTATAGGTGCCTATTTATGAAAAAATCATGCAGTTCAGCACAACAAGTCACCTTGCTGCACTTCATAACAGGGAAAGGGCAGGAATGCTCCATATTTGTAGCAAAATGGTACATTCCTGCTTTTTTTCCATGCACTGTCGCCCTTTCGGCAGTCTAGCACCAAGACTGGAAGGCTTGCACCATAGTGCAAGCGTGCCTGCATTGCATGCAGGATTGTTTTTGTGAAGGAAGGGGCACCTTCCTGCACAAAACCAATCCTGATTAGTTTCTATGTGTTCTGCATCTGCAGCACACATAGAAAGAGGAAGTAACGAGGAGAAATAAAGATATTTCTCCTCGATACGCCCCTCCTGGGATGGCCTGTATTTTTGCCGCATTGCCAGGTCTACCAGTTCTGGTAAATCTGGGAATGCATCAAAAACCATGGGAGTTGCAAGGGAACATCCATGAAATGCCCTTAGAACTCCTCCTTTGCGCAGTGAGGCAACGTAGTGATTTGCGCTGTGTTGCTTTACTCCAGATTTATGGAGCCTCACAGGGCCATGCAAAGTGGCCTCGCGTGGTTTCATAAATCTAAGTTAAGGTTTGTGTCACACATGTACCATGTTGCGTGGTGAAAACGCGACACAAACCGCTCGGAAAAAGGCCCTATAATGTTTAAGGATGAAAAGAGCAGAGTTGTCTGATTTATGCAAACTCCTGTGTGACACACGGTAAATTGTTGCAAATATTATTAAGAATAGAAAAAAATACAAAAGCACGACAAATGTGTGCACTTCCACTGAAAAGAACAATGGCTTGCAGAGCCGGGTTGGGGGACCAAAAGGAGCCTCGGCAAAAATGCTCAAAGCAGCCCCGCTCCCTCCTTGCGCAGTCTCTCCATTTCCTTCTGTCCGTCCATTTTCTCCCTCTCCTTCTCTTCTCTTCTCTCTCTCTTCTCCTCCTCTGATCACTTTCTCCCTACCTTTATTCTCCCTCCGTTTTCTCTCTCTCTTGATGCCTGCCAGTGCCTGCTGCTATTACCTCAGGGAGCTGGGGAAAGTGACGGAGGCACCAGGAGCGAACATGGTCCTTCAAAACTGCCTTTAAAGGCTCCAGCCCACCGGGGAAATACCCGATAGAATAAAAGGCATGTCTGGCCCTGATCGCTTTTAGTTAAACAAAAATGTAAGAGAAGTATATCCAAAACCAAAGAACAAAAGGTAAAAAATACATTATTCAAAAAACTAGAAACATATTGTTTAACGTGTGGCCCTTAATTCTCAAGAGAATTAAATACTGCTGCTTTTATTGATTTAGTAAATTCTTTAAATCTGGACAGGAACAACTCCAGTACAGCATTTACACCAACAAACAAAAGAACATTTAGTGAACAAAATCAATCAGAAAAACATACAAAAAAAGTGTGAGTATTTAAAGTTTAAAGGTTTTTTTAGCAAGCTAGATAATCAAAAGTTGAATCACATGTCAAAACTAATGATGCAGCTTATGTTTACTCACCACACCAAAAACACCAAGACTAATGGCCTCCTGAATTATTATGAAAGAGAATAAAAAAAATAAAAAAATAAAAGGGAAGACAAACAAGCATGGGCGTCAAACGTTCCAATTCTATAGCAAAACGAAGGCCATCAGGAAAGTGAGCATTGTGCAACCAACGATTAATAGACTGATTAACTATATATATTCTTCCCAGTGTTTCCATGGTATACAAAATTCTTTATGCAGCATATCCATTTATATCATGTTTAGTTTAGTACCTTTCTTCTCAAGCCTTTGTATGTGTTATTTCCTGAGACAGAGGCTGATCAGCGACCAGCTATTATACCTAAACATTGCTTGGCATTTCTAGCCCATGGTTATAATCTAAAAGGCAGTCAAAATTCGAACATCCTTAAAGGGACAGCCTCAGTTTGAACCTTGATACATTTCCACCATCCTCCATTTCCCATCTGTAGCATCTTCCCCAGCCCTGGAGCATGCGATAACGATTATGCCACACATGGGAGCGGGAGCTGCAGTTGAGCATATCTTTATTCTCAAATGTTTATTCACACTCTGCCCATTACGTCATAATTCCTAGCCCACACCCTAACACCTCCCCCACATCTTACGTACTTTCTGTTCAGAGTCTGCCTAGAACCACCAGGGTCTTAGTGCGCTTAGCATCAATATGTTACACCTCCCCCCTTGTTAAAGAAAAAGTGGCAGCCATCAACTAAATCACTTTTCTTCAATCAGTCTACCAGGAGTTTCCACTTGTCTGCCAGCCCGGGTGATAAGGAGCAGTTGAGATCCACCCTCATCATGCAACAGGGGCCCAGGCTCAGGAGCCCTACATGAAGGCGTGTTCACTTCCGAGGTAGCTTCATGAGCTGGTGAGTGACGAGGAAGGTGTTTGAAGTGTGATGTGTTGCCAATGATGCATTTTCCTGGACAATGTGCTGTCAGAATGTGTCCCTCCCATGCCACCCCCTTTAGAGGTTTTGTTGCAAATGGGGTGTCAGTCTTTTGTTTCTGTCTCTGCTTCACCAGTCCCCTTTGTCAAAGACTATTTCCTGGACATGTCAGCGCTGATCAGCATACACTTTCATTTTACTCTTATGAAGAGCGTCTGTGTCACAAAGTTTGTCAGTGTTCACTGACCAATTTGAGGTCCATTGAGTTAGTTTGGTTCTGATTGCTCTTCCAAACAACAATGTAGCTGAAATCTCACACGTTGTGGAGTGAGGGGTGTTCAATAGGCCCAGAGGACCTGACACAGTGCTTGGTTCAAGTCGATCCCTTCCATTGAGGGTCGTTTAATTACCCTTTTGAGGGTGCCCATAAATCTCTCGACTATACCATTGGCTTGAGGCCAGAGAGCTGTACTCTTTTGGTGTTTGATGTTGAGTCAGGTAAGTAACTCTTTAACTTCTTTACTGTTGAAAGGTGGACCGTTGTCTGACTTGAGGACCTCTGGGATGCCCCAGGTTGCAATGATGTCATCAAGCCTTACTATGACTTTGTCATGAGTTGTTGAAGAAAGCGTCTCCACCAAGGGGAATCATGAATATTCTTCTATGACTACCATAAGATGCTGTCCATCTCCTAATGGTCTGAAGAAGTCAACGGCAACTCTCTCCCAAGCATTGGCAGGGAGATCAGACATTGTCACCGGATTCTGGGCCATCTTGGGGAACAAGCAATTACAGATATGGCAGGCTTTTGACTCCTTTTCTACTCACTCATATAGGCGAGGGAACCACACCCTGCCTCTTAGTGCTCTGTTTGTGGCCACAATGCCACAGTGTCTTTCATGGACCAACTCTATGACCCGTTGCTTCAAGCTTTCAGGTATGCCAATTCTCGAGCCTTTCAATGTAATTCCTTCTTGGGTGGCCGCTAGCTCATCCTGTATGTTTTTGAACTTTTGGAATTCAGTATTGTCTGCCAGGTGACGTGTGCTCTGCCTCCATGATTGTGTCTCAGTGAGTTCTTTAACTATGGCCATGTCTTTGCCTTTGTTGATGGATGTAATTACTTGGTTCGTGGGTATGCTGGACCTTACAGTGAAATTGAGATATTCTTCAGCCATCCTTGATGTCGAACTTGAACGATGTAGAGGTGCACGTGAAAAGTAATGTGCTGGGTTTTGATCCTTCCCAGGTGTGTGTTCAATCTGAGAGTCGTATTCCTGCAGCCTCAACCCCCACCTTTCAATGCAAGGAGGCATCTTGGCCTTTGGGTTTCCAAATATGGCGAGCAATGCCTGGTGGTCCATGATGACAGTAAATTGTTTCCCATAGAGGAATACATGAAAATGTTCGCAGGCCCACCCTACGGCTAAACTCTCCTTCTCTGGCGGAGAGTTGGCACTTTCTGTTTCAGATTGGCTTCGAATGACATAGGCCACAATATGTCTCTGAGCATTGGGATAACCGCTGTGTTGAGCAAGAATGGCCCCTAACCCACTGGGCTTGCATCTACCATGACTTCACTGTGGAGCATGGGGTCGAAGTAGGCCATTTCAGTCTCATTCTCAATTTCATAATTTACCCCTTTGAAACTTCAATCACATTCAAGGGACCACTGAAAGGGAACATTCCATGCTTTGTCAGGTCTCTCAATCATGTACTCACAGTGGTGGAATTGTGAATGCATCATGAGCAATAACTGGCCATGACTAAAAATGACGGCAGCATGGCAACATCTTAGGGGGAGGGGGCAAGTGGATGACAGTGCTTGCATCTTGTCTGGATCTGGGGGTCATGCCCCATTCAGAGAATATGTGACAGAAAACTTGAGTTTATTTTTGGGAACTAGCATTCTGCTGCATTCAAAGTGAGTCCAGCATCAGCAAATAACTGGCACACTTGGGTAAGGGCTTTGCTGTATTCTCTTTAGTTGCTTCCAAAAACCAGTATGTATGTCATCACTGTAATTAAAAGCATGTGAAACAGGTTGAATTACTCTGCGGATAACATCTTGAAATATGTCAGCAGCCGAAGATACTCCAAAGCTCAGCCTCTTATACCTAAACAAACCAACATGAGTGGAAAAAGTGGTAATATATCTGCAGTTCTCTTCTAACTCAAGTTGGTGATACCCTTTGTTTAGGTCAAGGCAGGAAAACCCTTGAGCTCTGTTCAGTTGCATGATCATGTCCGCTATATGTGGGCCAGGATGTCTCTCCCTCTCTATGGCTATGTTTGGCTGGTGCATGTCGACACAAATGTGCACCACTCCACTACTGTCCTTCTCTGGTACTACTACTATGGGCGAGACCCAGGGTGTGGGGCTTGTGGAGTATTCAATTATGTCATGTTTCAGAAGTGTGACCAACTCTTGCTCTACAGCTTCTTGCAAATGAAAAGTGACTCTGCGGTGCCGCTGGGCAACAGGACATGCAAAGCTGTACTATCATCTTCTTGAGCTTCCCAAAGCCATGAAACAGTAACGGGAATTGCCTTGTGAGGTCAGGCTGAGCACAGAGGATGTAGTTGAGGGATATCAACCCCATGTCAGCCGCTTTGGCACTAGAAAAGGTTCCTTGTGGAATGTGAATGGTGGCTTGTACTGATGTTATTTTGTGTTGCATTGTTGCTGTGGATATCCCTTGACTTTGTAATGGTTTAGAGGCCGCCAAGGTATATACTTTTGTGTCCGAAAGAGTGAGGCATGGCACAGGCAAGAGGCTGTAGAACTTGTCCACTGGCATGATATAAATTGAAGCCCACCGTCGATGATGAACATTATGGGGTGACCATTTGCATTTCATTTGGTAAGCTTTTTCTAGGTCACAGTCTTCCTCACAGGCAGCTAACCCCACATGTGCATCTTGTACTTTCGTGGACATTATCAGCAAGCACCCATCCTCTTCACTGGTACTTGATAGAGACATTGAAGAACCTTTATATGATGAACTAGATGATGATTGACTTTGCATGGTCTCTGCCTGGTGTAGTTGATGTTGCTTTTTGGTCTTATGAGCTTGACGAGAGTGCTTTCAGCTAACTCTGGCATCTATATTTTCTTTTCAACCTGATGCACTTGACTTCTCTCTGGCTTGACACACTTTTATGAAGTGATTCTGTTTCCCACATCCTTTACAGATTTGTCCTAAGATTTGACATTTACGCACATGGGGAAATGAAAATCCACATCGGAATTATAGTTTTGTCTTTTTCGAGGAAGTTGACTTACGTCTGCCCGCTCTATGCTAGTGCTTACTTCTCACAACCAATACTGACTCACTGTGTGCTGTCTCTA
The DNA here is from genome assembly GCA_963921515.1 of Calotriton arnoldi. Taxonomy (NCBI): domain Eukaryota; kingdom Metazoa; phylum Chordata; class Amphibia; order Caudata; family Salamandridae; genus Calotriton; species Calotriton arnoldi. The sequence goes on from CAWUFW010006536.1 coordinate 243,238, forward strand.
CTTCCATGTCAGCAAAATGTCACTCTGCTCTTTCCTCTGCTCTCAGAGCCATCAGCATATTCTCTAGACTGAGTGTCTCTCACAACATGCGCCATCTGAAAGGCAGCCATTGATTACTCTGAGGTGCATGGCTTCTTCATCAGTGAAGTCACAGAATTTGCAATGTTTGATAAGCGAGTCAAGTCTCTCAACAATCTCATCCATTGTTTCGCCAGTCTGTTGTTATGCTTATTGAAACTATACCTTTCATAGTCAACATTCAGCATTGGATTGAATTTGGCTTCTAACGCTTCTTTCACTTTTCGGTACGATGTTGCTTCAGCATGTGGAACTTTCTTTAGCACTTCTTTGACTCCATCACCTGCCAGATTTTTTAAATACTGGATGATTTTCTTAGCATCCTCCTCCTAAAGTCGATGGCCAAGATGGCCGACAGGTGAGGAGCTCCGGCCGGGAGCTCCCGGCGAGGGATTGCCTTTTTTGGCTTTAATCCCCGGAAATCTACCTCCTCCATGGACCCTTTTTACTTACCTGGGGTCATGTTCGTCTGCGGTCCTCTCCTCTCGAATCTCCTTCATTTGGGTTTGAGTCCTTCCGAGGAATCATGATCGGTGTTCTAGCCCTGGAGCCCGAGTAACATGGCCAATGCCTGGTGGAGCTGCCTCGTCAGCTATAGAGGAGATTGGCTCCGGTTCGCCTCAGCCGTCACCTACCCAGCCGGACATCGGGCACAGTTCTCCATGTCTCTCCGCTGGTTTCTCCTTTCTTCCCTCACCGTCCGGACTCTGAGGGAATGCCAGTTGCTGATCCTCTACGTCGCTGCCGATGCCCGACTTAGCTGTCCTGGTGGCCCCTTCGATTGACGCCTGCCTTTCCGGACCTTTTCTGTGGTTGCCTGACATCCTGCATCGCCTCTCCGGAGCTGCAGCTGAGATGTTGTTTTCACGCCCTCCTGACCCGGCTGTTGCCTTTCCCTTCTGGGTGCTACTGGCTGGGTGCCTGTGCTGACTTTTCCCCGGACTATTGACGACCCACGATGGATCGACGACATCCAGCCCTTCCTCCTTCCAGATCTTGTGAATCCCCATTCAGCCCTGCTCTTGGATGTTCGGAGAAGAATGCAGCGTGAATGCAATGATGCTGCTGCCCTGTGCAATCGAGCTCATTTTTCTTCAGTTGCGTTTCTCTTTGTGAGCGCGTCCTCTTGACCCCTCAACCGCCCCCTTCTTTTGGGGCTGCTGCCTGGGCACCCGAGTGGACTTCTCTTACCAACAAAGCACATATAACGGTATTAATGTTACCCATGTTGCCCTGATTGTTCGCCCGTGATGAACTGAGATAGATCGGCTTTCGCAACTTTTCCCCCCCTCCTGTTCTTGTGGCTCCATGGGGTCGATCGCCTTTATGACTTTTCCGATCTGATTTTTGTTTTCCTGCAACACCTCCATTTTGCTAGGATGTTGCTGGGTCTTTAACCTGATCCTTGTTGTGCCCTTGGACTGCGCTGGGTGCCCCCCCCCACCTTTGAACCCGTTTTTCCATTTCCTTGATGATCTGATGCAGCGAGTGAGCCCGACTCCGGACGTTTCGATTACTGGTCCTTAGCCGGTTTGTTGACTTTCACTCTGACTTTTTGGCTTCCCTTTAAATACTTTCACCCTTGCCGGTCCGCCTTATCCCTACCTCATTCCTACCCTTTCACCTTACCCTGCTTCCCTCTATGCCCCATGACGTACCCATGCAACTTTCTTTTTTTCCGATGTAATGCAATGCTCCAGTAACTGATGTAACTGATGTAACCGATGTAACCATGTAACTTGCTAATCCTTATGTAAAGCGCTCTGATACCTCCAGGTCTAGCCAGCGCTATATAAAACTCGTCAAATAAATAAATAAATAAAGTGCATCCAGAAAGCCATCAATCCACACAGATCACCTGGCACCAATGTTTTGTTTCTTGGCTGTGTCAAATGGCAGTGGTGGCTTGAAGAACGCTGCAGCATTGTATTTGGTGCTCCCTTCCTGCGCCATAATGTCAGCATGTGACTTTCAACTTGTTACACTGCGCAGTGTGACTTTTCAAGCTCTGCAATTGCCAGCCACATGCAGGTGCATGTGGTGCAGTACACTCCAATCGCTTGTCAATGTGAGTATGCTCTTTCGCTTTCTGTCTCTTGTTCTATATTAGTGCTCATGTTACTTTCCTTACATTGTCTGGATAGTGGCTACCTTGGCCTGGGCTGGCACTTCGGTGATGAATTGGTTGCCGCGCTTCTCACGTGTGCGTCACTCATTCTTTGATCGATTCCATTTCTCAAAAAAAACATGCACGTGTCACCATGCAGAGTTTAGGCCGCTTCTGTTGTTTTAGTGTATTCAGAGCAGTACGCTGCTTCAGGCTGCTCCCTAGTCACTATATTTTCAGAGACACAGTACAGCATCTTGGCTGACAACTTCACCGGCAGTGTTGGCGGGCATTTTGAACACACTCCTCTGCAGGCTCTCTGACTGCTTCCATGGCTGTGTAAGTGTGTTTGGGCTAGAGCGGGACTTTTAGTCCACTTGTGCCGGTTGCAGACTGCTTTTCATGGATTCTGGCACACGCGGCATGCAGGGACAGCTTGCGGTACCATTGCAAACTCTCAGCGAGAGCAGTCTTGCTTTTTCCACAGTCACATATCCCATACTTGTCGCCAGATGTAGCGCCTTCCCCGGCCCTGGAGCATGCAAAATAGATTATGCCACACATGGGAGCTGCAGTTGAGCATATCTTTAGTCTCCAACATTCATTCACATTCTGCCCATTATGTCATACTTCCTAGACCACACCCTAACACCTCCCCCACATCTTACGTAGGTCCTGTTCAGGGTCTGCCTAAAACCACCAGAGTCCTAGTGTGCATAGCATCAATATGCTACACCATCATCTTCGCTAAGATCTTTTTAATTCAAATAAGTTAGTGTGTCCCTAAGCTGTGTGGGAGGGGAGAAATACAATGTTTAATTTGATATGAAATTCTCACCAGCGATTTCTTGCCCATGACCTCTGACAGTACAATAGATATGACCTCAAACCTGCCTGAGTATTCTTCAAATTGACATAACACTCTTGGGAATCCAAATGTTCCTCTTTTAAGAGGTGGGTGAGCCAAGCAAAGTTCAGGCCTGGTTCTAGCCAAATGTCTGCCTCTGCCCTTTTCCCATGAGACTGATGAGCCCAATTCAAGTAAGGCCAATGTCCCTAGGCACTTTCCCTTGTTTGTATGACAAAAACTGCAAAAATGCAGAGAATGTGCTGCATAATTTGCATTTTTGATTTATAATTTAAATGACTTTGCCGCATAATTTGGTCCTCTATACAGAATAATTTTACTAGCCCTGACAATGGGAAAGCTCTGTACAGTGGCTTAGGGACTGTCATTATGATGACAAAATCCATATTTCATTGGGAACCCTGAAATAGTTCCATATGTCACAGTTCCCTGAGTAATATAGGTCGATATACCACTGCCATTTGTGCAATAAAAGCACCCAAACATGTAATAAAATTAAATTAGATAGATAGACCGCTAGATAAATAGTTAGATGGTTAGGTCAAACTTTCAATTGAAAAGGCATTTTTTTCTTAAGAGCTTTGGCGACATTTAATAAATCTGCACAAATTGTCTAAAAAATATCACCCACTTTGGGTTCTTCCCAGCAAGTTTCATACTGATTTGTTAGGCAGGGATTGAAAAAAAAGGGGTGGGGGGGTCCAAAAAATGACTTTCTCATTTTAATTACTATAGGATTCTTGGCTCCTCAATACCATAATAATGGCTGAATGGAATTACACAGGGCAAGAAGATAGAACACTGCTCAAGGAAGAGCCTTTGCTTGGTTTGTTGCAAATCCCTTCAGCAATCTTTGAGAAATTAGTATTTAAACAGTGGCGGCTCGCATAGGGCGTGCCGCGGGGTGGTGGGGCGGGATGGGGGAGGGGAGGGGCAGGGTGGGGGGTAGTAAACTCGGACATACGACAGAATGGAGGAACGTAATTATTACTTTCCTCCGTTCCGTCGTATGTCCGAGTTTACTACCCCCCCACCACTCCCCCGATCCACCGCCCCGCAGCACGCCCTATGCGAGCCGCCACTGTATTTAAAAAGTGTCTTGCAACGTGATTGAACAGGGTAAATCTTTACAGATACCGTGACCATTCATTCATGGAGTGGCAGACCCAGTTTAGTGGATCTTCATGGGCCTTAACATAAAAAATAAATAGTTGGATATGATTGGCCGAGTGAACTATTTCCCCTGTTGACCATTATGGTCAAATCTGCTTCCAGATCCACAAAACTGGATGATCTGATTGGTTGGCTGAAACTGCGAAGAAAAGTGTTGTAACTGCCATTACAGGACATGGGGACTTGGTGCCCGCATCCTAAAATAAAAAATTACAAAGACACATAAAGGGGCTGGGTGAGTACACACTGACCCAGGTTCTATGGGATTCCAAACTTCCCCTTCATTAAAGTTAAAGGAAAATGCAGATTTGAGACCATGAACCCAGGGCAAACTTCAAGAATCCACATTGGCCTATAAGTAGGGTGTTGGATCCAAAACTAGATCCACAGATTCCATAAAAGGTCAGGCCTGATGGCCAATTCCCTGAGTGTACAGCAGGAAGCTGTGCTCTGCACATGGTTAGCTGCCTGTGGTGGGTTGGGCATAAGGTCTTTACAGAGGCCACAACGTGCAGCAAACCGCTGCAGCACGTGACCAAGCGCCATGCACAGAATTGGTTAGCTCTCCACAGAGGTTCAGGTGCAGGTCTTGTGGCCAACCTTCACAGAGGTTTGGGTACAGGACAGGCTGTAGGCAAGATACATACAAGGAGCAGTTGAATGTTGTATATTATCAGAAATTTACTAAAAAAAATAAAGGTTAAAAATTGTTTTGTTAATTTTGCTCATACGACCTAGACATATGTTAAACAAATCTCAAAGATTCAGTGAAAAAAAATACAGTTATAGTGGAGTTATGGTTATAAAACAAAGCCCAATTCACCATTTATGGTTAGGTCAAATAATCATGAGTCAAGAACTGGTTATGACCTCATTTATGATATTATTCTTAACATAGTACATGACATCATTGACAACATCACTGATGACATCACAAATGACTTAATTGATTTTTTTTTAAATCTCTTTTATTGTTTTTGTTTTATTGCAACGGTAACAGCAGCAATCAGCATTACATAAATTGCATATATATTCCTTAGATCTCATACAGTGGGTACAATCTGGCGACAAGAACATTACTATCATCTATTCAAAGGACATGTAGGCGCGACAGCTCCTAGTAAATCGTACTAAATCGGTATCATTGTTTAGTGTCCAGTCCTGTTAGATAATTTACACAAATATTGCTTTCAGAAGAAAACACTAGGAGCCCGGAGCTGTATGGAAAACCATGATAAGCTGCGAATTTAATAACAAGGGGAGGAGGGGCGTAGAACTTGGAGCTGAGTTGGAGCGCCTCGACCTGCCAGTGTGCATTTGTGGGTTTGTTGCCTGTTGTGCCTATTCCCTTCACTAGGACCATCTTCCCCCATCAATATATACTTCGGGGGTGTCAGTGTACCATTGTCAGGCGTAGAGGTGGTAGTTCTGGATATCTCAGGGTCTCTTTTCACATGCACAGTGCTACTCATCCGGGTCAGGTATCGATGCAGACTGGATTGGCGGGTGTGCATGTTGTTGTAGCGCTAATAATATCGCTTCCCAATGTGTGGTGATTGGTATTTTCCTAAGGCCTGTGGTTTCTTCACGACGTATTGCTATGCCTTCTGCCCTAGCCCATGCGAGTGTGTAGTGCCTCCAAGCTTGGAAGTGCGGGGGGGTCAGACGCTTTCCAGCGTTTAGTGATTAGCCGTTTGGCTGCTATTATGCCCAGGTCTAAGAATCTGGATGTAACCTTGGTGTTGCGCGTCCTACGGAATCTGTGTAGCAAGTTTGCGGGACATTCAAAGTGATCACCCTTTCAGTGCAGTGATGTAGCGCTTCCGCTACCTCTCTCCTATATGCACTAAGGCTGGTGCAGCTCCACAACATGTGTATCAGGTCTGCGTCTAAAACAGAGCATCTAGGACAGGCAGAATCGGTACGATGAAAATATCTGTTGATTTTGGTTGGCGTGTAGTACGCTCTGTGTGTAATGTAAAATTGGATCTGCCTGAACCTCATATTCCTAGGGATCTGAACTGAGCTGGCCAGCACTTGCCCCCATTCTTTGTCCGAGAATTGCCTGCCTAGGTCTCCCTCCCATTTATGTCTGAGGGGATCTGAATTGGCCGCTGCATGTTGGTGCAGTGAGGCTGCGAACCAACGCGTCAGGTGTCTGCCTTGCCCCATTACGTGTAAGTATTGTATAGTAAGGTGTGTGGGCAGTTCAGTGGTTAAGTCGCCCCATAGCGCTGTGAGCGTAGCCAATAAGGATAGATGGAGGAGAAATTGATCCGCAGGGAGTTCGTCCCCCTCCATCAGCGACGCATAGGGAAGCAGAGCACCGTCACGGTAGAGGTCTCCTAGGGTCTGTATCCCCGCCACATGCCACTGTTGCAATTCTACAGTGGTAAGGGATCCCTGTCCTTTAGGAGCACGTTCTAGAGGGAGAGCGGGGGCATAGGGCACTATGCTCCGAGTTATGAAGAGGCTCCTCTTGTAGCATCCGTGCGCTACGTTTAGCCATAGAGATTCTGTAGGCCTCACACGCGCCCCGGGGTGAAAGAGCTGGAGAATCTGGTACAGTGTGAGCGGTGGAAGCGTAGTCACCGTGTCTTCACATTGGCGACCTGCCATCCACCTGGCCACCCACTGGAGCTGTGCTGCCAAGAAGTAGTGTTCAAGACATGGTGCCGCCAGGCCCCCTTGATCAGTGGGCAGATATAATTTTTTAATAGTCACTCTGTGCCGACTGGAGCCCCATATGAAATCTTTGACCGTCTTCTCCAACACAGCAAAAAAGGGAGCTGGTATGTGGACAGGCAGGTTGGTGAAATAGTGCAGGAATCGCGGTAGAGCCACCATTTTCACCAGTGCAACCCTGCCTGTCTCCGCGAGAGGAAGTGTACTCCAGAATTGCATCTGGGATTTGACGGCAGCTAACGTCCTACCGAGATTGCCGTCAAAAAGATCTGTCGGCTGTCTGTATATCCAGATTCCAAGGTAGCGGAATGTATCTGCAATCCACCATACCCTCACTCCATTGAGCATCAGGCCCTGATCAGGGACATCCGCACTAAAGGCGTAGAGCTTTGATTTGCCGACATTTACCTTTAGTCCGGATATAGCCGCAAATTCCCGCAAGATTTGGGCTAAGTTGTCCGGTACATTATTAATGTCGTGGAGGTAAATTAATAGGTCGTCCGCGTACAGCGACACCTGATGTATGCCATCGCCCAACAGTATGCCCCCTTGCGTGTGCGCCCCGATCGACTCCGCTAGTGGTTCCATTGCGAGCGCGAAGAGAAGGGGGGACAGTGGGCAGCCCTGTCTCGTCTCTCGTCGCACTTGAATCCCTTCTGAGATGTAAGGACCCATCTTCACCCGTGCCACTGGATTTGTGTAAAGCAGCCAGACTATTTGCAGGAAGGCCGGGCCAAGTTTATACTTTTCTAAAGTGGAAAACATATAGTGCCACTCGAGGGAATCAAAGGCTTTTTCCAGATCAAGCATGAGGCAGCCTGCCCTCGGCCATGCATTCTTGGAGTATGTGGCTACTCGGAAAAAGCGGCGCAGGTTGAGTGAGGTACTGCGAGCTGGTACAAAGCCATTTTGGTCTGCGTGCACCAGTGCAGGAACCACCTGCACCAGTCTTTCGGCCAATACCTTCACGAGCAACTTATAGTCGGTGTTGAGGAGGGCAAGGGATCTGTAAGAGCTCACATCAGTTGGGTCCTTATCGGGCTTGGGCAGTGAAATCAGGTGTGCCTCACATAGCGAGGGGGGGAGCCGTCCCGCGTCTACAGCGGCTGCGTAGAGGACGAGCAGCTTTGGGCCTATCGACACCCTATAGTACTCTGCCAGGAGTCCATCTGGTCCCGGAGTCTTCCCCGTGGCCAGGGACGATACCGCTTCCTCAACCTCCTCGAGTGTGAGCGGCTCATCTAGCATGTCGCTGCACGCCGACTCTACCTCAGACAGGTGTATGCGGTCTAAAAAAGCTGTCAGAGCATGCGGCTCACAGCTGCAGTGGGATTGATACAATTGGCTGTAATGCTGCGTCAGAGCCTCATGGATGTCGCACTGTGTGTGTACTAGTGTGCCCGTGCTGGTTTGCAGCGCTTCAATGGGTTTGTGGGTGTGTTGTTGGTGAATTAGCCAAGCTAAAAGCCACCCTGCCCGGTCGGCCGTGGGGTGGGTGCGAGCTGTGTGCGCTGTATAGTTGTGGAAGCGAAGGCATTCTAGTAGCTCTGCATGCTGTGTGCGCAATGTTTCCAGGTTTTGCTTGTCCCTGCCTTCACCTTCCCCGTCCACCTCATACCACAGTAGCTGTTTTTCTATTTTGCTTAAGTCGGAAGAAATTTGCCTACTTATGTTCCAGGTCATACCCATACAGTGCCCTCTTGTTGTGACCTTGAAGGCCTCCCACTCCACCAACGCATTCTCTGCTGTGTTTTCATTGATCTCAAAATATGCGAGCAGGGCAGTACCCAGCAAGGAACGGAATGCTGAGTCCTCCAATGCCACAGGTTGGAGTCTCCACGTGGAGGCAGGAGGGCGCTCAATATCTCACGTTAGTTGTAGTATTTGCGGGATGTGGTCGGAGTGTGTCCGGCCTAAATATTCCACTTGATGTACCAAAGGAAGGAGTGCTGGGGATCCCACTATTCTATCCAGGCGTACATGTTGGCCATACACTGCTGAGTAGTATGAGTAGACACGAGTGTTTGGGTTGATAGCGCGCCATATCGCCATATATCTAGGAGTGCCCAGTGTGTCAGCCAGTTTGTGAGGGCCTGTGCATTGGACGCCGCTGTAGTCTTGGACAGGGGCGGAAACGATCTATCTAGGTCTGTGTTAAGTACAGAGTTGAAGTCCCCCCCCAAGGAGCCAGGGCACTCCGCTCCACCCAGCTAATGTCTTCATGAGATTCTCCAAAAAGGTCGACTGGCCTACGTTCGGGGTGTAGATGGAACCAAGGAGTATCGGTTGGCCATTAAGCCTTCCACTGACTACTGTGTACCTGCCCTCAGGGTCAATTAGTACGCGCTCACTTGTGAAGAGAATCCCAGCTCTTACCCAGATAAGAACGCCTCGCGCATGAGCCGAATAACTCGTGCCATGTATTTGGCCTCTCCATTTATTACGCAAGCGCCCTAGCTCCACCTGGAACATGTGTGTTTCTTGGAGTAGCGCAATACCAGCAGATCTGCGCTGCAAGTATGAGTAAATCGAGTACCTATGCGCCGGGGAATGTATACCGCGCACGTTCCACGTTACTACGTTGACTTGCACCATAGTTCTTTCTTGGGATGATCAAGTTGGCAACTGGAGGGTAAGGCATCATAGATTCTAATTGGTGTGAGTGTGCTCCAACTCAGTGTTTTTAATAACAATGTGTATCTGTAAACTGAACTATGCATACCTACCTAAGGCGAATTCCAACTGGGTATTCGTCCAAACTGGTGTGCCTAACTTGAGGCTGTAACTGTGTCACTAGTATTTACGGGGCGGACAAGTGTGACGTGTGCCTGGCGCGGGTTATGCAACTCTCAATATTGTGCCTGCGACTAAGCCTCTCATAGCCAATCTGTGTCGTCAGATGTGCTTTCGCGCTGCGTGCATCTTATTGTGTGTCGCTGGGTGAGCGCTGACTGTGGCTATGCGTAAGGAAATGCTTTCGCCCAGGTAGGATAAGTACAAATAGAAAATGGGGAGAGCAATGACAGTATCGAGCACAACATATTTGTTTCGGAGACAGATACTTGCGTGGCCTTGTTCTCGACACTGTGCGACATATTGTCCAAAGTCATATAATGCCGTCCGCCGTCTGCGGCGTGACAACTGGTAGTGGATATTCTTCTGGATCACCTAGTCTGGAAGGTGTGGAGGAGCCAGCATCAGAAGACCTGGATGGACTCCGTAGGCATTCAGGGTTTTGCGGCGTACTCCCCAGCGTAGCGGCAACATGGATCGCCTCTTGCCTTTCCATTCTTCTTTGCTCCAGATTGGGAGCAGTGGCGGTGGCCGTGGTAGCTGATCGGAGCCCGCCGTGCCCTCCTCGAGTTCATCGCCTTCTGCTGGGCTTATGTAATTCTGTCTCCGCGGAAGGTCTGACCCCTGTCCATGTCCCTGATTCCTCCAACCAGTCCCAGACTTCGGCAGGCGAGTCAAAGAATCATGTTGTCCCCTTCGCCACTACCCACAGCTGCGCAGGGAACTTCAAAGAGTATTTTAGATCGACTTCACAGAGCTGCTTCTTCACCGCTGTGTATGCGCTCCTGCGCCGTTGCACTTGCGCCGTGTAATCCAGGAAAAACATAATCTGGTTACTTCCCAGTTTTATGTCTGACATCTTGCGGGTCTCGCGCAATACCAAATCTCTCTCCCTGTAGTTGAGAACTTTGAACAGGAATGGACGCGGACGGGCCCCCAGTGGGGGTCTCTGTGCGGGGACCCTGTGTGCTATTTCAACCACGAACTGGGAAGACAGGATGTTGGCAGGCAGTAGGTCTCTGATCCAGCGCTCGGCAAATTCTTCTGGGTGCCGTCCTTCCTCACCCTCCGGGATTTCCACTACACAGACATTATTCCTGCGCAAGCATCCCTCAGCGTCCTCCACCTTGTCCTCCAGCTCATGCACTCGATCGCTGAGATCCTGCAGGGCCGCAGTGTGACTTTGCGTGACGGGCTTTAATTCTGTGAGCATTAGTTCTTGCTGTCGCACTTTATCTCCTCATTTATGATGATCAGCTCGCAAAAGAGTGAAGTCTGAAGTCACCTTCTCAATTTTTGACTCCAGCGATGAGCGGGTCTGATCAAGAGCAGATCCGATCTTCTCAACTGCCGCTAGTACTGAGTCCAGTTTGGCGGCAAGCACTGTGTGTGGCGTTTGCGAGGCTGTACCACCTTCTGCTGTCTCCGGTTCTGATGTGCCAGAGCGTGCATTAAGTTGTTGGGTGCTGGTGCGCAGGCGGCCCATGACGAGTTGTTGTGCTGACTGCATTCGATTCGATTCCCGATTGACAGGGCCAGTCACCTGCACCCGTGACCTCTCAGATGCAGCGTGCCGGTAAGTACCCAGGTAGGTGTTGTTGTTGTTGGTGCAGGTGCTTCCGGTCTCGTAGCTGTTAGGACGTCGAGTGATTGAGTGACGGGGAGCCCCGTCTGGCGGACCTATCAGCACCCTCTCCACAAAGACCACGGGGGTCCGTGTTCTGCCCTGTGATGATCTTCTGCGTGCATCCGGAGGAGGGGATCGATTCCGCCCCCCGCCACGCCGCTATGCCCTGGGCTCAGTCTTCTGTCACGTCTGAGTGGGATCAGCGGGAGAAGGCCACGTGCCGTTCACTCTACCTGGTCCACCGTGTATGATGCTGAATTGCAGGGTCAGCAGCAAGTGCCCGTCTCTTGTAGTGTATCTCCACTGCCTGGGCCCGATCTGACCCCCTGGCGCCTCGCAGGGCGAGTGTCCGTCTGATCTATCTGCCCCAAGGCCCTGTACCAGTGCTATCACGGCCTGGAGCAACCCCAGCAAGCGGGACAGGTGAGAGGCAGGGGCAGGACAGGCCACCCGAACCCTGCAGTGCACCCCAATAACTCAAACCAGTAGGCTGCCAGTGGGCGGACGCCACACGTCGAACTCCGGTGACGCAGAGGGTGTATGGAGAGTGCTGCCTTTCAGGTGGTTTTGTGGCGTTGTCTGGGTCTCACTGCTCCATGCAATTCCTGCCGGCGCTCTCTGGTTGCAGGCGGCCGCCTTTCCTCACAATGGCGGCGTCACTGTCCGGGAAGGGGGGTAAAGGAGGAATGGGGCCTCCAGTCGTCCCTGAGGCCCACACCTCAGTACTTCCCCAGGTCGTGGCCCGGTCTGGTCATGGCCAAGTTAGTTCAGGGGGGAAAGGCCACGTTTTCTTTCCTCCACCTGGTTCAACGCATGTCCCGCCAGGTCCCTGGGTCCTTGGGAGACGCCCGCTGCAGCCGATGAGTCCCTTTCGCCTGGGCCCGATCCGACCCCTGGGCTGTGCATAGGGCGGGCGTCCGCCCAACTGGCCTCATCTCTCAAGACCCTGCACCAGTATCGCTGCGGCCCAGGTCAGCCTCAGTAAACAGTTCAGGACAGCGGCGGGGGGTGGGAAACACCGACCAGCCCCCGCGGTGCACCGCAATCTCCCACTCAGTGATCCCGTCAGCAGGCAGGGTTCCCAGATCTAGCTCTGTGGGCATAGAGGGCAAGCGGCTGGTGCAGTCTGACAGGGGGTTTCCTTCCCCCCACAACGACGTTTGGGCCCCACGGTGGCACACAGCTCCCACCTGTGTGCTCTGATCGTGGGCGGCCGCCTTTCCCCACAATGGCAGCGCGGCTGTTCCGAAGGGAGGGGGAATGAGAACAAAGCCCCCAGTTGTCTTGAAAGTCCTCGACTCGGTGTGAGGGGCCCCCTTGCCTCCATGTAGCGGGGTACTTCTACAGCCTGCGGCCTCGTCCACCTCAACTGGTCCACCACCTGGGCCCGATCCGACCCCCGGGTGCAGGGCAGGACGAGTGTCCATCTGGACAGGCACTTCCCCCAAGGCCGCACACCGATACTTTTGCAGCTTGGGCCAGCCACAGCGAACGGGGCAGGGCCGAAGCAGGGGGTGGGAAAGATCGTTTGACCCCAGTGGCACGCCCCACTCACCGGTCCGGAGTTCTTGTCAGCGGGTGGGTGTCACGGGACAGGCTCCGTTGGCGCAGAGGGCGGGCGACAGGCGCTGTCCACTAGGAGTCTTCATGGTGTGGCCTGGGCCTCACAATGGTGCGCAGTTACCCCATGCGCGTACTGGTAATGCTGATATCAAGGGCGACAAGGCTACTCTTGAGGGAGGGGAGAGAGAACAGAGCCCCCAGTTGCCTCCAATATCCTCCGCTCAGCAAAGGGGCCCTCATACTCCCGTGGAGCGGTCTGCACGGGCACACGCTTTCAGGGTACCTCTGCAGCCAACGGCGTCTCACTGCCCACGAGCACCTCGCTGCAAGGCCCCGGGGGGGTTGCTTAAGGTGTCCATACTGCTCTCTCCACATTCATCTTGACTCGCTCGTGTACCACCGCAGTGTAGGCATTCTCTTGCTTCCTCACTGCATTTGGATGGCTGTGGATGACATGTTTATCAGGATAAACGAGGGTTACAGGATGGAGCTCTAACGGCTCACGTCCGCCATGTTCGGCTGGTTAGCCACGCCCCCCCACAAATGACTTAATTGATGATGTCACTGACCTCAGTGAATACATCATCTAATGACACAAATGCTTAGCTCATGTCCGTTTAACATCATTATTTTATAGAATAATAATTACTAAGTGTATCTCCTAGAAGCTATATATTTACTCAGCTAAGAACTAGACGTTTACTCAGAAAGTGTTCTTTTTGTGATTTGGTGTAAATCCATTCAGCTGATTTAAAAACATTAATGTTCAAAAGTTAGTGGTATCTGAATGGATGGTCTTGCAGGACTACTGCAGTACCGCAAATTTAAACAATAGATTCATTCTGATGGGCCGAGCGGGCATGTTTCCCATTGGGCGCCTCGGTCCTGTGGAACCGAGTGGTTTGATTCGCTGGCTGCACCATCAACAGAAATGTTTGGGAGGCCATTTCAGGACTCAGGGAATAAGTCCCAGTATCTTGAGTTTGTTTTTAAAAAAGATATAAGGGGGGCAGTGTATGCATAACCTGACCCCCAGCCCTTTGTTGAAGGATCACAGAGGACTGCTGGTCCTGTAGTATTGCTGCTGGACCCAGTGAGGCCTTCTGTGGAGTCCCATTCGAGTCATGTGGGACCCTGTGTGGCAGTAACCTGTGGTCCCATGGGACTGCTGTGAGAGCCGCTGTAGTCTTGTGGGAGTACAGCGGGAGCAAACAGAAAACAAATAAAAAATTGTAGCGTGGGTGTCCTTTGGGGGTGCGTAAATGAAGGGGGGTCCTCAGAGGGTTGGCTAAAGGTGCAGTAGGGGGTTGGCCATCTGCAGGAGGTTGGTTTCAGGGCATGGCCAAGGCCACACCCTGTGGCTAAAGACCATGAGTGGCAGGGGGTTTGGCCACCAGCGGGCAATTGGGAAACGTCCTATGTCCAGGGCTTGAATCCAACCCCATATTGCACATGGTCAAAACGAATGTTCAGTGAAGAAGTTGGTTAAAGATGATCAAAAAACCCAGAAGTTAGATGAGAAAATCAAATGTCATCAATATTGTAATTGAACATGTCATGAATTATGTAATATGTGAGGTAATAAGCAGTGCATGGTGAGGCCACAAGTTATAGTTGGCTCAGTAAGCTATAACTGGTCAATCTCACTGTTTTTTGTTTTAAAACAGTAGCTTTTATATTATTCCAAGTCCTAATTATAACGCCACTTAAACTTTTCATTTTTTTAAATTATTTCTGAGTTTTGTTTAATATAAAGTAAGATATTATTACCAGATTACCAGCCCTAACTATAACATCACCTTAACCTTTTTTCAGTGAATACATATATATATATGTATATATGGGGCATATTCTCAAGGAGCTATCGCCGAGTTATCGGCACTTTATCGCAGCCAAATCCGCGATAAATGTATCTCCCCATTCCCAAGCTGGTGCTAACGGCACATAACACCAGTTTACCTGCGATAGCAGTCGCAAAAAACATCGCCACAGATGACCCCGGCAACTAACGCTAATGATATGCAGAGTAGGCGTTCCCATGCAAAAAGCCGCAACAACACCACTCCACAACATTCTCAACGACCAGCCAGATCGGCGATAAGATCACAAAACATGCACTAAGGCGCGTTAGCAGCAGGAAACTAACACCTGCTCCTGTCTATTTAAAGTACTCCCGTGAGTCATTGAGCTGACGAGCTCGTGGATGAAGCACCTGCGCGCCAGTGAGAGGTACCGGACCTGATATAATGTTTGGCAGCCTACTCAGCAAACCCCAAAATACAAGACTGTATTCTCTACTGATGACGGTTAATAAACCAGAAACACGTGTCTAGAGATCAGCACTATCTGCGCCAACCTTGGCGAAACACTCGAAAATATCGGAGCGAGCTACAAGAAACTGCATTTACCAGAATGCTAGGGCGAACCTTGCCTGAGAGGTCAGCGGTGTGCTCCCACATCCTGTTGTCTATTTAAAGTACTCCCATGAGTCATTGAGCTGACGAGCTCGTGGATGAAGCACCTGCGCGCCAGTGAGAGGTACCGGACCTGGTATAATGTTTGGCAGCCTACTCAGCAAACCCCAAAATACAAGACTCTATTCTCTACTGATGACGGTTAATAAACCAGAAACACGTGTCTAGAGATCAGCACTATCTGCGCCAACCTTGGCGAAACACTCGAAAATATCGGCGCGAGCTACAAGAAACTGCATTTACCAGAATGCTAGGGGCGAACCTTGCCTGAGAGGTCAGCGGTGTGCTCCCACATCCTGTTGTCTAACACCTGCTCCTACCTGGTGTAAAGTCGGATGACAACCGGCACCAGACAAGGAAGCACAGCCCATAGCCACACATGAAGAACAACAGATGCCCTGGAGCAACCGATCATGCAGCCCGGAGCCCCAATGGGTCAACAACACCCACCGCCACCACCCCCAGGACCCCCCGGGCCCTACCCCAGGCACCCCCCACGCACCTCCCCTTCAGACAAAGATATTGCACCTCAACTCCACAAAATCATGAACCAAACAAATCGCCTGAAGTCGCACAATCACAACACCCAACATACATGTGTGGTCAGAAAAAGGGAAATCATACATCCATATCATAATATCCAAACAATGCGTTTATTACAGAAGAAACCAAAAAAAACAAATCTGAAGAGGCATGGCGGGTCGTCTCAGGACATTCTGTAAGTCACAGCCTGCAAAACAGAAATCTGGATCAGAAGGTGTGCCATGCGCCCATCAAAGTACAGAGAGAGAGAGAGCGAAAGAGAGAAAGAGAGAGGGAGAGAGGGAGAGAGAGAGAAAGAGAGGGAGAGAGAAAGAGAGAGGGAGAGAGGGAGAGAGGGAGAGAGAAAGAGAGAGGGAGAGAGAGAGAGGGAGAGAGAAAGAGAGGGAGAGAGAAAGAGGGAGAGGGAGAGAGGGAGAGAGAGGGAGAGAGAGGGAGAGAGAAAGAGAGGGTGAGAGAGTGCCGACACTGCGGACCTAGGCCTCACTGCTCACCTGCTGCCACCGGTGTGTCTCCAACCATGTTTCGGTATTCACAGCAGTCCCCCAGGTCCCTCATCTGAAACAGTTTCCAGAGACATGAATGGCAGAGTCCATACAGTTGCACACGCTATCATCGCTTGCCCGCCCCTGCGCACACAGGCTGCTGCACCCAAGCCCCTCCCGCGCCCAGCGGTGATTGGCCGCCCCTGCGCAACCAGGCCTCACTGCTCACCTTCCGCCACCGGCGTGTCTCCAAGAGGGCCCACCACGTTCCGGAGGGATCTCCAAGCCCGGTGCCTGCAACCATGGCACCCTCCACATCATGCAGCCCCGCACCGCGGGCGACCAGGTCACACACATGATTCTGGGTCTTGATTTCGCAATGGCAGAGACCACATCAGTGCACACGGCATCATCGCAGGCTGCACACCCCCACAGCGCTTGAGGTGCCACTAACTCTGTGAACTGCGAGGCAACGCCACATGGCGGGAGGCCCGCCCTGCCCGCTGGCTCAGGCCTACACTGCGGTCCAGCAGGGCTCACACTAATCCTTGCCAGTCCGGACCGCCAGGACGGCGCATCATCACAGGCTGCACACCCACTCAGCACTTTAGGTGCCCCTATCTCACTGCACCGCAAGACACCGTCCCGAGGTGGTGTGCCTGTGCCTGCCGCAGTGTATCCGGTGCCACCAAGTCTGTGCACCGCTAGCCATGGCCCTTTAATGATTGAGTCCCATGGTTCGGATGCCATCATGTCACCCCTGGCACTTGGCAATGTGAGGTGGCAGGGCCCTAGGCCCTCATGCATACATGAGAACTACACAGAGACACCCAGTCAGAGAGAGTGGAAATGGCGTCCAGCACGTGCACCAGGCCCTTTTTATTGGCAGGGTCACATGTCCTGTGATGTCTGTGCTGGATGGGTGTGGTGTGGGTGTACACCAGCTGTAAGGGAGTGGCTGTGGCATGCTGACAACTAGACATGTGAGCTGCAGATCCCAACAGTGAAGACCTGGGACAAGTAGCGTTTTCGTCCCCCCCTGTGTGCGTAATTGGAGTGGGCTGTCCTGGCATAGGCCAGCCCAGCGTAAGGGTGTGAACAATGACCCCGGGGCTCTGGGCGTGGTTCCGTCCTGGGCTGGACAAGGAAGTGACTAATGGATGTGTCTCTGTTGTAGTGTCGGCGCCACCTGGACAGCAATTGGCAATGTGTCACCCTTTGACAAAAGTTCCACAACATGGGCAACATGGACGTAAGGGGGAATCACTGACCCTACATTCATCCATACTTCCACACTTGAAAGATCATAGACATGACACATCTGTGTGAATATGAATGTTTATTGCACATTCAAGGGAGTGTTGCAGCTGGAGCAGTACAGGGCCATGCCAACCCCACTTCACATTGTCAGCCCGTGGAGGGCCAGCCAGAGTCCTTCAGGGAATGACAGGTACATCAGGAGAGGAGGAATTCAGTCCGCAGTCTGATAGCTGTGTCATTGGTGACCAAACAGAATATGGCAGTCCATGTCGAGGTCCAAGGTGAGTGTCGCAGAGTGCATCGGGGGACAGTGGAAGGTGATGATGCAGAGGGCAGAACCAAGCAGAAACAGGCCACATGGCGGAGATGAATGCTACTGCGTCCTCCTGACCACGATGGCAGATTCATCCGCATCTTCGTCCTCTGCTGTTGCATGTGCCTCACATGTGGGTGGTGGTGTTCTGTCTCCAGCACTGTGTGGCACTGACACATCAGGGGCCGGAGATGTGGATGGGGTGGTAGCAGCAGCATGCATCAGTGCCAGGCCTTGTGGCAGCAATGCCATGAGGAGGGTCTTCAGGGCATTGAGGGACCCAGCTACCTCTCACTGGTGTGCAGCCATGGCAGCCGCTCTTTCCGCCTGCGTCCGCTCCATGTTCTTCATGATCCTCTGCATGTGTCCCAACTCCCGGGCGAGATCGCTGGAGGCACTCTGACTAGACAGTCGTTCTTGTTGCAGAGTCAGGACTCTAGCGATGTCAGCCATGGTCCGTTGGAGAGCATGGAGCGGACTGTGGGTGTCCGTTAGGGACTGTGAGTGGTCCCTGATGGGACTTAGACACCCACGTATGGCGTCTAGTTTGGCTGCCATGCGGTCGAACCCCACCTGCACCTGTTCAGCCAGCTTCTCCTGGCACCCCAACACACGGCATTGGAAGGCCATGTGTTCGTCGTGGGGGTCCTGGGAGGCAGCCGTGGTGGTGGGTGCTGCCTGCTGTGTGTGCTGTGCAGGGGGTGGGTTCTCCTCGTGGCAGCTGGGCTGCCATGATCCTGGAAGTGGGCTGCGGAGGCTCTACACGAGCTGTTGGAGGGCATCGGAGTCGAAGGTGTGGTGGTCCTCTTCGTCATCAGAGAAGAGAGGTTCGGACTGCTCTGCAGGAGGTGTTGGATTTCCCCCTGCAATGTGAAGGGGAGATGCAGTTTGACATCGTGTTCACATGTATGTGTTGACACATTGTACATGTTTACATTCAGACTGCATGACAGTGTACATTGTGACTGTTTGGGGGGAGCTGCCTATTTGATGCGGGACAGTGGACATTCCGACTACATCACGGATGTGTGTTTGTACTTGTACATTGTCAACTCACATTTCCCTGCAGTGCCAAATGTGATTGGCCAGTTTCTACGCACATGCGGCACCAGTTGTGTCCTCTGTTCTGTTGTGGACGTGTTGCGGTTTGTACCACATCGTTGTCAATGTTGATGTGCTCTGCATGTAATGTGTGTGTGCCGCATTTTGGAGGAGTCGCCCCTGCAGCTCTGATTTAGCTGCCCTTATCCCTTTCATGCGGTGTGCCTATGGGTTCTGTGCTTATGCAGTGCTGAGATGTTGCATACCTGTGTGCATTGGTCTCTTGGTGGGAGTTGTGGGTCTGGGGCATGGTTTGTCCGCAGATGTGCTATGCTTCATTGTGCATGTGTGCCATTGTGTCCATCTCCCCCCGTCCTCCCAGTCCCTGGTGGTTACTCATCCTGTTGCTGTTGTGTCCGGTCATGTTGAGCAGTGTCCAGTCCCCCAACTCCTGCCACTGTCTCCCCACTGATGACTGTGGACACCATTTCCTCCATCTCGTCCAGCTCCTCCTGTGGCGCTGGACTCCCACCTCCAGTCTGCATTGCTGCCTTCCGGTTGTTTGCGAGTTTCAGCTTGGTTTTGCGCTTCACATCTTTCCAGCACCTCTTGACCTCGTCCATTGTCCTCTTCAGCACTCTGACTGCATTCACCTTGTCCACGATGGTCTGCCATATTCCATTTTTAGTTGCCAGTGACACAGTGGAGGTGACGAACAGTGGTTGATGGTGTTCTATCACCTCCGTTATCAGGATCCTGTTTTCCTGCGGACTGAACCGCTTCTTCCTACTCTTCTTGTCCTTGCCCTTCCCTGACCCCGAGGTCCCTGGCTGTTCCTCCGGGGGCTTGTGGGGTTCTGGTTGTCCTCTGTACTTGCTCCGGATGCCTCCATTGTGCTTCGCTGTTGTTTGGCTTTGGTTGGTATGTTTTTTTTCTACTTTTATAGTGCATTTTCCCGCATGGCGCTTGGGAATTGCAGGCCTGTGGCTGGTTTTTCGTAGATTTTTGTATCGCAATTGGCGTCATTGCTACTATTTTCGCGTTGGGGTTTCGCGATTTTGCGGCGTTGTGTTGTTTTTAACGCGTTCATTTGACGCGTTGTCGTGTGACTATCGCATGGTACCGCCGTGTTGTGAATACCACGTTGACATGGAGTTGTTTTCCCGCGATAGACTGCGATGTGAAGGGTTGCGTTAAGCTACACTTGCGGTGGTTATCACACGTTCTTGAGAATATGCCCCCATGTGTATTCACTGAAAAAACAAAGGTTAAAGTAACGTTATACATAGGTGTGATAAAAGATGTTTTTGTTGAAAAAAAAAAAAAACCCTTACAAATTCACAAAGGTTGAGGTATCGTTATAGTTAGGAGATGTTGTCAGTGACAACATTAATGTTTTGATCTAAAACACCACAGAAATGCCCTGCCATGTTTTGCTTGTGACCTCACATATTACATCACTCATGACGTTCTATGAGATCATTTATGACATCACTGATGACATCTAAAATGACATATTTGATAACATCACTCATGACATCATCCAATGAGTGTGTTAGTTTATTTATATGGTTTACAATATGGCAGGTAACTACCATATTACCTTTCTACCTAATTTGGAACAGCATATGTCCAGCTAATGGCTGTAAGTGTTTATAAAATGCATGTGTTCTAATGCATCATAGGTGTGTAGAGGTATTGAACACATTATAAATCTTTGCACTGAAGAGTAACTCTGTGTGCAGATGACATTTGATGACTTGTGTTCAGTATGTTCTACACAGGCTTTTTGGTTCTACAGACAATGGGCTACATGTATCAAAATTGTAAATAGCGAATACCTAATTGCGAATTTCTGAGAATCGCAATTAGGTAATTGCAATTTACAATGTATGAAACTCGAAGAGTTTCATACAGCGATTTCTAAGGGGTCGCAAATCGCTCTAACTCATTAATATTAATGAGGTAGATCGCAATTTGTGACCCCCTAGGAATCGCTAAAATCACAGGGATGGTGGCCTGCTGGGGTTAAAGTCACAAAGGATCCCCCTTTGGGTAAAAACACATATACAAAACCACATTCACACAAGAAACCTTATATCACCAACACGTTAACAATAAACACAGGATTCAAGAAATAAACTAATCAAATAAATTCCCATTGAATAGTACAAATGTATTAAATTCAATATACAGCAATTACAAAAGAGAGAAACACATATATCTTAAAACTTTACAATGTTTTTCTAAAATTCATCAAAAGGTAATACTTAAAAAACTTTGTCAGGTTAAAAAGTACCATCCATTAAATTAGATATACATTTCTCAAGAACAAGTCAATACATAAAATTAAAAAAAACAACAAAATAAACATATGGGAGAACAAGCAGGAAAATTGTTTCCAAATCACAGGAATAGCCACTAAATCATACACATATCAATTGTCGGATCATGAGAAGAATCTCTCCTTTGTTTTCAGTGACAGTTGTCCACATCGATTTATAATGGGCTTCCCTTATCTGTGCATCGACGTGTTTCAGTGGGCACTATACTAAGACCAACACCTTCTTCAGGAAAATAAAATACCTCCCAGTTTACCAATCAATTTCTGTAATAATAATAACAAAAATTAGACACATAAAAATAAATTAACATAATCATTGATTCTTCATTTCTTAGTCCTAATAAATCATCAACATACTGGTGACAAAACAAGGTTTCCTCATTTTCACAGCGAACCATCCAAATTCACATCCATTCATCAACGAAGCCAAAATAGGCAATATTAACCAAATGAGAGAAAGTACCTTAGTAATATCCTTAACATTAACTAGACCCTCTTCAATTGAGATCAAGGGAGGATATTTCTCATTCCTCCCACAAATATCTGTAATGATACAGTCATGAATATATCAGACTAATACTATCCAGGCTGTCATGAAATTTACACATGTTTATAGCCAAAGTCGCATCTTGGGCAAATTTACCTCAGGTCTCTTAGTAATCATACCTCCTCAGGTACTTTAATCTGTAGGTAACACGATAAGATCAGGTATAATCTAACTTCGCACTATTCCAGTTTATTTAATACCTGTTATGGAAAAGAGGGAGAGCAATTCTCACTTTACATATTCTCACCAATAACAAAGTTAAGTTAAATTCTCATGGTAATATATATTTCTAGTTACCTCCAGTTTCACAGCTACCTTTCCTGATATTCTTTTTCCTTTAAGTTCAAACTAGCACCAAAGACCTATTATGGGGAAAGCATAGTACTTAGTACTCAAGTCCCCCACAGGTGCTCTTCTATTTAAATACACCTCACAGTGATTAATTACCTTATAATTTCTGAAGGGATAGAAAGACGGTCTATGGATCATATCCTTCTTTATCATGTCTAATTCTGATTTGTTTCTGGTTTATTTCATCTTGTTAAAAAGCAATTCAATTCTAATATCTATAAACAAAAAATAATAAATAATATATAGTACAGAATAATATGCCGAACAAAAGCCATATTAGTTTCACAAAGGGGACTCAAACGGTCTTCTATATTTCAACACAGCTTAATACGGCACCTCATTTTATTAATCCATGCAAGGCATGACACTATGTCATAATCCTAACTTCTCATAACCCCAACCCGATTTTATCTGCAATAATTTATAATGGACAGAAGTTCACATATGGCGGGGACAATGGGTCCTACACTTTCACATAGGAATTAGTCAGAGCATGGAAATTAGTCAGAGCATGGCCAAAAACCGTCCGCAATAATATAGCGGACCTTAAATAACATCAAAAGCCGTTGGGTCAGGTTTAATCTACCAACGGTTCTACCCCCCTCCCATCTAACTTCCTAGTAAATACGATCAGACTCACACCTCTACATTACTCTTACCTGAGTCCAGCTTGGAACACAGGGTGTACGCCTCTGTCAAAGGATTAGATTCAACTGATCTAACTTGCCGAATATATACCCTTCCTCTCGCTATCCACATGACCATAATCCGAGAAACTGTTTCAGCTGTGTTGGTCCTGTGATGCGTGTGTTAAAAACGGTGGCCATCTTAAAGTGGATATCTGAATATAAAAACTTAAATATTAGCTGTAATACTTCATTCTATCGTATATACGCCTATTTATTTTGAAGTAAAATTTAATTATAACCACATTGGCCAAGCCTCCAATATGAGCTGAGTATAAATTTTACAATCAATATACAGTTATCCTAAAAATCTAATGGTCACGTGGTATATTTAAGGTAAATCGCGGCCATCTTATAATGATGTTTTCCTAATATGTGTAAAATGGGTCGCGGCCATCTTTTAATTGTGTTTTATCGCTAAAAACACGAGTGCTGCCCATAATCACTCGATTCTATATTCGACACCGATAAATCTTCTTAGGTAAAGAGCCCATTACTAGGGACTTAAGTTCCTATTTATTTTCCCTCCCAATAATGAGCCGAGATTGTCTCAATATCATAGGCATTAACCCTATAATTATTAGGAATCCTAAACTTAGTTTGTAGACCAATACTTAACTAACAGTAAAACCAAACCTGCAGTTTGCATCAAAATCTCATATGAGGCAGGGATCCTAACTCAATCAACATTCCTATCCCTGACACTAACCTTCCTAGTTATTAAAATTTCTTAATGTGGATTTAGCTAGGGGATTATGGTATATTCAGAATGAGATTCAAACCTAAAACAATAAAAACTAAAACAATCCCTCTCCTATAGAGCAGGTATGTTATTCCATTATGAAGGACGCAACTATGATATTAGTCCTCAAATTGCCCCTATTAGACGGTCCCACTCTTCCCTAGAAGTAGGAAATATACCGCTGTTCTCGTGCTTTCCGTTTAAGGTGAATTTTGCCACCTCTCTTCCCTATTGTCACCTTTTCAAGAATAAACCATGTGAAATCAGTGTCTCCATGGCCATACTCAAGAAAATGAGTAACAAGGGGAGCATTGAGTTTCTTAGTTTTGATGGCTGACTTATGTTCTTGCATCCAAACATGCAGTTCTCTGCCTGTCTCTCCTACGTAGCCTTTGCCACATGGGCAACATAGAAGATAAATCAAATTTTTGCTCCTACAGTTATTAAGTGTTTTAGATTTGATAGTACATCCATTATAGCTAATTTCTCTAGTTTGCACACATTGGGCACAAACTGTGCATGTGCCACATCTCACATTCCCAATAACAGCTACATTCGTGAGGGTTCTCTGAGTACTGCTCGGTTCATCACGGTAGGTGTGTACTAACACTTCTCTCAAATGTTTATTTTTATTAAAAGCAAAGAGCGGTTTCTCTAGTTTATGTTCCTCTTCAAAATTCAGTATATGCCAATTCCTATTGACTGCATTTTTGATCTGGTTACTTAAATTTGAAAATTTGCTCACAAACACTACTCTTTCAAGCGGTTTCTTTCCTGCACGGACTTGTTAATCATGGCTTCCCTATCAAAAAACCTCGCTCTCTTAAATGAATGTGAGATAAGATTTTAGGGTAGCCTCTATCTTTAAACTTACATTTAAGCACTTCCGCATGTTTGTAAAAGTCACTAAGGTCTGTGCAGTTTCTCGGGAGCTGGAGAAACTGACTGAAGGGGATATTATCTCTTTGGGACTTAGGATGATAGCTCGAATAATGAAGTAGGGTGTTTTTTTGCCATCGGTTTAGTAAACAACTCTACATCCAAGGTGGTTCCATCAGAGTCTTTGATTGATATATCTAAACCTTTGTTCTACTATAGTGTGAAGTAAATTTTTAATTTTGGTCACCTAAGTTTAACCAAATTAAGAATTCCTCTAGTTGTTCAACATCTCCTTCCCAAATGAAAAAAATGTCATCAATGTAGCGGTACCAGCCCGCTACATTTTCGTAGAACGGAGCTACTTTGTTGTAGATGTGTTTAGCCTCAAATTGCGCCACATAGAGACACGCCTGACTAGGGGCACAAGTCGCCCCCATGCTGGTCCCTTTCTTTTGTTTAAACAATTGATCCTTAAACAAAAAGATATTATTTTTCAAAATCATTCTGACACAACTTACAATAAATTCTTTATTGGCACCCCTCAGCTCCTCATTCTCAAGGACCTCCCGGATCACTTCTACAGTGTCCTCCTATGGGATATTAGTGTAGAGAGACTCAATGTCCAAGGTGACTAGACACTGAGGGGCCGATTCTGATCTCGGTCGGAGGCGCACCCAACACCATTCGGTCGGGAAAAAAGCCATGCGAAAGCCTGTTTCCCGACCGATCCGTACAGCACACCGAACGAGTAAGTACGATGCGCACAACAGCAAAGAATCCAGCCGAGCCGTACTCACCCAAACCAGGTCCTGTTCCCCGACCGAGGCGAATCCGGAAACGCAGAATCGAGTCGCACGGAAGGAAAAATGCAGCTCCGTCCGGCCGAACGAGTACGATGCGCTTTCCGTACGCGCCGAACCCGTCGCTACGCACGGCACGTCAAAGCATCCGGGAGAGGCGCACATAAGCTCCGATTCGTGCCACAACACGATCCACGGCTCAGAGATGAACACGTCAGCGGCGAGGACGACGCGAGCGACGAGGACGAGGCGAAGCGACGAGGACGACGCGAAGCAACGAGAAGGACGAACGACACGAACCAACCATGAATCCCTTCGTCCCGATCATACCAATATTCTACATTTACTACCGGAACAGGCACGGACGCGTACGGCGCAGAAGGTAAGCCAGACACCAACCACAAAACACATACAACACGTACACGACACATCACACACACACAGAGGGATGCAGAATATACTTACACCAGCAACAGCAGCACCATAGGGGCGGGATGCCCATCACCAATGCCACATATGCACACAGGGGCCTGAATGCGCACCACCACCCCTACCCAGGGGGGCAGGATGCCTACCACTACTACCACCCTCACCCAGGGGGGCTGGATGCCTACCACCACCCTTAGCCAGGGGGGCTGGATGCCTACCACTACTACCACCCTCACCCAGGGGGGCTGGATGCCTACCACTACTACCACCCTTACCCAGGGGGCAGGATGCCTACCACTACTACCACCCTTAGCCAGGGGGGCTGGATGCCTACCACTACTACCACCCTTACCCAGGGGGCAGGATGCCTACCACTACTACCACCCTTAGCCAGGGGGGCAGGAAGCCTACCACTACTACCACCCTTAGCCAGGGGGCTGGATGCCTACCACTACTACCACCCTCACCCAGGGGGCTGGATGCCTACCACCACCCTTAGCCAGGGGGCTGGATGCCTACCACTACACCACCCTCACCCAGGGGGGCTGGATGCCTACCACTACTACCACCCTTACCCAGGGGGCAGGATGCCTACCACTACTACCACCCTTAGCCAGGGGGCTGGATGCCTACCACTACTACCACCCTTACCCAGGGGGGCAGGATGCCTACCACTACTACCACCCTTAGCCAGGGGGGCAGGATGCCTACCACTACTACCACCCTTACCCAGGGGGGCAGGATGCCTACCACTTCTACCACCCTTACCCAGGGGGGCAGGATGCCTACCACTACTACCACCCTTAGCCAGGGGGCTGGATGCCTACCACTACCACCCTTACCCAGGGGGGGCAGGATGCCTACCACTACTACCACCCTTAGCCAGGGGGGGCAGGATGCCTACCACTACTACCACCCTTAGCCAGGGGGGGCTGGATGCCGCCCACTACTACCACCCTCACCCAGGGGGGCTGGATGCCTACCACTACTACCACCCTTAGCCAGGGGGGCAGGATGCCTACCACTACTACCACCCTTATCCAGGGGGGCAGGATGCCTACCACTACTACCACCCTTACCCAGGGGGGCAGGATGCCTACCACTACTACCACCCTTAGCCAGGGGGCTGGATGCCTACCACTACTACCACCCTCACCCAGGGGGGCTGGATGCCTACCACCACCCTTAGCCAGGGGGGCTGGATGCCTACCACTACTACCACCCTCACCCAGGGGGCTGGATGCCTACCACTACTACCACCCTTACCCAGGGGGGCAGGATGCCTACCACTACTACCACCCTTAGCCAGGGGGCTGGATGCCTACCACTACTACCACCCTTACCCAGGGGGCAGGATGCCTACCACTACTACCACCCTTAGCCAGGGGGCAGGATGCCTACCACTACTACCACCCTTACCCAGGGGGCAGGATGCCTACCACTACTACCACCCTTACCCAGGGGGGCAGGATGCCTACCACTACTACCACCCTTAGCCAGGGGGCTGGATGCCTACCACCACCCTTAGCCAGGGGGGCTGAATGCCTACCACCACTACCACCCTCACCCAGGGGGGCTGGATGCCTACCACTACTACCACCCTTACCCAGGGGGGCAGGATGCCTACCACTACTACCACCCTTACCCAGGGGGCAGGATGCCTACCACTACTACCACCCTTAGCCAGGGGGGCAGGATGCCTACCACTACTACCACCCTTACCCAGGGGGGCAGGATGCCTACCACTACTACCACCCTTACCCAGGGGGCAGGATGCCTACCACTACTACCACCCTTAGCCAGGGGGCTGGATGCCTACCACCACCCTTAGCCAGGGGGGCTGGATGCCTACCACCACTACCACCCTCACCCAGGGGGGCAGGATGCCTACCACTACTACCACCCTCACCCAGGGGGGCTGGATGCCTACCACCACCCTTAGCCAGGGGGGCTGGATGCCTACCACCACTACCACCCTCACCCAGGGGGGCAGGATGCCTACCACTACTACCACCCTTAGCCAGGGGGGCTGGATGCCTACCACTTCTACCACCCTCACCCAGGGGGGCTGGATGCCTACCACCACCCTTAGCCAGGGGGCTGGATGCCTACCACTACTACCACCCTCACCCAGGGGGCTGGATGCCTACCACCACCCTTAGCCAGGGGGGCTGGATGCCTACCACTACTACCACCCTCACCCAGGGGGCTGGTTGCCTACCACTACTACCACCCTTAGCCAGGGGGGCTGGATGCCTACCACTACTACCACCCTCACCCAGGGGGGGCTGTATGCCTACCACTACTACCACCCTTAGCCAGGGGGGGCTGGATACCTACCACTACTACCACCCCCACTCATAGGATGGACAATGCATGACACAACCAGCACACCACAACCTAGGGAATGCAAGAAGAAGACATCCCCCCAACACCATGACAAGCGTGTGTAGACTGTGTCAAATGCCTACAACACCGAACATGACTTTGAACATACAATGTGACCCCCTAGCACATGTGCCACACATATATGTGTGTGGCACCCACAATGCAAGCAGGCCATGACCATTGTGGCAATGGGGTCCAAACCCCCATCATCACAGTGACCAAAATGTAAGTGTGGGGTCCATAGCTGAAGCACACTTTGAACATTGTGGCAATGGGGTCCAAACCCCCATCATCACAGTGACCAAAAGGTAAGTGTGGGGTCCATAGCTGAAGCACACTTTGAGCATTGTGGCAATGGGTTCCAAACCCCCATCATCACAGTGACCAAAATGTAAGTGTGGGGTCCATAGCTGAAGCACACTTTGAACATTGTGGCAATGGGGTCCAAACCCCCATCATCACAGTGACCAAAAGGTAAGTGTGGGGTCCATAGCTGAAGCACATTTTGAACATTGTGGCAATGGGGTCCAAACCCCATCATCACAGTGACCAAAATGTAAGTGTGGGGTCCATAGCTGAAGCACATTTCGAACATTGTGGCAATGGGGTCCAAACCCCCATCATCACAGTGACCAAAATGTAAGTGTGGGGTCCATAGCTGAAGCACACTTTGAACATTGTGGCAATGGGGTCCAAACCCCCATCATCACAGTGACCAAAAGGTAAGTGTGGGGTCCATAGCTGAAGCACATTTCGAACATTGTGGCAATGGGGTCCAAACCCCCATCATCACAGTGACCAAAAGGTAAGTGTTGACAAAGAAAGAGGTGCAACTGCCAAACTGCATGGATGATTCCTGGTCACAGAACAACAAACACATCAGTGGCAAAGTAGTGTATGTGTCCCATTGCAACATAAATTGGGGGAGCCAAATCCTGCAGTGCAAATAAGACATACCTTTGGCCATGTGCAGACAAACAACACCCATGGGGGCTGACACCGTCAACAATCATCAATGACACAATGACAGAAGTGACCATCAGAATGCAGACCCACATATTTGCACCAATGGGCACACACATGCAGATACCCTGTGGAGACTGCAGATGTGAGGTGAACAGATACCATACCATGGCAGCAATGGGACTCACAAACCATGATCATTGTGATGACCGATGACCTAGGAGTCCCAGGGACAGCAGGGGAAACCCACCAAACTACATACAGCCAATGGCACACCCAAGATATGCCAATGCAGTGGTGCAGATGCACAAACACAAACAGGCAGACCCACCCTGCACATCATACACAACCGGTGAGGGGGGGGGGGGTGCCAGTGTCCCCAGGCAACCACACAACACATGAGGAGACCTGAATACCAATCATACAGATGTGCATACAGTGCCACACAAAGGTAACTCATGGATCCAAATCCCCTATGTGGGCAAGCAGGCATTGTCAGATGAGAGGGAGCACAAATCACACATGTCACACAGGCACGTAGGGACAGCAACTGACACAGCAAGACACAGACACACCACAGCACCACCCCCAGGGCCCCCACAATGTGGTGACCCTGGGCTGCATTACAATCCCACTGTGATGACAAAGCTAAATGTGGTTCACACTGTGAACCACAGTCATGTGTCCTGAGCAACTAACTACCATCACACCTACACAAGCACAAATCAAACAGCATGGCCAGTAAGCCAAGGCCAACATGGAGGCAGGGGCCTAGCCGGGCAACAACTCTCATCTGCACACACTCAACACCACACCCCTCGACCTCCAACAATGTGCAGCAGTGAAGCACACATGCACTGGTGACATTGCACATGCACCCATGACTATTCCAGGGTGGTGGGTGGGAACCAAGGTGCAGAAACACATCACACATGGACACTCAACAAGACTCCTGAATGTCTGACACACTGCACACTACGCTGTACATGGACATGACGGCAATACCACACCAACCAATGGGATCCCAGCCACAGTCACACACCAATGAAGAAGCCAAGGTCACCCACAAAGAACACACATAGACAACAACCAACATTGCAGCCCGGACCCTGAGGAGTGCCAGCAGTCACACACACAACGTGTCACAATCACTGAAAGATAACACAAACTGGAAATCACATGACAGGAGCAAACAACAACTGCCAAGGGGAAACCTGACTGTGACCCATCTGCGTCTGCACACAAACTCAGCCCTGACAGCAAACACACCTATGGGTGACACCCTGATGACCAGTAATGTGCCATGCACCCACATCACAGAGAACCCAGGGAGAAGACTTTGGGAGAACATAGCTCAACTCAGCTAGCATCACAAACAGGTACAACACTAGGGATCACAGCATGCACAGCTAAACGGAAGTGAACACACAGACATGCACATACAACACACACCTTGGGCGCAGGCAATGTCACAGGAGTACACACTGCCATGAGGGGACTCCACTCCTGTGTGAGGAAAGCTGTGCCATATGTTGCCTCAGTAGGGCCCCATCATGTCAGCTGAGCACTTGGTCACACAATCAACAATTAGCACCAAATGAGGGCTCCCGTCACATCAGCCTGGTCATGGAAGTGCCAACGGAATCATCAGCACAGATCCAACACACTTGTATAGCAATGTTGCACTGACAACACAGATGAGTCCTTCCCCATTGATGCCCAAACCTGCATGTCCACTGGAGATGGACACACGGTCAGGAAGTAGACGAATTGAACAATGGCAGGCACAACAGATGTGCAGGGGTGGAAGCCACAGATGTGAAATTGCCAATCTAAGTAGGAAATCCCATTGCCAAATACTGAACACATGACACCCTCAGATGCTGCTATGGATGACATGGATACACCACAGGATAGGACACATTCCCCCTGGACCACATGGGTTCCTGCACAGTAACACTTCA
This sequence comes from Calotriton arnoldi, assembly GCA_963921515.1. Classification (NCBI taxonomy): domain Eukaryota; kingdom Metazoa; phylum Chordata; class Amphibia; order Caudata; family Salamandridae; genus Calotriton; species Calotriton arnoldi. Next base: position 274,338 of record CAWUFW010006536.1, read on the forward strand.
TTATCATGAGACCAAATATCACCATCACTGCAGCAAGGGCATGGTTAGCATCATCAACATCATGTACATCAGAAGCAAAAGCACTAGAGAACAGAAAGTTGCTTTATTCAGCATATGTGGCATTAAAAGTAGAAGTCCGGTAGAACATAAACAAAGTCCAATGGCCAGTCCATCAACAAAGTCACAAGTGGGTGACAGTGGCAGATGCCACCCTACACATGCCTGCACAAAACCAGGGACAATCCACTAGGAGGGGCAACCGGGGGGTAGGCCAGGCACCGCAGGGACAGGATCAGGGCTCACCAGGAGGAAGCAGGGAAGGGGTGGTGGGTGCTGGAGAGCCACTGACAACTGCAGTGGAGGTGTCTGACATGGTGTGTGCCGGCACAACTGGGGGGCATGGCTCAGATGTTGTGGGTGCCGGCACGACTGCAGTGGACCCTGCAGATGGAGTGGACAGGTCTGCCACTGCAGTGCCCAAGTCAGACAGGGTGGTAGTGGACTCCACTGCAGTGCCTACCACCAGGGGAGGAGAATGGGGAACAGGCAAGGTGGGCTGGACAGAGGGGAGGACACCCTCACCACATCAGTGGCACAGACAAGCGCAGCGGGGGTGTGGTGCCGGGAGAGCAAGTGGCAGGGGAGAAGGCCGGAGCCTCTTGGGGATGGTATATCTGTGGGTGGGGGAACCTGGGGCAGGGTGTGGTGGGGGCACCTGTGGAGTGGGGGCCTGAGGGATGGAGGAAGGAGACCTGGTGCTTGAGCTGCAGGGCGGCGGCGGGATCTTGCTCTTACCACTCCGGGGGGACTTGCGGGTGGGGGCCTCAGTCTGTCTGCGCCTGGGGGAGGGTGTCCGGGGCGAGGGCGAGGGGCACTCTGCTCCGTGTGGGGGGCTTCCTCTTCCCCCTGGATGCTGGAGCAGCTGGATCGGAGGGGAAGAGGCCGAGGTCACTGAGGAAGAGGCGCTGGGTCTTTGGGGTTGCAGGTGAGGCAAGGGAGGGTGCTTTGGAGGGAGAGGCAACTGACGACTGCGCAGTGCCCGTGGATGCGTGTGTGTGTACCAGAGCCCCATCCCCTGTGAGTCTGGTTTCAGTCCCCTGACTGTGCGTGCGTGTGCGTTTTGTTTGTGGCGTGTGTGTCTGTGTGCTAGACGTGTGTGTGCTGGTGTGTGCCTGTGCCGGTGTGTATGTGCTTGGGACGGGTAAGGTGCTGGGGAGAGTGGATGGAGCAGAGGCAGGAGGGGTGAGGGACTGTCTGAGGAGGGACACTGCTGCCGTCAGGGAGGAGTCCATGGACCAATTGCCCCTCTGTAGGTCAGACATGCCCGATGAGATGCCCTCCATGAACGACACCAGCTGAGTCAACAGTGCGGTGTGCGCATGAAGGACACTCAGCATGGCTGTCTGCCCTACATGGAGCTGGCGAAGGAGGTACACAGACTCCTCACTCAGGGCAGCAGGGGACACAGGGGCAGGGGGTGCAGTGCCTGGCCCAAAGGAGACACGCTCCCGAACATGGGAGCCTCCACGGACCTGGGGAATGGGAGCCGATGGGAGGGCGGTGGTGGTGCTGGTGGTGGCGGGGACAGCAACACTAGCTGGGGTGTGGTGGCTGCTGACACCCGCCTCCACAAGGGAGTCATCCTCCGAGTTGCTCTGGTCCTCAGCTGAGGTGGATGGTGCTGAGGACTCCTCGGTGTGGCTCCCCTCGCCCTCCGTGCCACTGGGTCCCTCCGACCACTCCTCGGCTGCTGACCCAGTCTGGCTCTCTGGCTCCTCCTGGTCCGTGGAGCTGTCCCCTTCCGTGGCCGTGGATGTATCTGCAAACAATGGGGAAACAGACAGACATCAGTCACCTGCACCAAACGCACACACCACTGTGAGCACAGCACATTACAGAGCAAGCCCTGGCATCATTAGTTGTACATTGCTAAAAGTGCCCTAACTGAACAGGAGAAGCCAATTGTCAGTCTGATGCCAAGCATGGCACTCACATCCCACATGGCCTTGCACCCATCTGTCTGGTGTCTGTTGGATTGCAACACCCCAGTGTGGACACATGCACCAAGTACACAGTAGTTGGACAGTGCAGAGGACACGGTGTGGCATGTGGACATGCACACATCACAGCTCTTGCCACTGAGTCAGTACAGGTTTCCGGATGAAAGGGATGCCCAGAGTCAAATAGGAAATGCATGTGATGCATACCAGCGACATACACCATGATGCACCCATGTCCTGATAGCCATCGCCACAATGGTGTGCATGTAGCACTTGTCACTCCCCTGCAGGACCACCAATAAGTTGACACATGCCATGGCAGAGGCATGACTGCTAAGTCATACATCACTGTCTCAGTGATGTATGACTTGGCAGCCAGACAACAACACTATGCACTGTGTCACAATAGTAGGTCATGGGGAATGCAAGTCCTGGAGCTGCACAAGTGCACATGTACATCCCCCACACAACACATCATCTTAACCCTCATCTGTCCAGGTCATACCTATTGGACATATGGGAGACCTGTGACACTACCCTCTGAACCTGAGCCCCTCACAATTTGCTGTGAATGGGGAACAGCTGCCTGAACTTCACATTCGCATACCCCAGTCTGCACGGGCAGCTGATCAAACACCTATGTGACACACAAGTATCGTCTCCTATGGTCACATCTCCAGGGGCATGCTGAGCCCCTACCAATAAACACCCCAGCAGTCCTGGCAACTAATCCACAGCACACTGACACAGAGGCAGACAGCTGAGGGGTCAAATCACTGTGCACAATGTGTCAGCTGATACACGGGAGTGGGAGTACAGAGTGCATTGCATGGCCTGGAGTAGGCATGACTGTCCTGCTCCACATGAATGAGGGATGTGCCCTGGACAGTGGATAGCTGGCTATGTATGTGTGACACACGTAATCTGCACACTCCTGGGGCCCAAACATTGTTCCCACCCGCTGCATGGGCGTGTGCCACATACCCCAGGCACATGTGGTGGCTCAGCTCAGCAAGTGGACCGCATATCAAAGCAACACGCAGATCACATGTCCGAACACAGGCGTTGTGTGAACAATGGACCCACCCATGATGCCCACAACAGAGTTAGGGAAACAGATGCTGTCCCCCACCTTTAGTGAAGCAAACTGCAAGGACACAGTCCCAAGTGACACAATTCCCTGAATGTAAGGGCCACACCTGGGTATCAGATGAGCAGTGGGCAGTGCACAATAGAGGGACATGGCTCCTGGACAACATGACTGCTGCACTGTGGCAGTTGAACCAGGCCAGAGGAGGGCACAAAGCATGTAATACAGAGTTCACAGTGCAGTCTTTGACTCACCCCTCCTTGCTGCTGTCTGGCCTTCAGCTGCCCATCCAGGTCTGGAAACACCACCGCCAGGATCTGGAGCATGTGGGGGTCAGGGTCCGTGTTCCGCCCCTCCTGCGAGGAGGCAACAGCTTCAGCTGGACCCGTGCAATCCTCCGGGTCCAGCCCCGAAGGTCCTGCCACCTCTTCTGGCAGTTGCGGATCCGGCGCTTGTAGACCCCCACGGACCGGACGGCCCGGACGATGTCCTTCCAGATCTCCTGCTTCCGATGGGCATTAACCTGTCAGGATGACAAAGTGAAAAGGCCATTACTACACATGCAACATATCCGTGCATGACACAGTTGTATATACATGTCTCAATCACAGGGGCACATGATGTACACAGGCAGTGCAAAGCTGCCCATGGACAGTTTGCCAGACGTCACTACATGGTATCATTGCATGGGAAGTAAAACCTTGTTCAAATGCACTGTCACTGCACCATACCTGTCCAGTGCATGTCACTACACACTATGGGGGTGACAACTACTCAGTGAGCCTGCTAGCCAGTGGCGTGCAGACTTTCAGCCTTGCTAGTCAGACAAAATGCACATTCAGAAAGGCAGTGCACAGAACACTCACCTGCTCCCCTGGTGTCCCATACAGCTTGATGTACTGTGGAAGTAGGCTGTCCAGCAGGGCCTGGTTCTCTTCAAGGCTGAAGGCTGGGGCTCTCTCCACAGTACGTGCCATTGCAGGGTCCAGAGGGGCAGAGACAGCAGCAGTGCAGTGGCAGATGTCGTCCTGGAGCATGTAGTGCAGGCAAGTGAGCTCTCAGGGGAACAGCCAGCAATATATATGTGCTGGAGAGGCAGATACTGTCCCTTGTGTCCAAAGTGATAGGTCCAAGTCATTTGCATCTTCTGAATCTGGCCAATCCATGGAATAGCAGCACCAAAACACGCCCACAGCATCCTTCAAATCTTCAACTTCATGACATACATGATTTTGCAACATTGTTGTGGGTGACCAACTGATTTTCCAGCAACCGACTCGTTCGAAATTCGAAAACGCGTCCGTTGCCAGGCAAGCCCATTGTCAATGGGTGCGCACCGATCGGTCCATTGCGGTACAACACGTACAGGGGTACAACGCGTACCCGCACACATTGAATGCAATGGGCCGGCCGGGGGCACCGATCGGTCCATTGCAGTACAACGCGTACAGGGGTACAACGCGTACCCGCACACATTGAATGCAATGGGCCGGCCGGGGGCACCGATCGGTCCATTGCAGTACAACGCATACAGGGGTACAACGCGTACAGGGTACAACGCGTACCCGCACACATTGAATGCAATGGGCGGCCGGGGCACCGATCGGTCCATTGCAGTTCAACGCGTACAGGGGTACAACGCGTACCCGCACACATTGAATGCAATGGGCCGGCCGGGGCACCGATCGGTCCATTGCAGTTCAACGCGTACAGGGGTACAACGCGTACAGGGGTACAACGGCGTGCCCGCACACATTGAATGCAATGGGCCGGCCGGGGCACCGATCGGTCCATTGCAGTTCAATGCGTACAGAGGTACAACGCGTACCCGCACACATTGAATGCAATGGGCCGGCCGGGGCACCGATCGGTCCATTGCAGTACAACGCGTACAGGGGTACTACGCGTACCCGCACACATTGAATGCAATGGGCCGGCCGGGGCACCGATCGGTCCATTGCAGTACAACGCATCACTGTACATGTGACTGGCATATGTCAGCATGCCTGTCTCAGATGGACATATGCCAGCCACAGATAGCTCCCAGGGAGTGAGGGGCACACCTACATCACGACAGCCTGTCCAAACTTTATCATAAGGCATGTAAGGCTGCATTTCCTATTGTGTGTATGTTGGTGTACATGTTGTCCTGTGGGTGTCACCTGGGGGCAGCCACCCCCAGGCTGTGCACGTGTTCATGGGGACAGGATCCTGGGTGTACATGACCACTGTGATGTGCAACTGTTCATATCTGTGCATGTGCCATGGTCACATTTCACGGTGGTGTATGTGTATGTCATGTCACATACCCCGTGAGTCCCATGTGGGACGGTATGTTTGAGCCAGGGTGTCCCAGTGGCACAATAGTGATGGTCCTCCACAGTCTTTGTGCATGTAGTGTTTACAATGTCTCTGATTTCATGTGCACAATGGGAGACAGTCTCCACATCCAGGTTGTGTGTGCATGGACTTTGATGTTGTGCGTGTGTGTGTCACAGACGTCCATGTCTGTCCTGCCGTGGCAAGTGGGGCCACTACCTGTGGGGGTCATGGTTGTTTTGCTGTGGTGTATACATGATACTCCATGTAATGCCAGTGTCCATGTGGCAATACAGGGTCCCTGGGAATGTACCTGTCGTGGAGCTGTGGTGCCTGGGGCACATCTGTCCTCACATGTCACTGTGGGGGTTATTGTGACACGGCAGCAGGAGATGGGAACTGTGACACGGCCTCATGATATCCAATGGGCCAACCTGGGACTAATTGATGCCACCTGTTGGACCGTGTTGACAGATGTTGGCCATGTATGTACCATACATGTCCTTCCGGAACTGCACACTTCATGTAGTTGTGCCTCATAATGATGTATGTTGGGATATTGAGTGTGTTCAATGCCGCATATGTGGGGTGACTGACAATCTTGCTTACTTCTCCTCTGCACTGCAGGGCTCCTGCTGTCCATCGACCATTCCCAGACCTGGCAACGATGGTGGAACGGGACAGCATCCGACGGTACCGCTTCACCAGGCAGCTGATTGAGGATTTGGCAGTGCAGTTGTCCCCACATTTGCAGCCTGGCCGGCCGTATCCTACAGCGCTGACCCCCAAGGTGAAGGTGATGGCAGCCCTACACTTCTTTGCCACCGGTACCTTCCAACATACTGTGGCGACTGCTGGTGGGATGTCACAGACCATGTTGAGCCGTGTGCTCCGCGATGTTTTGGTGGCAATGTTGCTATTCCTGAACCGGTACATCTATTTCCCTAGACTGCGACGACTCACTGACGTGAAGAGTGACTTTTATGCCCTGGGGAGGATGCCGCATGTCATTGGCTCCATTGATGGGACACATGTGGCTTTGGTACCACCACAGGCCCAGGAGCAGGCCTACAGGAACCGCAAGCACTACCACTCGGTCAATGCACTGGTGGTGTGTCTTGCAGACATGACCATCACACACGTGTGTGCCCGTTTCCCTGGTTCAGCACACGATGCCTTTGTGATGAGGAGTAGTCGCATCCCCAGGATGATGGCACAGATGCAGAACCAGCGTGCCTGGCTTGTCGGTGTGTACTGACTTTGTGCCATTGTGTGTGATCTGATCTGTAGTATACCGCCCACTTTTCCAAGTCAGCTAATGTGCACTTGTCTGTCCGTAGGTGACTCGGGATACCCCAACATGCCGTGGTTGCTGACACCCCTCAGGAACCCTGTGACACCAGCCCAGATGCGCTACAATGAGGCACATGGTCGGACCAGGAGAGTGATTGAGCGGACATTTGGTCTCCTGAAGAGCCGCTTCCGCTGCCTGGACAAGACCGGAGGGTCCCTCCCATATGCCCCTGCGAAAGTGTGCAAGATTATCATCGTCTGCTGCATGCTCCACAACCTGGCAGTGCGGAAGGAGTTGCCTCTCATCCAGGATGACAATGACCAACATCCGCCACCTGTGGAGGATCCTGGCCTGGACCACGATGCCAGTGATGATGATGATGATGATGGTGATGTCCGCACACAGCTCATCACCAACTTCTTTAGCTGAATGTGAGTATCCTGAGGTGTCATGTCAATGATGTGAGTTGGCATGATGTGTAGGTGGTGCTCTGGTGCTGTTGGAGTGTGTCCATGGGCTACTTGACTGGATGTGTGTTGCGATGTGTGCTTACAGGTGGGCTGTACTCCCCAACAGTGTTGACATGCTAACTTGGTTCTGGGTGGGTATCTTGTAACATGTATTGTGCATGAGTTTTGCTGTTCTGTCCTGTACTCCATTGCTTTTGACTGTGTGTCATTTCTGTCCTTCACAGGGTACTTTCAGATTCGTTTGGTCAACTGTGTCCACCGACGACGTGATTGCACTTCCAGGCTGGTAGCTGTTGTGTCCCTACAGGTGATGTGCGCCACACCCATGGACTTCCTTCCGTCTACAGTTGTTGACTGTGTGCCCGCTGCCAGGTGGGATTACCTTGCATCTGTAGTGGTTATGACATGTTGCAACTGTGTAATAAACCTGTGCTTCACTTTGTGATGTGCGTTGTCTGTGGTCACACATTTGAGTGCCATTTGCTTACTGCACCTGTGGGCTACTTGACTACAACTGGGAATGGGTGTGGTGTCTGTGCATTGCACCGTCTTCCCTGGCAACATCAGTGTAGGCAATGAGTCAGATGGCCTAGGTGTGTATGTGTTGTGTAGCCCTGGTGGTGTGTCTCCCTCATATGTGTCACGTTGCCTTTACTCACATGCCTGTGTTGTCCTTGCTGTTGCAGTTCGCATACACAGTGTAATTTTGCAGTTCATCATCCCCATAACAGCACCCACGTTGGAATCACGACAGAGGCAAGTATGGTGTATTAGTGTGTTTATTGTGATACATTTGTGTGAATAGTGCATAGGATGGGTAGTGCTGTACATAAATCTTGCAATCCGAAGTTCCTAGGTGAATTGAAAGTCCTGGTAGACAGGATCCCCAGTATCGGGGCCACAGTTGTCTGACACATTGGTCCAACTTGTACTCCCCATGCAATGTGTGGGAGTAGTATTGCCGTCAACAGGGTGAACAGTCTGTGCACAAAGGCGAACATCCAGAGCAGGTTCAGGCTTCCTGGGAGTTGCGCTTGGCCATCGGCCTCTCACTTTCCCCTCCTCGGACGACCCCTCTTCTTGGGGGGGGGCCCCTCAAGTACAGGCTGCTGCGGTGCAGGGGACTCTCCGCCAGAGTCATCCTCCCTCCCTGTGGCAGTTGCAGTTTGTTCGGCACCAGATGTTGTTGGCACACAGGGAGGTGTGGACTGGTTGCTGTTCATCTGGCAGAGGCATTGTAAAATGTCCCTGTGCACCGCCGTCATCTCATGCAGTGCATCCCACTTGGACTCCACGCGGGACATGTGTGAGTCCACGCGGGACATGTGTGACTCCACGTGGGACATGTGGGAGTCCAAGCGGGCATGATGGGCAGCCTGCTGCTGTTTCATGTCTCTGAGGAGCCCCACAACCTGGCTGAGGTCTCCGGTGCTGGACTGGTACGCATCAGCTATGCGTACCAGTTGTGGGTCATCATGCACACCAGCAACGTCTGCAAGCAGCGACCTCTGTCTCCCACCCCTCCCACCACCCCTGCTGACATGTGCAGTGTGTGCAGTGGCACGCACAGATAACCCTGGTCCACCTTGGGGTTTGGTGGTGGTGGTGGTGTCCATGGCCCCAGGTTGGTCCAGGGTCCCTGTGCTGGTGTTGCTCCTTGTTCTGTCCATGTCGGCAGGGATGGTATTTGTGGTGACAGTCGTTGGAGGGGTGGGTGCAGGGGTGCAGCTGGTGGTCCTGCTGGTGCTGCAGCTGGTGGTCCTGCTGGTGCTGCATGTTGACTTGCACCGGATGTGCCAGGTTGGTCTTCATCGTCCGAGGAGGACAGAGGCTGCACAACGCCAGTGAGCTCCGCATCCTCTTGAGCCTGGGACTGGGACTCCTCAGCGTCTGCTGCTGTGTCCCCATCATCACCTGTTTTTGGGAGACACAAACAATGTATGTTATGTTTCTGCAGGCATCAATGGTTGACACACATGACAGTTGTGACTGTGCCTCTGGGTGCGGGCCTGTACATTGCATTGTCCTAAGTCGTCACAGTCAGGGGTTGATATTGGTGTGGCACATTGTCCTGCATTATTTGGGCATTTCTATGTATTTTTTGGGGTGTGAACATGGTCTGCATTGGTTGTGTTTGGTTGACAGCCGGCCCTCCTTCCCACCCACCCAGCCAGTCAGTTATCCCACCATGGAACGTGCTTGCATTGCAGGGAGTGGAAGTTGTCTCTCAGGATGTCAGTCAGTGGTGTCCTGCTGTTTGTTGGTGCACAGTTGGCAGCAGGGCCTTGTGCTCCCCACAGCAGTAGCCAGTGTCAGCCATCTTGTGAGTCCTTCTCCACTCCCTGTGATGTGAGCATGGTTCAGGGTGGTGTTGATGGGACAGTTGTGGGGGTGAGCTATGTCTGTGACTACGACTCCCATCATGCTATTGCCTCCACCCCCCTTCCCAGCATGCCCATGCTTCCTTCCTTTGACTCTGCTTCCCTGTGGGGTGGGCTGGCTGTGCTGACAGGATGGCTGGGAGTGTTGTCCTGGCAGTTGTTTGGCTAAAAGTCCCAAGAGTGGCCCTGTGCTTCACACAACATAACCCAGGGTGGTGGTTCTTTGTGGGATCTTGTGTTAGGATGGGGGGCATTGCATTCTACCAGGTGGGTTCTGTGGAGTTTGTGTTGGGGTGTGTGTGAGGGGAGGTGCTTGTGACTATGGTTAGTGCTGCAAGTCCTCCTTCCCACCCACCCAGCCAGTTATCCCACAAAGGAACGTGCTTGCATTGCAGGGAGTGGAAGTTGTCTCTCAGGATGTCAGTCAGTGGTGTCCTGCTGTTTGTTGGTGCACAGTTGGCAGCAGGGCCTTGTGCTCCCCACAGCAGTAGCCAGTGTCAGCCATCTTGTGAGTCCTTCTCCACTCCCTGTGATGTGAGCATGGTTCAGGGTGGTGTTGATGGGACAGTTGTGGGGGTGAGCTATGTCTGTGACTACGACTCCCATCATGCTATTGCCTCCACCCCCTTCCCAGCATGCCCATGCTTCCTTCCTTTTGACTCTGCTTCCCTGTGGGGTGGGCTGGCTGTGCTGACAGGATGGCTGGGAGTGTTGTCCTGGCAGTTGTTTGGCTAAAAGTCCCAAGAGTGGCCCTGTGCTTCACACAACATAACCCAGGGTGGTGGTTCTTTGTGGGATCTTGTGTTAGGATGGGGGCATTGCATTCTACCAGGTGGGTTCTGTGGAGTTTGTGTTGGGGTGTGTGTGAGGGGAGGTGCTTGTGACTATGGTTAGTGCTGCAAGTCCTCCTTCCCACCCACCCAGCTAGCCAGTTATCCCACCATGGAACGTGCTTGCATTGCAGGGAGTGGAAGTTGTCTCTCAGGATGTCAGTCAGTGGTGTCCTGCTGTTTGTTGGTGCACAGTTGGCAGCAGGGCCTTGTGCTCCCCACAGCAGTAGCCAGTGTCAGCCATCTTGTGAGTCCTTCTCCACTCCCTGTGATGTGAGCTGCGGTTCAGGGTGATGTTGATGGGACAGTTGTGGGGGTGAGCTATGTCTGTGACTATGACTCCCATCATGCTATTGCCTCCACCCCCTTCCCAGCATGCCCATGCTTCCTTCCTTTTGACTCTGCTTCCCTGTGGGGTGGGCTGGCTGTGCTGACAGGATGGCTGGGAGTGTTGTCCTGGCAGTTGTTTGGCTAAAAGTCCCAAGAGTGGCCCTGTGCTTCACACAACATAACCCAGGGTGGTGGTTCTTTGTGGGATCTTGTGTTAGGATTGGGGGCATTGCATTCTACCAGGTGGGTTCTGTGGAGTTTGTGTTGGGGTGTGTGTGAGGGGAGGTGCTTGTGACTATGGTTAGTCCTGCAAGTCCTCCTTCCCACCCACCCAGCTAGCCAGTTATCCCACCATGGAACGTGCTTGCATTGCAGGGAGTGGAAGTTGTCTCTCAGGATGTCAGTCAGTGGTGTCCTGCTGTTTGTTGGTGCACAGTTGGCAGCAGGGCCTTGTGCTCCCCACAGCAGTAGCCAGTGTCAGCCATCTTGTGAGTCCTTCTCCACTCCCTGTGATGTGAGCATGGTTCAGGGTGGTGTTGATGGGACAGTTGTGGGGGTGAGCTATGTCTGTGACTACGACTCCCATCATGCTATTGCCTCCACCCCACTTCCCAGCATTCCCATACTTACTTGCTTTTGTGGGGAGTTCAGTGTGTGTGGGTGTGAGAGCAATGGCAAGATGGCTGACAGTGGTGTCCTGCTGTTGGTTGGTGTGCAGTACCCAGCATGCCCTTGTGCTCCCCACGACACAGCAACAGTGTCAGACATCTTTGATGGGCCTTTCCACTCTCTGTGGGATGTGCATGCGTGAGTGTGAGCTTGCTGGGCCATGTGGTGGGGGATGTAGAGCTGTGACTACAACTCCCATCATGCTATTGCCTCCACCCCCCTTCCCAGCATGCCCATGCTTCCTTCCTTTTGACTCTGCTTCCCTGTGGGGTGGGCTGGCTGTGCTGACAGGATGGCTGGGAGTGTTGTCCTGGCAGTTGTTTGGCTAAAAGTCCCAAGAGTGGCCCTGTGCTTCACACAACATAACCCAGGGTGGTGGTTCTTTGTGGGATCTTGTGTTAGGATGGGGGGCATTGCATTCTACCAGGTGGGTTCTGTGGAGTTTGTGTTGGGGTGTGTGTGAGGGGAGGTGCTTGTGAATCTGGTTAGTGCTGCAAGTCCTCCTTCCCACCCACCCAGCTAGCCAGTTATCCCACCATGGAACGTGCTTGCATTGCAGGGAGTGGAAGTTGTCTCTCAGGATGTCAGTCAGTGGTGTCCTGCTGTTTGTTGGTGCACAGTTGGCAGCAGGGCCTTGTGCTCCCCACAGCAGTAGCCAGTGTCAGCCATCTTGTGAGTCCTTCTCCACTCCCTGTGATGTGAGCATGGTTCAGGAGTGGTGTTGATGGGACAGTTGTGGGGGTGAGCTATGTCTGTGACTACGACTCCCATCATGCTATTGCCTCCACCCCCTTCCCAGCATGCCCATGCTTCCTTCCTTTTGACTCTGCTTCCCTGTGGGGTGGGCTGGCTGTGCTGACAGGATGGCTGGGAGTGTTGTCCTGGCAGTTGTTTGGCTAAAAGTCCCAAGAGTGGCCCTGTGCTTCACACAACATAACCCAGGGTGGTGGTTCTTTGTGGGATCTTGTGTTAGGATTGGGGGCATTGCATTCTACCAGGTGGGTTCTGTGGAGTTTGTGTTGGGGTGTGTGTGAGGGAGGTGCTTGTGACTATGGTTAGTGCTGCAAGTCCTCCTTCCCACCCACCCAGCTAGCCAGTTATCCCACCATGGAACGTGCTTGCATTGCAGGGAGTGGAAGTTGTCTCTCAGGATGTCAGTCAGTGGTGTCCTGCTGTTTGTTGGTGCACAGTTGGCAGCAGGGCCTTGTGCTCCCCACAGCAGTAGCCAGTGTCAGCCATCTTGTGAGTCCTTCTCCACTCCCTGTGATGTGAGCATGGTTCAGGGTGGTGTTGATGGGACAGTTGTGGGGGTGAGCTATGTCTGTGACTACGACTCCCATCATGCTATTGCCTCCACCCCACTTCCCAGCATTCCCATACTTACTTGCTTTTGTGGGGAGTTCAGTGTGTGTGGGTGTGAGAGCAATGGCAAGATGGCTGACAGTGGTGTCCTGCTGTTGGTTGGTGTGCAGTACCCAGCATGCCCTTGTGCTCCCCACGACACAGCAACAGTGTCAGACATCTTTGATGGGACTTTCCACTCTCTGTGGGATGTGCATGCGTGAGTGTGAGCTTGCTGGGCCATGTGGTGGGGGATGTAGAGCTGTGACTACGACTCCCATCATGCTATTGCCTCCACCCCCCTTCCCAGCATGCCCATGCTTCCTTCCTTTTGACTCTGCTTTAACCCTGGGCATAATACTTTGCTACGCTCACGAAGCATGCAAAGTTTGTGCTACTACGCACTACGCAAATTGCACGTAGCAGAGTGAATAACTGTACTAATAAACGTAGCGTAGCAGGAGTATAATAAACTCCTTCAAATGCTTTGATAAAGCAATTTTTTATGCTAAAAAGCATATAACCAATTTACAAAAATGAATGTTGACAATAAAATATCAAGCAATGAGAGAGGTGATGATTTTGGAGTCCCCCTAACCTAGGGGAGGACCAAGCAGATGCCTTGAACACAAAAAGCATATCATGTGAACGATTCAATGGTGGTCCCTTCCTCCTAGGACCACCCCAAGCACAGTTATGGGCAAAAATACAATCCCAACCAAAGGCCCTGCAAAGCATTATGGGACGAGATTAGCAGTGGGCAGTGAATATTATAGTGTCCAATATCAAAATAATTCTACAAAGAGCTGCAGTTCAACTAGTCGTCACTGGGTGTCGTCCCTCAAGAGTGAAATGCAAAAGTATTGAAAACCTTTCATGAAGCTTTTGCATTTGACTCGTGAGGGACGACACCCAGTGACGACTAGTTGAACTGCAGCTCTTTGTAGAATTATTTTGATATTGGACACTATAATATTCACTGCCCACTGCTAATCTCGTCCCATAATGCTTTGCAGGCCTGGTTGGGATTGTATTTTTGCCCATAACTGTGCTTGAGGTGGTCCTAAGAGGATGGGACCACCACCTAATCATTCAATAAGATGTGCTTTTTGTTTTCAAGACATCTGCTTGGTTCTCTCCCTAAGTTAGCGAGGATACCAAAATCATCACCTCTCTCACTGCTTTTGTTTTCACTTTAGTGAAATGACTATATGCAATTTTAGCATATAAAGACAGAGATATTTATTTTATCTTAACTTGCACTGTACAAGTTTGCTTTTGGTAATTATTGTACAGTGCAGTGAGTCAAGCACACAGCTAGCACTACGCCCAGGCTTAATAATAATAACAAACTCCTTCAAATGCTTTGATAAAGCAATTTTTTATGCTAAAAAGCATATAACCAATTCACAAAAATGAATTTTGACATATCAAGCAATGAGAGAGGTGATGATTTTGGAGTCCCCCCTAACCTAGGGGGAGGACCAAGCAGATGCCTTGAACACAAAAAGCATATCATGTGAACGATTCAATGGTGGTCCCTTCCTCCTAGGACCACCCCAAGCACAGTTATGGGCAAAAATACAATCCCAACCAAAGGCCCTGCAAAGCATTATGGGACGAGATTAGCAGTGGGCAGTGAATATTATAGTGTCCAATATCAAAATAATTCTACAAAGAGTTGCAGTTCAACTAGTCGTCACTGGGTGTCGTCCCTCACGAGTCAAATGCAAAAGCTTCATGAAAGGTTTTCAATACTTTTGCATTTCACTCTTGAGGGACGACACCCAGTGACGACTAGTTGAACTGCAGCTCTTTGTAGAATTATTTTGATATTGGACACTATAATATTCACTGCCCACTGCTAATCTCGTCCCATAATGCTTGCAGGGCCTTGGTTGGGATTGTATTTTTGCCCATAACTGTGCTTGGGGTGGTCCTAGGAGGAATCGTTCAATAAGATGTGCTTTTTGTTTTCAAGACATCTGCTTGGTTGTTGGTTCTCTCCTAAGTTAGTGAGGATACCAAAATCATCACCTCTCTCACTGCTTGTTAACTTTTGTTTTCACTTTAGTGAAATGACTATATGCATTTTTAGCATATAAAGACAGAGATATTTATTTTATCTTAACTTGCACTGTACAAGTTTGCTTTTGGTAATTATTGTACAGTGCAGTCAAGCACACAGCTACGCACTACGCAATTTGCATAGCTACGTGTAGTTGAAGCTGTACTTCACGTAGCTACGTGAAGTGCTACTACGCAAACTACGCCCGGGCTTACTCTGCTTCCCTGTGGGGTGGGCTGGCTGTGCTGACAGGATGGCTGGGAGTGTTGTCCTGGCAGTTGTTTGGCTAAAAGTCCCAAGAGTGGCCCTGTGCTTCACACAACATAACCCAGGGTGGTGGCTCTTTGTGGGATCTTGTGTTAGGATGGGGGGCATTGCATTCTACCAGGTGGGCTCTGTGGAGTTTGTGTTGGGGTGTGTGTGAGGGGAGGTGCTTGTGACTATGGTCAGTGCTGCAAGTCCTCCTTCCCACTCAGCTAGCCAGATATCCCACCATGGAACGTGCTTGCATTGCAGGGAGTGGAAGTTGTCTCTCAGGATGTCAGTCAGTGGTGTCCTGCTGTTTGTTGGTGCACAGTTGCCAGCAGGGCCTTGTGCTCCCCACAGCAGTAGCCAGTGTCAGCCATCTTGTGAGTCCTTCTCCACTCCCTGTGATGTGAGCATGGTTCAGGGTGGTGTTGATGGGACAGTTGTGGGGGTGACCAATATCAGTGGCTACGACTCCCATCATGCTATTGCCTCCACCCCCCTTCCCAGCATGCCCATGCTTCCTTCCTTTTGACTCTGCTTCCCTGTGGGGTGGGCTGGCTGTGCTGACAGGATGGCTGGGAGTGTTGTCCTGGCAGTTGTTTGGCTAAAAGTCCCAAGAGTGGCCCTGTGCTTCACACAACATACCCCAGGGTGGTGGTTCTTTGTGGGATCTTGTGTTAGGATGGGGGGCATTGCATTCTACCAGGTGGGTTCTGTGGAGTTTCTGTTGGGGTGTGTGTGAGGGGAGGTGCTTGTGACTATGGTCAGTGCTGCAAGTCCTCCTTCCCACCCAGCTAGCCAGATATCCCACCATGGAACGTGCTTGCATTGCAGGGAGTGGAAGTTGTCTCTCAGGATGTCAGTCAGTGGTGTCCTGCTGTTTGTTGGTGCACAGTTGCCAGCAGGGCCTTGTGCTCACCACAGCAGTTGCCAGTGTCAGCCATCTTTTGAGTCCTTCTCCACTCCCTGTGATGTGCGCATGGTTCATGGTGGTGTTGATGGGACAGTTGTGGGGGGGGCAATATGTGTGACTGCGACTCCCATGATGCTATTGGCTACACTGACTTGTCCAGCATACACAGAATTCCTTCCTTTGAGTGGTCTTCACTGTGTGTTGGTGTTGTTGTGGTGGCTACATGTCTGGATGTGTTTGTTAGTTCTATTTGTGCCACTGCCTAGCTGTAGTTGTAGTTGTGTTTGTACATGTGTTGGCACAGTTGGATGTGACTTTTTTGATGGCATGTGTTGTGTTTATCTAACTGACATACACATTTTGGGATGATTCTGTTCTGGTTGCTGTGTAATTGCTATGAGTGCATGGTTTGACTCTCCCCTTGACAGCGATGTGTGTGTTTTGTGGCAGTATATTGTGTACATTTGTTGTGTACTCACCAGGCTCTGGGATGTCCCCTAGTCCATATACGCTCACTGGCGGAAGGATGGCCCGCACCTTCTCCTCCCAGGGCCTGAGGTATATTGGCTTGGCAGGAGGGCCACTGTCGGTGTATTGGCTGTTGATGTAGTCTTTCTTGAGCAGGTCCCGTACCCTCCTGCGCACGTCATACCACCTGTTCTGGATGTCGCTCTTTGTGCGCCGACATGGTGATTGTGCGTTCACCCTGTTGATGATCCTCTCCCACATCTTGGTTTTCTGGGAGATGGGGGTCTGTTGGGCCAGTGTGCCAAACAGCTGTGGCTCTACCCTGAGGATCTCGTCTACCATGACTTCCAATTCACAATCTAGGAACTTGGGATTCTTCTTGGGGGCATGGTGATGGGTGGTGATGGTGAGTTATGTGTGTGTTGGTGTGCAGGTGAGGGTGTGTGAGTGTGTGTTTTGCTGGGTGTATGTGAGGTAGGTATTTGTTGGTGTGCTGATGGTGTGTGGCTTGTGTGAGGGATGAGCTGTGGGTGTGTGGTTGCTTTCTCTTGGGTGCTGGCAGTGAATGGCATTTGCAAAGGCTCATGGTTGTGATTTGTGTCCTTTATATGGGTGGAGTTGTGGGTGTGTCTTTGTTCTCTGTCCCCACCCCCCCAGTATTTATTGGCTTGGTAATTGCTTGTTTGGCCTTTTTTTGGGTGAATTTCCTTTGTACTGTCTGTGTATGTTGGAAACGTTCTTGTGACCGAGTCGGACCCTGCATTTGTCTCGTACGGTCTTCTCCGTTTCGTTCACGCTGTGTTTGTGCAGTTTTCTATGCTGCGTACGCGTCGGTCGCGGTGTTTTGTGTTGCTTCGGCTCGGTTTTGTATGCGTGTCGGTCGTACGGCTTGGCCTCCGTCCGACTCGGTCGTGGTTTTCGCGCCTTGCATCGTACTTTGCGGTTTGGAGTTCGCGTGTACGTTTCGGTCGGATTTGTTCCGGGTGCGTGTCGGTCAGTTGGATTCGTGTGTTTTTCCGGCCGGATTGCTGTTTTCTGTGCGGCTCGGTCGGTCGACTTGGGTTCGGTACGTGTCGGTCGGATTTTTCACGCCTTGCATCGTACTTGGCGTGTCGGGCGCCACAGGTACGTGTCGGTCGGTATTATTTCCGGATCCGAGTCGGTCGGTGCTTTTTCCGGCCCGAATCAGAATCGACCCCTGAGTCTCTCCACAAAAAGGCTTTCCTTCTATCAAGGAGATAATATGGGCTGGATCGCTCACATATGATCTTAAACCAGAGACGATTGGACGTAAGAAACAATCCACATATTTACTCATAGGTTCTAATAGTGAGTTAATACTACTCACTATCGGTCTCATAGGGGGATTAGTACTACTCTTGTGGACCTTGGGTAGGCCATAGAGTGCCGGGGTCCTAGGTTCCAAGTTGTTTAAAAATTTAAACTCATCATCACATATCCAGTTATTATCCTTAGCTTCAGTTAACAGTCTAAGACAATCCCTTGACACAGTAGCTAAACTACTGGCATTCGTTCGCTCATAGTGTTCTGCTATACTCAACGTTTCATATATTCTATTGTCGTAATCTGAAGTGTTGAAAACAACCACTCCACCACCTTTGTCGGCGGGTTTTATTGTCAAATTCCGGTCTTCCTTAAGAGATGTTAAGACCTGTCTTTCCTCCCCTACTAATATTATGGGGAATGGGTCTTGATGAACCTTTCAGGACATTTTGAATATCGCTCTCTACTGCCTTTTCAAATATTTCCAGATTTTTGCCAACCATGGCTAGTATGGGAGTGAAAGACGATTTCGGTTTAAGGCCGGAAACATTTGTATATTCACGGGCCTCACGGTTTTCAAAAAACCTCTTAAGTCTGACCTTACGAAAAAAAGAGCGAAGGTCTTTTTCCAATTGAAATTTATCAATATGAGTTGAAGGGACAAAACTAAAGCCTCTACTTAAGATACTGATTTCTACGTCACTAAGGGGTCTATCCGATAGATTAATTATTGGTACTCTATCTGACGCCAGTATCTTTGGTTCCTCGTTCGCAGGTACTACTGTTGAAGACGAGGACCGCGAATTACTTGGCCCCTCCCTTGATTTCCGTTGTATCTCTGAGGTCTCCTTGTTCGTGACTCTAAAAAGTCCCATACTCTTTAGTATTACCTCTACTGATGTTCTCTTCCCTTGGAGCATTTTCATCCTCACTACTCGAACCCGAGGTTTCTGAGAATGTCACCTGCTTACTACCTCCTCTTCTATAAACTTGTCTAATTGCTGGTCTATCCCAGCTAGAATCATTCTTTAGCTGATAATAATTCTCTCTGAGGAACGGGTATGCAGTTTCCTGAGTAAATCTCTCCATATCTTTTTTAAGCTTATTAGTTTTCTTGTTAAGAAGATAGTCTCCATACCCTTCCACATCTCTGTTAATATCCTCTAATTTCTTTTTAGCTTCATCAAGGGCAGTACTATTCTTCAGTTCTAATTCCAGTTTATCTATCGCCTCTTTTTCTATGATAATCAATTGTTGTGCTGTTTCAATTATTAGAAGCATCCAGTCACGGCTGCATCTATTGGAGATCATTGTCCATGTCTCCAAAAATTTACGATTATCAATAAAAAGGCCCGGTTCACTACGGACCTGTAGTCCTACAGGGATAGTACCGGACTTAACATATTCAATCAAGAAATCTGCATGAGCCTCGGTACGGATAAGTTTCTTCTTGAGGTTCACTAATTTACCCCAATTTTCCCCTTTTCCAGAGATTAACATTATCTTATTTCCATTTTTTGTATTAATGATCCTATTCAGTTGATCATCACTGAAACCAAACGTTTTAAATTGGTCCATGGGCAATACTGCTCCAAATAAGAACTCTCCACAGCGGAGACTCTCCAACCCAACTGGGCTGTGCCAAGTTTATACAAAAAGAGAGAGAGGGACCCAACCACCAAAGGGGAGGGGTACCAAATTCGACCAAAGTCACAAAGGATCCCCCTTTGGGTAAAAACACATATACAAAACCACATTCACACAAGAAACCTTATATCACCAACACGTTAACAATAAACACAGGATCCAAGAAATAAACTAATCAAATAAATTCCCAATGTATAGTACAAATTTATTAAATTCAATATACAGCAATTACAAAAGAGAGAAACACATATATCTTAAAACTTCACAATATTTTTCTAAAATTCATCAAAAGGTAATACTTAAAAAACTTTGTCAGGTTAAAAAGTACCATCCATTAAATTAGATATACATTTTTCAAGAACAAGTCAATATATAAAATTTAAAAAAAAACGAAATAAACATATGTGAGAACAAGCAGGAAAATTGTTTCCAAGTCACAGGAATAGCCACTAAATCTTACACAGATCAATTGTCGGATTATGAGAAGAATCTCTCCTTTGTTTTTAGTGACAGTTTTCCACATCGATTTATAATGGGCTTCCCTTATCTGTGCATCGACGCGTTTCGGTGGGCACTATACTAAGACCAACACCTTCTTCAGGAAAATAAAATACCTCCCAGTTCACCAATCAATTTCTGTAATAATAATAACAAAAATCAGACACATAAAAATAAATTAACATAATCATTGATTCTTCATTTCTTAGTCCTAATAAATCATCAACATACTGGTGACAAAACAAGGTTTCCTCATTTTCACAGCGAACCATCCAAATTCACATCCATTCATCAACGAAGCCAAAATAGGCAATATTAACCAAATGAGAGAAAGTACCTTAGTAATATCCTTAACATTAACTAGACCCTCTTCAATTGAGATCAAGGGAAGATATTTCTCATTCCTCCCACAAATATCTGTAATGATACAGTCATGAATATATCAGACTAATACTATCCAGGCTGTCATGAAATTTACACATGTTAATAGCCAAAGTCGCATCTTGGGCAAATTTACCTCAGGTCTCTTAGTAATCACACCTCCTCAGGTACTTTATATCTGTAGGTAACACGATAAGATCAGGTATAATCTAACTTCACACTATTCCAGTTTATTTAATACCTGTTATGGAAAAGAGGGAGAGCAATCCTCACTTTACATATTCTCACCAATAACAAAGCTAAGTTAAATTCTCATGGTAATATATATTTCTAGTTACCTCCAGATTCACAGCTACCTTTTTTGATATTCTTTTTCCTTTAAGTTCAAACTAGCACCAAAGACCTATTATGGGGAAAGCATAGTACTTAGTACTCAAGTCCCCCACAGGTCCTCTTCTATTTAAATACACCTCACAGTGATTGATTACCTTATAATTTCTGAAGGGATAGAAAGACGGTCTATGAATCATATCCTTCCCTTTATCACGTCTACTTCTGATTTGTTTCTGGTTTATTTCATCTTGTTAAAAAGCAATTCAATTCTAATATCTATAAACAAAAAAAATAAAATAATATATAGTACAGAATAATATGCCGAACAAAAGCCATATTAGTTTCATAAAGGGGACTCAAACGGTCTTCTATATTTCAACACAGCTTAATACGGCACCTCATTTTATTAATCCATGCAAGACATGACACTATGTCATAATCCTAACTTCTCATAACCCCAACCCGATTTTATCTGCAATAATTTATAATGGACAGAAGTTCACATACGGCGGGGACAATGGGTCCTACACTTTCACATAGTAATTAGTCAGAGCATGGAAATTAGTCAGAGCACGGCCAAAAACCGTCCGCAATAATATAGCGGACCTTAAATAAAATCAAAAGCCGTTGGGTCAGGTTTAATCTGCCAAAGGTTCTACCCCCCTCCCATCTAACTTCCTAGTAAATATGATCAGACTCACACCTCTACATTACTCTTACCTGAGTCCAGCTTGGAACACGGGGTGTACACCTCCGTCAAAGGATTAGATTCAACTGATCTAACTTGCTGAATATATACCCTTCCTCTCGCTATCCAAATGACCATAATCCGAGAAACTGTTTCAGCTGTGTTGGTCATGTGATGCGTGTGTTAAAAACGGCGTCCATCTTAAAGTGGATATCTGAATATAAAAACTTAAATATTAGCTGTAATACTTCATTCTATCGTATATACGCCTATTTATTTTGAAGTAAAATTTAATTATAACCACATTGACCAAGCCTCCAATATGAGCTGAGTATAAATTTTACAATCAATATACAGTTATCCTAAAAATCTAATGGTCACGTGGTATATTTAAGGTGAATCGCGGCCATCTTATAATGATGTTTTCCTAATATGTGTAAAATGGGTCGCGGCTATCTTTTAATTGTGTTTTATCGCTAAAAACACGAGTCCTGCCCATAATCACTCGATTCTATATTCGACACCGATAAATCTTCTTAAGTAAAGAACCCATTACTAGGGACTTAAGTTCCTATTTATTTTCCCTCCCAATAATGAGCCGAGATTGTCTCAATATCATAGGCATTAACCCTATAATTATTAGGAATCCTAAACTTAGTTTGTAGACCAATACTTAACTAACAGTAAAACCAAACCTGCAGTTTGCATCAAAATCTCATATGAGGCAGGGATCCTAACTCAATCAACATTCCTATCCCTGACACTAACCTTCCTAGTTATTAAAATGTCTTAATGTGGATTTAGCTAGGAGATTATGGTACATTCAGAATGAGATTCAAACCTAAAACAATAAAAACTAAAACAATCCCTCTCCTATAGAGCAGGTATGTTATTCCATTATGAAGGACGCAACTATGATATTAGTCCTCAAATTGCCCCTATTAGACGGTCCCACTCTTCCCTAGAATTTAGACCCTGTCGTACAGTATTTAAGTAGGAAATATACCAATGTTCTCGTGCTTTACGTTTAAGGTGAATGTTGCCACCTCTCTTCCCTATTGTCATCTTTACAAGAATAAACCATGTGAAATCAGTGTCTCCATGGCCATACTCAAGAAAATGAGTAACAAGGGGAGCATTGAGTTTCTTAGTTTTGATGGCTGACTTATGTTCTTGCATCCTTACATGCAGTTCTCTGCCTGTCTCTCCTACGTAGCCTTTGCCACATGGGCAACATAGAAGATAAATCACATTTTTGCTCCTACAGTTATTAAGTGTTTTCGATTTGATAGTACATTCATTATAGCTAATTTCTCTAGTTTGTACACATTGGGCACAAACCGTGCATGTGCCACATCTCACATTCCCAGTAGCAGCTACATTCGTGAGGGTTCTCTGAGTACTGCTCGGTTCCTCACGGTAGGTGTGTACTAACACATCTCTCAAATTTTTATTTTTATTAAAAGCAAAGAGCGGTTTCTCTAGTTTATGTTCCTCTTCAAAATTCGGTATATGCCAATTCCTATTGACTGCATTTTTGATCTGGTTACTTAAATTTGAAAATTTGCTCACAAACACTACTCTTTCAAGCGCTTTCTTTTCCTGCACAGACTTGTTAATCATGGCTTCCCTATCAAAAAACCTCGCTCTCTTAAATGAATGTGAGATAAGTTTTTTAGTGTAGCCTCTATCTTTAAACTTACATCTAAGCACTTCCGCATGTTTGTAAAAGTCACTAAGGTCTGTGCAGTTTCTCCGGAGCCGTAGAAACTGACTGAAGGGGATATTATCTCTTTGGGACTTAGGATGATAGCTCGAATAATGAAGTAGGGTGTTTTTTGCCATCGGTTTAGTAAACAACTCTACCTCCAAGGTTCCATCAGAGTCTTTAATTGATATATCTAAAAAGTCTACCTTTGTTCTACTATAGTGTGAAGTAAATTTTAAATTTTGGTCCCCTAAGTTTAACCAAATTAAGAATTGCTCTAGTTGTTCAACGTCTCCTTCCCAAATGAAAAAAATGTCATCAATGTAGCGGTACCACCGCGCTACATTTTCGAAGAACGGAGCTAGTTCGTTGTAGATGTGTTTAGCCTCAAACTGCCCCACACAGAGACACGCCAGACTAGGGGCGCAAGTCACCCCCATGCTGGTCCCTTTCTTTTGTTTAAACAATTCATCCTTAAACAAAAAGATATTATTTTTCAAAATCATTCTGACACAACTTACAATAAATTCTTTATTGGCACCCCTCAGCTCCTCATTCTCAAGGACCTCCCGGATCACTTCTACAGTGTCCTCCTGTGGGATATTAGTGTAGAGAGACTCAATGTCCAAGGTGACTAGACACTGAGTCTCTCCACAAAAAGGCTTTCCTTCTATCAAGGAGATAATATGGGCTGAATCTCTCACATATGATCTTAAACCAGAGACGATTGGACGTAAGAAACAATCCACATATTTACTCATAGGTTCTAATAGTGAGTTAATACTACTCACTATCGGTCTCATAGGGGGATTAGTACTACTCTTGTGGACATTGGGTAGGCCATAGAGTGCCGGGGTCCTAGGTTCCAAGTTGTTTAAAAATGTAAACTCATCATCACATATCCAGTTATTATCCTTAGCTTCAGTTAACAGTCTAAGACAATCCCTTGATACAGTAGCTAAACTACTGGCATTCGTTCGCTCATAGTGTTCTGCTATACTCAACGTTTCATATATTCTATTGTTGTAATCTGAAGTGTTGAAAACAACCACTCCACCACCTTTGTCGGCGGGTTTTATTGTCAAATTCCTGTCTTCCTTAAGAGATGTTAAGACCTGTCTTTCCTCCCTACTAATATTATGGGGAATGGGTCTTGATGAACCTTTCAGTACATTTTGAATATCGCTCTCTACTGCCTTTTCAAATATTTCCAGATTTTTGCCAACCATGGCTAGTGTGGGAGTGAAAGACTATTTCGGTTTAAGGCCGGAAACGTTTGTATATTCACGGGCCTCACGATTTTCCAAAAACCTCTTAAGTCTGACCTTACGAAAAAAGAACGAAGGTCTTTTTCCAATTGAAATTTATCAATATGAGTTGAAGGGACAAAACTAAAGCCTCTACTTAAGATACTGATTTCTATGTCACTAAGGGGTCTATCCGATAGATTAATTATTGGTGTTCTATCTGACGCCAGTATCTTTGCTTCCTCGTTCGCAGGTACTCCTGTTGAAGAGGAGGACCGCGAATTACTTGGCCCCTCCCTTGATTTCCGTTGTATCTCTGAGATCTCCTTGGTCGTGACTCTAAAAAAGTCCCATACTCTTTAGTATTACCTCTACTGATGTTCTCTTCCCTTGGAGCATTCTAATCCTCACTACTCGAACCCGAGGTTTCTGAGAATGTCACCTGCTTACTACCTCCTCTTCTGTAAACTTGTCTAATTGCTGGTCTATCCCAGCTAGAATCATTCTTTTGCTGATAATAATTCTCTCTGAGGAACGGGTATGCAGTTTCCTGAGTAAATCTCTCCATATCTTTTTTAAGCTTATTAGTTTTCTTGTTAAGAAGATAGTCTCCATACCATTCCACATCTCTGTTAATATCCTCTAATTTCTTTTTAGCTTCATCAAGGGCAGTACTATTCTTCAGTTCTAATTCCAGTTTATCTATCGCCTCTTTTTCTATGATAATCAATTCTTTGTGCTGTTTCAATTATTAGAAGCATCCAGTCACGGCTGCATCTATTGGAGATCATTGTCCATGTCTCCAAAAATTTACGATTATCAATAAAAAGGCCTGGTTCATTACGGACCTGTAGTCCTACAGCAGACCACCATGTCCGTGATTGCTTTTAAATAAAGCAATCTTTTGTTTGAAATGCAGCCCGTTTTCCTTAAAGGAAAACAGGATGAGTTTCAAAAGCAAAAATGCAAAGTTTTCTTTTCCTTTTTTAAGAGTAGGCAGTGGTCCGCGGGACCACTGCCTTCTCTTAAAAAATGCTGTAACAAACATTCACAAAGGGGAAGGGGTCCCTTTGGGAGCCCTTCCCATTTGCGAATGGGTTACCACCTACTTGAAGTAGGTTGTAAAATGCGAATGTTTTGCAACCGTATTTGGTCGCAAAACATTCCTACATACTGATGCGATTTGGTATTAGGAAGGGACACCCTAAACACGCCCCTTCCTAATAGCGAATCGCGAACTCATTTTGCGATTCGGTAACAGGTTATCAAATCGCAAAATGGGTTTTGATACATGTAAAAAGCCTTTTTAGCATTCGCAAAGAGGCCGATTCGTAGAATCGTCCCGTTTGTAAAGGCTAAATAGCTTAATACATGTAGCCCAAAGTTTCCAAAAGGGCAAATATTCTAAATAGTAGATACTAAGTGTTGTAAGCAGCCTGGAGTTATTAGACAAAATCATCGTCGCATGACAATTTCTACATAACAAAGAAGACTGTGTTCACCAGGTACTAACCCATGTACATGTGCTTTTTGAGCTTCAAAAGATGGGCTATCTGTAAAGTTTTCACCACAGTAAGAAGGTTGCACGTGGTATGATCTTTAGTACCTCAGACCTTGGTTATTTTAAGCGAATAGTGTCATTTTTGACTAGTGTTGCATAGAGAGTAGACTGTTCTAAATAGATACTTTAAAAAATAATCTGTGTTTTATTTCTCGTGAGAGTTTTGCTGTCTCCAAACAGTGTGTTACAGAGTAAACTCTCTCCAGAGTAGACACTGTTTACAGTCCCACTTTTCTACTCATATCAACTTCATTTCTCACTGTAGGTTCAGAGATTGTGAGGGGTCATTCATTTTGGAACAGACATTGAGTATCTTGAGGAACTTGCCTTTCTCTGAACAGTTGTATACATATTTAACTCTGTGTGCAATGATGGTTTCCCATATATCCATGGTTGATTGTTAATGTGAACAGTTGTATGACATTACTACGCGTGCCCTTACCACGCACGTTTTTACATTGCATATTTTACCATGTTATTCTTATTGTTGTTAAGAGATTTATAGAGCGCCTGGTAACTCCAAGGAGTGTCCCCACGCTAGGTATGTAGCACCATATCATTGTCAGGTAGGGTCAGAACGGTTAAAGCCAACCAATTCTGCTAGCTTTGCCTAAAGAGCCAAGTCTTAAGGTATTTACAGAACCTCGCCTCTGATGGTTCAAGTCTCAAGTTCAATGACAATGAGTTCCACAGCTTGGCTGCCTGAAGTCCAAAAGAACTGCCCCCCAAGCTCATTCTGTGCACTCTAGGGATCACAGTCAGAGCTGCTGCACAGGACCTAAGATGTCTGGAAGGAATATAGGCTTTAATCAAGGGATACAAGTAGCTTGGACCCCTCCGATTCAGTATCCTATGCATAAAACAGAGTGCTTTGAAAGAAACTCTGTGCTCGATGGGGAGCCAGTGCAGTTTAGCAAGACCCGGACTAATGGTAAACCGTTTTGGAATTCTTAGTAGCAACTGTGCTGCTGCATTTTGTACTCTTTGAAGCATACCCAGCCTGCCTTTGGAGACCCCCAGGTAGAGCACATTGCAGTAGTCAACCCAGGACACTAAAAGCGCTTGTATTACTATCTTTTTTGATGAGTCCGGTATAAGCCGTAAAATCTTCCTCAACAGCCTCAACACTCCAAAACAGGTGCCCACCGTGGCCTTGATCTGAATCTCAAATGATAATTGCACATCAAAAATGACGCCCAGATTTTTCACTTTAGGCTTAGGGATTGGAGTGGGGTCCAGTTCACAAGGCCACCGGGCGGAGGACCAAATTGTGGGCTGTTTCTCGAACACCATGACCACTGTCTTGTCTGAGTTTAATTTCAGACAACTGGCATACATCCATGCCACAAGATCTACCATGCAAGATTTAAAGTTTGCAGCTGCCCTACAATCATCTTGTGCCAATGTGAGGATTAACTGAGTGTTGTCAGCATACGACACCATTCTCACGCCATGGCGTTCAATTATGTCCGCCAAGGGGCGGAGATACAAGTTAAAAAGATTAGGACTCAATGCTGAACCCTATGGTACTCCCTGCTGAAGGGGGATGATATCAGAGGTAAATGGCTTCTGGAACACCTAGAGAGAGCACTTGTGAAGGAAATGTGCAAGCCGTTCAAAAGCTCTTCCCCCTATGCCCTGTGCCCACAGTCGTTTAGCAGCACAGCATGCAAGATTGTATCAAATGCTGCACTTAGGTCTAGCATGACAAGTGCTGCCGTTTTCCCTTCATCTGCCACTCTTTGAAGCTTCTCGCAGGCTATAAGAAGGGCGAATTCCGTGCTATACTGTTGCCTAAATCCTGATTATGACTCATGAAGAAGTCTGTTCTCATCAATGAACTTCATTAGTTGAGAGTTAACATGCTTTCCAGCAAGTTTTTGCCATGAATGGGAGCAAAGAAATAGGATGGAAATTCTCCAATTTAGAAGGGTCCAGTGATGGTTTCTTAAGAAGAGGAATCACCATAGCATGCTTCCACTCAGCTGGAAGTTGACCGGCTTCAAACGACAAATTAATAATGTAGGAGCAAAGGCAGTAAACCCACGCTCCAAAATAGCCAGGGACGCAGGATCTAATGGAGAGCCAGATTTAATTTTGGCAGCTAGGATGCACATGTTTTCCACTGAGATGCTCTTAATAGTAAAGGAACCTTCTGGAGAGGGATGAGGTGTCATTCTCGGTAGAGAAAAGCTGTAGTTCTTAGCAGTATCTGGAAAAGAGTCATAGAGGGATGATATTTTATCAGCAAAAAAAGCAATCTGGTTGCAGCTACTAAGAGTTGGCGCTCTAACTCCCGACACTGTGTCCAAAGACGTGAGAGATTTAACTATTCTGAAGATCTCACGGGGAGCATTTTTTGCCTCATCTATCTTTCATGTAAAGAATTGTGTCCGAGCAAGCCTGATCTGCTTATGATATTCCTTTTGTGCAAGAAGGTAGATATCTTTGTCTAGAGTGCAATATCTCTTACGCCATTTGTGTTCTAGGCACTTACATGACTTTTTTGTCTGCAGAAGGTCCTCCGTAAACCAAACAGCAGAGGGTCTGGAGCGAGCGATGTTCTGCATTTTCCAAGGGGCTATAGAGTTTAGAGCTTCCACAATCCAGGCCAAAACCTGCTGATTGGCAACCTGGGGACAATTATCTAGACGTAGAGGGTGGCCACTCAGAGCCAACGTAAAGGCCTTAAAGGCCTCCTGAGTGACCAAGGTCCATTTCCGGGTTTTTATAGAGTGAGCAGGTAATGGTTTCGGCAGGGGATAGGTGTCTAGAATCTGAAAAGGGATAAGAGAGTGATCGGACCAAACAATGGGAACCAGGGAGCTAATTTGACTGAAGCCGGATTAGCAAAGATGGGGTCAAGAATATGGCCCTGAATGTGAGTGGGTTCCTGTACTAGCTGCTGGAAATGAAGTGACTTCAAGTCCTCCACTAGGCCTGTAACAATAGGAGAGGTCAGATCATCGAAATGCAGGTTAAAATCCCCTAAGATTAGGAGGTTAGAGTGTTGCAGAGCATATGCAGGGATTATATCAAGTAGAGCCGTGGTGAAAGATGCGGCAGACCCAGGGTGCCGATAGATCAAGAAGCCATTAAGGGAGCAGTGGCCCGTGAGAGATAATGAGAAAAAGGCTGCTTCAGAACTACTAATCTGTGCTTCAGAAAAACTGCAACTCAGATGTTTATATATCACTGCCAGACCACCTCCCCTCCCCTTAGGTCTATCCAATTTTGAAATTGCATAGCCTCTGGGGATAGCTTCTAAAATGTCCGGAGCAGACTGAGCATGGAGGCAAGTTTTCTCCAGAAAAAGGGCAGTCAGCTACTGGGCCAATATAAGATCGGCAAGTTCAAATTTATGCTTAGGAAGCGAGCGACCGTTTAATAAAAAACATTGAGCGACTTCCGGACTACTGTAGGTAAGCCTGTCCTCCCCCCTTCCTAAGAGTCTCAGGGACAACACAAAGCAGCACCCGAGGCACGCAGGTTGTCCCATGCCTACCTTTGCAGAGTGGCGGCAAATAGCTTTGACCCCAAAATTCAAGCAGCATAACTGATCCGATGCATACCGCACAACATCTGAGCCAAAACTGGCAGGGGGCCTGGCCCCTGGCGCCGTCCAGGGCCGGATGGGCGCATACAGGCTTGCATTAGGCACGCCAGCGGCACGCCCACTAGGCGTAGTCGCACCAGGCTGCTACTTTTATAGCCTACACGACTAGAGCGAGAGAAGCCTAAAATGGCGTCCTTGCTCTTACTAATGTGGAAAAGGTGTGGCGCAGCGGCCAGGGTGCCTGACTCTGGACCACGGAGTTCGCGGTTCGATCCCCGGTGCCGGCGGCAGGTTAGCCCAGCACCATGTGACTCTGGGCAATAGCTCGCTTAATCTTCCCGATGGCCCCCAGCGCCGGGACACCTCTCCGGAGGTAGCTGTGCGCTTTACAAATGCTGGTATTATAATGGGAACCATCAAGGTTAACAAACGAGCAGCGCAAGCAAAGGAAATGTGCCGAAGTACGGGCATGGGTAAGCACAATCTTATTCCTCCATGTAAGACAGCCACACAATAAAACAGTGAAGATCAGCGACATAAAGTGCATTGCAGATTCAAATTCAACTAAAATTTATCATATTAAATTAAAATTCAGTCGTGAAAAACTCCAAACTGACTTTTCCTGACCAATAATGGCATTACCATGCATTTGCATTCGCTCACATTAAAAATACATTTACCCCGCAATCCACTACCACGCACACTTTTACCACGTTTACTGTTACGTTGTTTTTTTTTATAGTATGAGTAATTTAAATATGCAATGTTTAGTCCACAAAATTTGAAATACGTTAAGTGGCTCTTTCTGTTACCAAAGACAGGATAGCACCTGTCCCCTTAACACTAATAAGTTTGAAGAACATATCTCTCAATTGCATAAAAGATAAATAAAAGTTAGTCAGAAAGTGTGCACATACTGCATCCCTACAAAGAGCTGTCCTCCCACACAACACACTTTATGCAGTGCGCTGTCCTGCTGCCACTCCAACCAGGAATCACAGCCCCACTCACATCGGAGCCATCCAGACTCTGTCATGGTTCTCTCCTCACTACAAGCCACAGGATGCCCCACTCTACCTTCCAGGAGTGCAGCAATGGCCACTAACATCCTGCCAGCTGAAATTTAAGGCACACAATTTTTGTAGACCCTTTAAACATTTTCCAGGAACCTGGGCCCAAATCTGGACAACCAGATACCTGGGTGTTGTTTGCTCTTTTCAGTACACAGGTTAGCGAGGGTCAGGAGCCTTATTGGAAGTGCTAGGCAGCAGCAATCATCATCCCTCCAAGAACAGGTAATCATTTTGAATCGTTTTAATAGGAATCAGTTTTTATAAATGTCTATTGACTTACCAAAATATTTGTGTTGTACAGACTTGCGTGGTAAAGATTTGCATGTTAAAGATGTGCGTAATAACAGTTATTACGATGCAAAAAAATGCATTGTAATTGCACATCATTGTAAATACTTCGTGGAATAAGCTGTTTCCATGTGAACTAGGCTACCTATGAAGTGTATGGTATAGGCTCAGTGTTGCACATAACACATACCTGCTACACCTAAGGGAGTTGCATCATGCTTCATATTATTCTGACCTATTCTGTACATACTCTCAGGCCTCTAATGACATACTGGTTTACAGAGTAATGTGTATAAAAGAAGCTTTGGGGATGCCATCTGTGATGTCATCAATGATATCATTTGAGATGTCATCAGTGATCTTTTATATGATGGTATAGAACATGTCATGAGTGATATAATATGTGTTGTCAGAAGCAGTGCATGGTGGGGGCGCAAGTTATAGTTTGCTCTGCTAACTATGATTTGTGAATTCCTGTGTTTTTTAAGTACAAAATGTTAATGTTGACACTGACATATTCACCTAACTATGACATTACATTAACCTTTGTTTTTTCTGTAAATTTCTAGGTTTTTTAAATGTAAAGCAATTTTTTATTACAATACGTAAAGCCAACCCCCTGCTGCACATGACATTTGGCCGTGTGCCGCGGGAGTTGTCCGAAGAGCCTGCCATGTGGCCAGGTACTGAGGCAAGCCCCCCACAGGGAGTCAACCCCACACTGCGCACAGCCTTTTTGCCATGCACAGCAGGGGCTTGGCAACAGAGTATGGCTTGCAGCAAGGCCCTGTGGCCAACCCACTCAGAGGCAGCAAAATTCCCCCGCAGGCAGCTAACCTCACACTGCACACAGCCTTTTGTTGCACGTAGCCACTTAGAGAAAGCCAACCCCAGGCTTATAAAAAAGCCACCTACCTGACAGAGCGTGTCATGTGATCAAGGCCCGAGGTGGGGCTGAAACGTGTCATGGCTGTAGAGGTGTTGGAGGAGCAATAAACGTACATCTGTTGGCTACTATTTGGGTCCGTGCTCCGTTTCTTTGGGATTAGATGCACGCCAGAGGGCGAACGGAGTTGCCAAGAATATATATATATATATATATATAGCAGATGCCGTTCTTTGTAACTTCCTTTCTCACGGAAAAGGACGGAACACAAACCCAGCTTTGTGCGTGAAGTAATTTATTTGCTCACAACCCCACACAACCCCACAATCGCCCTTATGTATATATATGTATATATGTATATATGTATGTATATATATATATATATATATATATATATATCATAGGAAATGCGTTTATATATATATATATGCGTAGCTTCAAACTCCCAGATTTACAGGAAAGAGAGAACCAGCCACTCCGGTAACTGTAGTTTAACGTCAGTTTATTGACAAACGAGGATAATGTGTTTCGACTCCAAGGAGTCTTGGTCAAATGACCACAATTAGCATTTCGTTGACATAGATACTTTGTCATTATGACGCATCAGTAGTGTCACTCCTTCATGTCAGTTAACTCCCTGACTGTGATGTCAGCAGATCCACAAGGGTATAGATCCCCAGGAATTCTGAAAAAACATAAAAAGGTATTCTAAAGTAAATATCATAGTTTTGTTGACACAACATCAGAGGAAAATTCCAACTTTCTCAACCATACTAGGTGAGAAGGGGAACACGGCTACCACTCTGTTCTCAGGTCATGTTGGGAACATATTATGCTCAGTGTCCAAACAGTGCAACCCAATTAGTCACAAGGACAGAGACAATAAAATGAGCAAAAAATTAAACAAAGAAAAATGCTACACAAGATAAATGTACATACTGAGTGAACATCTCTATAACCAAAAATATCTATAGTGTTCAATAACTGGTAACCACCTGTGGGGTGGGATAGGCGGCGTCATGAATTTCCTATAAATGTGAGTGTAATTCCTCATCGTTATTCATTCCATGTGCTACCACAGAACTGGGTTGCAGAATGAATCTTGATTCTAGTCTACATAAGGCAGTTAATCTATTCCCATATTTTGGGTGTTCTGGGTACTGTGTCGAAGCCAAGAAAATGTGGCTTTTGGCCAGTCACTTTGGTGTCTCTCTTTGAAATGTTTAGCTGTGCTATATGTCAAATCATTATTTGTTATCGCCCTCCAATGTTTGAGGATTCTCTTCTGTACAGGGAAAATGGTAAATTCAATGTTCCACATCCCGCATGGACAAGTGATCACATATACAACAAAATCTGTTTTGCAGGTTATGAGTTTGAGTATCTGCCATACTTTATTGGTTCTCTTTAAGGACATCACTGATAACATCATTGATGACATCATCTAGTGAGTGTAAGTATTTTTTAAAAGTTTATAATTGTTAATCATATATACTAGCCTACTACAAAAGTTAAATTAGTATACTATGTGCACTATTACCAAGTGATACTACTTCTAACATATATTATGTGAGTGCCTGTGTGACTGTATGTATCCTTGTGCTTATGGGTGTGTGAGTGGCTGCATGGGTATATAAGTGGATGTATGAGTAACTGTGTGTGAGTGAGTTGCTGTGTGAATGCCTGTATTGGTGAGTGAGTGGGTGTGTCAGTGGCTGTATGGATGAGTGAGTGGTAGTGTCAGTGGCTCTATGGGTGGGTAAGTGGGTATGTAGTGACTGTATGAGTGAGTGAGTGGGTATCTGAATGGCTGTATTAATGAGTGACTGGGTATGTAAATGGCTGTATGGGTGAGTGAGTGGCTGTTTGAATGAGTGTTTGGTTAAGTGAGTTAGTGTGTGAGTAGCTGTATTGGAGAGTGAGTGTTTTTGTAAATAGCTGTATGGGTGAATGAGCTGATGTGTGAGTACTTATAGGGATACTTAAGTGGTTGTGTGGGTGTATGAGTGAGTGTGTGAGTGCTTGTATGGGTAAGTAAGTAGCTGTGTTCAGAGGCTGTATGGGTGAGTGAGTGGATGTGTGAGTGACTGTATAGGTAAATAAGTGGGTGTGCGAGTAGCTGTATGGGTGCAGTGTGGCTATGTGACTGGCTGTACGGGTGAGTGAGGGATGTGTGAGTCACTCTATGGAGGACTGAGAGGGTGTGTGAGTACTGGTATGGGTCTGTGAATGGGTATATGAGTGGTTGTGTAAGTGCATGAGTAGGCATATGAGAGGTTGTATAGGGGTTCGAGTGGGTGTGTGAGTGGTTCTGTGGATATGTCATCAGTCTTGTAATTTGTGAGGTCATAAGCAGTGTATTGCGGGGCATAAGTTATAGTTAGCTGAGGTAACTATAGCTTCTGAATTTCGATGGTTTTGTACAATTAAAATCTGAGCCTAACTATAACGACCCTGTAACCTTTGTTTTTTTCAGTGAATTTCTAAGGTTTTTTTAATTCTATTTCCTAACTATAATGTCTCTGTAACCTTTGCTTTTTAAGTGAATTTCTAAGCTTTTTCAAATTCTAATTCCTAACTATAACGTCTCTGTAACCATAGTTTTTTTAAGTGAATTTGTAAGGTTTTTTAACTAGTAGTCAAATTCGCAGAGTGGTGGAGAAAGGGGGTGGGGTCTCAGACTATCTCTCAGGAATCCCACTGTGTGGGACTTACTGGAGGTAATAGGATGGGTTCTTGGCCCTCAAAGACCCTCAGCATCCAAGGGGAATTCATCCCCCAACCAGTCGTGTGCCAGGGGGTACATTTGCAGAGTGGTGGAGAAAGGGGGCATGGCCTCTGAAGACCTCTCAGCAATCCCACTGTGTGGGACTTGCTGGAGGTAACAGGAGGGGTTGTTCGCCCCAAGGACCCTCAGCAGCCAAGGGGACTTTATCCTCCAACCAGTAGTGCACCAGGAGGTGCATCTGCAGAGTGGTGGAGAAAAGGGGCATGGCCGTAGAAGACCTCTCAGCAATCCCGCAGTGTGGGACTCGCTGGAGGTAAAAGGAGGCATTCCTGGCCCCAAGGACCCTTAGGAGTCAATGGGACTTCATCCACCAATCAGATGTGCACCATGAGGCATGTTTGCAGTGGTGGGGAAAGGGGGCATAGCCACCGATAACCTCTCAGCAATCTAGCTGTGTGGGACTTACTGTACACAACAGGAGGGGTAGTTGGCCACCAAGGGCCCTCAAGAGCTAAGGGGACATCACCCCCCAACTAGTAGTGCACCAGAAGGTGCATTTGCAGGGTGGTGGAGAAAGAGGGTTTGGCTGCCGACAACCTCTCAGCAATCCCGGTGTGTGGGACTTACTGGAGGTAAAAGGAGGGATAGTTGTCCCCCAAAGAACCCTAGGAGTAAAGTGGACTTCATTCCCCAACTGGTAGTGACCCAGGAGGTGCATTTGCAGAGTGGCAGAAAAAGGGGGCATGGCCTCCAAAGTCCCACTCAGCAGTCCTGCTGAGTGGGAATTACTGGAGGTAACAGAAAGGGTTCCTGGCTCCAAGGACCCTCAGCACCCAAGGGGACTTCATCCATCAACCAGTAGTGAGCCAGGAGGTGCATTTGCAGAGTGGTGAACAAAAGGGAGCAGGGCCTCCGATCACATCCTAGCAATCCCCCTGTGTGGGATATACTGGAGGTAACAGAAGGGGTTGTTGGCCCCCAAGGACCCTCTGAATCCAAGAGGACTTCATCCCCCAAGCAGCTGTGTACCAGGAGGGGTTTGCAGAGTGGTGCAGAAAGGGGGTGGGGCCTCCAATGACTTGCCGGACCGGCTTTAAAAAAAAAATTTGGCCCCTGGGACCCCATCCACTGGGGCCTTTTTTGAATGGGGGAAGGGCCGATTTTGGCCCTGGGAACCCTATCCCCCAAGGCCTGACCTTTTTTTTAATGACATAAATAAGGGGAGGGGGGCTTCACGACTCCACTCCAGGGCCAATTTTGGTGCAGGGACCCCTTCCCCCAGGTCCCAGCCTCTATAGTGGGTGCCCTGGTCGCACCCAGGGAATCCACTAACTACTGATGGGGAGCACGGAGGCGCCTGAAGGCCCCTGTGGTCCCTGCCGGCTCCCCACCTCCTGCGGGAGCCAGCATTACTTTTACAGAGAGGGAGCTGCTGAACATGCAGCTCCGTCTCTGTGAAAGCAATTTTGATCCGCTTCCAGCAATCAAGAGCATTTTTTATGCTCTTGTTTGCGGGAAGCGGAGAATTTGCAATGGCTTGGCAGGAGCAATAAAGCTACTGCCAAGCCAAAGCAAGCAGCAATGTCCCAGGATGGGCACCCCAGGACAAAGCAGGAGCCAGCGCTGGGGGGTGGTGGTCCCCAGGACCATGTATGACTCCAGGAAAGGGGCCATGTGGCCCCCACCTTTCTTTGATTTTGCCCCAGGTAGGGGATGGTCTCCGGCTGTGCAGGGGCCATGCAGCCCCCTGCATTCAATTTAACAAAAGTTCCGGGGAGGTGGCGGTCCCCGGGTCTGTGGGGGGTCTGCATGGACCCCCTGCATTAATTGACATTAATGCCCCAGGAGGTGGTGGTCCCAGGGACTGGGGGGGGGTCTGTGTGGCCCCCCTACATTGTCTTATGGAAAAGACCCAGGAAGGTGGAGGTCCCCATGGCTGGGGGCCTCTGAGCGGCCCCCAGTTAAAAATAAATAAGTCCTGGGGAAGTGGTGGTCCCAGGGGAGGCAGCGGGGGCAGCCGTACATGCCTCCCAAGCATTCATTTATAAAGAAGCCCCTGGGAGGCCGCACTGCATTAAAAAAAACATTTCAGTGGGATCCACAGATCCCGCTGAAAACGTTTACAAAAAATGCTTTTTTTGCCCTGCAAGGTCCCTTTGGGACCCCTCCAAAACAGCAGCTGAAGTGAGTAGCAAACTAGTTTTAAAAAGTTCATGAGGATTTGCCAAATGATGACAAAGTTATTGGCAAATGAGAAAATGCTCTTCCTATAGAAACTACATCCTAACTATAACTACCTACTAGCGACTGCCAGTATGAAATATATATCTATATATATATATATATATATATATATATCTATATATTCCCAAACGATGACCTCTTCCCTGGTCATGAACGAGGCGCACACTGGAGGATACGTATTCAAAAATGTATTTGCCACACGACAAAACACCCGACAGACGCGTTTCGGCTACATGCCTTTGTCAATGTCGGCAAGGTCAACAAAAATCGCCATTTTTAAACACATTTATAAACATAAAGAAAGTAAGCAGTCCATTTTGGCTGCAAATAGAAAGTGAAAAGAGGGCTTCTTTGAAATGTAAAGAGCACGGCATGTTTCCCATAGCGGCCATCTTCGAATGGTCTAGTGATATATACCACAACATTATATAAATACATGCCTCGATGTTCCACCACATTTGTATTAAGCCTTGTATAGGCTAAATTTTCCAGAGCATGCATGTTTGAATTCCCATGTTATGATACATTTGTGTACATTTCAAAAACAATACAATCATTTGTATATCCATTACGTTGAGTGTTCATGAGTTTCTTAAGTTAGGCCCTGAATGGGCAATCTTCCCAAAACACTACTGCGATGGTTGTTTTTCTTAATAATTCATTTATGTACATTCAATACACAATAAGACCTTTCCAAAAGGACCATGCAATGGCACTTAGTTCATTACCAATTATATTGCTATTAATTTTTTTGTGCTCAATTTCATGCCCTACTCTATCAATTTATTATAACCCTTGTGATCTCACGAGTGCCGTTAATACTACTTAATATCTCAATTCAATGAGGGTTCACGGAATGCGAAACCATAACTCTTCCTCATCGTTGAGGCCTGATGGAGTTTTGGTTTGTAACTCTACAATGTACTTCGACTCCAACATTCTCAGTTTTTTGATTCTGTCCCCTCCCCTTTCATCCTTAGGGACCTGGTCTATACAAAAGAACTTCAAAAGGTTTTGGTTAGATTTGTGTTTTTCCTGAAAGTGGCGTGCCACAGGATATGTACTGTCCCAATTTTTTTATGGCACGCATATGCTCAAGGACTCGCTTTTTTGTTGGATGAATTGTGCTCCCAACGTAATTCATTTCACATGGACAGGTCAGACAATATACTGTAAATTCAGTATTACAGCTCATAAGTTTGTTAATCTTCCTTTTAGTTGTTCTCCCTGGAATTGGACATTCTTTTACCTTTTTGCTGTTTTTACAAGCCTTGCAGTTCATACAAGGATAGAATCCTGTTACAATATCCTTCTTTTTGGGGGTCTTTGAAAAATGGCTTCTCACTAATTGGTCTTTAACCCTTTCTATGCTCATGACGAGCTCAGCTCGTCATGCTGCGCAGTGCTCGTGTGCGCATGACGAGCTGAGCTCGTCATGAACCCGCCCACTCAATGAAATGCCCCGCACAGGGCGAAAATCGGCCGCGCACACAAGGGGTTAAGAGCAGAGCCTCTCCTGTATGTCATAAGAGGGTTCTCTGAAATGTGAGGCCCTATAATGTTGTCTGCTTTCAAAATCCTCCAATTTTTCCGGAAAATTTCAAAGACTTCAGGAGACCGGGTTGTATAATCCGTTATCATCCTGATTGCCCCTTTCTCATCCTGTCTATGTTCTTGCGTTTCATTAGTTATAAGTAACAGATTCTTTCTTTGTAAATTTTCAGCTTTTTTGTCTGCCTCCCTTAACACCCCTTCTGTGTAGCCTCGTGCCCTGAACCTGTTAAAAGCAAGGGTCTTAGATTTTACAAACTCATTCTCTGTGGAACAGTTCCGTTTTAATCTTACAAGTTCCCCATAAGGGACCCCACTGATTACATTTTTGGGATGGAAACTGCCCGCATATAAGGTGCTGTTTCCAGCCGTGGGCTTCCTGTATAGTGTAGTTTGCAGGCTGTTGTCTTTAATGTAGACCAATAGATCTAAATATGGTACCTGGGTGTCGCTGATACATTCAGTAAACTTCAGATTCCAGTCGTTGTGATTGAGGGCTGAAACATAGACTTTGGCCTCTTCCTGTGACCCCTTCCAAATAATGAAGAGGTCGTCTATGTAACGTACCCACAACACAACTTTATCCACCCATTGCTCATTGTTCCCTGCCCAGGCCACGTGCTTCTCCCACCAGCCCATGAATAAATTTGCGTAGCTGGGGGCGAAGCATGTGCCCATCGCAGTTCCTTGTTCTTGATGGTATAACTCCCCTGAAAAAAGGAAAATATTATTCCTAAGACAAAAGGATATTAGTTCTAATAACATCAAATTGTGCTCACAGTACTTAACGTTTCTCTTTTGTAAAAAGAAGTCAACAGCCTTGAGTCCCTTGTCATGCTCTATACTTGTGTATAGACTGGTTACGTCTAATGTTATTAGTAACATGTCAGGCTCCCATTCAATGTTCGCAATGATGCGTAAAATGTCCTTGGTATCTTTAACGTAAGAGCTTAAATCCTTAACCAGAGGATTTAAAAAACAATCAATGTAAATCGAGGCATTCTCCAGCAAACTATTCATAGAGGATACGATTGGTCTCCCTGGCGGATTATTTGCACATTTATGCACCTTGGGGAGGTGATAGAACGTTGGCAGTTCAGGTGACTCGCAGTACATAAACTTGAAATCCACATCTTCTAGTATTCCCTTGGTTCTCCACTTATTCAATATTCCATGGAATTCCTTGATGCTGGTTTCATACATAGTACATGTTACTACTGTGTAGCATTCTTTTGCTGACAATTGCCTCCAGGCTTCATTCTGGTACAGCTTTTTATCCATTAGCACGTTTCCACCTTTATCTGAAGATTTTATTATCAGATCGGCATCATTTTTCAGATCCATTATTGCTTTCCATTGACTCTTCAAAATATTCTCTTTCGTAAGATTTGGGCCTTTGGCTTGCAATTTTTTAAGGTCATTGATGACTAGATCATGAAAAGTGTCAATTGCATCGTGTACAGTCTGTGGAATGACATGTGATTTAATCCTTAAATTACTGGCTGCTCCTGTTTGTGTCACCCCTATTTCTTCCAGAAACCCGACAGTATCTATTTGATCTGAGATGTTCTCCTCTATTTCCAGTTCCCGTAGTATTTTTAGGGTTTCAATATCGGCTCCAGTCAGTGTATTTGTTTCGGAGGTGGCACCTGCTGTCTCCGTTCTTGGTTTTCTTTGATGCAGAAGATGCAGTTTCACAATTTCATTTTTCTTATAAATTTGTACTAGTCAATGCGTACATTAGCGTATTCAAATTGGGCTGTTGGGCAAAATGTGAGGCCTAATTCAAGGACTTTTTCCTCTTCTGTCGTTAGTTGTCTTTTCGATAAATTCACAATTGTCTGTTTATTTATTACTTCCGTTTGCCCCCACGTTTGCTCCATGTGATCCTTTGTTCTGGTGATGTTGCCCTTTCCTTTCTTTCCCCTTCTTGCTTTTCGTTTTTTCTTTCTTTTTGTGGGGGATGGGTTCGTGCTGCTGGTCGCTGTTTGACTTGCCTTATTAGTTGATATTCTTGAAAAAAAGTAGGTGTTACTTCTTTCTCTTTCCGCACTGTTGGTTCCCCCTCTGATACCTCTACTTCTGACTCTGATGTTTCCCTAGAGGAAACTTCCTGTGTTCTCTAAAGACTTAATTGTTTTCTAGGGCCATCAAATTTTTTGGCAAACGTTAAAATCTTTCCAGATTCGTAGTCTTCTTTGTCACGAAGAAATTTCGTCTGTTTCCGATGCTTAATTATACTTTCATAATCTATGAGGCGTTTCTTCATACGTTGGTGCAGTTCTTCTTTTAGTTTGGTATCTTTATCAAGTGCTATTTCCTCTTCAATGGCTTTGATCTCATCCAGCAATTTTTGTCTGTCGCTCTTTTTTTTTTTACTGAAAAAACCACAGGTTTCAGGAACGTTATACTTAGTTGGACATTTCGCTCGTACAAAACCAGAAAAATTCAGCCATTATAGTTAGTTGAGCTAACTATAACTCGCGCCCCTGCAATGCACTGCTGATGACATCACATATTACATCACTCATGACATGGTCAGTGACATCACTGATGACATCACTGATGACATCATCCACAGACTGGGTGTTTTTAAAAAGTTTAAGAATGTTAATTATAGATACGCAAAGGTGTATTGAAGAATGAGTGGGTGTATGAGTGTCTGAATGGATGATTTAGTGGGTGCGCGACTGACTGTTTAAGTGGGAAATTAAACGTGTCTTAGTGAATGCATGGGTGAATGACTAATCTGTGTGAATGTCTGTATCAGTCTGTCAGTTGGTGTGTAAGTGGCTGCATGGGTTGGTGAGTAGCTACATGAGTGTCTATATGGGTTAATGATTGGTTGTCTGATTACCTGTATGGGTGTCTGTGTGGGTGAGTTGGAGGGTTGTGACTCCCTCCATGGATGTGTGAGTAGGTGATTCAGTGGGTGTATGGGTTCATGAGTGCATCTGCGAGGGGCTGTATGGATGAGTGAGTGTGCGTATGGCTGTGTTGGTAAGTGAATGGATATCTCAGTGGTATATGTGCGAGTAACTACATATGTAAAAGGCAGTATATGTGAATGTTGGAGTATATATACACCTGACTATATGTGACAGTGAGTGATTGTGAGAGTGGCTGTATGGATGAGTGTGTGCTTGTGTCAGTGATTGTATAAGAGAGTAAGTATGTGTTAGTATCTGTATGAATAAGTGAGGTGGTGTATGCATAAGTGTTTTGGTGAGTAAATGGCAGTGTGATTGAGTCTTTGGGTGACTGACTAGGTGTGTGAGTATCTCTGTGGATGAGTGGCAGTGTGTGAGTGTCTATATGGGTGTATGAGTGCATAAATCAGAGGCTGTATTGATGAGTGACTGCGTATAAAAGTGACTGCATCGGTGAGTGAGTGGATGTGTGTAGACCTATGAATCAGTGAGTGGGTATGTACTAACTGGTATTGCTGTGTCTATGGTTTCGAGAATGGTAGTCTGTATTTTAGAGTGGGTTATGAAAGGCTATATTAGGGTGTGAGGAGGTGCATCAGATATTAAGTGGATGATGTCATCAGTGATGTCATGAGTGATGCCACTGACCATGTCATGAGTGATGTAATATGTGACGTCATCAGCAGTGCATTGCGGGGGCGCCAGTTATAGTTAGCTCAACTAACTATAACGGCCGGATTTCTCTGGTTTTGTACGAGCAAAATGTCCAACTAACTATAACGTCCCTAAAACCTGTGGTTTTTTCAGTGAATTTCTAGGGTTTTTTAAATGCTAATTTCTAAATATGCCTACATAGGTAGGACATGTGCAGAAAGAGGAAGAAAAGCGCAGAAAGAAGCAAGAGAAGTGCAGAAAGAGGCAACAGAAGACCAGAAAGAGGAAGAAAGGTGCTGAAAAAAGCAAGAGAAGTACAGAAAGAACCAACAGAGGTGGAGAAAGAGGCCTAGTTTGACTGTACCTTACAACAGACTCATACAAAGTAGCCTAATCACTAATACTTCTCCCAAGATGTCTTAAACCTCACTTTTCTCTTGAAGGTTCACTATTAATCGGCTGCTCAGAATGTTAGGCCTACCTACCAAGCATATAACAGCAATCCTAAACATATCACTGTTGTAAGTCTGACCAAGTTTGTGAAGGTATGCATGCGTGTCTCTGCTTTTACCGAGTGACATGTTCCATAAAAATAAACAAAAAAATACTTGAATACCTGTGTATCAAACAGCATACTCTGCTCAACCTACAGGGCACATGGGTATTCAATAGAATACTTGAGGGGCTCTATAACACCTATATACATAAGACATGTCTGCCCGTAAAACTGAATGACAGAGAAGAACTGAGACCATTTAACGACCTATAGAAGAAGCTACCCACTTTTTAAGCTACCATCTTCAGATGCATAACACATGTGAGAATACATATATTAGTAGACATATACCTCAGTCACAAGAGCACGAAGACCTTTAAACTTGACAGCTTGCACTTCCCATTTGAGTACAGAAAGAGGCGAGAGAAGTACAGAAAGAAGCAAGAGAGGTGCAGAAAGAAATAAAAGAAGTACAGAAAGAAAGAACAGAGGTGCAGAAAGAGGCAAGAGGGGTGCAGAAATAGGGAAGAGGGGTTTAGAAAGAGGCAAGGGGCTGCAGAAAGAAGCAAGAGAGCTGCAGAAAGAAACAAAAGAAGTGCAGAAAGAAGGAACAGAGGTGCAGAAAGAGGCAAGAGGGGTGGAGAAAGAGAGAAGAG
Organism: Calotriton arnoldi; assembly: GCA_963921515.1. Classification (NCBI taxonomy): domain Eukaryota; kingdom Metazoa; phylum Chordata; class Amphibia; order Caudata; family Salamandridae; genus Calotriton; species Calotriton arnoldi. The sequence goes on from CAWUFW010006536.1 coordinate 317,169, forward strand.
GGGTGCAGATAGAGGTAAAAGGGGTGCAGAAAGAAGCAAGAGAGGTGCAGAAAGAAATAAAAGAAGTGCAGAAAGAAGGAACAGAGATGCAGAAAGAGGCAACAGGGGTGCAGAAAGTGGGAAGAGGGGTGGAGAAAGAGGCAAGGGGCTGCAGAAAGAAGCAAGAGAGCTGCAGAAAGAAGCAAGAAAGGTACAGAAATAGGCAAGAGAAGTACAGAAAGAAGCAACAGAGGTGCAGAAAGACGGATGAGGGGCGGAGAAAGAGGCAAGCGAATTGCAGAAAGAAGCAACAGAGATGAAAAAAGGGGGAAGAGGGGTGGAGAAAGAGGCAAGAGGATACAGAAAGAAGCAGGAGAGTTGTGGAAAGAAACAGAAGAAGTGCAGAAAGAAGGAACAGAGGTGCAGAAAAAGGCACAAGGCTTGCAGAAAGAAGGGACAGAGGTGCAGAAAAAGCAACAGAGGTGCAGAAAGAGGCAAGAAGGGTGCAAAAAGAGGGAAGATGGGTGGCGAAAGAAGCAAGAGTAGTGCAGAAAGAAGGAACAGAGGTGCAGAAAGAGGCAAGAGGGGTTGCAGAAAGGGGCAAAAGGGGTGCAGAAATAAGCGAGAGATGCATAAAGAAACAAAAGAAGAGCAGAAAGAAGCAACAGAGGTGCAGAAAGAGGCAAGAGGAGTGCAGAAAGAGGGATGAGGGGTGCAGAAAGAGGCACGAGGGGTGTAGAAAGAAGCAAGAGAAATGCATAAAGAAGCAACAGAGATGCAGAAAGGAGGAAGTGGGGTGGAGAAAGAGGCAAGAGGGATGCAGACAGAAACAAGAGAGGTGCAGAAAGAAACAAACAAAGTGCTGAAAGAAGGAACAGAGGTGCAGAAAGAGGCAAGAGGGGTGCAGAAAGAGAGAAGAGGGATGTGAAAGAGGCACAAGGGGTACAGAAAGAAGAAAGAGGCATGCAGAAAGAAGCAAGAGAGTTGCAGAAAGAAACAAAGGAAGTGCAGAAAGAAGGAACAGAGGTGCCGAAAGAGGCAAGCGGGGTGCAGAAAGAGGGAAGAGGGGTGCAGAAAGAGCACCAAGGGTTGCAGAAAGAAGGGACAGAGGTGCAGAAAGAAGCACGAGTGGTGCAGAAAGAAGCAAGAGAGGTATAGAAAGAAGCAAGAGGAGTGCAGAAAGAAGCAACAGAGATGCAGAAAGAGGCAAAAGGGGTGCAAAAAGAGGGAAGAGGGGTACAGAAAGAAGCACAAGGGGTGCAGAAAGAAGCATGAGAGCTGCAGAAATAAATAAAAGAAGTGCAGAAAGAAGGAACAGAGGTGCAGAAAGAGGCAAGAGGGGTGCAGAAAGAGGCAAAAGGGGTGCAGAAAGAAGCAAGAGGTGCAGAAAGAAAGAACAGAAGTGCAGAAAGAAGGAACAGAGGTGCAGAAAGAGGCAAGAGGGGTGCACAAGGAGGGAAGAGGGGTGTGAAAGACGCACGAGGAGTGCAGAAAGAAGCAAGAGGAGTGCAGAAAGAAGCAACAGAGGTGCAGAAATAGGCAAGAGGGGTGCAAAAAGAGGGAAGAGGGGTATGGAAAGAAGCACGTGGGGTGCAGAAAGAAGCAAGAGATGTGCAGAAAGAAACAAAAGAAGTGCAGAAAGAAAGAACAGAGGTGCATAAAGAGGCAACAGGAGTGCAGAAAGAGACAAGAGAAGTGCAGAAAGAAGCAAGAGAGCTGCAGAAAGAAACAGAAGAAGTACAGAAAGAAGGAACAGAGGTTCAGAAAGAGGGAAGTGGGATGCAGAAATAGGCAAAAGCGGTGCAGAAAAAAGTGAAAGGTGCAAAAAGAAACAAAAGAAGTGCAGAAAGAAGGAACGGAGGTGCAGAAAGAGGCAAGAGGGGTGCAGGATGAGGGGTATGAAAGAGGCACGAGGTGTGCAGAAAGAAGCAGGAGAGGTGCAGAAAGAAGCAACAGAGGTGCAGAAAGAGGGAAGAGGGGTGGAGAAAGAGACAAGAGAAGTGCAGAAAGAAGCAACAGAGATGCAGAAAGGGGGAAGAGGGGTGGATAAAGAGGCAAGAGGGATGCAGAAAGAGGCAAGAGGGATGCAGAAAGAAGCAAGAGAGGTGCAGAAAGAAACAAAAGAAGTGCAGAAAGACGGAACAGAGGTGCAGAAAGAAGCAGGAGGGGTGCAGAAAGAGGGAAGAGGGCTGCACAAAGAAGCAATTGAGGTGCACAAAGAGGCAACAGAGGTGCAGAAAGTAGAAGAGATTTACAGAAAGAGGCAAGAGAAGTGCAGAAAAAGAAAGGTGCAGAAAGAAGCAACAGAAATGCAGAAAGAGGCAAGAGAGGCACAGAAAGAAGCAAGAGTGGCTTGCACACCATTAGTACCAATTTAACACCCACATTTAGCAATAAGTAACAGGTGACCATTCTAGGTTTGCAAAGGACCTTCCACCACGCTGTAACACTTGTCGCTGCATTTTTGGTAACGTTTGAGCCGTTTGAGCTAGAAACAAGGCTTTTTTTGTTCAAATCTGCAGATTAGGCAGCAGATGATGGATTATGTGGCTAATGCGGAAAATGTATAATTGTGCAAAAGTCGGTGCAGCCAAACAGTCGCATAATTCCAGTAGCCCTGCTCATACCTCTGACTAGGTCCAGAAGTGCTCCTCAGTGATTCCTTCTTTTTTTTGTCTCATTGACTTCATAGTTTAGGTTCTATGGAAACGAGGAAGTCTAAACCTGAGGTTACCTCTCCACAACACAGACTACCATACCACATATTTACTCTCCATAACACATAATCCCACTCTACATAATTCCTATACACTAAATACCACATACTTTCTATCCACATAATTTCACTGCACAGCATACCACATAATTCCACTCCACACAACGTACATCCACTCCACTCCAAAAAACATTAGTAAAAAACTTTAACATTTACAATGCCAATAGCTCTGACTCTTGCAAATGCAAGACCTATTACATTACAAATGCTTCTTTAACTGGTAGTCGCGTTTGCAGAGTGGTGGAGAAAGGGGGCTGGGCCTTCAGCCAGCGCTCAGGAATTCTGCTGCGTAGGACTAACAGGAGGTACCAGGAGAGCTTCTTGGCCCCCAAAGTCCCACAGGAGTAAAGTGGACTTCATCCCCCAACCAGTACTGTGCCAGGAGGTGCGTTTGCAGAGTGGTGGAGAAAGGGGGTGTGTGGCCTCCAAAGACCTCTTAGCAATCTCACTGTGTGGGACTTAGTGGAGGTAACAGGAAGGGTAGTTGGCCCCCAAGGACAACCTTGGGGGCCAACTACCCCTCCTATTACCTCCAGTAAGTCCCACACAACAGCATTGCTAAGTTCTCATTGCAGGTCACGCCCCCTTTCCCCACCACTCTGCAAACACGCTCCCTGGCTAGCTCTTGGATGGGGATTAAAGTCCACTTTGCAGCTGGGGGTCCTTAGGGGCCAACTAGCCTACCTGATACCTCCAGTATGCCCCAGATAGTGGGATTGCTGACAGGTGGACACAGGCCATGCCCCCTTTCTCCACCACTCTGCAAATGCGCCTCCTGGCATGCTCTTGGTTGGGGGATGAAGTCCCCTTGCCTCCTAAGAGTCCCTGGGGGCCAACTAGCCCACCAGGTACCTCTAGTAAGCCCCACACAGCTGGATTGCTGAGAGTGGTCCGAGGCCACGCCCCTTTTTAACACCACTCTGCAAACGCGCCTCCTGGTGCACTGCTGCTCTGGGGATGAAGTCCACTTCAGTCCTGAGGTCCTCAGGACACAAGAGGACCTCATCACCCCACCAGCAGTGTGCCAAGAGGCACGTTTGGAGAGTGGTGTAAAAAGGGGCGTGGCCTCGGACCACCTCTCAGCAATCCCACTGTGTGGGGCTTACTGGAGGTACCTGGTGGGCTAGTTGGCCCCTAAGGACCCTTAAGATTCTAGGGGACTTAATCCCCCAACCCAGAATGCACCAGGAGGCGCGTTTTCAGAGTGGTGCAGGGAGGGGGCAGGGCCTTCGGTAAGATGCTGTTTTGTTTTCCTTTTTTGGGGCGTTAGAAGGGGGACTGTGTGGCCCCCCATGGCCTGCCACAAATTTTTTTTTTAAACGGGAAGGGGGCCGTGCGCCCCCCCTGCCGAGACCAATTTCGGCCCCGGGGACCCCATCCCCCAGGGCATGGCCACATTTTTTTTTTTTTAAAGGAAGTGGGCCGTGCAGCCCCTCTCCTGAGGACTTTTTCGGCCCCGGTGTCCCCATCCCCCAGGGCATTGCCTCGTTTAAAAAAAAAATATATATATATATTATTTTTTCGGGAGGGTGGCCACTATTTGCCCCGGGGACCCCATTCCCCGGGGCCTGGCCAGCCTTTCCATTTTTTTTATTTTGGAGGGGGCCACGTGGCCCCCCTTTTGAGACCAATTATGGCCCCGGGACCCCATCCCCCGGGGCCTGGCCTTCCGTTGGGGACTGCGGGGGGAGGCCCAATGCCCCCATGGTCCCAGCCAGCTCCCCGCCTCCTGCGGGAGCCGGCATTGCTTTTGGACAAGGGGAGCTGCTGACATGCAGCTCCCCTTGTCCAAAAGCAATACTGCTTTGCTTCATGGAAGCGAGAGCAGGTTTCCTGCTCTCGCTTCCATGAAGCAAAGCAGAGTTTGCAATGACAGGGCGGGAGCCGTGCTCCCGCCCTGCCATTGCAAACTGCAATGTTCTGGGGGTGGGCACCCGGGACATTGACGGAGCCGGCCCTGGAGGGTGGCAGTCCCCAGGGCCATAGAGGGCTCCAGGAGGGGGGCCACGCGGCCCCCTTCCTAACGTGAAAATAGCCCCAGGGAGGTGATGGCCCCCGGGGCTGGGGGGCTGCAACGGACCCCCACCCTTAATTAAAATTGCTCCAGGGAGGTGGTGGTCCCTGGGGCAGTGTGGGGAGTGGCAGGAGCCCCCCCACACTTAATATTTACAATTTAAGCCTCAGGGAGGTGGCAGTCTCCGGAACTTGGGGGGGCCCACAAGGCCCCTCCATCCATTATCATAAATGCCCCGGGGAGGTGGTGGTCCCTGGGGCAGTGTGGGGGGGCAGGAGCCCCCTCATAATTTTTAAAGGAAGCCCCGGGGAGGTGGCGGTCCCCGGGGCTGCGGGAGGCCATGTGCCCCCGCATATTATTTCAAACGCCCCGGGGAGATGGCAGTCCCCAGGGCTGTGGGGGCCCCTGCATATATTTTACTTATTGCCCCAGGGACCTGGCCCACCTGGGGGCTTACTAAAACAAAGCGCGGGACACCGCGCTTCGTTTTTTAAATTTTTTCGGCTGGATTCGCGAATCCAGCGTGAATTCTGCCGAAAAAATAAAATGCTTTTTTGGCCCTGGGGTCCCTGTGGGACCCCTGAGCAGGCCTAGGGGGTCAGGGTGTTTCTACCCTGCCCCTTTTCTTCATTTTTAACACTTTTTAAAACTTTTTTAAACTTTTTTCTTGTGACTCGGTTTTTACCGAGTCACAAGATGGCTGCCAACGCTTCTTGGTTTGGAGTGTTGACAGCCAATCAAAATGAAGCTCATGATCGGGAGGGTTCGCAAATCCTCCTCGGTCACCAGATATCAATATATTTTTTTTAAAATTTCTCAGGAACTACTCAACGGATTTACACCATTTAAAAAAAAGGTCGCTTTCTGAACCAAGAGCTAAATTTTTGCCAAATTTGGTGTAATTCCGTACAGCAGTTCGGGCTGCAGCTTTGTCTAAAGTTTCCTATGGAAATTTACATTGAGAAAACGCGTTTTGGGACCCCCTTTTTTCTCGTTCCCCGCTCTACGAATCGCCCCAAAAGAAAGGAGCTGACCTGAGCGAACTATTAGTTTTGAAAATTTCGCGAAGATTCGTCAAACGGCGCCAAAGATATTGGCAAAAGAAAAAACGCTTTTTGAATAGAAACGAGGTCCTAACTATTAGGATCTAGTTTCCATAAGAAGAGCATTTTTTGTTTTGCCAATAACTTTGGCATTGTTTGACGAATACTTGCAACGTTTTGCCCAACTGCGGGACATAGCTGTTGTTATGGTTTGGCGGAAGCTCTACCACTCCCGCCAAGCCATAGCAAACTGCGCTCCGCTTTGAGCAAGCAAGAGCATTTTGCTCCCCCCTGCTCAAAGCAAAGCACAATTGCTTTGACAGAGAGGCAGCTGCATGTTGGCATCTCCTTCTCTGTCAATGCAATGCTGGCTCCCACAGGAGGCTGGGACCCGACATGGACCTTGGGGGTCTTCAGTCTCTCCCAGTGGTCCCCAACACTACAATGTGGGTGCCCTGGGTGGGACTCACTTTTTGTAAATTGGTGTAAATCCATTCAGCAGTTTTGGAGATATTAAAGGAAATACAAATTTCGATATCTAGAGGTGTGAACCCTTTGCAACATCTACACGGAGCTTAGCGATCCCTCGTGCCAGGAGAAGTGCTGTGATTGACTGATCGCAACCTCTAAAGAATGTTACGCCGCCATTTTCTAAACTGGGACAGTGTCCAGCAGGATGAGTTTTGAGTCTAAATAGAATAGAAAGGATCAGGGTAGAGGTACCCTGACCCTATGAGTGCATTGTAGAGGTGTCTGAGGCACCCCTTATGAGTTTTAAAATGTTGCAAATTGAATTTCTTTCCATGTGGTTAGAGTTGTGCACCCGTTGTGATACTCAACGCATTCCCCGTGTAGCATTGCAGCGGAATCATGAATCTTGCTGAATAAAATATATACATTCACACTTTCAGTCACACACTAATGCATGTACTCACAGACCCACACAAAATCACACACCCACTCACAGACCCACTGATAGACTCATGTACCCACTCACAGACCTACTCAGACACTCATACACCCACTCAAAGACCTATTCAGAGACTCATGCACCCACTCACAGACCCACTCACACATTTATGTACTCACTTAGAGACTCATATACCTACTCACAGACCCACTTAGACACCCATGCACCCACTCACAGACCTACTCAGACACTTACACACCTGCTCATAGATCTGCTCAGACACTCACACACCGACTCAGTGACCCACTCAGGGACTCATGTACCCACTCACAGACCTACTCAGACATTCACACACCTGCTCACAGATCCACTTAGACACTCATGCACCCATTTAGAGACTCACTCAGAGACTCACTCACAGATCTAATCAGACAATCACATATATGCTAACAGCCACTCAGAGACTCACTCACCCACTATCAGACCCACACAGAGACTCACACATCTACTCATAGACCCACACAGAGACTCATGCATCTACTCACAGACCCACTTAGGGACTCACACACCCACTCACAGACCAATTCAAATACTTACATTCCCCATGACCCACTCAGGGACTCATGTACCTGCTTACAGACCCACTCACAGACTCAAGCACCCACTCATAGGCCTAATCTGACACTCACGCACCCACTCACAGCCCACTCAGAGACTCAGGCAACCACTCACAGATCAACTCAGAGACTCATGCACCCACTGACAAGCCCACTCAGACAATCATGTACCCACTTATAAACCTACCCAGAGACTCATGAACACACTCATAAACCCACTCAGAGACTCATGCACTCACTCACAGACCCACTCAGAGAATCACACACCCATTCACAGACCCACTCAGACAGTTATCCACCTACTCACAAACTCACAAATAGACTGATGCACCCACTCAGAGACAAAGGCACCCACTCATAGACCCATTCAAAGACTTGCACACCCAATCACAGACCCACTCAGACACCCACTCACAGACCCATTCAGAGACTAATGCACCCACTCACAGACCCACTCAGACACTCATACACCCACTCAAAGACCCACTCAGAGACTCATGCACTCACTCACAGACCCACTTAGGGACTCACACACAGACCTACTCAGAGACTCACGCATCTACTCACAGACCCACTCAGAGACTCACGCATCCACTCACAGACCCACTCAGAGACTCACGCACCCACCCACAGACCCTCACACACTTGTTGACAGATCCACTCTGACACTCACACACCCACTTACAGACTACTCAGAGACTCACACACCCACTCACAGACCCACTCAGATACTCATGATTCCACTCACAGACCCAGAGACTCACACATCTACTCAGACTCACTCAGAGACGCATGCACCCACTCACAGACCCACTCAGAAACTCATATACCCACTCACAGACCCACTAGATACTCACGCACCCGCTTACAGACCCACTCAGAGACTCAAGCACCCACTCATAGGCCTACTCAGACAGTCATGCACCCACTCACAAACCTACTCAGATAATCACACAACCACTCATAGAACCACTCAGTTATGCTCCCACTCACAGACCCACTGATAGACTTAGGCACTCACTCACAGACCCACTCAGAGACTTTTGCACCTACTCACAGACCCATTCAGTCTCATGCACCTACTCACAGACCTACTGTGACACTCATACACCCACTCAGAGACCTACTCAGACACTCATGCACCCACTCAGAGACCTACTCAGACACTCATGCACCCACTCAGAGACCCACTCAGAGATTCATGTACCCACTCACAAACTCACTCAGAGATACATGCACCCACTCACAGACCCACTCAGACACTCATTTACACCTCATAGAGACACTCAGATACTTATGCACCCACTAACCTACCCAGTCAGATACTCCCACTCACAGACCCACTCAGAGACTGACACACCCACTCACAGATCCACTCAGACACTCATGCATTGGCTCACAGAACCCTAAGAGATTCATGCACCCATTCACAGGCCCACTCAGAGACTCATGCACCCACTTAGAGACCCACTCAAACACTCATATACCCGTTTACAGACCAACTCAGAGTCTCAAGCACCCACTCATAGGCCTACTCAGAGACTTATGCACCCACTCACAGACCTACTCAGAGACCCATGCACCTACTCACAGACTCACATACCCACTCACAGACCCAGTCTGAGACTGATGCACCCACTGCTAGACTCATGCACTCATTCACAGACCCACTCAGAGAACCATGCACCCATTCACATACCCACTCAGAGATTCATGCACACACTCACAAACCCACTCAAAGACTCATGCACATACTAAAAAGACCCACTCAGAGAATAATGCACCCATTCACAAACCCACTCAGAGAGTCATGTATACACTCATAAACTCACTCAAAGACTCATGTACCTATTCGCAGACCTCCTCAGAGAGTCGTGCACCCACTCACAAACCTACTGAGAGACTCACACAGCCACTCACAGACCCTCTCAGAGACTGATACAGCCACTCGCAGATCTACTCCAAGACTCATGCACCTACTCACAGATCTACTCAGACACTCATGTACCCACTTACAAACCAACTGAGACACTCATACACCCATTCTCAGACCCACTCATATTGCCATACACTCACTCACATGCCCCCTCAGAAATTGATATATTCACACAGAGACCCACAGAGACTTGTGCACCCACTTATACACACATGTAGACACTCAGAGTCATTACCACATTCATTATCAAAGTGAGAGTTATAAATCGTAAATGTGGTGTTGTGCGTTAAATTTGTGTTTTTGCTTTGTGAATCCATAATGGATTTGCAACTTCAATTTTTTTATTTTTTTAAGAAGGATTAAATTTTTTTATTATTTATTGTTTGCTAATAAGGTGGCTGTTAGAAGAGCCTTTGGGTTTATTGTGTGTAGATGATAACCACACATAAAACAGGATGCAGACTTTCACATTGTTTAGGAATATCCTGTTGCCTTTGTCAGAGAAGTGTACTCCCTCACTCCTATATACATGCTCCATGTCGAATCACAAGTTGTTATAGCTGGAGCCCATGTTGCGGTCTCAAAGGTATGCAGAAACAGTGTTATTAACAGGTTTTCTGGCTTTCTCTATCTGTGGACAGAATTTATCTGATCATTTCTATTTCTGCCTTTGGTAAATGTTGGAGAATACCAAGGCAGTTTGAGGGAAAAGTGCCATTAATTGGCCAAAGTTCTCCTTCTTTGCTAATCCCAATCCTATCCCAGCAAGAATGCCTAGGTCATTGCTTCCACAGTGCACAATTAAGAGGTCTGGTTGTTCGCAATCTGCAATGCTCTCAACCAAAGGCAACAATTGTTGCAACTTTAACCCTCTCTGATCAATCCAAGTAATGTCCACATTAGGCAAACCCAAGTCCCTGTCAATGCCACTCTTTATAGCAGCCTCTCAAGCCCAAACAACATAGCTGTGACCCACAATCCACACTCTAACCATTTTGAAGGAAGGAGCAGTAGCACACAGGAGAAAGGTGCACATGAATGTGGCAGTTGTTAGAATGAAAGGAAGTTAAAATGGAGAAGTGGACCTGGTTTAAGAAAAGGACACATTTGATTGAGTTGTGTAATTCATTTTGTAGCTGAAAATAGGTAGTGATTTTTTTAGGTAAAGTAAGTAGATCTGTGATTGGCTCTGGATGAATGCAAGAGAAGTTATGCTTTTGTGCATATGCTTACATTTTCAGAGAGTCAACTGTACTTGCTACATTTTAACTTGGAGCTGGTATGCTCCAGTTAGAAAGTGCAGTGAACTTTTGACTTACTGGTACAGTAGAGTGTTTCAAAGAAGGCTGCTATGAAAACTGTGGTGAAGCAGTGTAGGGAAAGTGTTATAAATATACTATAGCTTCAAGCCACAAACTAGAGTACAGATAGTATGGGCCATATGTATCAAAGTTTGTGTTTGCGATTCTCAAATAGCGAATTTTTAAGAATCGCTATTTGAGAATCACAAACGAGATGTATGTAGGATTCGCAAGAAAAATTGCGAATTCTACATATTCTTAATTGCGATTCGCAAATTGCGAATCGCAGTCAAGGAAACCCTCCACATTCATTCCTATGGGCCTAGAGGCCCATAGGAATGAATGGGAGGACATTCTCAATTTGCGATTAGCAATTAGAGAATCGCAAATTGAGAATGCAATTTCAAGGTTGCAAGGGTGTCCAAAGGACACCCTGTTGCACCCCTGAAATGAGCATGGGTGCACATGTGGCGCACATACATGCCCTAAGGGCATGTATGTGCGCCACATGCCACTTTGAAAAATGCAAAAAATGCATTTCTCAAAGAAATCGCAAGTTACCACCAACCTGTAGTTGGTGGTAATTTGCGATTCCTTAAGCCATAATCGCACAACTTAGGTGCTTCATACATTTCATTTAAGGAATCGCAATTTGCGATTCCTTAAATCGTATTCGCAAAATAGAGAATCGCAATTTTTGCGATTCTCTATTTGTGAATGCCTTTGGGATGATACATCCCAAAAGGCTTGTTCCCGTTCGCAAACGGGCCGATTCTGAGAATCGGCCCGTTTGCGAACGGGAAATGGGCTTGATACATATGGCCCTATATGTTCTGAAATGGAAATGTCCCAATTCAGTGTTATGATAGGATGTAAAATGTAGTTGAGTAATGGCAGTAGTATCATTGGAAATGGTTTTACTGACTCCTGTATGGATTTGTGACCCCATCGCAAAGTTACACAGAGATCATGCTGGGTCTCGCGATGGAGTCACAAATCCACTCATAGACACTACCAGATTGGGCTTCTTATGAGGAGACTAATAAAAGGATAAAAAAACTGACCAATGAAAAGTAGTATAAGAAGAGGAAAAAATGAAGGAAACATCTTGATTTGCTAACTACATCAGTATCACTGGAAAAAGAGAGGGAAAATTGCTATTACAGGTTCTTTCTTGCAGAGAGTGGTACTTATTATTTTCTGTGAGAAAACATTTGAAGTGAGAGTGGCTGACAATTTGAGAATTAACAAACTGAATTCACAGGTATGTTAAAAATGCAGACATTGATAATGTGTATATATATATGTGTGTATAGAGACTTATAAGAGTCAGTTAAATGTAATAAACTGCGAATATCAGTTATATATCCTGTAACATACCTTTAGATAGTTGAAATAATTGTTTATATGTGAAGTGCATATAGAACTAGTCAACCGTTTGAACAGTAACTAATATATCCATGTAAACAGTGTGACATTTAGGTGTAAAAAAAAACATCTCCATTGGAATGACCCGCATGACCAGGCGGTTAATAGTCTCAAAAACATCCTGACGGACCTCTCCCTGACCCAATTCTGTGACAGTCCCATGCACAACTTAGGCTCAACCCTAGATCTAATCATCTCCAATCCCAACTCCATTCACCTCGAATCTATTCTCCCCTGTGAGTGGTCGGACCATCACTATATCACCTTCCGTATCCTTGAAAGCTGGAACCCCAAAAGATCACAACCACTAAAACAAAAACAGTGGAAAAGAACGCTCCATAATACAAACGTCAATGAGCTCATATCTCACTACAATATCTCCCTCATGCCGCCTGCAAACATGGCCGACATTCATGACCTCACTGAGCACTATAACAACGCCATGTTGTCTGCTCTGAATGCAACTGCCCCCCTTCTACTAAAAAGAATACCCATCAAAGACTCCAAACCATGGTTCAATGACAGCCTAAACGCTGACAGACGCAGCCTGAGATTAGCAGAACGCGCTTGGAGATCCGCTCCTTCCACTGGTCTACTAAAAACTCTAAGACTAAAAAGGAGTAGATACAACAAACTCATCAGAACGGCAAAAGCAACCTTCTTCAAATCCCAACTTGACAAAGCCAAAAATCGCCCGAAAAGACTTTTTGAGTTGATTAAGTTACAATCCAATAACACTTCTGCCCAATCCCCGCACATCTCCTGCCCTCAGCCAAACTGCGATGCCGTCGCTGACTTCTTCCTCGAAAAGGGGAGTAAGATCGAATCAGACCTAAAGTCTGCTCTAATCGAACTCTCACCCTCTCCTGACTCCTCCTTACCCTCGCCCACTCTTACGCCGCCCTGTCTCTCCTCCAAAAACAATGTCTCTTGGAGTCAATTCACACCCCTCAACAACACTGCAATCCTCATCATACTCTCGTCCCTAAAACCTTCAAATCACTTCAATGACCCCCTCCCCCCAACTTCTTTAAAGAAATGATAGGATCTAGTCCCGCTCTGGTCCAAGATCATCAACGCTTCTCTTCTTCAAGGTGAGATCCCAGACTGCCTGAAGGCGGGCCTAGTTCTTCCTATTTTCAAAGAACCCACGGCGGACTCTAAAGACCTGAGTAACTATCGACCAATCACAAACATCCCTACCCTGGCAAAACTCCTTCAGAAATGTGTACATGAACAACTGCGCAAACACATTGAACATTTCCAACTTCTCGACCAATTCCAATCGGGCTTCCGCTCTGGCTACAGCACTGAAACGGCCATCACTCATATAGTGGATGATGCTCTCACTTTGCTTGACCAGAATGAAGCTTGCCTACTTATACTACTCGATCTCTCATCTGCATTTGACACGGTCAAACATGACAATCTACTTAACCTCTTGGAATGCGGGATGGGGCTCTCAGGCACTGTCCTAAAATGGTTTGCCTCCTTTCTCAACAACAGAACGCAAAGAGTCAAATCCAATCAAACTCTATCCAACTCCAGTCCCTGCACGCTGGGTGTCCCCCAAGGGTCCTCACTCTCCCCCACGCTCTTCAACCTTTTCATTGAACCACTGACTGTAATCCTCAAAGCATCCAACATCCATTATCACATGTATGCGGATGACACTCAACTGTACATGAAAATCTCTTCACCCGATGATATCAAATCACTCAACGGAACCCTGCACAAAACCTTAAATTGGCTAACCTCCAACCACCTCAAACTAAACGCCCGTAAAACGGAATTCCTCCTCATTTCACCCACTAGGCAAACCCCCACTGTTGTGAAATATCTAAGAAACCTCACCGCTCTCAACTGCACACCACACATCATTGATTCCACGAAATCACTTGGAGTTGTGCTAGATAAGAACCTAAACATGCAAGATCAGAGCATCTACCAAAGGAGCGAACTTCCAACTGAGCATCCTAAGAAAACTTAAACCCTACCTTCCACAAGATGACTTCAAATCTGCGGTGCAAGCACTAGTCATCTCAAGACTTGAATACGGCAGTGCTACTCTATGCGGTCTTCCGAAACTCAGCTTAGCCCCCCTCAGAACATCTCTGAATGCTGCGACTAGACTCGTCACTGGTTCCAAGAAAACCAACCACATCTCTCCCCGGACCTGAAATCGCTTAACTGGCTTCCTTTTGAGGCAAGGATCCAGTTAAAAATTGCATGCATGACCCATAGAGCACTACACTTCAATACCCCTCTCTACCTGACAAATAAGCTTGAACTATCGGGTTGCTCCCGGCCCTCATGGAGCACCAGCACACTGCTCCTTAAGCCGAAGAAATTAAAAAAACTGAAAACCTACAATCGTACATTCTCTGGAATTGCCCCGAGAATCTGGAACTCCCTACCTGTGGAAACAAGACTGATTCCCTCAACATTTGCCTTCAAAAGGGAAGTGAAAGCTCTACTGATGAACACTGCGCTGTACTAGAAGCTTTTCTCCTTTTGTCGCCTATCTTGTTTAGCTGATTTAGCTACTACCTGGCTTCTGTTACGGCCTTGTGTCGCCAACCAATATGTCATTTTTGTTCCTGATGTATATTGCTTTACTTTTCTCCCGCAACTATCTACCTATGTCTTCCACAACCCGTATGTAAACGCTCTGATACCCGCTTGGTCATGTTCGCGCTATACAGAACTTTAAATAAATAAATAAATAAGCATACTTACTAATATGTACAATAACACACTCACATAGCTAATATGTCGGTATGTACTGGAGAACTGACACTAATAAGCCATTCATTCAGACAAGTAGGCCTTTAAACATGTGTTAGGCCTTTTATGGTACAGCGTGTATATGCAGTACTCCTGGTAGTTTGAGTTTGCAATCAGAAGGTGTTGTTAACCCTTCAAGTCCTCTTTTACTACATAGGTTACACTAGATATAGGCCTTAGGTAGGCTATTGCAGGAGTGGCTGCTACCGGACGGGGGTGGTGGGGCGGTGGGATTAATTAAGCCAGCAGGGGATCCACTCAGCCCCATACATACACATTTACAAATCCTTAGACTATCTTAGAGAGGCAGGCATGTACCAACATACTTACTTACATATCCAATAACACACCCTCATAGGCACTCGGACACTCAGTTAGGTATGTACTGGGAAACTAGCATTAACAAGGTATCCATTCAGAAAAATAGGCCTTTAAACATGTTTCAGGCCTGCTACAGAAGAGTGTGTATATGCAGTTGTCCTGGTAGGCTGAGTTCACAATCAAAACATGTTGCTAAGCCTTCAAGTCCTCTTCTACTACAGATATGTTATTTCTGAGATAGGCCAAAAGTAGGCTATAGGGCAGGGACCTATGAACTTAAAAATTACGAGATGGTTCCCAAGTTTGATTGAGTTATATGCACAGTACCAGAATCATATCTCTAGTGATAAATGCACTCTCCTACCTATACTGGAACTTAGATACCTGCATATAACTCACTACTTAGATAGGCTGTACATAGGCTATAGGGCAGGGAGCTATGAGCTTAAAAGACAAGAGATGCTTCCCAAGTTTGATTCAGATATGTGCACACTATCAGACCCATATGTCCAGTTATAGATGCAGTCTCCTACCTATACTGGGCCTCACATATATATATATACATGTATAGAGTCACTAATATACCTAGTCAAACACTGATAGAGCCACTTAAACATTCTCTTACACACACACATACAGCTCTTATGTATGCAGCAGTGTAGCAAGCAGTTGCACAAACACTTAAATACCCCAGCACTAACTAACACAGCCAGCAAGTGATCCATGCAGCCCTATACATACATATTTACAGATTCTTAGACTTTCTAAGAGAGGCAGGTATGTATCAATATAGTTAATTATTATATCCAATAATACACCCTCATAGGCACTCAGACATTCAGTTAGGTATGTACTGGGAAACTGGCACCAGCAAGGTAACCATCCAGACAAGTAGCGCTTTAAACATGCTTCAGCCCTGCTATTGTAGAGTGTGTGTATATACAGTTCTCCTGGTAGGCTGAGTTCAAAACCAAAACATGTTGTAAGGCTTCAAGTCCTCTTTTACTACTTATACATTACTCTTGACATAGGCTGTAGTTTGATTGAGTTATATGAATAGTACCAGACTCATATGTGCAGTTATAGATGCACTCTCCTATCTATACTGGAAGTCACATAGCAACATATAAAAGAACAGAACCATCAATACACCTGGTCAAACACTGACAGAGGCACTTAAACATTCACTCACACATTCAGCTGTTATGTATGCAGCAATATAGGAGGCAGTTGCACACATAGTTAAATACCCTAGTACTAACTTGCACAGCCAGCAAGGGATCTGTGCAGCCCCATGCATATACATTTACAGATCCTTAGATTAAGAGAGGCAGGCATGTACCAACATACATACTTAGATATCCAATAACACACCCTCATAGGCACTGAGACATTCAGTTAGGTATGTACTGGGAAACTGGCACTAACAAGTCATCCACCCAGACAAGTAGGCCTTTAAACATGTTCTAAGCCTGCTACGGCCTGCTTCAGTAGAGTGTGTATGTGCGGTTGTCCTGGTAGGTTGAGTTCACAATCAAAACATGTTGCTAAGCCTTCAAGTCCTCTTCTAATATGTATAAGTTACTCCTGAAATAGGCCATAGGTAGGTTATACGGCAAGAACCTATGAACTTACTTGGGTATGTACTGGAGCACTGGCACTAATAAGTCATCCATTCAGACAAATAGGCATGTGTTAGGCCTGTTATAGTACAGCATGTATATGCAATACTCCTGGTAGGTTGAGTTCACAATCAGAAAGTTTTGTTAAGCTTTCAAGTCCTCAGCTACTACATATAAGTTACTTCTGAGATAGTCTATAAGGAGGATATAGGGCAGAGACCTATGAGCGTAAAAGATAAGAGATGGTTCCCAAGTTTGATTGAGTTATACACACACTACCAGACTCATAAGTCCAGTTATAGATGCACTCTCCTACCTATACTAGAACTCACATACCTACATATAAAAGGATAGAGCTACTAATACACCTAGTGCAACACTGATAGAGGCACTTAAACATTCACTCACATGCACATTCAGCTGTTATATATGCAGCAGTATGGGAAGCAGTTGCGCAGAGTGTTAAATACCCCATTACTACCTTCCACAGCCTGCAAAGTATCCATGCAGGCCCATACATATACATTTAGAGATCCTTAGACTAACCAAGTGAGGCAGGTGGGTACCAACATACTTACTTACATATCCAATAACACACCCTCATAGACACTGAGGCACTCAGTCATGTATGTACTGGGAAACTGGCACCCAGACAAGTAGGCCTTTAAACATGTTTCACGCCTGCTACAGTATAGTGA
The DNA here is from genome assembly GCA_963921515.1 of Calotriton arnoldi. Taxonomy (NCBI): domain Eukaryota; kingdom Metazoa; phylum Chordata; class Amphibia; order Caudata; family Salamandridae; genus Calotriton; species Calotriton arnoldi. The sequence continues at coordinate 334,601 of CAWUFW010006536.1, forward strand.
GTATATGCAGTTGTCCTGGTAGGCTGAGTTCACAATCAAAACATGTTGCTAAGCCTTCAAGCCCTCTTCAACTACATATAAGTTACTCCTGAGATAGGCCATAGGTAGGCTATATGGCAGGGAGGTATGAGCTTAAAAGATAAAATATTCTTCCAAAGTTTTTTTGACTTATATGCACACTACCAGACCCATATGTCCAGTTGTAGATGCAGTCTCATAGCTATACTGGAACTCACATATGTATATGTAAAAGGATAGAGCCACTAATACACAAAAAGTTGTCCAATGTTCAACAGTGCTATTAACTTACCATGTGGATACTACACTCTCTAGAAACACACTGCAATGGATCACAGTGGCACAATATAGACAATGGAATCACAGCAGTCTCAAATTGATACCAAAACTACCTTTCACGCTTTGAATTTGTCACCTCTTGTGTTTTCAACCAAACTTCTATGAAGTATTTCTAGATAATAAAGTAATTTAACGTATTTTATCTATGTGACTAATCATCATTCAACATATCACTCGGTCTACTAGGGTTCATACTTTAAAAAGGATCTCCAGAACTCAAATGTGTATTACATTTATGAGTAGTTGTGTACCAGGTCTAATAATAAAGGGAAACGTTTTAAGGTATACTTCTCTACATTACTGTAGTAAGTGTAGGTAAAACAACAGTTTAACAAATTGTAGTGAGTGCTATGCATAGCATCACTTATTTAACAAAGGTGTACTGTACAGCTATGTTTTATTTCTACAATCCATACAATAGTTTTTTCCCCACTGTTCAAGGATAAAACGTCTTATAGTACATTGTTGATAGTGTAAAAATATGACAGCTGAGAACAGTAAAAAGGGAAAATAAAATGTTTTACTATATTGTCATATACTGTTACAGGATGAGTAATGTATGCTATTATGTTTCAAGAATTTTTTTAAACAAATACGAGCTGATATTTGTATTCATTTCTTTTACAACAGGTTTTGGAATGATATGTGTTTAGACGCATGAACATACGTCTACTGCTACAGACCTCTTTCTTTGACATAGCAATGCAGAGGTTGTTCTGCAAAAAAAGCAGTCGATATCACTTCCCACCAGTTTCCGTCACTGGGTAGGGATCCTAGAAAACTTCCATGCAATTGACTCCCACTTTTAAGACCTCTGGCAACTGATTCTAACTCACCCGTGCAGGTATTCACTCATACACCAACTCATTAGCCATACATTCACTCATGCAACCTGTCACTTACTCATGCAACCACTAACACACCCACTTACCCATACAACCACTCAACACCCACACACTCACCCATACAGGTACTCATGCACAACCTCACCCCCACATATAGCCAGTCACACAGCTACTTTCAAACATACATATAACATATAATTATTCTTTCTTAACCAGAATAGGTGGTTCTAGCAAGAAACCCTTTTATAACTTTTTTGAATGCTTTTTGTATTTATGGGACAATTTTGTGTTTTTTTGGTGTTTTTAAAAAAAAAGTTAAACTGAAAAACAAAACAGAGTACTTTCAAACTTAAAGCACAAAACTTGCAATAACATTTTTCAGCCAAAAAAAAACTAACGCTGATGACTGTTGATAGAAGACACAAGTGCAGTTATGGACTGTTCTCCCATTGTCAGGATAGAGTGGCATCTTAAGCAGAACTGTCCAACAGCCTCAAACTCAGGTACCAAGGTTGGATCAAGACTAGATGATTATGTACTTGGCTGATCACCGTCCGAAGAGGGGGATTATCCCTCTTTTCTTTCTCCATCAGTGCTCTTAGTAAGCGGGTGGAATTAATGGCCCATAGATGTATTCCCACAAGAATATTTGCATTCATACCCACAAGACAAGACTTTGTTGCACAGCATGCAAGTCACCTTATGAGCATTGACTTTTTTTTCTCCAGGAGGGATGGTAAAAAAGTCCCAGAAAATGCTCTGCTTCTTGGGTTGTGTTGGCTCCTCTTCATATGAAGAACTGCTGTTGTTGTCCTCAGGTGGTGGTAGTGGAGCAGATGCCATTTTCCTCTTTAAAAAACACCAAAACCAAACCAAAATTGCAATCTGGAAGAGAGCTCTGTAAAACACATTCAGAGACTACAAAAGATAGAAGAAACAGGTGTGTCTCACTGTATTATCTATGCACTGCCTTTTAACCAATGAAATCCATTTGTTTCTGAGTCACTTGGGTTATGCAAGGCCTTTGCGCTCACATCGCACCTCTGTCCCGAAGTAGCAAAATACATTGCCACTAGAATTACAGTAGTTTCAGTGTTGTATTGCTAAACCTCTTACTTTAACTAAAACTTTAAAGGTGTCAAGTAAGTGTTTTACTACTGAAAACAATTATGCCGGATTCGTGCACCCAATACAACTCTGGAAGAATGTGCCAGCACGGTGCGCAGAGGAGTCGCAATAACCTAAAAAGTACTAAAACGCTCTTTAAAGTAGTTTCACTGTGACATTATAGTACTTTTATTAGTTTGTTAGTATCGCACAAATTTTAAACAAAACCTTAAAAGTGTCCATATATCTGCTTCAGTTCTATGAAAACCACACTGAAATCATGATGCCTCTGTAACGGGTCACGATGGGTGCGCGACTACCAAATTAAAAAAATATATAATAATGAAAAAATTAATATATTACTCTGCACACCTCACAAGCACAGAAAACACCTCACAGGCAATACTCTTTCAACTTGTATACTTTTCTTCAACAAACAAGCAAGTGAGATTCCGTTAAAACCTTCATGCACATTTTATAAAAAAAGTATCCACTGACACACCTACTCAGACACTTATACACCAACTCACAGACCCACTCAGGCATTCATGTACCCACTCACAGGCCCACTCACATTCATGCATCCAGTGACATACCCACTCATAGACTCATGCACTCACTCATATACCCATTCAGACATTTACGCATCCACTCACAGAGTTATGCACCCACTCACAGACCCACTGAGACACTAATGCACCCACTTACAGCCCCACTCAGACACTGTTGCACCCACTGAGACACTAATGCACTCACTCATACACCCACTCTCAAAGTTTTCAGGTTACAGTTAGGAAATAAAAAATTTTTTAAACCATACAAATTCACTGGAAAAAATGGTTACAGGGACGTTATAGTTAGGAAATAGAATATAAAAAAGAGTAGAAATTCACTTAAAAAAAGCAAAGGTTAGAGTGACATTATAGTTAGAAAATAGAATTAAAAAAACCTTAGTAATTCACAGAAAAATGGAAAGGTTACATGGACATGATAGTTAGGATCAGATTTCACTTGAACAAAACCAATGAAATTCAGCAGTTATAGTTACCTGAGCTAACTATTACCTATGCCCCTGCAATTCACTGCTTATGACCTCACATATTACATCCCTCATGACATGGTCAGTGACATCACTGATGACATCTCAAATTACATCACTGATGACATTATCCACAGAACCACTCACACACCCACTTATACCCCATAGAACAATTCAAACACCCACTCTCAGACCCACACAACCACTTAAATACCCATTCACCGACCAATACAAGCACCCACACACCCACTCACTGATCCATAGAGCCACTCAAACATCCACTCACTTATACAGCCAGTCACAAAACCAAGTCACCAATACAGCTACTCACACACCTACTCACTCAACCATGCAATCACTCACACAGCCACTCACTCACCGATACAGTTACTCACATACCCACTCATTTACTCATACATATACTAACACATGTACTCACTCACCTATACAGTCACTAACACAAGCACACACTCACCCACATAGCCACTCTCACATTTACTCACTCACCCATACAGTCAATCACACACCCACTCATTCACCCATACAGCACTTATCCGCCTACTCACTCACCCATACAGCCACATACACACCCCAGTGCACACCTATACAGCCTCTCACAAAGGCACTCACTCACCTGTAGACACACCCACACAGCCACACACAGTCACTCACTCACCCATACAGCCACTCACACACCCACTCACACACCAATACAGCCACTCACTCACCCATATAGCCCTTCACACACCTATAGAGCCCCTCCGACACCTACTCACAAATAGATACACACAGTCACACAGCCACTCACATTATATGTGTTACAAATAGTATCACTCATTAGTAGTACACAAAGTTTACTAATTTAACAGTTGTAGTATCTTACTATATATCTTTAACAATCAGAAACGTTTAGAAAACACTCACAATCACTGGATGATGTCATCAGTGATGTCATTCGAGATGTCATCAGTGATGCCACTGACCATGTCATGAGTAATGTAATATGTGAGGTCATACAGATTACATTGTAGGGGTGTAAGTTATAGTTAGCTCAGGTAACTAACTATAAGTGCTGAATTTCACTGGTTTTGTACGATTGAAAGCTGAGCCTAACTATAACGTACCTGTATGCTTTGTTTTTTCAGTGAATATATATATATATATTGTTCAGGCGCACCGCAAACAGCCGGCAAAAGGTGGTGTTGGTGCATGGACTGCACAATGCGGTGCCCCCCCCGGCCGTGAGTTGTTGTGGCAATGGGGAGAGATAAGCAGATTCACTGCTGATCGAGCTGGCTCCTGGTGAGGCAAACCGCCATTGATCCTGCTTGTGCAAGTAAAGGACAGCACAACGGCTGGCGTTTGTCAGTGCAGTATTCGATGCACGAGCTGGTTATTTAACCAGGCTTGCGAATTGGGCTGCCCTGACATTGACGGCAGGAACTTTTTGTACATTGGGCTGTACAACGGAGATCTTAATGAGGGAGGAGAGTACTTACTTTTGGAACTTTCCCAGTCCTCTCTCTATGCCGATACCAACGATCCAATGGGGTTCCTCCGGCTAGCATGTAAGAAACCCCGTGAAAATCACAATTGAACTTTCAAGCACACATCTGGCACAGAAGAAGGCATCCGCCGAAACGCGTCTGCCAGGTGCTGCAACCAGAGGACTCTTTCCAGTGTGCCAAATGGTGATATTAAAGACCTCATCTTGAGCCAACTCGTGCTGTGTCAGACCTGTTTGTTATTTATGGACGGGATTGGTGGTGTATATATATATATATATATATATATATATATATATATATATATATATATATATATATATCTCCACAAAAGTCACCTTCAACACAGAATCACGTACTCTCAAGACACGGCTGGGTTTTGTCAGTTTCAGGAATATTTATTCCGCTTCTTAGTAACGCGTTTCGGCTGTAAACAGCCTTGCTCAAAAGGTTTTTGACATGGATTGCACTATGAAATATGAATGTTACCGAGATAAAGTTCAAAGTGGCATAATGAAAGCGCTATCTGCGAGATAATGGAAGTTTACCGTAAAAGGTTTTTTCACCATGGAAATTCAAACACCACTATGGAACTGAAATGTGATCTGCACATACTTAAAGATGGTGGCATTATTAACTGAATAGACTTCGGTGAGAGTGCAGTCCTTTCCTGCTAGCCACTGTGTAGGGGTAATGAAGGAAGCAACTTAAACACCTGCATGCCATTGTTTTGTTTTACCAACAGCATTTAAAAAAGGCTTGGCAGCCGAAACGCGTCAAGCTAAGTGCAATAAATGGACTTTACAAACCTGTGAGTGCCCCAGTTTCGTTTCTGATGTAGAGACATTATTGGATGATATCCAGCCTTTCTTTCCTTACATTTAAAGTAGTTATAGGTAGGACCATGTTTCCTTAGGAAGAGTGTTTTTTAACTTACCTATATCTTTGGCGCCGTTTGAAGAATCTTCACAAAATTATATATATAAAGATATAGGTAAGTTAAAAAAACAGTCTTCTTAAGGAAATATGGTCCTACCTATAACTACTTTAAATGTAAGGAAAAAAAGGCTGGACATGATATTTTCATGTTAATGTTACTGCTGTCTCACTCTGACTTCAACAAACAGAGATATTTAAGGTAGGGATCCACAGCTCAATGACCCCAGTTTAAAAATTAGCAAAACAAAGACACCTTGTAGCCTCTAAGAGCAGTTTGATGCTCTGGTTACACCATGCCATGCATGCAAAGTGTACTATAAATGAGCACTGATATGTTCTGCCACTGTGTTTGATCTTTCTGTTGAAGCAGTTTAAACAAAAAAGCACACTTCTAAATCTTAGGATTATGCACATAGATATGTGTATGCATATGTTGTCAGTTTGATTTAAGTTTTGATAAGTGTATTTCTTGAGCTCCATGAACTAATGCTAATTTGTGAAATAATTGAACACAAACACTGTTCTTTCGTGTTAAATGGAAAAGAGAGGGAGTGAACCATACAGTGGCAGAATTGCAAAATTGTAACCAGGAGACTTGGACTCCATTCCTGGCTTCCCCACTTTACCAAATTGTGTGATCCAAAGAAAATCGCTTTACTTCATTATGTATCATTTTCCTCGAGCAACCAAGCTGAGAACACATGGAAGTAATTCAATTCAGGACCTGTGCTATATAAAAAAAAACCTTACTTGCACATGGATGATATAATTTTTTTATCCCACTTCATATTTAATAAAATGATATTAAAATATTACTTTGAATAAATGTCACTTAATGCAGTGATATAATGCCTGCATTTAGGTGAGACACTTATAAATGCTGAAAACACATTCATTTTAATATTAAAGAGTTTTATAATCTTTTGCATGGCATTTTGTACATGATTTACGTACTGAATCATTTGCTGGCTCAATTCATGCTTAGGCTCTTACAACCAAGCCAGACCGTTGGCTCAGCTCTGGCTTGGCATCCTTGTTGAATTTGCTGGCTTGCCCACCTCTACTCTTTTATATGTAATATCCGCTTTTTGTCAAGTTTGATGTGGGAAATTATTGACTGTCTAGTGTCTGGATATGCACACCCTCCACTGTCTTTGAGTTTGCATCATTAAGACTACAATTGTATGCTTCCTAGTGGTAGAGATTGGAGACTATTTTGATTTCACACTTGGATATTTAAGCCACTCTTTCCAACTGCTGTTGCTTGTCAAGAGGCTTCAGATGCTGCATTTGTGTGATTGTCGTGTTCGCAAGTCCTCCAACTGCTGCCTTACCATACAACCTGTCTGGAATATTTTTCAGCTCTGCTGGTGAGGCCCTGCTCGCTTTCTAGGGTTTAGAGCCGTTCCTAAACTACTGATGAAAACTAATAGGTCCTTTTCATTTCCAGAGGACGTCAACTTAGCCCACCACAAATCTCCCGAATTGACTGACCTGCAACCAGTCTCTTTTTCACAGGTAGAACCTTTTCCAGTTAGATTCAAAGCTAGTTAGCTACAAGAAACTCCGTAGTCTCAAGGATACTAAGCTCATTGCCTCTGGAAAAAAAATTGTAGAGTTTGAGACCCAATCATCTCGTCTCACTCTTTGTAGTTATACCACAATTCTCATGACAGCTATTTGAGTTGTGTTTGTTTGACATTCAAATAATTGTCTAGCTGCACACCACTTTTAATGGCCTCTTTGAATACATGTAAGGACACCCAGACCCATCCCCACTCCTATATGTGGGTTATGCTCAAATCAAATTCAATCATTTATTTTTTACATTTAAGTATGGATGTACAGCCTTTCTACACTTTACAAGTCTTCCTTAATACTGACGTACTGCAGATGTGGGTATTAGTATAATGCTAAACCCCATCTGCAAATGCCACAAATCATCCATTTGTCAATAAATGCTAAGTGATGGAGCATGGTGCACGTTTCTCTAGAACTTTGACTGGATGTGACCTTGGTGCCGCCTGCCTGAAACTATACAAAAATTGAGTATAATGTCCAATGCCCCATTTGCAATTAATGATATGTTTGGAGGGAGAAACAACCTTTCCAGATTAACATAGACTTGTGGGCCACCAGAGGTTTGGGCGTATGTTCATAGCAAATGTAAATATTTAGGGCCTCATTTATGAAACGTGACGCATCGCTGCGTGAAAACAGCGATGCGTCACTTTTCATTGCGCCCTCTTTGCGACATGCTGGATGCGTCAAATTTACAGTATGACGCATCATGTTGCAAGGAGTTACAGATACGTCAGTATTTCTGACGTATCTGTAGGCGCAAAAATGACGCATTGCTGGAGTGTGTCACAAAAGTGACGCAACTCCAGCAATCGGTCATTTCACATGGGCAAGTCCCATTTCAAATGTGCCTGCATCAGTCTTACGCCTGCTATGAGGCAGGCGTAAGATATTGACGCATTTGCGTCCTAGAATATGTGCAGTGAAATCTCATAGATTTCACTGCGTCACTTCTACGAGGCTTACTTGCGTCGGAACGCCCACCCTACATATATTATACCTGGCGCAGGTATAATGTGGCGCAGGGGTTTACAAAGTGACGCATCTACGTAGATGTGTCACTTTGTAAATATGACGCAACCTGGTGCATTTTTTACGCCGCTGGTGCGTCACAAAAAGTGGCTCACCGGCAGCGCAAAAGTGACGTAAGGCCTCATAAATAAGCCCCTTAATTCTTCATGTTGTGTGAATAGTGCTTGTCCACATCACTATACTGTATTCCCACTGCTACATTTACACCTTTGAGTAGGAAGTTCCGTGGGTTTTTCCCAGAAGGCATTGAGTTCAAAATTTCTTTCCTCATTTCATCTTGATTATCTTAATATCTGCTGCTAGAATAATACATGTTTGTATCAGGTGTATTCCAACATGACTTAGCCAAGGATTGCACTACCTTCCTCCTATTTAATGGATGGGTGAGTCATTTGATGTAAAATTAGATAATCATATGCAAATAAACAAATGCAAAGTTTAAACTACAGATTGGCTCTTTATACAAACGGTCGTGGACAAAAAGCTGCAGTTGCTCTCCTGCAAGGAATTTATAAACCCTAACTTATACTATACAGCATCTAGTTAGGATATAAACTGCATACCATGAACTTCACAGCCATAAGTAAAATTTCAGAGTTAGAGATCCCCAAAAACATATAGAAAGCATGCACTAAACATCACATAACCTTAAATACACATTTAGCCTCGATCCTAGACGGACCATGATGATCTAGATAATAAATTCATGGCCTCTGAAACCAAAGGGAACATTTCCCTGCATTCTGGAAGAATTTCAAGTGAGCAATATCTCCGAAACTGGGATGTATACATTCTACAAAGCTGGCATAAAAATACATTTCCATTTACCTTGGTTTCTTTTGCTAAATCTTGTGAAGCTGTAATGTGATTAAAGTAGGTAGATGTTATCTGAAGACATTTCACGTCGATGAATGATTTAAATTTGTGTGCATCCGAGAACATTGATTAATTCTAACTGGACGATGTTGCTTCTCCAAATCAATAAATTTGGCTCCAGTTTTATTCAATTACAGGCTGAACCATGGTATTTGCCCTAAGCTGCTTTAAAATTCTTGCAGTTTCTGCAGCCTTTCAGTTACCCAGCTGTTCACTTACCTTGGAACAGCTTGAACAGGCGCCCCCCAAGTAACTCGGCAGCCACGCAATCCGATCAGACTCCCGCCACCCCGGCACAGCGAACCACCCCAACAAAGCCGTCGCGCGCCCCGGAACCCCATACCAATCCAATAAATAATAATACCAATAAAATAATACTACCAATACCAAATATTAATACCCATAACATAATATATAGCCTAATGAGAAATATCACTATGCCATGGCCCCCTCCAACTCAGCCCGCCACCGCCGCCCGCCGCCAACCGGAACCTTTTTCCACCTTGACGACGCTCCTGTGGCCAGGCTGTGCTCCGAGGGGACAAAGAGAACGAAGCCCCCCAGGGCACTGCCTTAAATACCCACTAAGTTTCGTTTCTACTGGGTTTCGTTTTCTCCCTGCCTCATGATGACCTCACCTCCGCCAGCCAACCCCTTCCTTGTCCCGGGCCCGGGAGGAGGCTCAGCCCCGTGGCGCTACTAAGGGCGCCCCTCCCCTAGGCGCGGGGGGGCGCCTGTTCATTCAACACATAAACATTTAGAGAACCAATTCTGTGCACTACTTACAGTTTCTCGCACTGCAGGGAGAGGCAGATCCATCTTAAACATTTCAATAGTCCTTGATGATGTAATATCCTGCTTAATTACAGAAATATGTCCCCTTATTGTCTTTTTTCACGTCACAAGAGGTTAGTTTCTTTGGCCATATTAGCTTACGGAATGTCTCTCTGATGATGTCTGGTTAGGCTGTGACATCTTTCACGAGATGGCCCTTTAATAACAAAAATTGCATTTTTATATCTGATCAGCAAAACAGAAAGCTTCATTTGCGGGCAATAACTGCTAGTGTTGGATTAAGAAGCATTTTGAGGCTGTCAGATCTGTGCACCCTTCGCAGGTTCACATGTCCTAATTCCTTACTCTGCCATGGAATGTGACCCTTCTCTCCATTCTCTTCTGTTATTTGTGTGTTTTTTCTTTTGGGCTTGCTCTTATATTTCTGTGATGTGGTCTAGGACAGAAGGTATATGGAACCAGACCAGAGTATCTTAAAAGCAATTTCAGATGGTACTCGCCAAAAAGACCGATATGATCAGCTACATCAAGATCAGTGATCATTCCCAGACTTAAGAAAGCGACATGGGGTGGCCTTAGTTTTGTTCATTCCGCTTGCACCCTCTGGAACAGATTGACCTTGCCTCTTAAAAGTCAGGCTCATTTTCTTTGCTTCTGCAAGCAGCCAATAACCTGGCTGTTTTCAGCATCCATATAGCTATTGTTAATGTTCAAAGTTCAGGGTTTTAATATATAGGAAGTGGTGGCGCTCAGCCTTATTGCGTCCGTGTATATAGGTCACGCGATTCTGCTGTTCCACTTCCAGGTAGTCTTTGAAGATTTCTGTGCGTCATCACCCATAATCTTCATCAATTTATTGTTTTGACTATTTCAGTTTCACTTCTACAGATGTCTCACAACTAATACTCTTGGATATTGGAATTCATTGTACACTTGTGCCCTACCGGGTTGGAATTATCACCGGCTTAGGGGTAAGAGAGTGTTTGCTCTATACAATTGGTTGAAATATTATATTTTGTAACATCTCTGGTATATTCGTAGCTTATAGTTACACTCCCCGTTTTCTTTTTTTCCCTTCTTTTTCTTTTCAGACCATACTGAGTCTGGACTACTCGTTTCAGGTGTATATATATTTTTGTTTCTCATCTATATGCAATCCCTGAGCGTTAGGTTCTTGACCTCTTTTCTGTGTTTATCCTGTTTTTACCTCTCTTTCGGGTATGGATTATTTTCCTATTTGTCTTTTCTATACTCATTGTCACTGACTTTTCTACATTGTCGGTTTTTTCATTTCTTGCTTTTTCCTTTTATGTAAAATATGTTTTTTACATGTACGGACCTTGATATACATTTATTAATTATTGCTTGGTACTTATGTGGTAATTATTTTAAATGGGTATGGTCACAAGCATGTACTATACACTATTTGTTTGGGTAGTATTGGCTTGCATTGGGTTTCCACGTGTGTTTTGGGTGACTTTCACACATGAATTTTGGAGAACATGCGCTCTCCGGGTCTGGTCGCCCTCCACAGTATGTTTACTCCATTGTTTGTATCATTCTCAGCCCTGAAGAGTCGGGAAGTACTGTTCCCTGACGAAACACGTGTCGGCTGGCTGCGATGTTGTGGAAGAATAAAGAAATTATGACATTACCCAGGAATCTTGTACAATTTGCTGTTTGAATGACATGTGCATATCTTGTTTAAATTTGTATGTGTGCATAGGATTTTGGTATATAGCTATTGTTAATTTAGTGCCATCGATCTAGCTATACACAGGATGTAGTATGTAGTACTATGTTAGCGCTTAAATGCTTGCTGGCATTCGCACGATCTACAAACATTTTAAATCAAACCAGAGCCACAGCATATCAACAGAAGACACAGTGAAAAATACATTGGGCAACACTGGCCTTCTTTTCTTATCTCGTGAGATGTTCTAAATGTACAACCCTCTTCAACGTCTACATGAGCCCCCTCGCAGCCATCGCACGCCAACACAACCTCAACATCATCTCCTACGCCGACGACACCCAGCTGATCCTCTCCCTCACCAACGACCCCACCACCGCCAGAGCCAACCTACACGACGGGATGAGAGACGTCGCCGACTGGATGAGGAACAGCCGCCTTAAACTGAACTCAGACAAGACGGAAGTCCTCATCCTGGGCTCATCACCCTCCGCCTGGGACGACTCCTGGTGGCCCCCGGCCCTGGGCACCGCGCCCAAGGCAACGGACCACGCACGCAACCTGGGCTTCATCCTGGACTCCTCCCTGTCGATGACCAGACAAGTCAACGCCGTCTCATCTTCATGCTTCAACACCCTGCGCATGCTCCGCAAGATCTTCAGATGGATCCCCACTGAAACCAGGAAGACCGTCACCCAGGCACTCGTCACCAGCCGACTGGACTATGGGAACACCCTCTACGCCGGAACCACAGCCAAACTTCAAAAAGACTCCAGCGCATCCAGAACGCCTCCGCACGACTCATCCTGGACATCCCCCGACACAGCCACATCACCGGACACCTGAAAGACCTGCACTGGCTCCCCGTCAGCAAGAGAATCACGTTCAGACTCCTCACCCACGCACACAAGGCCCTCCATGACCTGGGCCCAAAGTACCTCAACGACCGCGTGACCTTCTACACGCCCACACGCCAGCTACGATCAACCAGCCACGCCCTCGCCACCGTACCACGCATCCGCAGAACCACCGCCGGAGGAAGATCCTTCTCCTACCTGGCAGCCAAGACCTGGAAGTCCCTCCCCACTCACCTTCGGCGAACCCAGGACCATCTCTCCTTCAGGAAGCAGCTCAAGACCTGGCTGTTCGAGCAGTAACTTACCCCCTCCCCCAGCGCCTTGAGACCCTCCCGGGTGAGTAGCGCGCTCTATAAATGCCGTGATTGATTGATTGATTGATTACATAAGTGTGGTGGAAGAGGGAGATAGGGATGTGCTTTGCACCATCAATCAAAACACAAATGAGCAGCGTGCAAGAATAGGCTGATGGGCCAGTGGTGCAACAGTCTGACGCTGTTCCACTATTTAAAGATCTACAGCCTCTTCTTTTTGTGGGGGTACACAGGGACAATGTTTGTTTTAATATCACTATTTGTCTTAGCTATGGGCAATAATGGCTTTCAGTTACCATAGGGTCCAGGCATTTGACGCAAAGACCATTTCCCCTTAATTGTATTATCTTTACAAGCTGCCCTATCAGTCAAATCAGAGAGAAGGTGGCAGAACCTGCCTTTAAATCACTGCTCCTTGGTTGCCCTTGGAAGGGCTGTGGAGGGGGCAGGCCAAGGTCACAGTGTGATCCCATGGGAAGCTCCAAGAATTTTGAAGAATCTTCAAGTCATCTTCAAGATTTGGAGTAGAGGGATTCTAGTAAGAATGGAGTGGAAAGAGTGAAAAATAAAATGGTCAACTCACAGCAATGCTTACTATACATAGCCAACTTTTCAATCAATCAGGGGGCTTGTAGAGTGTGGCTATTCACCCATAAGGGTCTCAAGGCACTGGGGGAGGGGGGCTGCTAGATGGACTGGGTGGAGGATCATTCGAAAAGCCAGGTCTTGAGGTCCTTCCTGAATTGAGTCAGTGACGCTGATTGCCTGAGGTGCAGGGGCAGGGTGTTCCCGGTCTTGGCAGCGAGGTAGGAGAACGATCTTCCTCTGGTTCTGGTCTTTTGGTTCCTGGGGATGAAGGTGAGGGCGAGTTGGGAGGATCAGAGTTGTCTGGTAGGTACGTGGAAGGTGAGGCGGTGGTTCAGGTACCCTGGTCCTTCGTCGTGTGGGGCCTTGTAGGCGTGAGTGGGGAGCTTAAAGGTGACTCTCTTGTTGACTGGGAGCCAATGGAGTTGTCGGAGGTGTTGCTTGATGTGGCTGCTGCGGGGGATGCCGAGGATCAGTCTGGCTGTGGCGTTTTGGATGTTCTTGAGCTGTTTCTGGGTGGCGCTGGCATAGAGTGCATTGCCGTAGTCGAGTCTGCTGGCTGGTGATGGAACTTTTTAAAACAATGATAAATAAAGTAATTGAAAAAAATATCTTTAGAAGACTATTAAATGCTGCACAGGATTTATAGATTCGTGGGTCTGTTCTTACTTGATAATGTCGCAATAACTTGTTCATAAAGAAATAAATCTGGTCCGTTCACTTTAGTTTCTTTCCTGTGGTAATTCTTTTACATTTTGTCTGAAGCAGCATGTCTCATTTCATAAAATCAGTCCATATTTCAATGCCTCTGGTTCCCGGAAGCATGCAGAGCAGAAAATGTGTCATATCTCATCACGAGCGGCTCATGGGGAGAAAGGATGGCAGTGGAAGGCAGGTCACAGTGTCCCTCATTCACTATTATTCGTGGACACTTGCTCCTTGACTTTTTGTGTGTATCTGTCACTACTGAAGAAGGCAGGACGGAGTTTTCATTTTCGAATCCGACACATTTAACGTTGCGAAATCATGGATAAACTTCAAAAACACACACAGTAGATTTACTGTTGTCTTAGGTACTAAAGTGATGCTATTCTTCAGTAATTTTCAATAAAAAAGGCAGGAAAAATCCATTTTACAAATCAATCATATTCCTTCTCACTTAATAATGATATGCTACTACCGCTTTATTGTTTTTGTTTTTCCTGCTGATATGTTAATATGTTTTCATTTCACGCTACGAAGACGAATTCCTTCTTTCAGAGCTCTCTAGGAGGTAACACACTTCATACCACGACTCTGCCTTCCCTTCACATCATTTATTAGCAGGCATTGTAAAAAAAAAGTCAGATGAGAGCAATGCTCAACTCATGTCAGCCCTTTCTTGTTCAGCTCGGATTCCTGCCTTCCTTACATATGTGCTAACGAGAAAGATGTCTGCTTGCGCTGTGAAAATCTAAACAAAAGGGTGACTGCTCAGACTCAGCCTAGACAAAAGCAAATGGCAGCGCTCGTGCACGGCTTTCTCTTATGCGCCTTTGAAGAGACTGCCGAGGACTTTGAGCCCTACCGCCTGCCGAAGGAAGGGCCCCCCATTCGACCTAGGGCCACTGAATATGCGAGCTACGAGAGACCCAGGGGCCCTTCGACATATTCTACAGGGGGGCGGAGCATCGTTTTGCATAATGTCTCAAAACAAGTGCACATATGTTAGCAAATGCCTGGTCATTTAGCAATGTGTTCTATCTTGACAAACCTTAAACATCCTTCATAATCCACTCATCTATAGAGCACCAAGTAGTATGGCCCAAATGCCAGACAATTTACAATGGAACAAATTGAATTGCACCACATACACTACTTACCAAGTGAGGAATGAAACAACTGAATATTTGCCAAGCTCAGCTAATAAAAATAAAACATATTTTATATTTTTATATCTGTCTACTCTACCCTTTATTTGAAAAAGAGTAATCGAGGTGTCAGACATCAAATGCATTCGATCTAATTAATTGAACATAATTTCTAAATGTTTATAGGACATGGGCCTTGAACATAATTTTATGTTTCATTCTATATTTATATATTAGCTCAATGAAAAACAAAAATAGACACAATCAGTCGATCATCTTAAAAGCCTATATTTTAATTAATAAAAATCCAGAATGGTAGATTAAAACCAAACACAGGAAAGCAGAATACCAAAGGAAACCATGCCTGGTATACAGTAGGGGCACTGTGCGAGAGTACTTAATCTATTAATCAATCGAACAGTCGATCAGTCAAGCTATCAGTTATGAATCAGTCAATCAATAAAAACCGATGACCCATGCTGCAGCTGTTAGAGCGTGGAATTATGATGGAAATATATATATCAGGAAAACCAGGTTCCGGATTTTAAACTAGCCATCTATCAGTC
Organism: Calotriton arnoldi; assembly: GCA_963921515.1. Taxonomy (NCBI): domain Eukaryota; kingdom Metazoa; phylum Chordata; class Amphibia; order Caudata; family Salamandridae; genus Calotriton; species Calotriton arnoldi. Next base: position 350,542 of record CAWUFW010006536.1, read on the forward strand.
CTTGATTATATTTTTTCCAATTACCCTTTATTGATTATTAACACCATACCAAAGACAATAAAACATGCAGGGAAAGGCCTTTATGTATATATGCATATTCATTACGAGAAATTAATTGTAAGTTGTAAATGAAGAAATACCAATCGAGATGGTAAGTTGTTTGGCAGTTTAGATTAAATCATTTCGGTTGTCCTTTCACAATTTGAAAGTGGCTGGATAAACTTTTAGTTTAAATTGGCCTTCGCTCCCACATTGCAAGAATTGTATTTGGTTCACGGTCTACTTCGTTGATTTCCACAAGGTTGGCCGGGGCCAGCTACTGGCCTACTGCCTTTTGTGAGTGTACATATACAACATTAGACAATACAGTCACCTAAGCTTGATGGGTTTTTACTAGTTGTATATTTCATTGCATGGAAGTTTAATTGTTTTCTCCAATTCCAACATGCGGCCTCTTTGCTTCAATTGAATTAGTAATGATTGTTAAGTGGCTAGCTATAAACTGAGGGGCCATCGGAGGTCATGTAATTATAATAATGGCAATTAACGTTCAAAATTGCTCCTCTCAGGTTGTTGGGTTAATAGAGACGTTGTAGATTGGGCCACTCTTCCCTCCTCCATCCATGCTAATGTCAGCTGGTCAATGGACCTCTATGCTGCATATGTGGCAGCACACCCATCCTGTGGAGCTTTATACTCCCATGGTAACCAAATTATTTATCATATCTGTTAGATTTGGGGGTCTCTAGTTGGCAGAGGTAGGTGTCTTTGACCAAATAGGGACCCTTGCGTCTAGTCAGGTTAAGGGGGTACACTCCTAAAATAACCCCTGCTCACCCCCTTGGTAGCTGGGCACGAGCAGACAGGCTTATCTCAGAGGCAGTGTGTAAAGCATTTGTGAACACATACAGTAATCAAGCGACAACACTACAGAGGGACACCACACAAGTTGTAGTATAAAAATAAGTATTTTTATATAGACTTAACACAAGACCACAAACAACAAAAATCCACAATACTGTACTTTAAAAATGGTAGAATTAGCTCAGTTCTCTTAAGATGTAAAATGCGAAACTTTGAGTTCAATGTACCTTTGGATGCATAACGCTATACAACGAAAGTGTTGCAGGGAAGGTGATGCGTCGGTTCCTTACACGCAAGAACGGTGATGCGTCGGGTCCCTACTGATGCGTAGGGGATGCGTCGGTTCTTCTCGGCGTGGGGAGGTGATGCATCGGTTTCTTACTGCGCTTCCGTGGCGATGCGACCAGCAACTCCGTGATGCGATGAAGATCCGGTGCAATGAAACAAAGATGGCGTCTACTTCTTGATGCGACACGATGCGTGCACGCCCGACGGCCGTGCAGTGACTCAACGATTCTTCTGAGCCGCGACAGGCCCTGCGACACGCTTCCCGGTGATGCGGCGGCATCTGATGCGACGTAGATCCTCTTCTCTGGCGATGCGAGGCGCTTCTGTGTTGCGAAGCGACAGCGGCGACACCCTTCTTCAGCGATGCGACAACAGCGGCTGCGGCGGCGACACGCTTCTTCTTCATGAGTCGCGCTTCCAGCTCCTTGCGACACGCAGTCCCTCAGAAGGCCCAACTCAACAGCAGGCACTTCAAAAGAACTCTTGGGGAGCTGGTGGGTGAAGTCTGTTGTCCCTGAGACTTCAGCAAGAGGCAAGCTCTCTCTCAAGCCCTTGGAGATCCTTTACAAGTTGAATTGAAAGTAGCACAAAGTCCTTTCTCCTTTCTTTGGCAGTCAGGCAACCACTGCAGGCCAATCCCCCAAACAGCACTTCAGCATAGGGATAGTCTCCTCCTGCAGTCTCTCTCTCTGGTTCCTCTCCTCAGCAAAGGTACTTCTTGTTTCCCAAAGTGATCTAAAGTTCTGGGGTTTGGGTCCCCTCTTTTATACTCATATTCTCTTTGTTCTCTGAAGGCAGAGAGGCCTTTGCCTAGTCCAAACCAGTTCTGGTCAGTCCTGGAGCACTTTGTTGACAAGACTCCTTCTTTCCTTTCACAGTGTAGGCCAGGGACATCAGACGCACCACAGGAGGTGGAGCCGGCATTGTGGAGGGAAGGCACAGCCCTATTCAGGTCCCAGGTGCAACTCCTCCCACCCATCTACATGCAGATCTCTCTATTCAGCCCTGTGCTGACTCACCCTGTCTCCTGGAATCCCCCAGCCCCTGTCACTAACAAACCAGACATGGAATACACAACCTAGCAGAGGCAGGCTTGGATAGTTAGGCAAGAAAATACCTACTTTCTAAAAGTGGTATTTTCAAACACAGAATGTTAAAACCCACTTCAGTAAAAGATGTATTTTATCATTCTGAGTTCAGGCATACTAAATTCGTTTTTCTACCATGTTCCCTGGGTCAGTTAGGATTATAAGATGTAATAATCAAACTGCCCATTCTGGCCTATGGGGGACAGGTAGCCTTGCAATAGTGAAAAACGAAAATGGCTGTAATTCACTATTAGGACATGCCACACACACCAGGGCATGTCCTACCTTATACTTACAATGCACCCTGCCCTTGGGCCTACCATAGGGGTGTCTGATATGAAGAAAAGGGAAGGTTTAGGGACTGGCAATTGGGTGCACTTGCCCAGTCAACATGGCAGTACCAGACTGCACACAGGCTCTGCAATGGCAGGCCTGAGACACACTTTTACAGGCTGCTTCTGTGGGTGGCACAACCAGTGCTGCAAGCCCACCAGCAGCATTGGATTTACAAGCCCTGGGCACACTCAGTGCACTGTACTAGGGTCTGACAAGTAAACCAAACCAGCCAATCATGGAGTCACTAATCCATACATCACTTTAGAACAGAGAGCATATGCACTTTAGCACTGATCAGCAGTGGTAAAGTGCCCAGAGTCATAAAGCCAACAAAAACAGGTCAGAAAAAGTACAGGAGGGAGGCAAAAAGTTCAGGGATGACCCTGCAAAAAGGGCCAAGTCCAACACAACCCCCTTCCAGCCAAAACGTAGGGTAGACCAATCACTACCTTGATGGGCTTCCCTGCTTTTGGCGATAGAACCTGGACCTGGCCCGCACCTGCAGGGGCATACTCCAGTTCTACGCCAATCTGAACCTATTTGGATCCCTCTGTCCATACTCTCAGGGCCCACCAAGCTAACCCATGGGGAACCCTTCTCCTCACCTGTGGACACCATCTGTGCAGCACCTAACCTTAACTTGCTCACAGGTGTGTCCCAACAGACAGACAACAAGCCACAGTGGCCACTGACCGTAGTCAGTGATGAGACCCAGGCCTTATGCCTCTTAGGGCTCTCAAACCTCTGTGGCGTCAGAGAGCGGGGGGCAGTAGCCCCAGGTGCTTGGCACCCTTTGTCCACTCACCTTCCTGTCAGGTCAGGTATGACATCCTGACACTGACCTACCAGCCCCGGGCCTGTACCCGGCGGATGGACTGGAGACTGGGGTTGGCTTTCCCACACCCGGTCCTCCTCCTCCTTGTTGGGGCTCTGTACCCTCCCACCTGGAGTGGTACGCCCTTCCAGAATTGCCAGGGCACCTGTGGCAGGTGTCCTGCTCAATTCGCCCACCAGTTCAGGGGTTCTATCCTGCAACTGGGTGTCCAGGTCAGGGGGGACACCCTGAACCTGGTCCTTCAATCTAGGGTCTAAACCCTCAATTTGAACCGGGGTCAGAGGCGAGGACTCCCTCCCTCTGCACCCCCTTCCAGAGTACTGCCCCCTCCCGTCAGGAGCGGTACCCCCAGAAGATAAACCGGTCAGGACACTGTTTACAGTTGTCCCACCCTCCAGGTCAGACAACACCTGAACCTGGCTTCCCAACCCAGGGACTAAACCCTGCAGCTGAGCACCCGCCTGGCGCACCAGGACTTCCTTGGGAGCACGCATGCCCCCCTGAGGGTGACACACAACTCATGTGTCGTGTGACAGTCTGCCTGGCGCAGATCTCCCGACCCCTGTCCATCTGACAGTGCGTGAAGATCCCCCAGGACAGAAGTGGTGTCACCATGGTCCTTCATTGGTGACTCAGCCCTTCTGGCTGGCCCCTGACCCACTGGTTCTTCCACTGGGGACTCTTTCCCCCTCTCACCCCTCAATCTGGACTTCTACACCCTCCTAACTGGAGCAGCACCGCCAGACACCAGAACCACTGGAGCTCCGTTTACAGATGCTCCAGGTTCTCCTGACACTTGGAGATCCTCCTCAAATGGCCTCCTAGTACAGCCTAGGCCCCCAACCTGGTGTTCCTTTAAGGAACCCTCCAGGTCTGAGACTGGGTTTCGGGCACCTTGGGACACGCAGCCCCACACTCACTCCTTCTCCACAGAGACAGGACGTGAGCCCCTACACCCCTCCCACTACCACGGGACCTAGCTGGGCTACACTGAACCTCTCCCACCACTCTGGGTTGGAAGACACCTGAGCCACTCCTCTTAGGGTCACTCCCCAATGCCTCTTCAGACCCTCTGGAATCCACCAAAAGGTCTGCCTCCATTGTGAGCTCCATGGGGTCAGAGAACTCACCCTCCACCAGGTGTTGGCATAGCTCTGGAAAATAGGGACTTACAATATGCTCTCCCTCAATTGGATCAAACAGACCCACCAAACTATCCCTCACCTCACCATCCAGTGCCTTGCACACGTACCCCACACCACTCTCCTGAGACTGGCAAGACAGTATCTGACTGTCTCTGTCACTCAACCCACACTCTTCTGGGCGGTCTTCACACTCACACACCAGGACTTCAACCATGGGGGAACCCCTCTCCCTGCACCTCCCATCTAGAGTCAGTAGAGTGTCCCTCCCACCACTAGGACTATGAACCCCTGTGCCAGTTCCCCAATCCACCTCAGGGACACTGTGCACCACTGGAGCTACCTCATATCCTTGAACCTCCTGGTGTATATTAACCCCCTCCAAGTCAGGCGCCAAATCTCTGGGTGTGTATACTACTCCCTCAGCACTAGATAACATAATTTTGCTGCCACCATCTGAGCTGGACTCCACCTCCAACTCAGCCAAGCTCACTTCTTGAGCTTCACACATTTCTTTTTCAGCTAAGGCTCGCTCTATCTCCTCACACTCCCGGTCTAGCTGCCTCAGCCTCCTGTCACGAGCACGAATCCGATTCCTCTCTTCACGAGACAATCTTTCCCAAAATGTTTCCTCCTCAGGGCCACTGCCCTCTTGGTATTCTGACTGGGGATCCTCCCCCTCAGATTCCTCCTCAGAGTCATCTGCTAGTGTTGCTTCCCAGCATAGCACCTCATAGCTATGCAGGGCTGCCTCAAGATCCTGCCTTGTGGATCTCCTCTTCACAGGTAGCCCCCTCTCCTTGCAAAATACTTTTAGTTCCCTTATCTTGTAGATACTCAGGTGCCAAAAGTTGACTTCCATTTTGACAAGGCCCAACAGGTGCAACAACTAACCAGAGTTTCAAAAACCAAAGTCCAAAGGGAAACAGGGAAAAATAGTATGTGGTTGCGTTTGGTCTGCACTCACTAGTAGTGTACACCAATTACTGTACATGAGTCACAAATGCAAGTCCAGAATCCTCACCGCTGCCCACCAATGTTAAATTTTGGGGTCTCCAGTTGGCAGAGGTAGGTGCCATTGACCAAATAGGGACCCTTGCGTTTAGTCAGGTTTAAGGGGTTACACTCCTAAAATAACCCCTGCTCACCCCCTTGGTAGCTTGGCACGAGCAGACAGGCTTATCTCAGAGGCAGTGTGTAAAGCATTTGTGAACACATACAGTAATCAAGCGACAACACTACAGAGGGACACCACACAAGTTGTAGTATAAAAATAAGTATTTTTATATAGACTCAACACAAGACCACAAACGACAAAAATCCACAATACTGTACTTTAAAAATGGTAGAATTAGCTCAGTTCTCTTAAGATGTAAAATGCGACACTCTGAGTTCAATGTACCTTTGGATGCGTAACGCTATACAACGAAAGTGTTGCAGGGAAGGTGATGCATCGGTTCCTTACACACAAGAACGGTGATGCGTCGGGTCCCTACTGATGCGTAGGGGATGCGTCGGTTCTTCTCGGCGTGGGGAGGTGATGCGTCGGTTTCTTACTGCGCTTCCGTGGCGATGCGACCAGCAACGCCGTGATGCGATGAAGATCCGGTGCAATGAAACAAAGATGGCATCTTCTTCTTGATGCGACACGATGCGTGCACGCCCGACGGCCGTGCGGCGACTCAACGATTCTTCTGAGCCGCGACAGGCCCTGCGACACGCTTCCCGGTGATGCGGCGGCATCTGATGTGACGTCGATCCTCTTCTCTGGCGATGCGAGGCGCTTCGGCGATGCGATGCAACAGCTGCAGCGGCGACACCCTTCTTCAGCGATGTGACGACAGCGGCTGCGGCGGCGATACGCTTCTCCGATGATGCGGCGGCGTCTGATGCGACATCGATCCTCTTCTCCGGCGATGCAAGGCGCTTCTGTGTTGCGAAGCGACAGCGGCCACACCCTTCTTCAGCGTTGCGACGACAGCGGCTGCGGCGGCGACACGCTTCTTCTTCGTGAGTCGTGCTTCCAGCTCCTTGCGACACGCAGTCCCTCAGAAGGCCCAACACAACAGCAGGCACTTCAAAAGAACTCTTGGGGAGCTGGTGGGTGAAGTCTGTTGTGCCTGAGACTTCAGCAGGAGGGAAGCTCTCTCTCAAGCCCTTGAAGATCCTTTACAAGTTGAATTGAAAGTAGCACAAAGTCCTTTCTCCTTTCTTTGGCAGTCAGGCAACCACTGCAGGCCAATCCCCCAAACAGCACTTCAGCATAGGGATAGTCTCCTCCTGCAGACTCTCTCTCTGGTTCCTCTCCTCAGCAAAGGTTCTTCTTGTTTCCCAAAGTGATCTAAAGTTCTGGGGTTTGGGTCCCCTCTTTTATACTCATATTCTCTTTGTTCTCTGAAGGCAGAGAGGCCTTTGCCTAGTCCAAACCAGTTCTGGTCAGTCCTGGAGCACTTTGTTGACAAGACTCCTTCTTTCCTTTCACAGTGTAGGCCAGGGACATCAGATGCACCACAGGAGGTGGAGCCAGCATTGTGGAGGGAAGGCACAGCCCTATTCAGGTCCCAGGTGCAACTCCTCCCACCCATCTACATGCAGATCTCTCTATTCAGCCCTGTGCTGACTCACCCTGTCTCCTGGAATCCCCCAGCCCCTGTCACTCACAAACCAGACATGGAATACACAACCTAGCAGAGGCAGGCTTGGATAGTTAGGCAAGAAAATACCTACTTTCTAAAAGTGGTATTTTCAAACACAGAATGTTAAAACCCACTTCACTAAAAGATGTATTTTATCATTCTGAGTTCAGGCATACTAAATTCGTTTTTCTACCATGTTCCCTGGGTCAGTTAGGATTATAAGATGTAATAATCAAACTGCCCATTCTGGCCTATGGGGAACAGGTAGCCTTGCAATAGTGAAAAACAAAAATGGCTGTAATTCACTATTAGGACATGCCACACACACCAGGGCATGTCCTACCTTATACTTACAATGCACCCTGCCCTTGGGCCTACCATAGGGGTGTCTGATATGAAGAAAAGGGAAGGTTTAGGGACTGGCAAGTGGGTGCACTTGCCCAGTCAACATGGCAGTACCAGACTGCACACAGGCTCTGCAATGGCAGGCCTGAGACACACTTTTACAGGCTGCTTCTGTGGGTGGCACAACCAGTGCTGCAAGCCCACCAGCAGCATTTGGTTTACAAGCCCTGGGCACACTCAGTGCACTGTACTAGGGTCTGACAAGTAAACCAAACCAGCCAATCATGGAGTCACTAATCCATACATCAATTTAGAACAGAGAGCATATGCACTTTAGCACTTATCAGCAGTGGTAAAGTGCCCAGAGTCATAAAACCAACAAAAACAGGTCAGAAAAAGTACAGGAGGAAGGCAAAAAGTTCAGGAATGACCCTGCAAAAAGGGCCAAGTCCAACAATATCATTCCCCACTTTTGCAGTTAGGGAACACTCTGATAAAAGCATTATCGAATTGGGAGAAAAATATATTTAAAACATGGCAAGATAGTTAGACTTAGAAATGCATCCAGCTGTGGATAATCAACTATTGATATAGACAATTGTCATCTGTACATCAAAAGCAAAAGGAGCAAATGATGGACTGAATGCTGAACAATGCAAACAAACACCCCAAGTCACAAAGATCTGGGTTTAATCCATTGTTCTTTTGCTCACCACGCCACCCCAGTTTGGACCCAGCCATTTGCAAATCAGTCTTGACCATGTTCCTAATGGGAACAGTCCAGTCCGAACTGTCAAGCCAGGTCCTCCCTAGACCGGACACAAGCATCCTAGGACCAGTTTCGGCACATCACCCCATCTCAGCCAGGTTAGCTTGAATCCAGTGGCACAGTGAGCATGGGACCCACATCTGGGCACACCCTTCTCACTTAGGGCGACAAAAGCAAAAGGAACATTTGATGGACGGAATGCTGAACAAAGCAAACAATTACCTCCAGTCACAAAGATCTGAGTTTAATCCATCATCCTTTTGCTCACCACCCCACCCCAGTTTGAACCCAGCCATATGAAAATCACTCTTGACCCTGTTCCTCATGGGAACAGTCCAGCCCGGACTGCCAAGCCAGTTCTTCACTTTACTGGAAACAAGCATCCTGGGACCAGTTTCGGGGGAATCACTCCTCATTAGCCAGGCTAGCTTGAATCCAGTGACGCAGTGAGCACGGGACCCACGTCTGGCAAACCCTTCCCACTTAGGGCAACAAAAGCAAAAGGAACAAATGATAGATGGAATGCTGAACAATGCAAACAAATACCCCCAGTCACAAAGATCTGGGTTTAATCCACCGTTATTTTGCTCACCACGCCACCCCAGTTTTGACCCAGCCATTTGCACATCAGTCTTGACCCTGTTCCTCTTGGGAACAGTCCAGCTGGAACTGCCAAGCCAGGTCCTCCCTCAACTGGAAACAAGCATTCTGGGACCGGTTTCAGGGCATCACCCCTCATCAGCCACGCTAGCTTGAATCCAGTGGCACAGTGAGCACGGGACCCATCTCTGGGCACACCCTTTCCACTTGGGGAAACAAAAACAAATGGAACAAATGATGGACGGAATGTTGAGCAATGCAAACATTCACCCCCAGTCACAAAGATCTGGGTTTGATCTCTGCACTGGGGTGAATGTTTGACATTGTTCAGCATTCTGTCCATCAATTGTTCTTTTTGCATTTGTCACCCGGAGTGGAACGGGTTTGCCCAGACGTGGGTCCCGTGCTCTCTATGCCACTGGAGTCAAGCTAGCCTGATGAGGAGTGAAACCCAAAACCGGTCCCACAATGCTTATATCTGGTCCAGGGAGGACCAGGCCTGGCAGTTCGGGCTGGACTGGTCCCATGGGGAGCTGGGTCAAACTTATTTGCATATAGCTGGGTTTAAACTGGAATGACATGGGGAACAAAAAAACAAAGGATTTAGGCCCAGACCTCTGTACTGGAGTGAATATCTGAAATTGTTCAGCATCCTGTCCATCAATTGTTCTTTTTGCATTTGTCACCACGAGTAGGACAGGTATGCCCAGATGTGGACCCATGCTCTCTATGCCACTGGAGTCCAGCTTGCCTGACTGATTAGGGGTGAAACCCCAAAACGGATCCCAAGATGCTTGTTTCCGGTCCATAGAGGACCTGGCCTGGCAGTTTGGGCTGGACTGTTCCCTTGGAGAGAAGGGTCAAGACTGATATGCATATGGTTGGGTTTAAACTGGAATGGAATGGGGAGCAAAAAAACGATGAACTTAGGCCCAGATTCTGTACTGGGGTGAATGTTTGTCATTGTTCGGCATTCTGTCCATCAGTTGTTCTTATTGCATCTGTATATCAAAGGCATAATGTTAAAAGGTGCGTCACTGAAAAATAAATGATTCTGTCTTGCTCTCAAAACAGCCTTGCGTATGTTCCAACACACACACACACACACACACATACGCACATGCACACGCACACACACTCACACTCACACACTCACACACTCTCTCTCTGTTTCTCTCTCATTTCATGGGGTTATTGAGAAGAATAAGCCTAAATGGTTTTTTTTCTCTATCAGCACAACTGAATCTGTCCCAGGTACTACTGGTCTACATTTCCTGCTCAGCGTTGAGTACCCCATTACAGATACAGTTACAAAAACATAGATACTTTAAGGTGTGGGACTAATAAATCTCTACACTTTCCAGCAGAAGTCTTCAAACTGGGGGGTGGGTGTGGACCCCCCTCAGGGGAATTAACTAATCTCAGGGGACGGGGTCTCAAAGCTCTGGCTAAGAGGATCACTTGGTGGGCTTCTGGGGAACACAGACGCAGATCATACTGAAATCAGTGGTATCAGTGTACAAAGCATATTTGGCTAAAAAGACAGGACTGGCCACAGGTATCACATATGGCATGGGACTAATTGCCAGATACATAGGATAATATTGTATTGTATTGTAATTGCATTTATATAGCGCTTACTACCCCCGACGAGGTTGAAGTGTTTTTTTTGGCGAGTAGCACGTTACTCCGGAATCCATAAAGGATTAAGTGGTGAATTAGTATAGTGAAATATGAAAGTAATTTGAGTGGTGGATATTTTAGTCATTTATTTGGATTGAGAAGGATAGTGGAGGGATAGAAGAGGGAAAAATGTTTGTATTTATATAGTGCTTGCTATCCCTGATGAGGTGTTGAAGTGCTCTTTCGACGAGTAGCACGCTACTCCAGAACCTATAAAGGATTAGTGGTGAATTAGTATAGTGAAATATTAAATAAATTTGAGTGGTGGACATGTTAGTCTGTTTGGATTGAAAAGGATAGTGGAGGGGTAGAAGAGGTAAGGATTTAGATATATGTTTGGCAAATAAGAGTTACCTGCAGTGCATGCAAGGGGCCAGCACTTCAAGTCCCAGAATTCAGTGGCAGGAAGAGGGGGAGTACTTCCCCCCCAGGGATTTATAGCACGGGCTTCTCTCCCACAGCACGGGACACTGACATTACATGCAAGGAGCCAGGACTTCAAGGTCAAGAATTCAGCAACAGATTGAGACGGGAAGATGAGGAGCCCTTTTCCCCAGCACTTTATAGCGCAGACTTCTGTCCTGCAGTGCGGGACACTGGCAGTGCATGCAAGGGGCCAGGACTTCAAGGCCCAGAATTCAGTGGCAGGAGGGGGCAGGAAGAAAAGGAGTACTTCATCCCAGCGCTTTATAACACTGGCTTTTCTCCCGCAGTGCAAGACACTAGCAGTCCATGCAAGGGGCCAGGATTTAAAGGCCCAGAATTCAGTGGCAGGAGGGGGCAGGAAGAGGAGGAGCACTTTTTCCAGAGCTTTATAGTGAGGTCTTCTCTTCTGCAGATTGGGATACTGGCAGTTCCTACGCGGCGCCGGGAGGGACGTAAGGTCCGTGACGAGCTCACCTTGACGAATGTGTGACTACAGGGAGCCGTCCTCACTCCCCCGCCAGTTCGAACATGAGTACAAAGTAAACTTGGATATTTCCACTGGGTGAGTTACGATACCTTCATGACCTGCGCATTTATATAGGCTGTGACAACATTCTACTCCTCAAGGTAGGAGATAGGGAGAGTTTCTAAGGAATCTAGTTTGTAGTCCTGATGAAAGCCGGGAAAGACGCAGTAGCCGGCAGAAACATGTTGACATTTTGCAGAGTGAAGGGGTAGTGGGCGCATTATAAACCAGTATACCACCATCCACAGGGTGATTAGAACCTTCTTAATCTAACTCGGGAGTCCACTAATAAAGGGAAGATAGGAGATCCTTGTGTTAGTTTTAACATTGTTATTTCTGCACCTTTTCTTTGATCCCACATTTCTCTTTTATGTTTGTCTTGTCTCCCCCACCCTATTCCTCCACCTCTGTCGTTGACTTGCGCGGAGGTCTCGTAGCAGCCCTATGATGAAGCATGCCACAAACTTTTGTGGGTGAGGGCAGTTTTAACAGCATGTGTGTCTTGTCTACTCACCTCTTCTAATTAGCGACATACCTCTTTTCGCCTCTCTTCTCTGTGTGAGGAGAGTTCATGCAAGAGGCAAGTACTTGAAGACTCAGAATTAATGCCAGGAGGAGGCAGGAAGAGGAGAAGCACTTCCCCCCCCCTTGCTTTATAGCACATATTTCTCTCCCGACACTTTGGACATGCACAGGAAGTGCCCTGGCATGGCACCTTTAAAGAGGGTGTGCTGACTTTATTCCAAATGTCCTTGGGTGGAACATTGCAGGTTTAAATTCAAAGAGGCAAGCTAGTAGCTGACTGGATTTTATTGGGATTTTAATATCATTTGTTTTCAAGAAACCTGGGTTGTATATCGCTTCTTCCAGCTAAATGGTTTCACCTCATTTTTCTTTCCAAGCATTGCCACCTCCTCAGGCCAAGCCAAAGGCGATATAACTATACTGGTTTCCCTGAATTTGAGTTGCAAAACTCTCCAGTTGGCTACGGACTAACCGCACATTTTAGCTGTTTAATTATGTTTCTCTAAATGTAATAGTATGTTGGTCATTCATTTTTTATAATACACCCTCGTCCTCTGATAGGCTGGAACATCGTCTGGCACTTCAAGTGTTTTTAACCCATAATAGAGAGGCCTTCTTTGCCTTTATCCTGGTGATTTTGGTACACGATTTTAATATGCTTATGTGTGAGGTCATCAGGGTTGTACATTGGCCCTGAGGACAATGTTGATTTGTTTGATGCCCCCACATGGTTCATTCGGTAGGTGGGGAATTTCATGAATATTCTTTTATATGAGTTTAACCTCCATTCCGCACTCAGGAGCAACACAAGTGTAAAGTCTTCAGTATTCCACCCAGCCTTTATTGGTAGAGGATTGCTTACAATTATTGGATACATTTTTATCTCATCCCCCCTTGAAGCTCTTATTAAGCACTTTGACCACAACCATTTAACCATCCTACTAAGCAAAGCTAAAGCTAACTTTAAATTTGGTGATGATAGCCTTTCCATCTCTAACCCTGACAAAGAAACTATCAACTCCTTAGTGCAGGGACGTAGGTTGAAGTGGACCAGAGTTATACTGGATACCTTTTTGAGCAAATTAATATCTTAATGCTCTGTTGAATTTAACAGGTGCCTTCGGGAGGAGTCCATCATTAATCTTTCTGCCTTTCAGCTGTTATTTAGGGAACTTTCTTCTAACAGTCAAAAATCCATGTACCTCCCCTTCCCTCCCCCGATGGTTCAATAACAGGTGCTCCCTAGAGCTAAGGGATTTGGAGAAAGCTTTAAGAACCCAACCCAGGGATGTGTTTGCCCTGTGTTTACAATCATATAAGAGGGCTTTGAAGGATAGGAAAAGGGTCCTGAGAGAGGCCACCTGGGATCACCTCTTGCAGATTTGCAGCCTTTCTCAGAGTGTCCTTTTTCTGAGAAATTGTCAACCACTTTGTGTTTGTCCTAGATGATGGGAATTCTGTCTGCTTTCACATTTCTCCTGAAGCCTAGGTCAAACATTTCAAGTGGGTTTATGACTCCGACTACCTACCCTTATTGAGCAAGACCCTGGTCGCCCACGGGTGCTTCTAACATTGTGTTTGCACTGGATGAAGTGCAAAAGAGCCTTCTTAGTTTAACATGAAATAAGGCTCCGGGTTTGGATGGGGAGCCCTCTGATTTGTTTTTGTCAGAATCCAACTTATGGGCCCACTGCTTACACAGATCCTCAATGCAGCAGTGCAACAAGGCTTGCCCCGTTCTTGGTCTAATCCGTTATCCTGGCCAATCTTCATAAAGGGGAATAAAGGGGACCCTCGCTGCTACTGCCCCATCTCCTTAATTGACTCACTAGTAAAGGATGTTGGGCAGGTGGTGCTGGCCTATTTTCCCACCTGTGTAGAAACTGATGGGATCCTTTCTGACCTCAGTTCAAGTTTAGACCTGAATGAACCACTCTTGATCAGAACCTAAATATACACTAACTCTTTAACAAATATGTGGTAGCAAAGCGTAGGGTATTACATATGGCCTTTATGGATCTCTCTTCTGATTTGACCGTGTCAGCAGATCCACACTGTGGCCTCTGTTGATTTCAATCTCAGTGAATATTGACATAGTCTTTATTTTAAGGGATCTGCACAAGTATATTTCTGCTCTTATGAGATATGGTCTTAATGGCCAATGCACACCCAATTTTGAGGTCAAAAGGGAAGTTAGAGAAGGTTGTATTCTAGCCCTGTTTCTATTTACTCTGTACATTAATCACCTTGAGCCGGCCCTTCTCCAGGATCCCACAGCTGATGGTAGTCTGATGATGGTTCCACTTTATGCCAATGATGCAGTCTTGTTAGCTCGTACTGGCATTGGCCTAAAGTGCCTTTTACAGTCTTTTAAGGCGTATATGACCTCCTTGAATCTATCAATTAACTCTACCAAGTCCCAAATCCTGGTGTCTGGCCCTAAGCCCACTAAAATCTGACAGTAGTTTTTTGCAGGCAGCGATATTTTGAAAGTTTCTGTGTTATCTTATCTTGAGGTCCACTTTGACTTTAAGGGTGCATGGTCCTCAGCTCTATCTATCAATAAACTTTAAATGATTAGGCCCCTAGTCTATCTGTGATTGTTCTGCTATATTGGGTTTTAAGCCCCCCTCCACCCTGAATAAAATGTTTCTATTAAAGTACCTTTCCGCTACATCTCATGGGAGTGATATATGGGGTTATAAGGATGCTTAAATCTTGCAAGCCTTAGACACTTCCGTTTATAGACGGCTCTTACGTCTTCCTCAGATCACACCAGCCTTTATAGCTCATGAGGAACTTTGGGTCAGGTATCTTTCTGATGTCCTTGCCCTCTGGCCTCTCCTCAGTCTGGTTACTGAAGAGGTTATCTCTTAACCAGACCATCATTAAGGACTGCCTAAAGCTAGATGAGGGCCCCCAAATTCAGTGGCTGACTTATGTTGGAGACTCGTCTTTTGCTTTAGGTCGGCTTGCTCTTTTCTATAACACTGATTGTATCACAAGAGCCGACATGAAGTGGACAAAAATTAGCTTTAACTTTAAGAAGAATTCGAGAGAATCGCAGCAACGTTTGAAACCTGCTGTTCAAGCCCACATCCTTGTGAAATCTACTTTGGGAATAGAACCATACTTGATACTTGCATGCAGTGTGAATACTCACTTCTTCCTGACAAGATTCAGGTTAGGCATGCTACATCTTATATTAGCAGCACAAGAGGATGGCAATAGTTTGGGGAATCTGGCTTCTTGCTCGTGTGACTCAATCTTAGTCCAAGATACCTTGCATTTTGTGTTCTTTTGTAAATATTGCTTTAGAACGAAATATATTGTTCCACTTTTAAAATATAAAATTTCACTCAAGGCAGACCTACCTTATTGTTTCTACAGTTACTTCCCTCCAAGCATGTTTGCTTTTCAGTGTTAGGTTTTCTGAGAGAAGCCGTCCAATTGAGACTCACTGTGAATTTATAACAACCTCACCCAGACTGCTGAATTTTCTTTTTGGATGGCTCTCCAGTTAGATTTATTTTATCCCCTGTTTAAATATGTCCACGAGTTCTATCATGTATATTATACTAATGTTTTTTTCAACTTAAGATGCTGATCAAATGATGATATTATTGTTGATGGACTGTGTTCTTATATATTAAATAAAAGGTTTCACCAGTTAAAAAAGAGTCAAAATATATTTGATGCCCTTTAAAGTTCCTTACAATATTTGGCTCATTTAATTAAAATTAATTTTTCAATCTCAGATATAGAATTTATTGGAAGAAAAGTGAGATAGAGCAGTGCTTTGGGCCAATTGTTTTAAAACACAACTGCGTTCTCACTTGAAGTGTTTGGGTGCTTGCCATATTTTACACTACATGTATTTGCTATGATGAACTAAAAACCACCACTGCAAATCATTTTTGTCTACATTTGTTGGAGGGTATGCTCTCAAAACCCACTAAATATTTTTGACCTGCCTGTAGACTTTACCATTTTGTAAACATTTTACAGAATTAAAGCTATATTGGTGAGTATCCCATCACATTATTTTACTCTGGTGGGCGGGGGAGTGGTGACTTGAAAAAGCCTGAAGACCAGTGCCCGATAGCAAAAGAAAAAACAGTTTCATAATAACCTTTCAAGGAAAACATATTGCCATATTGCTATTGATCCTTCCCTCCCAATTAACCAGTTAAATGAAGGCTTATTAAATAATCCATAATGGTATGAGAAATGTAGCCCCATCAACAAGGCTCATAAACTTAATAAGCTTTACATTGCACATGCTCTTCAACACGAAAAGGAAAAACTATTTTTGGAGAGTATTCTTCTAAAACACCAACTATCTCTCCTATCCATATTTCTCAATAGCCCTTCTCATTCCAGAATATTCTAATAGGAGAGGAGGGAATTGCCTGTGAGTGGTGTGTGCTAACAGCATATCCCCTACAGTTCTTCATATTGGAACCTGCTTCTGCTTCTATTGCATCTGTACAAGTAATAGAAGGAATTCCTCAGGAAACCATGGGATGCAACAAGAACCACAGTGCTCACCATCCCCTGCCACCTCCTGTGGATCAATCCAATCTGAACCCTCCAGGACTGCAAAAAAATCAGGAAGTTCCTGACTGCCCTAGATACTCTGATTAGCTGCCCAGTAGCCTATTATAATAGCCTACAAACTGAGATCAGTGATAACTATTCAAAAGAATAACTTGTCCCAACTGTTTAAACAATCTGCTCTGTCAATGAGTCAATATTGATCCTGAAGTTTAGACCTTTCTGATTGATTGCTCGTGAGTCAGTCACCATAGATGGGGCTATACTCCACATTCCTGAACTGGTGGGTTGTCCACAGATGCAAAGGAAGCATGAGAGGTTTTGTGTCTGACACTGAATTAGCTCTTTTGATATAGCTTGACTGAGGAGAATATATTGATGGTGCCAGAAAACAAAATCTTGTGTTTGCTCCCGTAGATCTGTGCTCACATAGTGCTGATGCCCATCTTGGAGGGGGAGGCTCTATTTCATCTTTCTTCACATGGGATAGGATGGTACTCAAATCACCATCTGCTAAAGCTAAAAAGATACCATGAATATTTGAACAATAATAACTGCAATGTAACTTAGAGTTTGAAATTTCATTAGAGTAGAACCATGTTTTTAGATTTAGAATTGTATGTGGAAAATAAGACTTCTTACTAAACGAACATCTGCAAACACAATACTACATGCAAACTCAGCGCGCACAGATGCAAACAGAAGGACGATATACCTTATGGGGAATTTTTAAGAGTAAGAAGAAACTGTAGCCTTGAATCTAAGAATTATAAGGAATCATTAGCTGATAAATTTGTTCAGAGGGGCTACAAGTTGAAAGTAGTAGAAAATGCCAAACAAAAAGAAAAAATATCTCTAGAAAAAGTCTTCTGGAAACTAAATAGAAGTCTGCAACAATAGAGTGATGTAGCACTATGTATAGTGTGGATAAAGTCTATGGGCCTGATTTAGATCTTGACTGGACTACGGTCATCCATTTGTGGGCGAGTTTACAAGTACTCCACCAAGCTGACAGAATCCCACCCGCCCTATTTCGATGTGTGCTGGCTGAACAGCTGTCCATGTCAACAGAGTGTTTCCTGTCACATAAACAGTTCATCGCTGTCAATGCAGCGGACTTCTCTGCTGGCTAGTATTACTCCGTCACCGTCAGGGTGGCAGGATTACACTGAGCATATTTAGATTTCACAGTTGTTCTAGTGGTGGGTTGCTGATAGAGTGATTCCTTCGCGGGACATGTTCAACATTGGACAATTCCTGTGGCTGTATGATGGATGCTAGCATCATGCACCTGATGTGTTTACCTAATTGTTTGCACTTGCATACCACCATATAATACATACCATTTCAGACCATGATTCTTTGCCATTCCAGCACAACACAACATTTTCCTGGATAAGTTTTGTCAGAGTACTCAGGGTTTTTTTTTTGTTGCTCCCTCTGTTTCTTGTGCATTTTACATTTTATTTTTATTTTACTTGTGGGTTCTCAAATTCATTTAATTTAATTACATTATAATGGCAGGAAGGAGAATTCCCCATTTTACAGAGGGAGAATTGGCAGTCATGGTGGATGAAATTATTAGAGTAGAGCCACAACTGTTTGGAGCCCAAGTCCAAAATACAACACTATCTCAGAAAAGGCAAATGTGGGCCAGAATAGTGACAGGGGGAATGCTGTAGCAAAAAACCTGTGCACACAAGAGGAAATTAGGAAGAGGTTGAACGAACTGCGGGGGAGAGTGCATTCCCTGGCCTTCAAGCATCATTTGGAGAACTAGAGGAATGTTTGTGGTTCTCCCGGGCCCTCCTTTCAACTTTTTCCCAGGGAGGAGAAGGTCTTGCAGATCCTACATCCTGAAGGCTTGACAGGAATCCCTGGTGGAGTGGAGACTGGTAAGTTATACTTTTCAATGTGTCCCTAAACCTAAATGTCCTGTTTGATTTGAAGTTAGCTGTTGCTAATGTGTTCTGCACATATTTTTTAACACAGAAACCTAAATATAGCAATAACATCTTGTTTGGCTTGTTTGGTTGAATGTTTTGTGTGTATTAAAGATTACATCTTTCAATCTTCAATCTTCATCACATTTCACGTGATGTTATGGTGCTTGACAGTGTTTGTACACCAAATAACAAAATACATATATGTGTTTCATATAGTAAATGTCTGTTCTATTATTGCTGCAGATTTTCACTAGGTATGTTGAAGTTACAATTTTGCAAGTGTTGTAAATGTTTCATTGAAATAACTATTTTGTGAAAATAATATTGTAATGTAATTTTGCTCATTCTCTCTTTTCTATCATATTTTCACATATGGTAAAGTATAATTTATTGATCAATCTCAATTTAATGCTCTCTTTTGAAAATTGTTTGTGTTGAATTTTGTATGTTGTCCTTTTCTTGTCATGTAATTGAATTGATGTGGTTAGCTTCACAAATCAACATTTGTTGGCCTAAGCATTTTAAGCTATATAAATTTGTATGTTGAATATAAGTGGTATGTGTGAAAAATTAAATCTGCACTGTTTCTGTGATGACTAATGCTAAACAACCTTCTAAGTTGTGTAAATGTCTGTTTTTTTAGCCTACTAGGCATTGGAATGGTTAATTTCACATTTACAGAGCTCCAGGGGATGAAGTAGTTGCATATGGGAAAGAATCAGAACACTGCAGTCTTAACCACGAGTGTTCCGATTCCGCAAGCTAAACCACGCTTGCCTTAACCATGCATAGGCCTTAACCATGCATGTATGTGGTTAAGGCAATGAGCAGTCTAGCTGCTGGCTGCTAGGGGTGGAAGCAGGAAGACCTTGCATGAAGAGATTCATGGTGAGGTAAGTGGGGCTGGGCTGTAGTTTTCTGGGCTGGGGGTAGTTTTCTGGGCTGGGGTCAGGGTAGTTTTGTGAGCTGGGGGTGGGTCTGGGATAGTTTTCTGGACTGGCGGGTGGGTTGGGGTAGTTTTCTGGGCTGGGAGGTGAGTCGGGGATAATTTTTTGGGCTGGGGGTCGGGGCAGTTTTTTAGGCTGGGGGTACTTTTCTAGGCTGGGGGTTGGGGTAGATTTGTGGGCTGGGGTGGGTCAGGGGAAGCTTTCTGGGCTTCGGGGTGGGTTGGGGGTAGTTTTCTAGGCTGGGGGTCGGGGTAGTTTTCTGGGCTGGGGGTGTTCAGGACTAGTTTTCAGGGCTGGGGGTTGGAGGTAGTTTTCAGGGCGGGGGGTTGGGGTAGTTTTCAGGTCCGGGGGGTCGGAGTAGTTTTTTAAATTAGGGGTTAGGGTATTAGGCCTCAGGGCAGGGGGAGGGGATTGGGTAGTGGGGGTAGTTTTTAGGGCTTAGGGGAGGGCAGGGTAGTTTTTAGGGCTTGGTGAGGGCTGGGTCAGGTTAAGGGACAGGGTTTTAGGCCTTAGGGCAGGGGCAGGGAAATGAGTAGTCAGGGTAGTTTTTAGGGCTTAGGGGAGGGCGGTGTAGCTTTTAGGGCTGGGGGTTCAGGGTAGTTTTTAAAAATAGGGTTTTGCCTAAGGGCAGTGGAAGGGGTTGGGGTAGTTGTAGGGACAGCGCAAGGGAGTGGGAGGGGGTCGATGTAGTGTTTAAGGGTTAGGGACAGCATGGGGTTTGGGATGGGATAGGGGTATTTGGACATCAGGGCGGGGGGAGGTTGTTGCTTAGGGCGGGGGAAGGGGGGTCATGACCTTAGCCATGCATACCCCTTTACTATTCATGCCCTTAACACAAAATTACTTGGTAAAGGCATGCGTGGTGAAGGAATGTGTGGTTAAGACACATTTGTGGTTAAAAAAAAAAAAAGACACATTCTTGGCTTAGGCTGCATGGTAGAGGCACGTGGTTTTTCCAGTCGTACCTCTATCATACAACCGTTGCAGAGGGAGCACAATGTACAAATGGAGAATCTGAACTCCAATTTTGGCTCCCAGACTGGGGTGTTGAATGACATTTACACCAACATGTGCAGGGCTTTTCCAGCACCCTTTTCCATTTCTGTGGTCCACAACACCTGGGCAAAGTACATCTGCTGCTGCCAAAGAAAGATAGGCCTTGCCGCAAGAGGAAACAGTTGCACCCACCCCAGTCCCTGCAACTGTGGATCCACGGATCCACCCCCCCTCAGGAAGGGACGTTCATCCTAACTACCAGGAAAGGATGCCAAGACGTCCACCACCACCAGCAAGAGGTCGCAGAACCTAATTTCCTCCAGTGTGTGACTACCATTAACTCTGTGGACTATTTTGTGGACACATTTATCTTTCTAATGTTAGTTGTATTTCAGACATTTGACTAAAAGAATTTTGGCTTTTCAATAATGGTGTCATTCACATGATTGACTTTTTCGTTTGCTTTTTGTTTTCACCCTGTTATAGTTTATTTTGTTTTATTTAATAAAAGCAGAACTAACAAAGTCAAAGACTGGTGTTGTAGTTCTTTTCTGTTTCTATTCATTTTTTTCCTTCTACCATACATTTTAAAATGTAGAAAATCAAATGATTGTTTATTCGTGAATAAATTGCAAGTAGGCAATGTTTCTCACAATTTTCTACCATGGCAACAAACTACTAATACCAAAAACCCATCAACTAGTATTTTATGACATTTGAAAAAGATTTGTCTGTAAAATGTTTCTTAAACATAACAAACCATGCATAATACAAATACTCAGTGCAATTTTTACATTTCCAGTTCCACACCTTGCCACCATGGAAGAAGGGAATATAATTAAAACAGTCAGATTCAATAGGCAAATTATTATTGAATTATGTCATCAGCTGAAACCAGATCTTCTCCCTCACAATAGGAATAGCACAACAGTAACACCAAAATTCATAAATCCTGGCAGTACTCAATTTTGTGGCTACAGGATCATTCCAATGCACTATTGCAGTATCTAGGGGAATGTCACAACCAACTTTAAGTGGTGTGCTACAAGAAGTTCTTTCTAAAATGACGAGACACCTCAACATATACATACAGCTAGCACAAAATAAGCATTTTGCCAATGTGAATGGAGATTAGTATGCTTTGGGTCGACTACCACATGTGGTTAGAGCAATTCAAGAGGCACATATTGGCTTTGTGCCAAAATTCAACAGAAACAATTCTAAAGCAATCTTAAAAACCTCCATTCAATCACTGTGCAAGTTGTCTGAGTACAAGATATGTACACCCAAAGTCTGTGTGTGTCTTTCACAGGATCAAC
Organism: Calotriton arnoldi; assembly: GCA_963921515.1. Lineage (NCBI taxonomy): Eukaryota > Metazoa > Chordata > Amphibia > Caudata > Salamandridae > Calotriton > Calotriton arnoldi. The sequence continues at coordinate 372,370 of CAWUFW010006536.1, forward strand.
CGATGTTCCTCTTTGTACTTCGCAACAGCAGCATATAATTGCAAAAGTCACAACTTTGAAATGTCCAAATGAAGATGACATGGTTAAGGATCCTAAAACAGATCAAAATAGAAAGAATCATTTAATTCCATTGCACTTATACACATTGCAAACGATTACTTTTGAGGGCACATTTTCTAAGAAAAATCAAAGATAAACAATCTAAATGAACCCAGTGGTCAATGTGTCAACACTTTGATCAACAAACATCTTTGGCCTGGACTTTATCAACTTGCCATTTTTGAAAAATGTCCAGCACAGACTGTTATCCTCATGAGATTAAAAGTTGGTTTAACCTTAATGTCATAATATGTAAATGTATACTTACACTCAAGTGAAGTGTTTGTCAATAACATCATGACATAAGTCAATTCCTTCCTCTTCACCACTATCATCTTCATTTGCCATTTCACCATCCTCACCTGGTGGCTCTTGATGCTCTCCCTTCTCTGCGATGTATTGGATGTTCCATCTCAGGGCTATGGTTTTTTTTGCCAAGTATTTTTATTAACATTTTCTTAAGAGAAACACATTGCATGAATTTACATGTAAATTGACATTTTTTCGTGTGCTTCCGATCTGCGGAACCACGGTCACATCACTGGGTCGGTAGTTATCTAATACATAGTATAATTACTGCCATAAACGATATCACCCAACTTTGCATGTCTTTTCACATGAGAATATATCTCCTTCCCTTTTGTTGCCAGTGTGTTAACTACTGGTTATGGTATTAAATTACTAACTGGGGAGTCTAACTGGGGTAGTGTTCTTGTATTTCGGGGTATATGAGTCCGACAGGGTTTCGAGGCTACTGCGTATCCTTCTTATGCTTATGAGTAATGTCAACGGGTCAGGACCTGCCCAGCCGCTACTGTCTATCTGGTTGACCTAGTATGTGGGTGGTTGCGTTGTCGTGCCCTGTTATGTACTTGCAGTTGTGTGGGATCTACCGTGTGTGCTGCCGATCTGGGCCTGTGGTTGCGAGTTTATCTGGGTTTGTGGCGGGGTGTCGGAATTGCCTGGTGTTGTTTGCTGTTTGAATTGGTGTAGCAGTAGGGTCCACTCCATGGATATGGGGTGCTTACGTATCCCCCTTACCTCCTCCGCCCGGAGCGTTTCCTCCTCCGCTGCTGCCCATTTATTCACTGCCCCCACCCAGGCTGCTATCGGGGGTCCCCCAGGAGCTCGCCAGTGCATAGCTATGCCTCTTTTTGCTAATAGTGTTGCTAGCGAAGCGAATTGGTACTTTGTGCTGTTTCCGTCTCCGGAAGATTCCAAGTGCACAGGCCTCCCATGTGTCCATGTTAGGAAGACCCGTGAGTTCCCTGAGTGTCTCGTGGATAGTGTGCCAATATGGACCTATTGTAGGGCAGGCCCAGAACATATGGTAAAAGTCCGCGTTCAGTATTTGGCATCTGGGGCAAAGAAACTGAGTAGGTGGATAAAATCGCTGAAGCAGCGCTGGCGTTTGATACGCTTTGTGTAAAATGTAAAACTGTATGTTCTTAAAGTGTGCGTTTCGGGAAACCTTTTTGGGATATTCGAGCGCTTGCTCCCATTCCTTGTCGTGCAGCTGGCGCCCTAGCTCTTCATCCCACTTTGCCCGTAGCGCATCCAATGGTTTATTGAGAAGCTCCCGTATGGCTTTATAGAGCCAAGTGACCAGGTGTCGACCCGCCCACATGTGCATGATTGCGTGAAGGACCGGATGTGTTGTTGGTTCTCCCTCTGTCAAATCATGTAGTGAGCAGTAGCTTGCTATGATTTGTCTGTGGAGTAGAAATTGGCCGGGGGGAAGATCATAGTCTTCCACCAGCTGGTGGAACGGTCGCAGTTGTCCGTCCTCGAAGAAGGATTCTATCTCGGTGAGGGAGTGCTCCGTCCATATGCGGAGCATATTTGTCGTGTAGTATGCCTCTCGTCTGGGCCAGCCCACCAACGGCAGTAAAGGAGAATACAGAGGCACCCCTACGGACATTCTGTGTATCCTCTGCATGCATTTACGAGCCACCGACACCTGAATTGGGTGCGTGCGTCGCGGTTTAGTGCCGGGCAGCAGCAAGCGGCAGAGTTCTGGTGTGGGCATGGGGCCTGTTACTGCATGGGTCTCCCCCAGGTGCCTGCCCGCCATCCAATAGGATAGCCACTGCAGTTGCGCCGCCAGAAAGTATGACTCGAAGGAGGGTGCGCCCAGGCCTCCCTGAGTGGTGGGCAGTTGTAACTTGGCCAGTGCTATTCTATGTCTGCCTGCTCCCCAAATTAGTGAGCTGAGTATTGAGTCTAAGTCTTTGAAAAAAGCTCGGGGCGGGATGACCGGTAAGTTGGTAAAGTGATACAAGAGACGTGGGACTATGATCATCTTTGCTGGGGCCACACGTCCTATTGGGGCCAAAGGAAGGGTCTTCCAGAATCCCACCGCTGACCTGATCCTGGCCAGCACTTTACGGTGATTGCCTTCGAACAGGTCAGATGGGGAGTGATACAGGTGAACCCCGAGGTATCGGGGTGCACTCGCGCTCCATGTTATGCTCTGTTCCCCTATCCGAACGTCCTGAGGGGGAAGGTCCGGGTGCAACGGGTAGACTGTGGACTTATCCCAATTCGCCCGGATGCCTCTGCGAATTCTTCGAGTGTCGTCCATATGGACGTCAGATCCGCGGTGATGTCCCGTACATATATTAAAAGATCATCCGCGTACATGGAGACACTATGTGTGGTGCCCGCTATGGGGATGCCCCACTCCTCCCCCCCGAGGTAACCGTATTGCAAGTGGCTCTATCGCTAGGGCGAACAGTAGGGGTGAGAGTGGGCAGCCCTGTCTCGTGCCTCTCTCCACTTGAAACACGGATGATATGTATCGTCCCATGCGTACGCGTGAGGTAAGTTTAGTGTATAAGAGGCGTGTATATGCTAAAAGTGTCGGGCCTATCCCTGTTCGTTGCAGGACCGTAAATAAGTATGGCCACGTAAGAGTATCAAAGGCCTTCTCGAGATCTAAAATGAGACAGGCTGCCCTGGGGAACGTGGTCCTCGCCTGATCCTGCACGTGGAATAATCGGCGTAGATTTTGGGAAGTGTTTCTCCCCGGGACAAATCCGCATTGGTCTGGATGGAGCAGTGGTCGCAGGATTTGCGTGTAACGGTCCGCCAATATCTTCCCTAGTATCTTACAGTCAGCGGTTAGCAATGTGATGGGACGATATGAGGCCAGCTGTTGTGGGTCTCGGTTTGGTTTCGGTAATGTAACTAAGACTGACTCCCTAAGGGATCCCGGGAGCTCACCCTTTTCTAGCGCGTCTGCAAACAGCTCTACGAGGCGGGGGACCAGCTGGGGGGAGAAGGTTGCGTAATACTCCAGGGGGAAACCATCCAACCCTGGTGCTTTGTTACGGGACAGGGCATGGATTGCTTGGGTAATGTCCGTAGATTGGATCTAAGTGTCTAGTGCAGTTTTCTCTGCCGCCTCTATTTGTGGCAATGTCAATGGGTCGAGAAAGTTGTTTACTGTTCCCTGCTCGACCCGTACTGGATTTCTGTATACTTTAGAATAGTACTGTTGGAATATCTGGAGTATCTCTACCTGGGAGCACACTAGAGTACCGGTGAGGCCAAGTATTTCCGTAATGGGTTTGATTTCAGTATCCTGTTGGGCTAGCCATGCTAGTAGTGTTCCTGTTTTATCCCTCTCCTTGTGTACCCTGGCTGCCTATGTCCTGAAGATGCGGCGGCTGCATAGGCTGTTTTTGCTTCCGCTACCTGAGCTATAGTCACCCTGCTCGCATCCTCCTTTTTTGTTAGGGTTGCTAGTGTCCGTTCAGCTTGTGTCATTGCACGTTTCAGTGTCCTCTTTACCCCTGCTATTTGTTGTATGCACTCTCCCTGGGCTACTACCTTGAATGCATCCCATTCGATTAATTTGGATGTCGCTGTTCTCGCATTTGTAGAGAAATACTCCTGTATGCTGTGTCCCTGGTCATGTTTAAAAACCTGGTCTGTCAGGCAGTCCCGCGGTAACCTCCAAGTGGGTACTGGGGGGTGGGGGGTCTCCAGTGTAGTCTTAATATATGGGCGTCATGGTCGGATAGGACCCGGCCTAGGTAAACCACATACTGAATTTTGGAGACTAACAATGTTGTGCATAGAAATCTATCTAGTCTTACACGTAGATTGTGTGGGATGGAGTGAAAGGAGTATAGTCTGGTCTGCGGGTGGCGGTCTCTCCATGCGTCCGTGAGTGCCCAATGTGTGACCCATGTTTGATAACGTTCCGTTTGCTTGTGAGCAGGCGAGTGTGCGGGCAGAGGGTGGGAGCGATCTAGGGCAAGATTCAATACACAGTTATAATCGCCCCCCAATATCCATGGTATAGATGTGAATCGGGCTAGGACTCCTGTCAGGTGGTCCCAAAACCGGTCTTGTTCGGTGTTTGGGGCATATATGCTACCCAACAGCATCGGCTGCCCATCAAGGAGGCCCTCTAAAAGTGCATATCTCCCCTCTTTGTCCACCGTTCTTCGGAGTTCTTGAAATGGGGTCCCTGGTCTGACCCAGATCAATGCCCCTCGCGCATAGGCGGAATATGACGTGGCACATATGGTCCCCCGCCATCTAGCCCGTCGCTTGTCTATCTCCCGTATGGTTAAGTGCGTCTCTTGCAAGAGAACGATCTGTGCGTTTTGAAGTTTGGTGAAGGAATAAACCGCATAGCGTTTACTCAGTGTATGAAGGCCTCTAACATTCAGCGTCAGGAGGCTAATATCTGTAGTCGTTACTCTGGGTGTCATGTTGTGGTTTCTGTGGGGGCTGATGGGGCCGGTCCCGGCTGGGTCAGGGTGTCCGGTGATTCCCAGTCGACGTAGTGTTCCCGTAGATAGTGCAGAGCTACCTGTCTGTGTGATGTTGTGAACCAGTAATGTAGGGGATTGTGGGGAGGGGAGGTTGAACTCAACGTGGGGATCACGTCCCAACTTTGGGGACCTACCGCACGTGGCGGTACGTCCAAACTAGACATCCTATGTTAGCGTTAATTTGTTTTAACCAGGGGGGGGGGGGCGTGGCCTCTGACGCCGGTGATATATATTCTGATCCGCCCTATGTGATCAGTGAGTCATGTATGTATGTATGGTGCTGGCTATTCTCGCCATCAATGTGTGTTGGAGCCCTACTGTAAAGTTATGGTGGTCTATCCTGAGTCCGCTTAAGGTGGTAGGGGGGGTGCGCTCGCGTTCTCTATCTCCCACCTGGGCTGTAAAAGGGTGCATATGGTGTATTACAGATCTTACCACAGCATAGCATGCTACTTAAATGAAAGTGTCCGCAGTCTGTGGGGTCACCTCTGGTGGGGTAACCGAGCCGTCCCTGGACGTGGTGGTGTCGTCTACTTCGTCTTCAGAGGTGAAGATGTGAGGGCCCCTCTCTCCGTCCAAACTTCCCCCTGTTGGCCATATTTCTGCCGCTGCTTGTAGGGCTCTCCGACGCTCCTCAACGATTTGTTCAAGGTTTGGGGGGCCCCTCCCTGGTTTCCCCGAGCGGGATGCGGTCTGTCCTTGGGTCACTCTGTTCGACTGGTGAAGTTTGCCTAGGGTAGGGAGTATTGTATCCCTTTTTTCCGAAGCAACCGTTTGACTTCTAAGAATGTTGCTCGTTGTCGTTGCACCGTGCGGGAGTAATCCGGGACCAGCATGACTGTCTTATCTTCGACCTGTATGGGTCCTTTTTGTCGGGCTGCTCGGAGCACTGCATCCCTATCACGAAAATGCAGGAGTTTTAGCAGGAGTGGCCGAGGCGGATTTCCAGGCGGTGGCTTCTGAGCTGGCACCCTGTGTGTTCTTTCCACTGAGAAGTATGGAGTCTGTTCTGCGACCGGGGTGAATGACTTGAGCCAGGACTCCACGTACTCAACAGGATTAGGATCTTCCGCTCCTTCCAGCAAGTTGACCACCCGGATGTTGCAGCTCCCGGAGCGGCCTTCTAAATCATCCGTCTTTTCCTCTAGTATTTTGACCCTGCGTTGAAGTTCAGTCAGGGTTTCCTGGTGAGATTTTATTTGAGGTTCTATGGTCTTGAGAACCTGGTCTCCTCGCATCACTTTATCCGACAATTTCCGATAGTCGTCTCTGAGCAGATTGAAGTCTGTGGCTAGTGCTCCGAATCTATCCTCCATCGTTATTCACGAGTGTTCAATTGCCGCCAAAACTTTGTTCAGTTTGTCGGACATTGATGCTGATGTCGCGGCGTCCTCTTCTGTTCCAGAGTGTTTCGTGGACGGGGAGGATTGTCTTGTGTGGGCAGGTGTTTGCGGGTTCCCAACTGCGCACTGCCTACCCATTCTGAAGGGGCTCCAAGGATGTGCTTGTTGGTGATGCCCTGACTCGCTTGTTTGCTCTGCTGCGTCAACGCGCCTATCCTAATGGTGCATTCTCCCCCCAGTGTTTGGAGGGTTCACGGCTTCCCTCTTCTTCGTGATAGCTCCTCCACCTCACCGCCGCGCTCTTTCTCCGTCATGCGACCCCATCCAGCCCACACGCCGTGCCTCGGGTCCAGGCGCCGAGTACTGTGTCCTTCTCAGGGAGACCGTGGGTGCAGAAGGACAGGAGGAGGGCGGTTGTATCCCCCACGTCTCTCTGTTAGTCCGCTTGTAGGGGCCCTTTGTCGTAAGCGGTGAGGGGGGAAATGGTACCGTGTCCTTATTGGTGATCAGGCAGTTGGGGGGGCGCGATGGGTGTGCTGTGGCCTCAAGTGATGCGGAGTGCAGGGAATGTCACTGCCCGTTCGTCGGTTTGAGGTGTCCGGTGCTCGTGTGGTAGTGAAGGGCCCTCTGCCGTCTTATCTTATGCCAGCCCACTCCTGGGGGGGGAAACTGTCCTCCTGATGCCTCCAGCGCGGACTATGCATTCTGTGGTGTCTTCCTTACCATCGGGCCCCTTTCCTGCTCTCCTTGTGTTGGGGCTCTGGGGTCTCTTCGGTGGGCCTGTCTCTATGGCATCTTCACTCCGCTGCCTTCTGAGTCGGGTGTCACTGCACGTGGGCCCACAACCCCCTAGCAGGAGTCCGGTTGTGCTTTGAGTAGCTAGGGGCAGTTCCCCGCAATCACGCGCAGTTGGTATGCGATCCCCTTAGCTGGCGGTCTCCCCCATTCACCTTGACCAGCCGTGTTGAGCTGCCGCCGTTTCTTCTGCCTCGGGGCTTCTTATGCTGCAGCAGAGGTATCACAGCTCCGGTCCCATATCTCCGGGCGCCGCCATCTTGATGATCAGACCTCCAATTCCTGCGGGCTTCGCGTCGGGTGGTACTTGCCGCCGTTACCGGGTGGTCCCCCAGCGATCTGCTGGCTTTGCTCCGCTCCTGCCCCCGAGGTCGGCGCTGACTCTCCCCGATGTGGGCTGCAGGTCTTATCTTCACCGTGGTGGAGATCTATGAGCTGGGTGCCGCCATTTTGTTGCAGTCCGCCCGCTTGCCGATCCCATTCCCGGGCCGATTCTGCATCCCCATCGCTCCGATCCTAACGGGGGCAAGCGCGGGGGCTCCTCGTTGTCTCCCAGACCGCCCTGTCCCGGCAATCTGGGGTCGCTGGCACCTGGCACTGTCTCTTGTGCGGGCTCTCTGACGGAGCTCTACTCAGACACGTCCGCCATTGCGGCTGCCTAAGCCACACCCTCATCTCAGGGCTATGTTGTGCAACATGCAGCAGGCCATGGTGATTTGGCAAACCTTATCGGGTGAGTAGAGGAGGGCTCCACCAGTCATATCCAGACAGCGAAATCTGAACTTTAGGAGCCCAAAAGACCGACCCACTGGCCTCTGTGTTCTTCCATGGGCCTCATTGAAGTGAACTTCCCCTGGTGTTGTTGGATTCCTCAGCGGTGCTAACAACCATGGTCGGTTAGGATAAGCTGAGTCTGCAAGATAAAAAAGAGCCAAAATATGTAGCACAATTTCAGATTGTTCAACTTGAAATTACCGAAACAATATTGTGACAGATTGTACTTAACCACAAGCCAGGCCCGCTCAGGTCCACATTGTTACATTTGATGGAGCATGCTGTTGTTCCATAGTACAATGAATCATGGGTTGATCCAGGGAAACGTGCACAGACACTTGCGATGTACAAATCAGGTAAACAGACAACTTGCACATTGATTGAATGGAAGTTCTTCCGATTCTGGTAGACTTGTTCCCTGGCATGTGGTGGTACTAAGGCAATATGTGTGCCACCAATTGCTCCAACCACGTCTGGTAGGCGACTCAAACCATAAAAATCTCCCTCCACATTAACAAAATCCTCATGCCATGGAACCTGGATGAAGCTTTTGATGTTTCTCATCATTGAAGAAAGAACTTCTTGTAGCACACCACTGAAAGTTGGTTGTGACATTCCTCCAGATACTGCCACACTGTATTGGAATAATCCTGTGGCCACAAAATTAAGTACTGCCATGAGTTTGACAATTGGTGTAATAGATGTGGGATTTCTATTGTGAGGCAGAAGAACTGGCTCCACTTGATGACATAAATCCAGTATAGTTTGCCTATTCAATCTGAATTGTTTGGTAATAACCCATTCTTCCATGGTGGCACGGTCTGGATATGGTCAAAACACTTGAGGCTGTCGTCTCCTAACTCTCCCTGGGTTCATATGTCTGCACTGAAAAATTGTCAACATTTTAAAATATTTATAAACTTTTTTTGGATAAATAACACAAATGTCATGTTTGCTAAATATATATATATGGTTTCTTAACATAATTTAACACAACATGTAATATTGACTTTTTTCTTAACGAGTAGCATTTTTTAACTGTCTATTATTGCATTTAACCAGAGTAACGCACTACATATAAATGTTTATTTTTAAATTAATGAGTAACTTTAGCATTTTGTATATGTAAACAAACGAGATGCCATTTTGGTGGTGGTGATGCACTAAACATTCACAAGCATACTATTTAACCATCTAAAATGGCGGGCACCTGACCTCGCCATCAGGATATTTGAAATTAGACGGCTGCGGCAAAGTTGACCGGGTAGTGCGTGTGAAACTCCACGACGGACACAGCCATAGGTTAACGTCTGTGACAGCAACGTACGAAAGCCAATGGCTGTGTCCGTCTCCATTGATGATCGCATACGTTGTGTACATGTATGTGACGTTTCAAAAAAAGCTCACTTGCCTCTGGACACTTCAGTCAACAAGACCCCACCAACTTTTGCTGCTGTGTGCAACCTATGGGAGCTACAATGCCAGGCAGAGCAGGTGAAAGGGCCCCAGCCTTCTTGCCAGAGGAGGTGGATTTGTTAGCTACAGAGGTCCTGTCCCTCTACAGCCAGCTCTATGGCTCACCAGAGGAACAGGTGCGTTCAAAATAAAAATGTTATTCTGACTAACTCGTTTTTATTTTAAACACAAGCTAGAATGCCCATTTTGGTTCACAAGTGAAGTGTATTGATTGAAGTGAAATTTCTGTTCTAATTATTACATAGAACAATGATGGTGTGCACTTTTATACACATTATATTTAGACAACACAACATTAATATGTGTTGTGTGTTTGACACCCTATATTTTATTTGGTGTGTATTTCTATGAATATATATGTATATTTGAAAGGTTCCTGTGAAATCCACTAAATTGACATTATGTTAAGTAGAATATACATTACAATTTCTGTAAAAGATAACATATTTTTTTTTACGTACCAAAAAAAGTTGTTTTTGCTATTTGTATTTTCCCACAATTTACTGGATCAGGTGTCTCCAACCAGTCAATCACGGCCTACCAGTAGCTCCCAGACACCTTCAGAGTAGTTCACAGCCTTGAGTACATTTTTAATAAGCACAAGGTCATGTTTTAGTTTTAAAGTTAAGGGAAGGCTGTGTTCATTTTACATTATTATTATCAGGCTGCAGATAGCAGGGTCTAATAATGAGTAGTGCTCAGTCAGATATTTGAGCCAGACTGGGTCTGGGTCACAGAGGTGAAAAGGTGAAGCACTGAGGTATTTTACTCTTAAATAAAAGTAATTGTCAACTCAATCTTGAAGATGTGAACAAAATGATGTGTCTGAATGCTTATAATGGAAGAAAATCAACATGTGGCATTTACAACCAGCAGGCCCCTTACTCCCAGTAGACCCTACGCCATATGTATAATGGAAAACACCCCCTTTTTTTATAATGAGTGCAGAGAAATGCTTCATATTATGAACTTTTTGGCTGAATATTTGCCTGTGCTTTAAATTTCTCCCATTTAAGAAAAAATATTGTATGTTTGTTAACATGTAACAGTGCCACATATTGCGAAAGGTATGTCCTGTGCAGCAAGTATATACAACACATACTCTCAGTCACCTGTACAAATATATCCATTCATACGCACACATGTTCATACATCCCCAAAGACGGCGCTCCCACTGACACACATAGAAGCCCTTTCATAGTGCCCTTAGTGTTAGAATTTGGTTAAATTCATAGTACCCGTCTCTATGATATTAGGCTTATAAGCTATGAATCTAGGCCTGGGGGTGGCTGGTAACAATGCGCAAGTTGTTTAGCCTTCAGTATTTCCCAATGGTTTTCACTGTTCAGGAGTATCTCTCACTGCAGAAAATGTTGAATACCCCTGGCCTAGATGATGTGACTGTCCTGGATTAGCAACTTTAGGACATGACAAGTGATAACGATACTCATCAGGTTACTACAAATGTACTTTTTTTTAAAAATCTTTATCAGAATGAGAAAACACTATATTGTGTTGTAACTTTTGACCAATGCTTGTGATTGATTTCTGAAAATTGTGTTACATCAATACAGACAAACAAAAAGTCACAAAACAAATGTTATTTCTTTCATTTCTTGTATCCATGCAGGTCAATGCTCATCAGAAGAAGACCATATGGAAGGCCATCCCCAAGAAGGTGCGGATCTTGTGGGTCTACAACAGTGCAGCATACATTGTTGCAAGAGGTGGGATGACCTACGACTCTGGACCAAAAAGTCATCTGAACTCCAGCATGGGCAGTCCTTCCAACATGGGAAGTGAGAGTGCGCACCCTGACCCCCTTAATGGCCCTCATACTTCTGATGGCCTGTCCAATGCTTTATGGGCAGTTGGGAGCCCAACAGCAGCATCAAGGGGGTAAGTTCTTGCTTGAGTTTAACATGTTAAATAACTGTTTTTTGATTCAGTAATGAATTATGGCATCAACATTAAGGTTGATACATGTCCAACACACAAGAAGAGTTCTTGAATGTGTACGTTTTGCACAACATGTATGATGATGTGTTTTGTATATTAAACTGTGGAAAAATGATAACACAAGATGTCTGATCACTCCCAAAGGACTGTTTTGAGCAGACACATGACTGCCTAAACAACAAACATAAATGATTATCTGTGATGTTATAAGGGGCAGCTGTACCAAAACAGGCCACAAGTTATAATTCTGTCATGTGCCATGCTCCTTCACTATTGTGAATGATGTAACGTTAGCCCTATTACAGGTGACATAGCATAAAATGCATTTATGAGACAGTGGATGATCCAAACGTCATATTGGTGAGTTGGTATTATAGACAAACAATAGTGAGAAGGTGAGCCAAAATGACTAGAAACATCAGGTTAAATGGGTGCATTATTGATTATGAACATATCACAAATATGTTTTGCATCAAAAAACATTTTAACTCCTGTTAAAAGTGATAGATTTGCATGATGTCTTACTCATTAAAAATTGTGCATGTAAGCCAGTCTGCATTGTAAACAAAATGTTGAAAGGCATACATTTTTTGATAAAACAGACAGGAATGTGTACACATTGGTGACAGAGCAACACATACATTTCCTTTAATTATGTCCAGATGATAGATCAATGATGAATAAATAGGATACTTAAAGGGACTTTGACAAATGAAATGTTCGTCACATATTTGTTGGAGTTACCCACCTGGAAAACTCAAAATAAGGTTCAACTCAAGACTCACAAGCAAATTGTAGAAATTCATCAAGGTTTAATCTGTTATATATTGTGATTTGCTGTATATTTTTAAATTTGCAATTTATGTATGAATCAGTGTATGAAATAATTACTCTGATGTTGTACCAATTTGTGCCTAAAGTACAAACGTAGTTTTGCTTTGTAAGATAATTTGTGGCATAGTATCCAGTAAAACAAATCTGAACCATTTAGAGGTGTTAAACAGTTCCTGAAGAGAATTAAAAAAGGTGAAGTGAAACGATCATAAATGATTGAGGAGCTATATGGGGAAATTACAAAACTGTGGCCAAATGGTTTCTCAAGATGTTCCCTACATGCAGGAAATGATAAAAATGAACCAAAGTTTGAAAAACTTGAAGCAGGTGAATTCTGATAACTGTAAAAATGTTCTGAATTAAAATTTCATGATCTGGTCTATTAACATAGATACAATAAAGTTATTGTTTATGTCTTTTCAGCATCTTCAGGATCAGGTGAAGAGACAATGGCCACGAAGGCGGGGAAGCAGCTGACCACTGTGTTTCAGGTGCTGAGACCACAGATACTGATGGACACAGTGGTGAGGGGGACTGCAATGGAAGCCACCAGCTGATCATCATCATCTTTGGAGGCCTCCACAAGCCAGCAGTCCCTAGTGATGGTGGACCCTACAGGAATTGTACCACCTGCATCCTTGTCCGCCACCCAGAGGCCCATCTCCACATTTCCTCTTGCTCCTCCCCCACTTGGCCATACCCACCCCCCTAAAAGGGCTGGGGTCTCATTCCCCACAGGCACCTCACCCCCTGCCCCTGTCTCTGTCCCCCTGGCTGTGCTGTGTAAGGAGGCTATTGACCTCCTATGCAGCATCTCTGCAGGCCAGACTGCACTCCTGAATGGCACGCAGGGCCTGAGTTGCCATATGCAACAAATGGTAGCATACCTGTAAGGCATTCATAGTGTTATGTCTGGCCTGCAGAGATAATTTACAGGACTAGCCGCCTCAGTGGCCACAGCCTTCCAACCAGCCCAACCTTGTGCCCCAACTCAGGTCCCTCTCTCCTCCCAATTCCAAACTCCCATCGCCATCCCAAGCACACTCACTGATTTGCAGCCACCCACTCCAACACACACAAGCAGCACACTCACACACACACACACACATAAACAAAAACTCTCAAACACAAGCAACTACACAAGCAACATACAGACACTATTGACACTACTCCCACACCCAGCAAAACCACCACCACCACCACAATCTCCATCCCCCCACAAACACCCCCCACCACAACCACTACCACCCCCACCCCATCACAACCACACCCATCCCCACAGCTATCGCCACCCCACCACAATCACCAGCACCCCTACAACCACCAGCACCCCCACAACCGCCACCACCCCCACAACCACCAGCAAACCCACATGCACCAGCACACTCACAAGCACCACAAACACCAGCATACCCACAATCACCAGCTCACCCAGAAGCACCACAACCACCACACCAACACTCACAAGCATACCCACATGCACCACAACCAGACCATCCACCTCAACAGCACAATCATCTAAAAAAACACACTCACACAAAAACACACCTACACTCAAAACAACAGAAACCAAAATCAAACACACACACTCACCTGAACACCACACATCTGCCAAAAAAAACCATACCCAAACATACAAAACATACACCAGACCTATCTGAAGCTGCACAACAGACAGACACATGAACATCACACACTCCAGCTCCCTCTACCTCCAAAACCCAGTTCTCTCCCACCCCTCCTTCCCTTTATTCTAGTTCTTCTTTTATTTCTGCTCTGACCTTCACCCCTTCCAAACCCAAAACCACCCCTCCCAACCCAATCTCACACCTCACAAACCAAATCTTACCCCTCCCAAACCCAAATCCACCCCTCCTAAACCCAAACCCACCCCTCCTAAACCCAAACCCAAACCCACCCCTCCCAAGGATGATCCTTGAAGTGCCTGCTCTGTCCCCACTAGATGCCCCTTCTGAGGAGGTTCCCTTTTGGCAGTCTGTTTAGGAGGCAAGTTTGAGGCAACACTCCATCTTTGGGACATTTCATTTTTGGGATTTTTAATGTTTGAAAATAAAATATATCTTGATTTTAGAGAAGTATCTCATTTACTAATAAAAAATATTTTTATTTCACAAAGTTTTCCTTACATTGTTTTTCATTTACTATTCTTTGATTCCTAGCACTGTTATGATTAATGTGATTTCCATATTTTAACTTAAAATTATGACAGACAAAGCTACTGTTTTTTAAATTGTCTAATTTGTAAACTCCATAAACTAGTAATAAAAGTATGTGATGGTCATTTAAAATTTGGTGCAAGCATTCATCATGAGGATGGACACTTACACCAACAAATGGATTTGTCATATTTTATTTTAAGAGTTAAGACAAATGTCTTTTTGTACTTGATAAGTGATAAAAATAAACACATATGCATTGCACCTTAAAATAATGATGGCACAAATAACATTTAATTAAATACAGGAAACGCACTAGACAAGGAAAAATGTTAAATTGATAAATATATTAATTGATTCAATTTTGGAACTGACATTGCTTTTACAGTTATTTTAAAACAAATGTTTCACCTTGTCATGTGCAATGTCTACATTATATTAAATTGCAAATATCCCAATTAGGTGTAATGTATATGTTCATGATTTTATAGTTTAGGAAAATTAAGTTATCACAACTGTATGGTCAGTTTTTGATTTTTGGAATAATGTCCATTTTTGTGTAAGAGTCCATTATCATGAAGGCAACTCGCACCAAATTTAAAATTACAATAAAATATACAGGTATGTTTCTTTACATTTTTTAAACAACAACATTACACACATATGCATTGCACATTTGTCTGTTATTGCGTGTAAGAGAGAGATTTCAACATGCACGAGCCCAGATCAAATGTAAACTGACAAGTCAAAAGGTACCAAGTTATAATAGAACCTTACCTTCGATTCCGGCGATGGCAGTGTGGATTTGCTTCGTGGTAAAGTAGCAGCAGCAAAGGCAGGACTTGTACAATTGACTCCATGACGAAAAAGGAAGTGTGAAACAGAAAGAAGGTAAGTTTCGTTCTTATATCCATTCCAATCTGCCAACTCAGGTGTGGAGGTTTACCCGCCACAGTCACATCAGTGGGAAGGCATATTGTGATTGGCCAGGCAGACAAACTGGCTGTACTCCCTCTGACAGCCACTTTTGCCTATGGTGCTGTCGATGCAGGTGAACATACCTGGCGGAGTCAGCGGCACTCCAACCGGTCTTTCGTCCATCGACCTGCCAGCATCTAAATAAAGCATGCAGACCACCTAGTAGGTGGGCGGGGAATCTGACGGAAAAACGACGGCGGGACGATTCCACCAAGATCTAAATCAGGCCTAATATCTATAAATGTATGAAAAACCACTGGCCAGTATTGAACCTAGATAAAGATCTTAAAAAATATTTAACCAATGTTCCAAAAGTAACCTACACTTGAACTCTGATTGTAACAAATATATTAAGTCTGAGTGACACATTTATATATGCTTTAAGGGAAAAATCTGAATAGTCAGTGGGTAGCTATTGGCTTCTCAGAAAGCTCAATGGATGTTACTACTGTGGCAATTGAAATTGTTGCAAATATGTATTGAATGAAATTACGGATTTTGTATGCACTGTGGATATCAGGGGGTAGGAAATCTTATCCTTCATTAATTGCAATACAAAAAACTATGCATGTCTAATCATTTGCATTTGTGGTTTACCGTATGCTGGTTCCACAATGAGAAAATTAAAAGAGATGGAGGGAGCATTTGAGAGCAATAAAGAATGCATTCAATCAATATCTCATAGCTGCACACTTAGAGATGTGCACACAACATCTAACATAAGTCAGATCGAGTTTGTAGGAATAGAACAGATAAAACCTAACAGACATGGTGGGGACATAAAATTAAGGTTAAGAAAGAGTGAACAGTATAAAACAGTAACAGTGTAAATAAGGAAAGCAAAATGTATTTATTCAGTGGGAAAAAAAAACAAGGGCTAAAGTGACGCTGTACTTAAACTTGCAATAATATCTTCCTTTACAAAACAACCTTAGAAATTCACTGAAAAACCCAAAAGTTAAAGGGACGTTATAGTTAGGTGAAAATATCAGTTAAAACATACCATTTTAAGTGAAGGAAACACACTTAAAATAAGTGTCCGCAGCCCAATAAACCTCTAGGCCTCCCTCACAAGTGCCTGGGGATCAGGGTGTCCCTATCCTTCCCTCCCTTATGGCCTTTTTTCAAAAACATTTTCTGGACACGGGGACAGTGTCTCCCAGTCTTGCAATGGAAACTGCAATATTTTATTCACAGTTACTGCCAGCTAATCAGTTTGCAAGGCATCAGCACTGGAATGGTACCACAGGACTGAAATGGCTGATGGGAGAAAAAGCTCCATTGGCCAACTACAAGGCCCTATTTTTTTTACTTTCTCATTTCCGCAGGACTCTGAAGGACCAATTGTCCTGATATCCCAAACATTTTAACCCCTTCCTGTGCACTCCAAGCCCCTCTGTAAATACAAACTTTTCGAAAGTGCTGAACGGATTTATACCAAAGCACAAAATGCACACTTTCTGCCAAATTCAGAGTAATTTCGTTCAAGCATTACTTCTGTATGGAACAGCCAAGTTATCTATGGAAACTAGTATGGGAAATCAAGTTTTTGAGAACCTCTCTTTTCTTGGCCCTCGCTTAGCAGACCAGCATGAAACTTTCCATGAAGGAGCCAAAGTGGATTACTTTTTATTTGGAAACTTTCATGTAGATTTGTCAAATAGTGCCTGTTAGACCAGACATCCTTGGCATGATTCCCACAAACATTTTGCCTTCACATCTCTTGTTTTGCTGAAATCGCTTTTGTTGGCTTTAAAACTCTGTGCACTTTATCACTTCTAACCAGTGCTAAAGTGCTTGTGCTTAGTCCTTCAAACATAGTAAAATTGACTTACACCTAACTGTCACATTTAGATTACTTCTAAGTCCCTAGTAAATTGGATTACCAGTATACTGGGCCTGTAAATTAAATGCTACTAGCGACTCATTGTGCCACCCACTAAAGTAGCCTTTTGAAACATGTCTCAGGCCTGCCTCTGCAGCCTGCAGTGCAGTTTTAAACTGCCATTTTGACCTGGCAAAGCAAACATTTAGACAGGCTTAAAATGTATTTTTTAATACTTATAAGCGACCCCTAATGTGGGCCCTAAAGGCTCATATGACAGGGTACATTGTATTTAAAAAGTAGAACATGTGTGCTTAGGTTTTACATGTCTTGGCAGTGAAACAGTCCTATAGTAATTTTTCACAATTGTAAGGCCTATCTCTACTATTGATTAACACTGGGTTACTTTATTACATATAATGAGTGATAGCAGATAGAGATCTGCTGTTCACACTCAAATAAATTGCAATCTGAAATCCTCTTTAATGATAAAGTCAGAATTTAAGTCACAATTTGGAAAATGCTACTTAGAAAGTTGGCATTTTCTTTTCTTAACCATTTGTGCCTTCTGTTGGCATTCTGGGCCACATGACTGTGAATGGATCTGCATTTGGGGTTTGTGTATTGCTCCCAGACAGTAGCACAAAGAGTGCTGAGGGGTGAACAGGCTGGGCCATCCTGGCAGGATGACTGGAAGGGGCTGTACCGGGCCCCACTTACATTACCTACCCCAAGCCTGCCCTGACTTTTTTGACCCCAGACAATATGAAGCCTTTTTAGGTGAAGGGAGAAGAACTTTGCAGAACCAGATGTGGGGGAAGGGCCGGGAGTCCCCCAACACAAAGTTTAGCACCAGGTATAAATATTGGACATCTAGATCCACTCTTCAGAGCATTTCTGGAGCTGTGTAAATTACAGAAGAAAGACTGCTCTCCTGCCAGAGGATTCTTCTGAGAAGGAAGACTTGACCTGCTTGTCTTCATCTCAGACTACCCTGAGTGACTCCAAGGGTCATCTGGCTGGCCTCCTGTGTGAACTACAGGGACACAACAAGCTTCAGAGGCCTCCCTTTAACTACCCAGCTGACCTGCTGCACTGAACCTGCCTGGTCCTGCAACTGGAACTGATTTAGCCCTACTGCCTCTGCCTGGAGTGAGTCCTGATCCCCAAGAAATGCCCCCAGTGTCCTGGACTGGCATCAGAATTTACTCCTCTCTACCTAACTGTGGGTTCCATCAAAACCAACACAGCATGACGCAGCTTAACACAGCTTGATGCAGGACTTCTCATTGCTGCCCTTGCTGCCTGAACTAATGTCAGCCACTGGTAATTGCTCAGGCTATATCCCATTGGAGCAGGGTCAAGGCTGATTTATTTATAGCTGGGACCAAACTAGGTGGTATAGTGGGTGAAAAACAATGGATTGGGATGTGACCATGACAGATTGCCAGTGACTGATGTGGATTCAAGCATTCCATCCGTCACCTTATTTTTGATGTCCTAAGTGTAACAGGTATGCTCAGATGTGGATCCTGTGCTCACTGTACCACTGAACCAAGTTATAACTGGCTGATGAGCACAAATAAGGGTGAAACCGGTCCTAGGTTTCTTGTATTCTGGTTAAGGGAGGACGTGGCCTGGCATTCTGGGCTGGACTATTCACATTGAAGCAGGCTCAAGACTGATTTGCATATGGCTGGGTCCAAATGTAGGTGGCATGGTGGGCAAAAAAGGATGGATTGGGATGTGGCCCTGACCGATTGCCACAGGCTGAGATTAATTCAAGCATTCCATCCATCACCTTGTTTTTGATGCCCAAAGTATAACCCTAAGTAGAACTGGTATGCCCTGACGTGGTTTCCATGCTCACTGTGCCACTGGAACCATGCTATATCTGGCTGATGAGCACTAACAAGGTAAATCCGGTCCTGGATTGCTTGTTATCCGGTTCAGTGAGGACCTGATCTGGCAGTTCGGGCTAGACTCTTCCCATTGGAGCAGGGTCAGGACTGATTTTGCATATGCTGGGCCCAAACTGAGGTGGCATGGTGGGAGAAAAATAATGGATTGGGATGTGGCCTCGAGCGATTGGCAGCGGCTGACATTAATTCAAGCATTTCATCCATCACCTTGGTTTTGATGATACAATGAAATGTGTGAATAGATTTTCCAAGTATCATTGAGACGTTTTTATTTTAATTGCAGGGAGAGTGCATAATCATGGCTGTTCAGGAATGTGAATTTATTAGAGGATGTCGACTGTTCTACACACCTCCGTCACAACAATCACAGCCCTGTGGTGGGATTTGCAGAGGAAATCCTGCCTCACTATCATGAATGAGGCAGTACTTCTGCAAGTCCAGATGAATGGGAATTTTTTGTAGTGACAGATTAGTTCATCATCGCAGCACAATAATATCTGTACGTCACATTGCTGATGCTGTGAAAAAATAGTTTCTGACAAGTAACCTGACAATAGAACATCAGGCCCCTGAGAATCACGTCTCAACTTTCGTGTCACAAGCCCGATGCTGTTTTTGCACAGTGCTGTAATCAAACTTGATCCTTTTTTTCTGCTGCATCTGATGTATACGTCTAGCACAGCACAAAAACAACAACATTAGCAAGTATTCACAGAAACTCTACCGCATTAATAACAATGAGTCAGGCTTTCCTCTGAGAATCCTTACGAGTGGCTGTGCAGATGAAGGCCTGGGAAGGAGAGGACACCTGTGTTTTATGAGTGGCTGTGCAGATGAAGGCCTGGGAAGGACAGCACACCTGTGTCCTTGTGTTCACATTTACAAAATGCCATCATTGCAACCTTCTATTTTGATTCTATTGTCCTAACCTCATAGTGGTAGGGGCCTAGACATTGAATCTACTAAAATATCTCAATCCATTTAGAAATTCAATTGAATAACCTCAAAACCTTAAGCAAAGGGCAGAGAACAGTAACACTAGAAGATATAAAAAAGTAATGCCTAACGGAAAATATCATATGTTCTCTGCTCATCCTATCAGACGAGTTTCCTCTACCAATTCAGGATTCCATGAGTCTTCCACTTAACCGAAACATTGTATACTAAAGTACCTGGTTCTGAAATTTCAAAATTTGTTAATGTAAGTGACAAAATCAGACATGGGAAAATGCCACGACAAGTGAGAAAAGTTAATAATGCTGAAAAACATATTCATATTAGTCCTGTCGGTGAATTAATTGCCGTATAATGGTGTATAATGACGTTTGGTGCATTTTCACATATCTCTAAACCAGAAGAAATGTAACATATATAAGCACCTATTGCTAAATGTAGGTGAAAAACTCAAGTGCAAAAGTGAGAAAAGCTAAATATTTGAATGAACAAGTTTTAATGACAGCCTTCGGAAAAATATATTGTTCCTGCAAGTTGGTTAGAGGGTAAGAATTAAGCGAAGACAGTAATTCAAAATACATTAAAAAAATTATTTTGGAATGCATTTTCATGCTTTGTAAAAGAGAAATAAAAAGGCTTTTTAAAGATGCATTTTAGGGGGGCGTGGCTTTGGCGCCACTCAAAATGGCCGCTTGACGGAGGAGCTCTGCCGCACCGGGGGCAAGACGCGGTCTTTTGGTGCGTTTTTAGCACCCTTCAAACAACAGAAAGTGGCTGTTCCTGCAGTGGAGCTTGGGTGCACTATGAAGAGCTGCCCGGTGTAACGAAGCGTGCTGCGCTTCTCTCCATTTTTCAGATCGACACGGCCTCCTTACAGAACGGCCGCTATTTTGTTTCCCCACACAAGTAAGTGCCTGTCATGCAGCGCGCTGGGAAACTTATCTCTGGCATCTTCTCTTGGATTCCTGCAGTTCTATGGGAACCCCTGCAGCCTCAATCTTCAACCTAATTTGTGACTGGGTTTTAGTGCCTCAAGCCAGAATGTATGTCTTTTATGGCTATCTCTAAGACTTATAAGCTCTGAGGAGATTATTGTTAAACCCAGACATTTAGAAAAAATATCTTCTACTTAACGGACTTTAACCTCCCTTAAACAAGGAATTTCCTTAGTGGTTGTGGATGCTCAACTTTATTATGGTTATGCCCTAATAGCGGCAACATACTGACTGTCCATACATTGATGTTTACTGTATTTCAGCCCAGTGCTATATACTAATATCTCTTTGTGGGAGATTTATTGTCACGGAAGCTGTATATTATTTTGTGGCAGTAATCTTGAGGAGCTAATACTGTTAGAATTTTGCTTCTGCCATTCCCATTCAGTTGTAGGGTTCCCTTTTATGGGTAAATTAAGAAAACCACAATTTGTATTGATTCCTAAAGGGCAATCTTCGATGAGATCTATATCTCATTCATCAGTTGTAGCACATTCACCTGTTGGTGAAGAAATGGCTGGGGTAGCCTCTGCTCGTACTTCCTCATCGCAATCTGTAGTAAATAAGGCTTCCCCACCCTCTTCAGCGTCAAAACGGTTGAAACATGACTCTCCCTCTCCTGACAAGCCGCCACCACCCATTTCTTTGGAGCTGCTGCTGGAGGAGATTCGAGCTTTGCGTCCTTTTGTAGAGGAAACGAATAGCAAAATGAAACTCCTAGATGAAAAGTGGTCCTCAATGGAAAGCAGAGTATCTGTAATGGAGCAGCAACTTTTGGTTGTCCAAGGCGAGTCTCAGAGAATTAATTCTTTGGAAAGGGAGGTGCACAGGCTACAACAACACACTGAAGATTTGGAAAACCGAAACAGGAGGAACAATCTACGCATTTATGGTCTGCCTGAAGCTTTGGAAGGAGACGACCTTGTCTCCTTTTTTTCCTCCTTCCTGCCAAAGTTGTTGGATATGCCCTCCTCAACCTCGCTCAACATTCAGAGAGCCCACAGGCTTGGTCCTCGTCCTTCATTGTCTGCATCCCCGGCCAAGCTTAGAGGTGTTATCATCCTCTTCTTGAAATTTACTGACTTGTTGTCAGTTATCTCTGCAGCGAGGGCTAAACGTTAAGTGTCTTGGCTGGGTCAAAGGGTGTTTCTCTCTCAGGATGTCTCTAATGCCACTGCAGCTATAAGAAAAGAGTTTCTAATCTTCGTGCTCCTCTCCACTCTCTTGGAGCCAGATATGGCCTCTTCCATCCTTTCATTTTCAAGGTGACTTTCCAAAATAACACTGTGTCATTTGAAGATCCTGCGCAACTTAAGAAGTTTATATACTCTCACACTTTGAGTAACATGGACACTGCTGGTCCTTCCAATGGTTGATTAATTTATATTTGCTTGTAACTATTAGGTTTCTCAAGAATTGTGGTCTTATGTTGTGATTCTTCATTATATCTTTGTTTGCCAGGTGATAAGTATTTGATATCTCTTATATTGTTCTTTTTTGTATCCTTGCAGGTCCGTCCGATGTACTTAACATGTTTGGTCCGTTTTCCTCACTGTTCTCTTCTTTCGCCCCTGGTGTGGCTCAGACTCCCCTGTCTTGAGCGTGTCATTCTCTCGTGTGTTGTCACCACCCCAGTGTTATTTCGTTCTTGTCCTCTACAGGTATGTCTTTTCAGTCATTCTTTATGAATATGTATTGTGTCCTCTTTTGGCTTCTCTTTTTTCCCTTTTCGTATTTCCCTTTTCTGGTTTTTGTTTCCTTTCATCCTTCCCCTTTCTACTCTCCTTCTTGCTTTTGCTCTGCCGTTATCTTTTTCTTTCTTGCACTATATAATACAATTTTCTGTTCTACTCTTCCCTTTTTTTTCTTAATATACCGTTTTTCTACTCTTTGGTTTGACCTATTGTTCTTCCTATACTCCTTCACTACTGCCAATTCCATTTTTTTGACTTCTATGGTTATTTTCTTGCATTCAGAGTTGTTACATGGAATGTAAAAGGTTTTATTAATCCTATAAAAAGGCAGAGAATTCTTTCACATTTAGCCTCTTATAATCCTGACTTAGTTTTATTACAAGAATCTCATCTATCAGAAGCTGAGGCTCTTAAGCTCAAACGTAATTGTGTTGGTTCTGTTCTTGTCTCTCCTTCAACTACAAAGAAGAATGGTGTTATTATTTTATGTCACAAAAAATTGAAATGTTCTGTTGTTTCACAAGAAATAGACGCAGATGGTAGATGGATTTTAGTTAAACTAATCATTAATAATAATGTTTCTTTAACTGTATTTAATATTTATGGTCCGACCCAACCAGATTATGCTTTCTGGCCTGCTATTACAAATAAATGTATGCAACACAAAGATTAATTTTTTATCCTTGGAGGCGATTGTAACCAGGTTATGGACCCCTTTATTGATCTAAATCCCAGGTACGTTTCATTCCCCATAAAACCCATAAACAATTTCATAGCACAATCACACAGTCACATCTAGTAGATGCATGGAGACTATGTAACCCAGATCAAACAGAATTTTCTTTTTTCTCCCCACCACATGGCTCTCTGTCCCGGCTGGATTACATTTTCCTATCCAAACCTCCAGCTCAAAATCTTATTTCATCTTCGATCGAGCCCATCTTGATTTCAGATCATGCTCCGGTGATTGCTGATTTTGATTTGCTCCGCTCGCAACCCAAGTATTCTAGATGGAGATTTAACAATTTTCTTTTACAGGCTCCAGCTTTTTCATCTTCCTTCACTTCCTTTGTGGAAGAATTCTTTTCTTTGAATGAAGGTTCATCTATGTCCCCCGCTTTGGTATGGGATACCTTTAAAGCCACCGCCCGTGGATTCATTATTGATTTTGTAGCCAGGAAAAAGAAACGCACTCACACTCAGCATAAGGCTTTATTAACCAATATCAAGCGCTTAGAACATCAATTTTACACTTCCTCGTCTGATTCTACCCTGCAGGAACTTGTTCGCGCTAAGCTAGATTTTAACAAGATATCCACTGATAATGCTTCATCTATTTTACTTCGTAGCAGTGCCCGATACTATGGAGGCCACAATAAAGTTGGAGCACTCTTAGCTAATTACCTTAAATCTAGAAAAGAGAGGACGTTGATAGATTCTATTCAGTCAGCAGATGGGAAGCATCTTTTTAAAGATCAAGAAATCCTTGATGAATTTACAGCATTTTATAATAATTGATATACTCCAGAAGCACCCGCATCGAATTCTCTTATTGATTCTTACTTAAGCACTATTCCACCTCCTTCATCCACCGATCTTGATTTTGATTCGCTAGACTCGGATATTTCGCTCCAAGAAATCACTAGTTCTCTTAATTCACTAAAGAAAAATAAATCCCCTGGCCCGGATGGTTTTTCAGTAGAATTTTACTTACACTTTTCAAAATGTCTACTTCCCAAACTCTTTAACCTATTTCAATATTTCTGTACCACTGGTAAGGCAAGCAGTACTTTCTTAGAAGCCTCTATTTGTCTCATTCATAAAGCAGGTAAAGATCCTAAACTCTGTAAAAATTATCGCCCTATATCCTTAATAAATGTGGACTATAAGATTTTTGCTAAACTTTTAGCATTACGTCTTGAATCACTACTACCCCATCTAATTGGCCCAGAACAATGTGGTTTTGTGAAGGGCAGATTAACCTCTGATAACGCTCGGTTATTTTTCAATGTTCTAAACAAAGCATCTACTCTATCCCTGGTTGCAATATCTATTGATGCAGAAAAAGTTTTTGATAGAGTTGAATGGTCTTTTTTATTTAAGTCACTCCGTTGGCATGGTTTTGGTCCTAAATTCATTTCCCTGGTTTCTTTACTTTATACGGCACCTACTGCTTCCACTATAGTTAATGGTCTTGTTTCAAATCGATTTTCACTTCACCGTGGTGTTCGACAGGGCTGCCCTCTATTTCCTCTCCTTTTTATTCTTTCTCTTGATCCCTTTCTGGCTCGCATCCGATACAACACTTCTATTTCCGTTTTTTTATACGGAGACCAACATTTGAAGCTTTCTGCCCACGCGGATGATATCTTACTCTTTATATCTAACCCAGAAATTTCTATCCCCCCATTATTACAAGAATTCTCTGATTTTTTGGCTGTATCGGGTTATAAAATCAACTCAGATAAAACAGAGATTCTCCCTATATCACAATTCTATTCTAAACATCGTTTTGATCCAACTGGGTTTCATTGGAATAGTTAAAAAATGAAATACCTAGGGATTTGGTTCACCAAGTCTATCTCAGACTTGATTAAAATAAATGTGAAATACATTCTTGATCGGACTTCCAAATTACTCTCCTCCTGGAATCCTCTTTTTCTTTCCTGGTGGGGTCGCCTAGACTCTATCAAGATGATGATCACCCCTATTATGTTATATATTCTCTCAATGATTCCAGTTCACATTCCTTCTATCTACTTAAAAAAACTTGACTCCCTACTTTCCAAATTTTTGCGGAACAATAAAAAATCCAGAATCTCTTTATCCCATCTTAGAAAACCAAAATCCACCGGAGGGGTGAATTTTCCAAATGTTAGATTATATCATAAAGCCTTTTATCTTAAACAAGCCTCTTACTGGCTCCAAGCGAATATTTCTCCTTTCACCCCTTTATGGGTAAGTATTGAGCGCCATATCTGTTTCCCTTTATCTTTCCTGGAAGTTTTGGCTTTCACGGCCAAGACCAGTCTCACATCTCTTCCATTATTTAAACAAAATTGCTCACTGTTAACACCTTATTGCCAACCAAAGAGAATGTCTAGAAACATGTTCTTGCGTTCTCCTCTTTGGCATAATCGTTTTCTTATCATTAATAATAGACCTTTATTCTGGAGTTCCTGGAGATCTAAAGGCATCATCTGGGTTCTGGATATATTTGTTGACACTTCTCCTTGTTCTTTTCCCCTCTTTCAAACTAACTTTAAATGTCCTCGCTCGTTTCTGCATAAGTTATCATTACTTATGGAAGCACTTTTGGAAGCCTTCTATTCCCTTCCTTCTGAAGATTCTTTGTCTACCCAGGATCCCCTTCTTAGAATCCTATCAGTATCTCCAAAGGCCTCTCTCATTTATAAATCTCTCAATTCAATTGACCTGGAGCGATCTAAGACTAAGATAGAGCTCGCCTGGGAGGCGGATTTTGGTTGTGAATGGAGCAATGAATTTTGGAGCAAGATATGGACCAGATCGTTAAAAAAATCTAGATCTGCATCTACTACTCAATCTATGTTTTTTCTATATCACAGACTTTATTTCACTCCCATTTCCATTGCCAATTTTACACACTCTAACAATAAAACCTGCTGGTCTTGTGATCATCCCTTGGCTGACCTCTTTCACCTCCTTTTTTCATGCCCTCCCGTAGCTTCTTTTTGGTTACAAATTTGGCCTCAGATCTTGAATATTTTTAATCTAAATATTCCCTTATAGAACTCCCTCATGTTTATGGGAAGTCTATCGGAGTCACTTGGGATACTATCTCATGAACGTGGGCTGTTTGACCTTGTGTTAGCCTTAGCTTTTTAACAAATTACACTCAATTGGAAATACCCAAATAAGTTTTCAGTCAAATCTTGGTGGAACACTGTATGCAATTATCATAGATTGGACACAGCTTTTGCCTCCCGTTGTAACCCACAGATAAATAGAGAACTTTTTTGGTTACCTCTAACTGTTTATTTAAATATCATTTTCTTAGTAACCAGTCAGAAAACTTTCAACCTCCATGAGTTTCTTGTATTTCTTTGCCTTTTTTCTCCTGTTTAATATCATACATATTGTAATATTTTTATGGAAAATATGTTAATTGTATCCTCTTTTATTCTAATGAGTATTTATTGCTAGTTTATTTTCACTTATAGAGCATATTGTTTTTTCTCCCTTTCCCTTTCCCCTTCTTTCTCCTTATGTAAACTCTAAAAATTGAAAATAGCTTTCTGATATGTTTTATGGCATGCTCTTTATTACATATGTTTGTTATTCTTAAATATTGTTACATCTTGCCTTATGTTGTATGATGTATAGTACATTAATAAAGCTTCTTAAACTTAAAAAAAGATGCATTTTAGCCGTTTGATAATCAAGAAGCCTTAGTGTACAGCCTTTTGCTTTGAAGGGGAACATTTGACACAGGTTGCATGCATGCAATATTGAGTAACCTTTGTCAAACATGCATGCACATTTGAAAACCAGAAAATGTGACACAGCATGATACAGGACCGCACATCGCTGCCTCTTGCTGCTTAAATTAATGTCAACCGTTGGTAATTGCTCAGGCCACACCCCAATTGGAGCAGGGTAAAGACTGATTTGTATATGGCCAGGTCCAAACCGAGGTGGCATGGTGTGTGAAAAATGCTAGATTGGGATGTGGCCTTGACCCATTGCCAGTGGCTGAGGCTAATTCCAGCATTCCATCCATCACCTTGTTTTTGATGTCCTAAGTTTAACAGGTCTGCTCAGACATGGATCCTGTGCTCACTGTGCCACTGGAACCAAACTATAACTGGCTGATGAACACTAATAAGGGTGAAATTGGTTGTCGGTTGCTTGTGTTCCGGTTCAGGGAGGACCTGGCCTGGCAGTTTGGGCTGGACTGTTCCCTCTGAAGCAGCGTCAAGACTGATTTGCATATGATCCACACAAATTCAAGAAATGCGTTAGAAAATAATGCTTCTCAAATGTGCATTCAAATTAAAAAATCAGAGGTTTGTGATTGAGAGTGCATGCTCTGAAACGTTTCTGCATGTTTGAAGGTGTTCAAGCACATTGGTGACGATAGGCTTTTGTACAAGCATGATCATTTGAACTGAGGTTTGAATCATATGTGTGCTGGCGAATTATATAGCATACTAGAGGACAACTATGTGTGTTGGAGGTAAATGGTGCTCGGCCACACCTGTGTGTTTGGACTGGAAGATTCCCTCCACTGTCGGCTCTCCACATTTTGAACAGGTGCAGCACCAAGGCTTGGATTTCATAGCACCTGGTGCACACACACTCAAAACATTTGCGAAGAGGTTGCCACGTGTATAGAGTATAATTACATAGGCTGTGCCTGAATTTCTCCAAAAAACAATGACCTATGATTTGATGGCTACTCCTCAAAGTATTGAAAACTTCAGACTTTCATGATGTTACATGGAATATCATCTAAGTGAGAATGATGTCTGAACTCACATATTTACTTACTCATCCACCTATTACATTCACCTAACTAAGTTAAGTGCCCGCTACATGTCAATCATGCATTAACTGTACATCTTCTTTGACCTTATGAATGCTTGTACCAGTCTACCCTGCTTGTTCTGTTCTGCTGGGAATGGAAGACAGAACTTGCACCTTCTGTGAGAGTGGTAAACGTGCGCTGCTATTGCCATCCTGTACTGATTCTATGAGGAAGTAAAACTTGTGCTGCTGCTGGCTGATTTGTATGTGTCCTGTAATGGGGAAAGCATTCACGGTTGCTTCCCTACCCATATTGTCCTTTGAAAGAGGGAGGTATGCACTATTTATGCTCAAGGTGTACCAGTCTACGAAGAAGGGGTGTCTCCACCGCTGAATAAAGGTGTTTTCACAGCTTCTGAAGAAAAAAGGATGTAAAGAATGCATTTGCATAGCATGTCATGTGAATAAGGACTTTTCCACAATATTTGATGTGAGATGTCTGTAGTCCTGAAGAAGTTCCTGTACCCAACGGAGAAATATTCGAGAGGTAAAACCGACTGACACAAAAGACAAGCAGGCTCCATTGCTCTATCCTCTTTTTTAATCGTGTAAAAAACAATTTAGCTCGCTCACACACAATTTTAATAAAGTATGAGAGTTTAACAAAGGGAGAACAAACATTTTGACAGAAGGGATATAATCAGTGCCACTAGAATTATGAGATGTTGCAGCTGTGGCGTAGTCCCAATAATTATGGACTTGCAGCATTTTCCACAAAAAACATAATCTGCTGTATAATCTGCGGATTTTAACAAAAAATAATTTTGTTCCTACCACAAATTAATTAAATGTTACTAAAACACTGTAACACATTTTGCAGCGCAGTGGGAGGACTTTTGCAAAAGTTGACTACTTTCCTTTCTATTGCTTTCTTTGTATTTGGGTGTTAAAATGGTACTAATGATGTCAAACCTTTGCCCAGTCAGTGTTAACCTGTGTAAAAATGGCAACGTAGGTATGTACTACTATCACAAAATGTGCCACAATATTCAGCATAATTGACCTTTTCTTGCAACATAATTTAATCAACCCTGCAGCATAAGTTGGTCTTCCTCTGCGGAATAATTCCAGTGGCCCTAAATAAATCCTAACAACTAGGGGACCATAACCCGGAGTCTGTGCAACCAGTGTACAGTAGTACTCTTGGATATTTTCAGTGCTAGATGTGGAACCCTTTGATGAATCATACCATGTAGGTAGGTAGGTTTAATCATCCTATATGAGTACAGGAGAATATAGTAATTCTACTAGAGTTTTGGCTGTTTCTTCCAGGTGTGTTGTACTTCTTGTATGTTAATAGAAATTGTACAACGGTCCTCTAACTCCTCTCCCTCCCTCCTTAGTATGTTAGCTAACTGTGCTGTACCAGTCTTGCCCTGAATGAGATAATTGTGTTATGTTGTTTCTGCTACTGCCACCTGCCATTTATTTATTCTTTGAATTAGGTAAAGCTGCACTACTGCTGTCCATGGTGTACCTTTGGTGTGTTGGTGAAGCTCAGTATAAAACTTTCCACTGTGCAAAACACAAAACAATTTGTATTGCCACTGCTCATTTTAATGCATGATGTGAATGAAAGAGTGACCCTTTCACAAAATATGTGAGCAGAGTTTACTTTTGGGTTTGCATGTAAAACAAGCAGAATTTGAAATGGACTAGATGACTATGTAACATTTTAAAACATATCTGACAAGTGGCTCCATGTTATGTATAACCACTTTGGTCAGTTCTTGCATTTTAGCCAACATCACTTTGCATTCTGGAGCTTTGAACCCAGTAGTCTTTACATAGTATACTAAACAGCTTGTGCTAAATATATATA
Source organism: Calotriton arnoldi (assembly GCA_963921515.1). Classification (NCBI taxonomy): domain Eukaryota; kingdom Metazoa; phylum Chordata; class Amphibia; order Caudata; family Salamandridae; genus Calotriton; species Calotriton arnoldi. The sequence continues at coordinate 402,375 of CAWUFW010006536.1, forward strand.
TGCTTATTTGAAAATGTTATTTTTATTAATATGTTTACATAACAAATATGAAGCATATATTTTACATTATTGAAAATGAATTTAAATGTATGTAATTTATTTATTTGTTTAGAACAGTATTTTTAAATATTATATATACTCTGGAACTAATTATTATTTTTAAAGACTTTAATTATTTTTTAATAATTATGCATTACATTTTAATTATATTTTGAATCATACTTTTTTTTGTCTATATTTTTAATTTTACTATGGGCCTGATTACAACCTTATTGGTCCCGCTGCCAGCCCAGAGCGCCGGCAGTTGGGATAATGCTGACAAGCCCATAGCATCCTGACTGCCGTATTATGAAATGACTGATGGGCTGGTGGTGGGACTGCGACGGTTCATGCCTTGGCTCATAGAGAGAGCCTGAATCAAATGCTGCTGCTGTGCAGCGCCACTTGCATGTCGGGTGCACTGGGTACCATGCACCATGTTGTGCTTGGCATACAGTGCATACATGATACTGCAAACAGAGGGGAGCACAACATGTGCTCCTATGCACAGTCCTAAATGGGCAAAATTGCCCTGGGGCCCTGTTTGGGGCCCCTTCCCTACCTTTCTGCCGACCTTTTCATGGCGAGGTCCTCACCATGAAAAGTTCGGCAGATAGGCAGGTCGTGATCAGCACCTCCTCCGCCTCCATGACCCAATGCTTTCCCCATGGCCACCTCCGTGGGAGCTAAGACTCTGGCGGTGGTGTCGGTCTCATGGCAGTCTGACCACCATGCTTGAAATTGGGTGGTCGGACTACCAAGGAGGCAGTGGTCAGACTGCCACCGACGGTAGAGCTGTCTTGGGACCGCCGTACTCATAATCAGCTCCTATATGTTTGTAGTTGATATTTTAACAGTAGATGTTTTTTTCAGGTTTACCTTCAACCAGTACCCATCTGTAAGGGATACGGCTGCCATAAATGCAGAAAATGTACCTAATTCTAAACTAGTGTGTACTCAGTCAGTCATTTCCAAAGTTGAACTCATGAGTCTTCAATAGGCTCCATAAACTCCTTTCTTCATTATTCCATCAAATAAAAACATCAAATGTGTTAAGTTTCTTTTTTCTAAGGAACTTTTTCAAGGCTAACCTGATGTCACAACTAAGATTGTGTTGAAAATAAAAGTAAATCTTCATGATACAGGCATGTGTTTCATACTATAGTCTCACATTTTCTGCATAAGTGTTGTCAATGCTTGTGTGCAGTGTCTCAGACCCCAGGTGGCTTCTGCGGAAAAGCCTCATTACAGGTGTGCTCCCACGGGAGGCCAGCGTGACCGGCAGTTTACAGCCAGCATTCAGAAAATCCCTTTCTGGGCATTTTAACTCACCAGCAGTCTTTGGGGGTCAAAGCCTAATGTTCTTCTGGGTTCCAGGTGGATGAACTTGCTGGCAGTTTCCAGCCTGCTCCATTTTGCAGGTCAGCTTGTGTGAGTGGAGGAGGGGTCAGGGCAGTGCTCTCCAACTACCTCATGGTGTTCCTGAAGGAGGAGAGATATCATTTGTCTTTGTTTATTTTCATTATAAGTCTGGGGTCATTAGGACAGGTGTAGAGTACTTTATAAAGTGTTTTCAGCTTACATTTAGGGGTCGATTCCGATTCGGGCCGGAAATTTCTCCGACCGAGCCGGACCCGGAGAGATTTCCGACCGAATCGGACCCGTGCAGTCCGACCGAACGAGTACGATGCGGCCGCATGTTATCGGACTCGAGTCGGTCGGACTCCCATTGAAGTCAATGGGAGCCGGTCGTACAACGCGTACGCGGGCTCCCATTGACTCAATGGGTGCGAGTCGGACAAGGGCGCCCCTACAGCGGGTACGCGGCGAAGCGATTCGCGCCGCACACGCACAGGTAGGGGGGACCCATGGGTCCCCCTGTGTGTGACTCGCGCGGCCACGCGTACAGGGGGGTCCGACACGGACCCCCAAAGTACGGCTCCGACAGCTCTTTCGAGCCGGAGTGCGCGGCTCGGTCGGACTGCTCGCGGCGCGCATCGTACTTACCCGGCCGGGAAACGTCTCCATTGCGCGGTGCGAGTCGAGTCCGAGCGAGTCGGTCGGAGTGGTTCGAGCCGGGAGCGAGTCGGTCGGAGCGGTCGGGACGCCCGGACGAGTCGGTCGGCGATTTCGCATCGTACTCGCTCGGCCGGACCCGCGTACGGTTCGGTCGGGAAACAGGGCTCCGAATCGGATCCGGTAAAGCCGAATCCGATTCGGAGCACTACCGGCCGAGATCGGAATCGGCCCCTTTGTGTTAAAGTATGTACTGATAAGGGGAAGACATACCTGCATTCTGTGATATTTCTAATTTTGGGACCAGCTGGGACATTACAATACCGGTTATGCCGAAATAAAATTGGCAAGATAGCAACCCTACCTATTAAGCCCTAGTCTGCCGCACCTAGCCTTCACTTACAGCCAGAGCCTGTGCCAACCTTTGGCCTTGCAGGTTAGCTCTGGGAGCAGATATTAGCCATAACCCCTTTGAATTCAAATTCCTACTGAAATTTTAGATATTTGTGTGTTTTTCCACTTTTTTGTGTATATGAGGTTTGTGAACGATACAGTAACTGCTTTTTGTGTTGGTGAACTGGGTGTTCCAACTTCTTCAAAAGAAAGAGAATTCTCTACCCTACGAGGATGTCTTCTACTGAGGATGTGACCTACCTACATTTTTCATTTGACCCTTCAAGAGGTTTTTCTATGATGCTGCATTGGGAACTCTTCTTGAATTGCTGGCCAAAGCAAATCTGCACGAAATGTAGCAGAAGCTTGGTTCATTCAAGTATGGCACTTTGTTTCAAAATTAGTAAAAGTAAGATTGGGGTTAACGTAAAGACATAATTTCCCAATAAAAATGGAATGGAATTGCAGACAATTTGGTATGAAGATGAATCTGAACCAATATGATCTGTATTTCTTTTGAAGTAGTTTTTTTACTTGATGTGTAAACCTAAATATCTCAAAAAATAAACCATAACTCAAATAACATTTCTCCATTGACCAATTTACAACAGAAACATAATAACATAGTAATATAACGAAAAAATGCAAACTAATATAATGTGACAATTAAATACAGTACACTCCCACAACAAACACAATACAACAACCCACCACCACAACGCAATTCTATGTCAGGACCGGGTGCTCAGATTATGCTTTTCCTTCTTCGCTTTATTTTCTATACAATTTTGCAGCAGCCAGAAAAGCAAAGTGAATGATATTTGTTCCAATACAAAGGAAAAAATCATTTAAGAACATGAAAAAACTAAACAAGTCTGCCACCAGACTACAACTCCCATGAGTCCGTAGGGCATATCCAACAATAATAGTCCCTTTACAGTGTCCATAACATGTAGAAGGTTCCTCCATCTTAGGTGTCCTTCCTCTTTCTTCGCTGCTTCGCAGCCAGTTAAGTCATCTTCTTGTTTCTCTATGTTTTGAAACGATTGTGTGCTAATTGCGTTTGTTCTCACCCCTCCCGATTTCCTTAAATAGGACTGTACCGGGGAGGGAGTGATTGCCGTGTTAATTTCTATTGTTTTTTCAACAGATTCCTGGCGGCCACGGGAGCATTTTCGCCCTTACGCGGCCTTTCCCCTGGTTGTGCGGTGCCTTAGAAGCCCGCTAGAGTGAGCTCGCGCGTCTCGCTGCTCCCGCGGCGCGGTCTCCTCAGATGAGGAGCCGTGCTGCGAGAGCTACGAACGCCGTGAGCCTTGTCCCTCCTGCCGCCACACTCATACGCCCTGCGGGGTCCGTAATATCCCTAATCTGAAGATCTTCTCACGCCCCAACGGGGGTCTGTATAGCGGCTTGACCGCGTAATCGCCTACGGGCAGGTCTTCTGCATTATTAGGTTTGTGCAATCTTAAACGCGCGAGGTGGCGGTTGGGCTCCGTCAGTCTCCTGAGGGCCAGCGCGTATTTCGAGGGCAGTGCAGCCTCAATTGCGGTTTTGCCCCGCATCAAAAACTTTGCAGTCCTTGGGTCTGCCCATAATAAAAGTGGGAATTTCCCCAACTGCCCCTGCGTCCAGTGGGGGATTTTGTGCTGTGGTTGCAGCTACTAGCAGACTGCCTGTTTTCATAGCACTACGACCCCACGTGGTTAATTTTGTGCTTCCACAATGGAGCAGGGAGACTTTTATCAAGAGGAGGAAATACAGCAATACCTCCCATTTGACGACGAGTTTTTTGAGGCAGTGGATAATTCTATATACCGGTGTGTAAATGAGGTAGTGGGGCCTATGGAGGAGCGCTTGTCCAACCGCATAGTGGCGGAGTGCGCCAAATTGGCGTTCACCCAGTTAGGGTCCCCGGTCCCCGCGCAGGACACAAACCCTGGGGAGGGTCCCCCATCCCCCAAAAGAAACCGTAAGGAGGGTCAGCCTGAAGACACGCAGGGTGTGGATAAGGATGCTTTCGAGCGCCTCAGGAGCGCGTTCCTCGCGAAAGCGGTTATCCCCCCTCCTGCACCTCTTCCTGCTCCACCCCCTTCTACATCCCCGGTGCCAGGGTCACCATCTCACGATGGTGGGTCACCGGCGGATACAGATGATGATGAGGGGTCTTCGCACTCTTGGCGCCCGGCCAGCGCTTCAGCCGCGTTGCCACAGGACAGTACCGGCATGCTAGACCCGGATGAGATAATCCATCCGCGGTCTGCGGCCTGGGCTCCTGGGGACAAGGTGGCTAAGTTTGTGGTGGGCCGTCTTCGCAAACCCTTGGAGAAAGAAGCTAGGGGCTGCCTTCGGGCGGAGTGTCCTCGCCCTACACTGGACGGGAAGGTGGCCTTTACACCAGAGCTTGACTCCAAGATGGCCACCTTCCTGGCCAAATATATGAAGGACCCCCGCAAGGGCATTGACCGCTCTTGGCGCTCCTGCCAAGATAAACTTTTGGACGCAATAGGGCCCCTAACAAAAATTTTGGATATGGCTGAGGAGGCGAAGGTGACAGGTTCCACCATATCCCTGACGTTCTGTCGAATTGGGCTCAGCGAGCGGTTATCTTCCTCGGTAACGCTAATTGCGCCTTGTCGACAGAGCGGCGGCGTTCGCTTTTAATAAAGCTGGACCCGAAATTAGGCGACTTGGCCTCCTCGGAGGCAGGTGCGGTGGCACAGGGGGGTCTCTTCGGGGATCCATTTGTCAAAGAACTAGGCAAGTTTGTAGTCACGTTCACCTCATTGGACAAAGCACAGTCCAACATTAAGAGAGTTTTTCAGCCCCGTTTTTCTCAAGGGGCCGGTCGTGGCAGGGGCCGCACGACCGGCCGTGGCAAACAGCAAAACTCCGGTAGGGGACAAGGCTCCGGGCGAGGGCAGTACAACTCCTCCGCAATCTACACCAATTTTTACCCCACCAGGGGTCAACGATTCCGGGGCCGAGGCGGTTTCAAGAACAACGCAGCTGGCGGTGTTACCCACGGTGAGTGTCATACCGGCGGATCAGGCCTCTATAGGGGGCCGGATAGCAGCCTTTCAGAAGGCTTGGGCGTGTCTTACAGGAGACGCTTGGGTTCTGCAAACAATCAGGGGTTTCCACATCGAATTTTACGACATCCCCCACCAAGTAAGTCTCCCTCGTCCCATCAATTTTTCTGTGGCCGACGCTCAATTGGTCGACGAGGAGGTATCCGAGCTGCTCCGCAAGGGGGCCATTTGTCGCTCGGTCCTACACCCCAACGGTTTCCTCAGCAATATTTTTTTGGTGGACAAAGTCGATGGAGGTCGTCGACCGGTAATCAACCTCAAAGAATTCAACGGGTGGTTGGTTTACCGGCATTTCAAAATGGAAGGCATTCATCTCCTTCGGGATGTCCTTCTCCCAGGCGATTGGATGGTACGTCTGGAATTGAAAGATGCCTACCTCGTAGTCCCCATCCACCCTCCGCACCGGCGATTCTTGCAGTTTCAGTGGAAAAACCAGATTTACGAATTTACCGCCCTTCCATTCGGGCTTTCTTCGGCACCTTGGTGTTTCACAAAGGTGCTCCACCCGGCGGTAGAGTTCCTCCGGGGACAGGGCATTCGGATGATTGTCTACTTGGACAACATCCTGCTCATGGCACAATGCCCCAACAAACTGGGACGGCAGACAGTTTCCCTTTTGCAAGGGTTGGGCTTCGTCATCAACGGAGACAAGTCAGTCCTCGTGCCCGCTCAGACCATGGTGTTCTTGGGTTTTGTGGTGGATTCGATTCACTCTTCCTTTAGTCTCCCGTCTCGGAAGATGAGCAAGATTCGGCACGAGTTACGGCAGACTATCACCAAGACTCATACCTCCCTCCGTCAGATTGCCCAGGTGGTGGGCCTCCTCTCCTCGTCCATCCAGGCAATCTTCCTGGGGCCCCTGCACTATCGTGCCTTACAACGCTTGAAAGCGTACCACCTCAGGAGGGGTCTGTCATACGATCAGACAGTTCCTCTCTCTCAGGAAGTCAAAGAGGAGATGTCGTGGTGGCTAACCCATATGGAAGCCTGGAACGGTCGAGCGATCTTCGGATCGGTACCGGACCTCATTATAGAATCCGACGCCAGCAGGTCGGGGTGGGGCACCCGTTGCAGGGAATTCTCCACCGGCGGCGCCTGGTCATTAGTCGAACAGGCGTTCACATCAATTGCCTGGAGCTCCTAGCGGGGTCATTTGCAGTTCAGTGCTGGACCAGAGACAAGATTCGTTCCTGTGTCCTGTTAAAAATGGACAATGTCTCTGCGGTCCGTTACGTCAACCATCTGGGGGGTCCGCATTCCAGGGCCCTGGCGAATTTGGCAAAGGATTTTTGGGACTACTGCCTGAGCCATCACATTTCCGTGACAGCAGAATATCTGCCGGGCCAGGCCAACCAGGTGGCAGACTGGCACTCCAGACATCTGAAAGATTCCAGCCAGTGGAAGCTGGATGTTCCAGTTTTCCAGTGGTTAAACAAGCGGTGGGGTCCGTTCCCAATAGACCTTTTTGCATCGTGCCTGGATCACCAGCTCCCGCGCTTCTTCAGCTGGGACCGGACCCCCTCGAGGAGGCTAAGGATGCGTTTCTCCAGGAGTGGGATCAGGAGCGGAGCTATGCGTTTCCCCCGTTCTCCATGATAGTGAGGACGGCGGCTCAGATTCGCCGCCAGAAGGCAGAGGTGGTGGTGGTGACCCCATTTTGGAGGTACCAAGTTTGGGTTCCGGTTCTTCTGGAACTTTCTTGGGATTCTCCAATCCTACTCCCCCGGTTTCCTCATCTCCTTCTGAATCCGGACAAGGAGCAACATCACCTCATCTCCCAGGGTTCTCTCCGCCTCATGGCATGGCGGCTTTCAGGCGACGCTGGTCGCTCCCGGGCCTTTCGGGATCAGCTGAGTCCCTCTTGTCAAGAGCCTGGGCGAACAGTACCTTAAAACGTTATCGTTCCGCCTGGACTAAATGGATGTGTTGGTGTCGTTCCCATTCTGAATTTCTTAGCGGAACTGGCGACGGAAGGCCTAGCGTACCGTTCCATCAACGCGGTGCGTTCCGCGATATCGGCGGCTCATTACCCCATCGATGGGGCCCAAGTGGGGGAACATCCTTTTGTATGTAGACTATTGAGGGGTATTCGGCTTTCGTTACCCCCGGAACCACGATATTCGGCCCTATGGGGCGTCAATCTGGTCTTGAATCTCTTTTTGTCCTGGCAACCCAACAAGTATCTGTCTTTAAAAGAGCTTTCGGCCAAATTGGCCATGTTGTTGTGTTTGGTTTCCTGTCGGAGGGTCTCTGACGTGCGTGCGTTGGACGTCTCGGCAAGAGTTTTTTCTCCAGAAGGGGTTACATTTACGGTGGGACGCCATACTAAGTCTTCTTCCAGATCTATCTCGTACCCGGCCTTTGCGGATACCCCTAAGCTGTGCGTTGTGCAGTGCCTAAAGGCGTATGAAGACATGACTTTGGAATTTCGCCCTCTGGGCGAGCGTCAACTTCTTATTGCTTTAAGAAAACCGCATAAGGCGGTCTCTTCCCCCACCATAGCAAGGTGGGTGCGTTGGGTCATGCAAGAGGCAGGTATTAATACCAAACAGTTCGGTGCTCATTCAGCCAGGGGCGCAATGGGGTCTAAGGCTTTTTCCCTGGGAGCCCGTTTGGAAGATTTGATGCGCGCCGCGGATTGTTCTTCGGATTCCACTTTTAAGCGGTTTTATTTCAAACCGATTGTGGATATGGCTCAGTTGGTGGTAAGTAAGCTTTGAACTAGCATAATCTGAGCCTCCAGTCCTGCCATAGAATCGAAATTTGCGTAGCTCAGTAACGGTAAGTTTCAATTCTATTAAGGACACGGAGGCGAGGATTATCCCGCCCGCGGCACAGTTTCGTGCGAACCCACCCGTATGAGCGTAAGTAAGTCAAATTTGGTTTCCAAATGCTTATTTCATTGTCTCTTAACAGAAGTGTTAAGTTTCTGCTTGAGTGATGTAGTTCGAGTTTTATTGAAGTTGACTTCGAAGAAGTCTCACGTTGTTTATTTCGGTTTTTTCAGGGAATGACAATACCAAACAGGATCAGTGACAATGTGGCGTTACTTGCGCGAAGAAAGAGGAAGGACACCTAAGATGGAGGAACCTTCTACATGTTATGGACACTGTAAAGGGACTATTATTGTTGGATTGGATATGCCCTACGGACTCATGGGAGTTGTAGTCTGGTGGCAGACTTGTTTAGTTTTTTCATGTTCTTAAATGATTTTTTCCTTTGTATTGGAATAAATATCATTCACTTTGCTTTTCTGGCTGCTGCAAAATTGTATAGAAAATAAAGCGAAGAAGGAAAAGCATAATCCTCGCCTCCGTGTCCTTAATAGAATTGAAACTTACCGTTACTGAGCTAGGAAAATTTCGATTCAACACCACAGCACAATAAAACCTATTGATAGGCAAAGTGGCTTATTTTTTTTTTTTCGTGAGATGCCTGCATAATTCTCGCAAAAACTAACTATTTAGGGGAGGAATTTCCTGGTGACAATTTGAACTTTTCTCAATGCGTTTAACACAAGATCCACATTTTAACTATTTGTTCGTAAACATAAATAATTTTCTTCCCTAAATGATCTATTTCATTTTCGGTAACTCGCGCAGTGAACGTTGTTAACATAGCACATGCATACAGGAGGGCCCTGCTCCTCTCCCCCACCCCCCTCCTCCCCGCACCCTCACATAAGAACCGGCACAGCAACAAATTCTGGACGCCCTCGGAGGAAGATGTTCCATTCACCTTGCCCCAACTACCCCAGTTTTCACCCCAGTTTTATTATACAAGCCGGTAGTTCCAAGAACCGGGCACTGAACAAGGCATACGACTGCCATTAATGCCATAACAAGACACACCACGGCAAGACGTGACCACGGCAGGGAACTCAATAATCACCCTCAATATGAATATACCCTCTTCAATCCCTGATGGACCGGTTAAATTACAATGTACACCCATGATACCCGTGCTAAATGGTCAATATTATGTCAATGTACGATCTTTATAGAAAACTCAATAAAAATGGTTTAAAAAAACAAAAAACATAGCACATGCATGCATCACATCTGGAATTTCATAGTTTCCACAAGACATTTCTGTTGTAAGGGTCGAGGAGGATCATTCACAACCCAAGGGAGAATGTGGAGACATCTGAACCTCAAAATGAAAAAAAAATACTATTGGATGCATGCAGGCTCACACATGCAATAATTCGAGGAAGCCTGGGCCTCTTGAGTTTTCTTGATATCTATAATAATTAAACAAAATAGAAGCCCACAGAAACTGGGGACTTGGGCAAGGGGACTATGTCAAGCGTATGACCTGAGGTCACTCCCTGTACTCAGAACTCTCTGCATATCGCCAGATATCGAGTACAGTGAGTTCAAGGGCCACAGAGGCTGGGTAGAGGACTTGGCTGGAATATTCATCTTGTTCCCAGAGCCTGCTGGGTAGGAATAGAGGCCATGCATAATGGGTCCTGGAGGAGAGGCCACACCCTGCGCCCAGATCCTGCTTCCACATCTCCAGGCTCTATACGTTGGGTTCTTGGGGTACAGTTGCTGGGTGCAGGGTAAAACAAGACACCAACCCTGTGCCCAAGCCCCATTTTGAAAGCTGAAGACTTTTTTGCTTTTTGCCTAAGTGTCAAGTGTATTACTATAAAACCAAGACAATAATAAAATATTGTTAAAGGAAAGAAAAAGTAACTTTTGTTATAAATAACATTGAAATTCACAAAAGAAAACTGCAGTTGAAGGGCCATTATAGTTGCAATATGAAACTAAACAATTACTGACATTTTCCAGTTATGGTGAGCAGTGCAACCATACCTCCGCAATGCATTGCCCATCTCACAGATTCTATCCAAGATGACATCACCGATGACATTATTGCTATCATCATAGGCAACACCGCATATCATGTAACCAGCCAGATCATCAATGACATCAGTGAAAGTGCTCAACATCCCTAAACAGTATCCACTAGGCTGAACTTTTGGTCACACCTGCTGCTCTGCCGGTGTGCAGGGATTCACACAAGAACAGAGGATAGCATGGAAAGTTGTTGATTCAAGAGCCCTTTTCAGTAGTGGCCTGCAGGATTTGAATAGCTGTATGATATGTAATCAACAACATCAAGTGCATTGTACTTATATAGCATTTACTACCCCTGACGAGGCATTGCAGCGGTTTGCGGCGAGTAATTTAATGTTTTCAAACACCATAATACATGCAGAACTTCTCATCACGTCTCATGGCGTTCACTGGGGCTTGGGACCACAAAGTCAAACAGTGAGTAAGTGGTGTGATTTGTTCTGCTTTTGTTTGCTCTTTTAATCTCTATTAAGGTTAAACAAACACAGGTTCTTTGGCCTACGTGTGTGACAGTCCAAGTTACACACCTGAGTTAGAATTGGAGGAAATTATGCATTTATGGTGGGGCTATGTGTCATTTAGGGGTGACAAGCATTAACTATTGATTTCGCTGTGATTTTGATGGCCTCCTATAGTTTCAGCCTTCAAATTAATAATCTACCAACTTTATAGTTAGGAATGTCGTCTTTTGTGCGTCATCTCCATATGCTGAAGGACCAATGAACTGATGGCCAGGTATTTTCTGACAGTCCCAAGTAGCAGAGTTGTCATTAAAAGAGCATCGCAAGTCTCTTCCTTCACACCTTTTATATTCGCTATTACTTTCTGTTGCAAGGTTTTGGTTATTTATTCATTTTATTGTAGGATTATTGTATCAATTTCCCGTGACTTTATTGTGGTAAAAGAATGTGCGTAGAAAGTCTTCTGATGTCAGGAATGCCACGATCATGTGATTTTACTTCCTGTCATTAAGGGCCTTTGCTAACTTTACAAAGTTAGCGAAATGACACCAAAAGTTGCAAACCTTATAAAGATTAAGGGGCCTATTAGCAATAACCGGCGATAATTATCGCTAAGCGCACTTAGCGCTAGGATAATTATCGCCGGCTATCGCCGGTTTCTATCGCGGAGATAGCGTGCTATCAGCAACGCTTATCTCCAATGCGATAGAAACCCTGCTGTCGTTGGAAAACAGTGAGATTATCGCTGGAAATCCAGCGATAATCGCACTGTGACCGGCGATAGCTTGCTGATAGGGCAAGGGGATTTAGCCATGTAATCCACCTCCCATTGGATTACATGGCTAAGTCAGGTTTGGACCAGGTGTAAAAAACAAGCGCTAATAGTGTTTAGCGCTGGTTTCTTTATCGCCTTGCTGGCCTCCCTAATAGGCGATAGCGATGTTAGCGACTATTTCCAGTCGCTGCCAGGTTGGGAACACCTACTTTGCATGTCATTAGCGATAAATATCGCTGGCATGCAAAGTGGCACCCAACCCGGTCGCTATCGCCTAAAAGCTGTCGCTAACAGCTGTTAGCGACAGCTTGCTAATAGGGCGGAAAAAAAATCGCCGCTTTGGCGGCAAAAAGTGCCGCTAAAGCGGCGATAAGGCCCTTAGTAATATGCCCCTGTAAGTCTTACTGCTGACAATTTGTGTGAAAAACGTTGCATGGGGGAAGTGAATGGCATTCCACAAAGCAACAGCCTGTATTAGAAATCTTATCGATTGTAGATTGCATTTTTGCTCCACCAGCTTAGAGCAACCTGGGTAGCTTAAATAAATTTACCTAGACAGTTTTTTTTATTTCGTAAGAGTTTGTATTAGGCTGTTTATTCATTGCACCTCTCCATCTCTTCTGAAGGGAAACCTCATTATCAACTGATTCTGACAATTGAGTGGGAGTTACTGCTAGAAGCTATTGTTCTCTGTGCATGGTCATAGACTCAGGAATTTACTTGAAGAGCTGGTTTATGTCTATTCTACACTGCAACTTTGACTCCCTTTGACTGAAAGTGGTTGCCTACACAGTAAAGTATTGTCCAGTCACACAGAGAAAATGTTTTGTGTTGCGTTGAGGACACCTATAGAGCACCCCATACGGAGATATGTCTCTTAGACCTGTTCAATTCAACAATATCTATGGGGAACAACCAAAACGAAAGACTTAGGAAATCAACTTTTTATCAAAGGATGATTAAAAGCAGACCTCGACCTGCATGGAATACAAGAGAGCTACTCCCTCACTGAAAAGCATAAAATCTCCCATTGGAAGATGAAAGTGATGCAGCACAAGTTTACAAATCATAATACACAAAACATTTACTAATTAAGGACACGAAAAGCTGAAAGTGCACTTTGCACACCTTAGACACAATGACACATGAAAATGAGATAAGTGTAGTAGAAGCACCGTAAATGCAAAGCGTGCTTTAAAATAAGATGAAGAAAACATTTATACAAGGCAATACTAATGCATATAAAGGAGTTGCACTAATAGAGTTTCCTATGAAAATGTTGTTTATTAATGTTTATTGATGGTGTTATGTTATTAATAAAGTGGCCTAATGTTTCTAATGGTTTCTGTTTGAATGCACCATTTGCAAAAGTTGGTGCAAAAACGTGTAGAAACATGATGCAATCTTGAAATGTCGCATGGTAATACTAGAGACTATAGTTTGTGAAAAATATAACAGTAATTTTGTGATGTGAATTTAGAAAACTATTCACTCATATGAATGTTGAGAAAAAATGTGGTAGTAGGGTTTTTCTAACATTAGCTATTTTCATGTAATAATCTTTAGTGAAAGTTCTATATTTTCTGTATTTTGAATTGATGTAATTACATTATATTTGATGTTGGTTTAGAATTCATTTCATGTAATCATGGGATGCTAATTTTAAGGCTTTTCAAAAATGCTTTTCCTCTAATTCTGACCTTTATCCCCGACTTAAAACAATAAGCCATTTACCACTAATGAAATGTTCTTTTATTTGTCCTGTACATGTGTACACCCCGACATTCCTGAATGTTTCTTCAACGTTCACAGCGATATATTCCTGTGGGAACAGGATTTCAGCTGTTGCTATAGATGTTTACTTTGTATCTCTTTTTATCGAGATTAGGCCTATGTAAACTTTCAATCTTTCATTTCTCATGACCGGCATGGGAATGCATCTCACTGTTGCAAGTGTCCTAGGTGACATTATGTGAAGGTGAACATGTGAGAGTCTTTCTATGGTGGTGTGATGTTACATCACCGCTCTTAGCGACTTCATAAAAGAAGAAACCCCAAAAGAGGGGCAAAGCCATTGAGATTTGTTGCATCACAGATGTCATTCTGATTTTTCTACTCTGAGACCCGGACGCTATGCTGATCGATTTTTGAGAACTGTTCCCTACTTTGGACTGCCTTGTTGATGCTAGAGTTGATAGCTGATGGACTGAAGCCTTCTTTGCAGAAGCATTTTAATTTTTCATTTTCTTTATTCCTTTGTTTATGCTAATGGACTTGCCCTTAATGGACTTTAATTTTGAACCCTTTCCCCCTTCTTTGTAGTATTTGAGCTGCTTTACAACATACTATCCTTCTGCCTTAATGGTGGTGGGACTCTGTGACTCTAAAACTGATATTATAATAACCAGCTGAGAAAGACTGCTTACATTTTATACAAGCTGTGATATTCTTAATTGAAATTCTGAGGAGATTGCTTGTGGCAATGAACTTTGAACCTTTAATACAATAACCAAATTAATGTAATATCTGTCTGAGCCTATTATTGAGTCCTGTTGGTTCTTCCATTCAAACCGTGATATTTTACAAATGATTTAAATGTGTTACCGGGAGAATCAGTGAGCTTTGACAGAACATCAAGTTTTACTTCTTTTGCTTTATGTTGCCATTGCAGAGCTTTTAGTCTCCATAATTCTAACTCAGCTTAACTTCTTCAAGAGGTTGGGTCTTTCTATTGCTATTCTTCATTTTTACAGCATGGTTTTAAGAGTAGTGTACCTAAATCTGATCTCAAACCTGTGAGTTGGCTGTCAATTAATGATCTTCATTGGACAGCTATGCAGCATTTGGCCACCCTGATTTCCACCCCTCCTATCGGTGGAGAAAGATTCATCAGAGGATCACTGCCTCTGTGATAAAGGGAAGTGCTGCAGATTGTCTAATCGTAAAGGGCCCAGTACAGTCATAGTAGTAAGGAGAAAAGTGCATAATAGTAAAAATGTTACCACGCTTGCATTGCAACAAGTCAAAATTTGTTCAGCTAGTTACTTTACTTAAGATCTCAAAAACAGTTAGGTAAGAAAAACAGATTTTTCATGGTTAACTTCAGAGGGATTTCTCAGATGCCACAGAGTTTTGTAATATGCACAATTATTTGAACAGTGTATACTACACATCTCACAGCCATGTGACATTGTCCTAGCAGTAGACACATGCTTAAATCCTCCTAATCCTGTCACCAGCCTAATTATAGTGCTTTGGCTACCTGACGTTTCTGCACTAGATCTCTTGTGATTCCCAGATATTGAGAATCAACACAGTTGTGTTGTGTGCTGGGGTTTGGAATGTGGTTTATTACATTTCTAAGGAGATAATCCTAATTGTTTTGCTGAACTGAGGCTGTATAGTTAATTTTGTTACATTGGAAAAAAAACACGTTGTCCACACCAGGAACATTGGAAGAGCAGATATTGAGTTACACAATAAAAGCAGTGGGTACAACAGGAGCATTAAACTCCGTCCAGCTCATATCTCCAGCTGCCCTCACACCAGATTCCATCCTACCACATTCTTTCTCAACAACACTCCACAAATCATGTAATAATCAGGATGATAGAAGGTGTGGTGCCAGAGGGGCAGCTACAGGTTACCACAAACCTTTCCTCTTAATAGTTAATCTCTAATACTAATGTTGCATTCCTATTTCAGAAAAGACTTAAAGAGAACAAATAAAAAAAATTAACAAGTGTTCGATTTGGAAGGAATTATGCAACAATGTGTTCTTTTCCACAACCCTAGAACACTGTCATTGTAACCCATTTCCTTGTTTGTTGAACTTCCAGCAACTCTTTATATGGTTCCAGTATTGTTCTGAATTTGTGTCCTCCCAACACAAAACGGCATACTCATATTATTTGTGTTAGATGCACCTACAAACACATTACTATAATCTCTGCTGCATTCAACCTTTCTGTCAAACTCTGCTTCATTGTTTCTCGATGCTGCTTCCTAACTCAATCACTAAATCAATCAATTAATCAATCAGGATTTATAAATCGAGGCTGCTTCACCCGTAAGGGTGTCGAGGCGCTGTGGGATCATGCTGCAGGATCGCGCTGCCTGTTACTATTGGTTGAACAACCAGGTCCTGAGTTCCTTCCTGAACAGCTGCAGTGAACGTGAGGCTCTGAGGTGCAGGGGGAGGGTGTTCCAGGTTGTAGCCGTAGGTGGGAGAAGGAGCAGCCTTGGCTGTTTGCTTGGCGGATGTGTTGGGTAGCTGCTAGGGAGATGGTCCTGGAATGGAGCGCTCTGGTGGGTGGTGGAAATTCACTTGTTTCTTGAGGTAGGCTGGTCTTTCATTCTGTAGTGCCTTGTAAGCGTGGGTGAGCAGCCTAAACTGGCATCTCCATTCTCTTCACGACTGGTAGCCAGTAGAGTTTCCTGAGGTAAGGGGTGATGTGCGTCTGTCTAAGGAGGTCGAGGATGATTCTGGCTGCTATGTTCTGGCTGGCCTGGAGTTTCCTCATGAGTTGGGCAGTGATTCTTACGCAGAGGGAGTTGCTGTAGTCAAGTTTGCTGGTGATGAGAGATTGCTTGATGGTACGCCTGGTGTTGGGTGGGAGGTATCTGAAGACCTTCTTGAGCATACGGAGGGTGATGAAGCAAGCAGAGGAGACGGCGCTGACCTTCATGGAAGCTGGATGTTGAGGATGATGCTGAGGTTGCTGGTGGGACCATTAGTCTGGGGGTGATATGGGGTGGTGAACTTGTAGGTAACACCACAATCATCCCATATCGCTTTCAGATAGCTGGACATGAATTCCATGCCCCTATCTGAAACAATCTTCTTTGGGAAACCCACTCTGGTGAATACACCAAGTAGGGCCCTAGCCACTGTAGGAACAGTGACTGTTCTAAGGGGTATTGCCTCAGGGTTCCTTGTGGCATGGTCCACTGTCACCAAAATATACTTATTCCCTGATGCAGTTGGGGGTCCTAGGGGACCAACAATGTCCACCCTCACCTTCTCAAAGGGAGTCCCAACTATTGGCAGTGGTATCAAGGGAGCCTTTGGCTTGTCCTTTGTCTTGCCACTGGCCTGACAGGTAACACAGGAGCTACAGAGCTCCTTTACCTTCTCAGATATATGGGGCCAATAGAAATGGTTCACCAACCAGTTCCAAGACTCCCTCTGCCCCAAATGTCCAACCAAGGGGATGTCATGACTTAAAGTCAGGAGGAATTCTCTGTACCTTTGGGGGACCACTAACCTCTGGGTAGCCCCTTCTTTGAGGTCTCTAGTCTCTGTGTAGAGAACTCCATCCTCCAAGTAGACTTTGTGAAAGGCACTGACATCACCCTTCTCTTGCCTGGAGACAGTCTGCCTCAGGCCCTCAAGAGTGGGACACTCTATCTGTCCCTGACACACCTCCTCTCTGGAGGATCCACCAGTTCCTTGCAATTCTGCCAAGTGAGACAGATCTTGCAGGGGTGGAATCCCTACCTCAGAGGTCAGGTCCTCCCCTCAGGCTTAGATTTCTCCTGCACCTCTGGAGTTCTTCGGGCTGGCTCCCCAGATCTGGCGCCCTTTCTCTTGTCATTGGATGCTTGGCCCATTGTTCCAGGGTCTAAGTGCCCAACATCTCCCTTCTGTACAGTCTGTGACCTAGTGACAGCACATACCCACTCAGGGAGATCCAGCATCCTTGCATGGACCTTTCTTTCCACCCCTGACCAGTCAGACGCTTCAAAATTGTTTCCCAGTAGATACTCTACTGGGAGTGCCAGAGGCACAGCCACCTTCTTAGGGCCTGTCACACCTCCCCATTCCAAACTCACCATTGCCATGGTTACTTGGTGAAACACACCAGGTATGGTCTGCACTAGAGAAACCAGTTTCTCTGTGACCATGGTCACACTGGCTCCAGTACCTCTCAGAGCTTCCACTTCTGTCCCATTGATTTTAGGCTGCTGCCTATACCTCTCCATGTTGGTAGGCAAGACTGCCAGGGCTGTAATTTCTGCCCCACCCAGGGAAACTAAGGTTGCATCTGTGTACTCTTCCCCATCTCTAGAACATCTTCCATCCCCACACCTACACTGACATTCCCTGCGGACTGCCCACCAGTGGGGTACTTCTTTGTACAAACAGTATCTTCTCTTTTGTGTCCTGGCTGATTACAGTCAAAACTCCCCACCTTTGAGGGATGAAAGAACTTTCCTGCCTTTGCAGGGTCCGAAGACTTTCCTTGATACCCCCACCACTTGAAGTTGGAGTGTCTCTGGACCCTCCTCCTTGCGCAGGTGTTTGTGAGTCTTGTGAGGACTCCTTTGCTTTTTTATCATCTTCAACATGGGCTTTCACCGGGGGAGGGCCCTGTCCTTCCTTCTTATGGTTGCCCCCCTGTTGTTGATTAGAAACTCAGGTTCTCATCCACTCACATCAGCTGTCTCACCCAGGTCCCTGGAACTAGACATCTTTGAGTCTACTAAGTGCTGGCATAACTTCTCTTGCATACAATGAGTCATGATGTACTCTTTAAGAAATAAAATGTACAGCCCCTTATTATTAAGTACTCATTTGGTTACCTTGAATCCAGCCTTCTAGTGCCTTCACTAAAGTGTCCACCAAGTCCATCCAGGACTATGTATTCACCTTCTGGGTGCCCCTGAACTCGCCCTGTACTGCTCTGGGATGAGATCAAATTTCCTGACGAGACATTTCTTTATGTGTGAGTAGAATTTTGTGTCTACCCCTCTCTAGGGGGAGGAGTCCATCCCTCTCAACTACTGGGATCAGCTCCCACAGGAGTGAACCCCAATACTTGGAGTGAACCTGTCTCATCTTAAGGCCCCTTTTAAATGCAGTCAGCCATTTGTCAATGTCATTCCCCTCTACATACAGGGAAACTATCCCCTTTGGAAGCCTGGGATCAAACCCACCACCCGTGGACATCTCCTCCTTTTCTTCGACTTCACTGCCACCATTTCTTGTTTCTTCCTCGCTTGCCCACTTCCTCTTAGCTAGGTCCAGCTTCTCCTTCTATACTGCTATATAAGCAAATTGAGCTTCCAGCTCTCTATCTCTGAGGGACACCTCTGAGTTCTAGGTGTGGGAGCCTCCCCTCCCACGATTGGCTGAGAGTCTTTACCTAGTACTAGAAGCAAGAGACACCTTGTCATCCTCCACCTGGAGCTTGTTGGAGGGGTCCTCTGCCCCCTTCCCTTTATTCTCTGGAGCGGACTCTGCCCAGGCCTTAAGGGACCTAACCAACTCTGCATTTCTGATTCTATTAGCAGCAGGTAGCCCCCTGGCCCCACACGCTCCTCTCAACTCGGCTATTGTGAGGTTAGTTAGATTAGCCAGATCCAACTCCATGGTTTCCCTAGTTTTGGGTTTAAGAAAAAACTTTACAAACAGAATAGAACAATTTAGAAAAATCTAAAATGTAATTTAAAAATAGTTTAGTCCAAATTAAAAAATCAAAAGTTTTTTTCTAAGTCAATTAAGAGGATTTTTAAAGATCTTAACTTAATTTACTGTATGGTGTAATTTAAACACACGTGTGTATCCTCACCACTGAACACCAAATGTTGGAAGGTGGATAATATTAGGGGTAAGAATGCGCCTACAACTAGCAATAAGGCCACCAACACAATCTAAAGCCCAGACAAGGTCTCAATAAATTATTCCCTTGCTCAACCTGTGGTAGCTGGCAATGAGCAGGCAGGCTTAACTTAGTAGACGGGTGTGTAAAGCATTTAAAAACACCAATACAGTAAATACCTTAGACACAACACAAAATAAAAATCCAACACCAATTGATAAGAAGAGGAAATATTTTATCTTTAAAATGACACCAAAACAGCACAAATCCAATGTAGGGAACCAGAGATATGAATTTTCTAGCGCTTAAAAAACAATAGCGTCACATTGAGACACCTGGTCATGCTCGACCAGGACAAAGTCAAAGTTTGAGGCTAACCGCGATGGAGACCTGGTCAGCTTCACGAAGCGGGAGGCCTCAGTCAAAATTTTACCATCATACTTAGAAACTTTTCTGAAGCTTTTTCTCTCAGCGGTGAGCAAGGCACTTCATCAGGCTGGATTTGCAGTGGGTTCGCCGGCTTGGTTCAGTGGTAGCCCCCGGTCAACTCCTGGAAGTCTTGAGCTCCGAAACTTTCAGTGGGACAAACCTGAAATCCAGGCTGGGTCACGGTTAGACATGCTCGGCTTGACTCTCGCCATCAGGTCAGTCACCTTATGGAGCTTTTTCCAAAAGTTGCTCCAAACTTCTCCAAACTTCTGGAACTTCCTCCTGGAGTTCCTCTTGTGGGTTCAAAGTGTCCAAAACACAAATCCAAGGTTCCAGAGTCTCTGAGTTGCTCGTCGGAAGTTGGGACTACAGTTCCCACAATGTACTTGTCCAAATCCTTTAAATTCCAGCTGAAGGCGGTCAGCTGAGCTCTTTTTGCTGGATATGATGCAGGTGCATCTCTATTAACCTGTTGCTTTCAGGGAGCCCACTCCTTCTCTTTTTGAAGCAAGACAAAGTCCTTACGGCTGTAGTTCCTAAGTGTGACAGCAGGCACAGTCATTTAGAGTGCAGACCTCCTGGTGCAGGCCAGGGTTCCAGTAGGGCAGTCCTTCTTCTTCTTGTAGTTTCAGGCAGCAGATCTGAGTTGCTATGCAGCTCTCACATATTTATTCAATGTTCTGGGGTGACAAGCAGGGGGGGCTGACCAATGGGGTACAGTGTGCCACCCAGAAGCATGACAGCTTCCTCCACAGTGTGGCATTTTCTTGTCCTACAAAGCATTGCACTTTAAAATTCAAGATGGAGAATTCCGCTCCTTGGGAGTAAGACCTGGCTAAGCCAACCCACTGGTGTGGCTCATTTCCCTTAATACTCCCTTTCCAGACCTCCTGCAAATTCCACTCTTGGGGCTGCCATCTGGCTGGGGGATCCAGGAAGATGGGGTAGGCCTGGTTGGCATTCCTTACTGCCCTGCTCTCTTTGAAGTCCAGTTTGATTTACCCATCCCCCGTCCTGGCTGGTTCTCTGCAGCTGCAGAGCTCCCCCATCAGATAAACTCTGCCTCTATGCAACCACTTCTCACCTCATCAAAGCGGTTTGGTTAAGCCTGTTAAGGCTGGCCAATCAGGAGAGGCTGCTAGAAGGCTGGATTTTGGCTCACTGAAAAGAAAGCTCTATAACTTCTCTTCTATATTAGTTATGATAAATTCAACAGTGGCAAGTTGTTGGGTTTATCATTACCAATCTTTTAAGTCCTTGAAATATTATTTTACCTCACTCCGGTCAATAGATACACTGTATTACTGTATTCCTATGTTAGCCTATGGAGCTAAAAGTGCAACGATAGGGAAAAACAAAATTGGTAGTTTTTTCCTCACCAGGGCATATAAGACATCTTTAAAAATGTCCCTGCCTATATTTATATGGCACCCTACCCTGGGGGCACCTAGGGTAGACCATAGGGGTGGCTTCTATGTAAACAATAAGGTAATTTAATACTTGGAAGTAATCTTTAAATGCAAAGTGGAATTTGTGTGTAATTTCAATTTAAAAGCAGCTTGCAAGGCAGAGCTGACTTTTAAAATGACAGCAGGCAACACAGCTGTGAACACTTAAGTGCCTCAAATCTGCTGGGCCTCTAAACCTACATGCCCTACACTAGACAAGGGACTTACAGGTAGGTTGTCAGTGCCGATTGTAATTACACCTATTTACCATATACCTTTTTAATCAGAGCACTGGCCCTGGGCCTGGTTAGCAAAGCTCAGGGTGCAGACAGAGACAGTTACCACCAATGTCAGTCAAACAATGGGGTTGATCAGGGCAAAAAGGATGACTTTCCCACAGTAATCTATTATCGAATCACAAATTGGGTTTGCAATTTGGTATTAGGCAGGGGCATGTTTAGGGCATTCCTTCCTAATACCAAATTTCAGTGGTATGTGTGAAAGTTTTACGACCGAAATGCGGTTGCAAAACATTTGCATTTTACCACCTACTTCAAGTAGGTGGTAACCCATTTGCAAATGGGTCTGCTGAGCCCAGCATGCCACCAATGCCTGTGATTTCTGTGATCCCCAATGGGTCGCAGGCCAGGCCATCCACATTAATATTCATGAGATACGTTTATTTGCGACCTACTGGGAATCGCAAAATGTGAAAAACACACATTTGTACATGGGTCTTTGCGATTGCCAAATAGCGATTCGCAATTATTCTCTATTTGGTAATCGCAAACACTTACCTTTGTACATGTGCCCCAAGATTTTTTTCCGTAACACAAATGTATTTGTTTGGATGCCTATTGATATATGTCAGTGTTGCCTTGTCTTTCCAAAGGAGGTAGATTTTTAGATTATTTGAATTCAAATCCACATAAAATTTGCCTTAATAACAATAGTTTTCTATCAGGTTGATAAGAATCCCACTCTAATACTTCTACATAAGTGAAGAAAACACCTTCCCATGTTTCCCAATCCATAGGTGATTCATCAGGCGATGCTAGTAATGATGACAGTGATTCGAAGCTTTAGATTGAGAAGTGTCTAAATGAATATGATAAATTAACAAAAGAAAAGTAGACACCATTGCCAATTGGAAAATAAATAAAGTAGTCAACATTGTTGGATGCTTGTGGTAATGCACCTTAGAATTCCAACTGAGAGATGAAAGCAGGAGCCCAGCAAAGGTGTGCGCATATGCACAATAGGCAATTATTGTTGTTCTGAAATTGGAAAAATAATAGTGTAAGAAATTGGGTTATTGGTAGAGGGGGTAAAAAAACTACAATCCTTGTCAGGGTGTACCACAAAAGCCACTAAAGTAACCTGTCCTTAACCCTCTGGGTGCATGGCACAAAAACAGTGAGACTTAACTTAGAGGTAATGTGTAGAGTATTTATGCAGCACAAAACAGTAATAAAGTAAAAACAAAACACAGGAAAAATCTCAAACCAATTTAGAAAACTAGAGAACATGTTTATTAAAAAAACATTATACCAGAATGACAAACATCCAATCAGTACATATGGAGATATACAATTTCAAAATTTTAGGTAGATGTAGTGCCTAAGCGCAATGCACCACTCGCAGTCATCTGGCCATGCAAGACCGGGGAAAGTCACAAGACCTGGCTGACCAAGAAGGGACACGTGCCGGATACAGGGACCAGGTCAGTACAGCTGAAAACGTTACCTCAAAGTCTCGCACAAAGAGTGCCATTTGTAATGGAGGAGGCCGCAAGGAGCCACTACAGTGTCGCTGATTGTCATCACTGTAGCACAAAGAGCAGGCCATTGCCTCACAGACGGTCATCAATTTAGCACAAAGATCCGGTCGCAGACGGTCGTTGCTGGAGCTTCGCGTTGGCACTCACCATGGGCTGTTGTTGCTGTAGCATGAAGTACAGATCTCGCATCACAGACAGTCGCTGTAGCGCAAAGAGTCTGGTTCACAGGAACTTCCCGTTGGCGGTCATGGCAGGTTTAAGAGTCTCAGCCTGAACAGTACAACTTATGGTTGCGAAGAGCTCAAAACTTCAGGATTTCACTCTCTTTCACTGGAGGTGCTCAGCTGATGCCAGTCAAGGATACAGGACTCGGGAAGGCACCTCTTGGGGATCAGGAACTCACTCCAGTAAAGGCCAGCAGGTCTCAGGCAGATCCAGTTGCCGGTCCAGGCTGGTCCAGTACAGCAGGTCAGCTGAGCAGTTGCTGGGAGGCCTCTGGAGCTTGTTATGCCCATGTAGCTTAGACTGGCAGAAGGGATAGCCTGGGATGAAGGGAGCAAATCCAGTCTTCCTTCTCAGAGAGCAAAGCAGTTCCCAAGCAGCAGGGCAGCCCTCTGGTAGCAGCAGGGCAGTCCTCTGGGGGCAACGCAGTCTTTTTTATGTAATGTCCACAGGTCCAGGAGGGTACTGAAGAGGTGCCCCGAGGGTCCAATATTTATACATGGTGTCAGCCTTTTAAGTGTGAGGGATTCCCTATACTACTGTCATATCTGGTTCTGGAAAGTTCTTTCCCTCCACTGCCAAGGCTCCAAGAAGTCTGGAGTGACAAAAGACTAGTGTTAGGTTCCTTTGTGTGTGCTGGAGGCAAGCCCGTTATAGTGTGTGACAGGGAACAGCTCCACCTCCAGCCATCCTGGCAGAATGGCCCATCCTGCCAACACCTAAACCCCTTTTGTCTATAGTCTGTGGGGAATACACAAAGCGCAACTGCAGAGCAATTCACTTTCATCTGAACCAGGACATTGGCAGAAGGCACAAATGGTTAGGACAAGAAAATGCCAACTTTATAAAAAGGAGCATGGTGAAGACTGATTTGCATATGGTTGGGGACAAACTGAGGGGGCATGGTGTGCAAAATAATGATGAACTAGAATGTGGCCCAATTGATTACCAGTGGCTGAGATTAACTCAAGCATTACATCTTTCACTTTTGTATACTTAACATTTTCTGGAAGTGAATCCGACTTTATCATTAAAGAGGATTTTAAATTGCAATTAATTTGAGTCTAAACATGATATCCCTATCTGCTCCCGATCCCAAGTTAGCACTTATTAAAAGTAATAAGGTAACCCAATGTTAGGGGTGACTTATGTGTATTAAAAAGGAAGGTGTAGGCCTAGTAAAAGGTTTTTTTTCCAGGTCAAAATGGCAGTATAAAACTGCACTGCAGGTGGCAATGACAGGCCTGAGACATGATTTCAAAGGGTACTTTAGTGGGTGGCACAATGAATGCTGCACACTTACTAGTAGGATTAATTTACAGGCCCTGGGTTCATGTATTCCATATTTGATGGACTTATAACTAACATAAATGTGCCTATCAGGTGTAGGCCAATGCCACCATATTTTAGGGAGAGAGCACAAGCACATTAGCACTGGTTAGCAGTGGTAAAGCGCACAGAGTTCTAATGCCAATAGAAATAAATTCAAGAAACAGGAGTGGTGAAGATAAAACGTTTATGGGTGACCCTGCAGATAGGGCCAGGTCCAACAGTAAGTTATTTTGAAACATCTTTGCATCTTAATACATTGGATGGATGCAAATACCATGAAATTTGTTCTTTCTTTTAAAAGACAAAATTCTTTTACAGGGTGTATTTTAATCAGAAATTGAAAATCTGTGGTTTATTGGCCACAGTGAACCACAATGACTCTGATTCCCAATCATGTAATTAATTGCATGATGTTGATGTAAATATCAATAACAAAGAGCCCAATTCAAGATGGCCACCACCATACTAATGTTAGTGTGCGTCTGCGTGTGTGTACACACATGCGCAGAACAATCATTTGAACAAAAACTGGAAGCAGGTGCACTGCAAAAAAGTTGCCCAAGGGTGCCAATTTACACTTCCACTGCAAATGTCCATTGCAATTTATACCAACTTCTGTCGTGTAGTTTCTACTAATCCGTAGGATCTGCGCATTGTTTGGACAACATAAACTAAGAGGTTGGTGCCTAGACTGGCTCCAGACACCCCCGCAGGATATGTTGGCCTATAGACCAGCTAGCTCACAGTGCCGCTGTAAGACCCCCTAACCTACCAGGGAGCGAACAGTTTCTGGCAACTACTGAACATGACAACCCTGATCACTCAGGGATCGTGGAAACAGTACAGAATCTTTTTCTCAGTCACTTGTGCTTGCGTTCTCTTAGAGAAGTATACAGAATACACAGTGGGACAATATATTTATCGAACCAACGTTATTCTTGTATAAAATACATGTGCTGCAATGATTAGGAGACAGAAGCAAATAAAGGAGATTACAATCACCAAAAGAGTAAACAGTAGATGTATTTCTATCAGGGTGCTGAAGCAATGAATATATGAAGGCATATAGGCGAAGTGGTAATCTATTTTACTCCTACGATGCGGACCCTACTCTGAGTGTACCTAGAGTGTGTATGGGTGTAGAGCCAAGAATCCCCCCAAGGGACGATCCAACCGCATTACCTGATAGGGGAGAGTGTAGGACCCCATCTTGGTCTCAAGTTGACACTGCAAAAATTGTTATCCTGCCTAGAAACTATTTAAGATGGCGGAAGAAAACTTGCCTATAAATAGTGCTCAAACGGAGTCAAACATGAGCCAAGCGAGAAACAGCACTATATAGACATGCAGATAGAGGAAATTGAAAATTAATCACATAGTATATGTTGGAAGTGGGGGTCCTTATCCCTCACCGCCGCCACCAAATGCTGGCGGCGAGAGTCCCTGTCCCACACCGCTGTTGCCGGGTGCGAGATCCAGACCCCTTGTTTCAACGTTAGGCTAAGTAAGGACACCGTCTGAGATAGCCCTGCTCACCCCCTTAGTAGCTTGGCACGAGCAGCCAGGCTTATCTCCAAGGCACGAGTGTACAGTATGTGCAACCACACTCACAGCAACCCAATGATGTCACCACAAATAGACTCCACACAAGTTTTTATAAAACGAGTATAATCTTTATACAAGAAGATATACGATATGACCACACGATACAAAACCAACATATAATAATGGGTAGTATTTCTTCCGGTGTATTGGTAGGTTCTAATCCCAACCACCGCTTCTAACCAACAGTTAAGCTGACTTCTAACCGTTTCCAAAAGGTTAGGTAGGTCGTATTGCTAGAATCACACACGTTGAAAAAGAAACGAAATACTGCAATGCGTAACGATATACTCCTGAACTGTGCAATAGAGAAACAATGCCATACGTGATACACCCGTGCTAAGCCCATCATGGCCGCCCGGAGCTGATGCTCCATGCTGAACCTTCCCCTCGGCTCCCCGAGCGGGCATCCCGCTGTACTGTTTCCAAACCTAGAACAGATTTCTGGCGACCGGAATGCTGGCTGATCACAGAATGATCCTTTGCCGCCCTTCTCCGATCTGACATCACGGAGAAACAAGCCTCAATGTTCCCGCAGATGAAGAGGCTAAGATGGCGCCTGCCGAGTGAGGAGGTCTTGCCCAGTACCATGGGAGCTGCACCGTGAGGCCGCCGGCCTCCGCTTTTCACCCAACTGGTGGCTCCCACTACCCGGGCCCACCTCTTGTACTGGGGGCTGCTCACGGCGTTGATTAGCAGCAGGACAAGCGGAGCACCTTGAGCGAACACCGGGAACAACGGAGGTGAGAACTCCGTCGGTGCCGGTGAGAAGGGACGCGCTACCACATTCGCCATACTCAACTGAGAGTTTACGGAGAGTAGCTTACCGTCTCCTGTGGTGCCGCACACTGAGGTCTGGGCGATGTTGGAAATTGTGCTGATGCTGCCAGTTGGTTAGGAGGAGCACTTCACTGCGGGCCGTTTTCATCTCCATGGGGATCTCCACGTGGATTGCGCCTGACCCTAAAATGGCGCTAAGTCAGGACTACGAAGAGCGTTTTATCTTCTCCTGGGGTGCTGCGCAAAGAGACCTAGGCGTTTTGGACCATCGTAGCCAAACCAGTGCCCGCAGATTAAGAGGAGCTTTTCATTGTTTCATTCATTGAGGGGCCGATTTTGCCTCCACGACGATCTTCATATTAACAAGTGCCTGACCCCAAGATGGCTCTGATGTCTCTGTTATTGTCACTTTCGTTCTTGCACCCCCTCCCCTCTGAGTTACAGCGACTTTCTGGGAACCTTTAGAATTCTAACTTCAAGAACTCTCCCCCCCCCTCTGAGGTATAGTGACTTTCTGGGAACCTCTGGAATTCTAATTTCAAGAACTCTCCCCCCCTTTGCCTGACCTCACGATGTCCACCTCAGTGGGTCCCTCCTTGATGCTCTATCTTGCCTGGACTATAATAATTGATCTTCATCATGATCCCGCTCAGCCTTCACACAAGCCTGTTCCTCCCCCCCCACCAAAACATTTACTCTGGGAATCCTTCCCTCGACTATTGTGACTAGCCATTCTGACTGATACCCGGTGGAGCTACCCCGATAGCTGTAGGGGAGATGGGCTGTGGATTCCCTCCTCAGCAGTCTCCTACCCAGCCGGTCTTTGGGCAGACTCTCCTTCATCTCTCCTAACCTTATCTCCCTCCTCCCCCCCTCTTACTACCCCCTACCCCTATCCACTCTACTTATTTCCTTTCCAGCTCTTGACCTTTACCCTAACCCACTTGGTTCTTAGCTCCCATCCTGCTTCACATCTGGACATTCTTCTGTGAATTTTTCCCTCATCTGTTGAGACCTAGCTATCTGACCGATTCCCGATGGAGCTTCCTTGAGAGCTATAGGGGAGATTGGCTGTGGATTCCCTCCTCGGCCGTCACCTACCCAGTCGGTTATTGGGCAGACGTCCCATTTGTCTCTCATACCTTCTACCCCCTCTTTCTCCCCCCTCTCACTCCTCCTCTCCCCCCATCCGCCCTATTTGTCCCTCTTTCCCGCTCTTTAAATGTGACGCATATATTTGATGTAACGTGTAACTGTTTCATTGTTGTAACATTGTCGATCCTTATGTAAAGCGCTCTGATACCCACGGGTCTAGCCAGCGCTATATAAAACTCTTTAAATAAATAAAATAAAAAAATAAAAATACGTAGCGCCACAGTCATGTACTTTGCCATAGAAGGAATAATGCAATGCGTATCACCACCAGCATGCCCTGTGCAAGGAAGAAACAAGGCAATGCGCCACGTTATAATCAGGTACTGTGCGATGAAGAAATAATGCAATGCGCCACGCTTACAATCATGTACTCTGCAAGGGAAAATAACGCAGTGCGTAGCGCACCCAGCATGTAGTTCGTCAGGCACAAATAGAGTCAGGAGTCATACGACAGTTTGATAGTTCATTAGCAGCAATAATGCAAAGTGTAATACGACAGTCTAGGTGCTCCGTTAACAGTTGCCCCCGACATGGATCAATGATGACACAAAAGTACTGCTTCTCACTCTGGCCCCTGTACTGCCCCTCCTTGGGCCAGCACGGGCCTCGATCCGAGCCGAAGCAACAGGCTCACGCAGCTGCCAGGAGCGAGAGGCCGAGAGAGTGTCCCTCCGAGCCCGCTCCTCACCCCAGGTGGTGATCCACGTTACCTGGGGGGGCGCGACCCCACTCTCCTCCCCTCCTTCAGCGACTTGGGCCTTGATCCAGAACTCCGTCAATGGGCACGGCGAGCTCGGGCCGGCGACTTCGTTCCTCCGGGACTGCCGGTCCGGGCCGCTACTGTTGCACTCCGAGGGCCCAATGACCTTGCCGTCCTTCCGGCGGTCTCAGTGGACACCGAGACCCGCCCTCAGCACTTGTGGAGACTTACTTCGATTTCAGTGCACACGCTACCCAGGCACTCCTCACCAGCGCCTC
Organism: Calotriton arnoldi; assembly: GCA_963921515.1. Lineage (NCBI taxonomy): Eukaryota > Metazoa > Chordata > Amphibia > Caudata > Salamandridae > Calotriton > Calotriton arnoldi. The sequence continues at coordinate 431,349 of CAWUFW010006536.1, forward strand.
TGGTTGCACAGCGACACGCACTCTGCGTGTCCGAGACTCGCCTCTTCTCTGGTGCACACGATGACCAGGCGATCATCACCACTCCTCGGCTTGCACCTCGACGCGCACCCTGCGCGTCCAAGTCTCACCTCTTCTCCCGGTGCACACGACCAGGCGCTCTTCACCAACGCCTCGGCTTGCACCACGACACGCACCCTGCGCGTCTGAGTCTCACCTCTTCTCTCGGTGCACACAATGACCAGGCGCTCTTCACCAACGCCTTGGCTTGCACCACGACACGCACCCTGCGTGTCCGAGACTCACTTCTTTTCCCGGTGCACACAACGACCAGGCGCTCCTCACCAAAGCCTCGGCTTGCACCGCGACATGCACCCTGCGCGTCTGAGTCTCACCTCATCTCCCGGTGCACACAACGACCAGGCGCTCCTCACCAACGCCTCAGCTTGCACCACGACACGCACCCTGCGCATCCGAGACTCAGTTTACTCCTGCGTGCCCACGATCACAAGGCACAACTTCTGAGGGTCTCAAGCTGCAAAAGCACACGCACACCGTGTTGCTTGGGTCTTCTCCGGAAACTTTTATGTTCCTGTGTTTCCAAACAGGGAGCCAGCTCACCTCGGGCCCTTGGGGTTCAGGACACATCACAAAGCACAGTCCTGTTCAAGAAGGGGGACACACCACCCACTGCAGTGTCCCTTCAGTCTCTTCCTTAGTAAAAGCTACAAACTGCAGGCCAGCCCCAGATCACGAAGCAAGGGTCAGTCCTATCCAGCAGTCTCTTCAGCAACTTCTTCCTTGGCAGAGGTTCTTCTTGACCACGAAAGAGGTCAAAGCCTTTGCAGACTCGACCTGTCCATTTCGCCATTCAAAATTACACCAAATTCTAGGGGTTTCAGTTCTCTTAGTTATACCCCTTCATGTCTTTGAAGTTCGTTGTGCTCAGGGGTCCCTGACCCCTGCCTAAATCAGTTCTGGGTGTCTCCCTCCCAGTGTCACCTTTCTCCCTTTGATACTGGGCGTCTGGACCCTTAATCACTCAGCAGGAGATGGGTCAATTGTTTTATAGCTGCAACCCAGGCCTCTTCACCTCCCGGGGTTTCTCCTCGCATACTCTCCAGATGCAGGTCAGCCAGGTGCCATCTCACCCCCTCCCATCTCAGATCCAGACAGTCAATCCACATTCAGCAGAGACACACAGAAATGCTTAAAGCACAAAACTCAGCCACTTTCTAAAAGAGTGGTTTCTGAACACACAGTGACAAAACCACTTTCATAGAAAGATGTGTTATGACACTGTGAGTTCATACATACTAAACTTCACCTCTCCATTATAAACTTATAGGAAACTAGGCTAACAAAACACCATACCCAGCCTCCCCATTCTGTCCTATGGGCAGAATGGCCTTTCAACAGTGAAAACGAAATGGAGTGTTTTTTCACTGTCAGGACATAGCACACACCTCAGTATATGTCCTGCCTTTTACCTACACTATACCCTGCCCAGGGGTTACCCGGCACCTACCACAGGGGTGCCCACAGTGTACGCATAAGGGAAAGTAAGGCCTGACAAGGGGTTGCACTTGTCAGGACAACATGCTAACTTAGCAAACAGCGCACAGGCCCTACACTGAAGGCCTGAGTTCCCTTCTCTGCACGCCCTTGCATTACTAGCCCTTGCACACACAGTGCACATCACTAGGGACTTTTACTAGTAAGGCAAACATACCAATCATGGCCAACCAATTACCATTGTACTTTACATAGGGAACCCTTGTACTTTGACACTGATCAGCAGTGGCAAAGTACCCAAAGCATCTAAATTGGCAACTCTATGTCAGGAAAACGGTCTAGGGGTAAAGCAAAAAGTTTAGGGAACTTTAGCCAAAAAGGCCAAGTCCTACAGTATACATTTGAGGATCACAATCATTCCACAATGAAGATATACATTCTTATGTTTATTATGAATATCCGGACGATCTAGTCTCAGTATTGTATAATCGCAACATAATAAATAATGCAATTAATGAAAAACAATGCCAAGACACAAAAATTCAATAACTATTTCTGATCCCACACTTCCATACATACCACATTCATACCACAGACAGTCTACACATTATAAAAAACAGCAGCAAAGAAGAAAGAGAGCTGGGAGAACCATCCCTCAAAGATATTCAGTGAACAGACTGGTATGTCTGCCTGTACACAGATCAATAGGTCTCAGTATTTTTTGAAAACTTTTTTATGCACAGTGTTATATAATCACAATAAGATTTTATTAGTATCCTAAGTGCATGATCTTCAAGGTAGAGATAGATTTATCTTTGATTGATTGATTAAGTGATTTACGCTTTATTTCGACAGAAATGTCATAAAAGCAATAAATAAAAATACATTGTTTGCCTTTAAAAAAAGAGTACAAATATGCAACATCTTCAGTTTGCGTAAGCAGCAAATAATACAGTGAAGTAAACGAATGAGCCCTTGGTACAATAATGCATATATTGTATTCAAAATATTAAAAAACAGAAGAGCGATAGCAATTCACAGTTTAGTTTGTCGAATACATATCTACAATTAAAACAGAATAAAAACAGTCAATACTTCGTGTTGTTGGAGAAGCATTAGTATACTGGGGGGCATATGTATGAAAGTTTGGTTTTGCGATTCTCAAATAGCGAATTTTAGAGAATCGCTATTTGAGAATCGCAAAACGAGATGTATGTAGGATTTGCAAAAAATTTACGAATCCTACATATTCCTTAATTGCGAATCGCAAAGTGCGATTCGCAATTAAGGAAACTCTCCCCATTCATTCCTATGGTCCTAGAGGCCCATAGGAATGAATGGGAAGACATTCTCAATTTGCGATTAGCAACTAGAGATTCGCAAATTGAGAATACAATTTCAAGGTTGCAAGGGTGTCAAAAGGACACCCTGTTGCACCCCTGAAATAAGCATGGGTGCACATGTGGCGCACATACATGCCCTAAGGGCATGTATGTGCGCCACATTGCACTTTGAAAAATGCAAAAAAGTGCATTTTCAAAGAAATCGCAAATTACCACCAACTTGAAGTTGGTGGTAATTTGCGATTCCTTAAGGCCAAATTGCACTTTTTTTGCGCTTCTTACATTGCATTTAAGGAATCGCAATTTGCGATTCCTTAAATGCAATCGCAAAATAGGGAATCGCAAATTTTGCGATTCCTTATTTTGCGAGGCAGTTTTTCATTAATACATACCACTAAGCCTAATTACGATCGCAAACGCCGAAATTCTGCGAATTTCGGCGTTTGCGATCGCAATTTGGAATGATACATATGGCCCTAAAAGAGTTATTAAATTATCCCCATAGATATATCACTATTGCATATATTGGTTCTGTTTCTTGGTGGTCTCCACAAATTGGGCAAACGCGCTTTTCGGGTAATGAGCTGGCGATGAGGTTGCATCTTCCTCAGGGCGATAAAGACAAATGGGGATCAGGGGGTCTTGGAATCCAACAGAAAAGTTTCTGAAAAAATGGAAAAATGTACTTTTGAGCAAAACACTGGGCTCATAAAATGATAAGACAAACTGAACACAACAAAAGAATCCAAGAAGGTGTAGAAGGTCATTCGTGTCTAGGTTAACTTATAGAAACATTAGAAAAAAGTACATTAGTGAAAAAGCAAAAGGCAGAGCTCCATCTCTCCAATGAGCCACGTGGTAGAGAATATGATGACCAGATTACCAATGCAGGACATACTTTGTGCACGCCCATGTCTGTGTCTCACGACAGGAAGTACATGGCTGCTATTTACCAATGCCAAAAATCTGACCCTAGGTAACCACAGTCTGCAATGTGTGCCTTTCACCATGGGAGCTGTGCATAGGTGGCAATCAGGGAAGCCGAATACTTACTTGTTCGTATGAACCAAAATTCAAGGTCATGGAGTATTCGCATTTTCAATGAAGAACAGAGGTGAGAGTAAGTCAGCCTAAATATAAATGACTCCTAGGACAGATCTAGTGAAGTAGAACACAGGTGATTCAAATATTGATTGTGAGTGCCAAGAGAAACACACTATGATTAAGTCAGTAAGACTCAGCTCTCACTAATATACCTTGCAAGAGGTTCCTTGGAACGCAATCCTCAGAGTAGTAGTATGAAAAAACACAGAGTTCAGGTACGTGGGAGCTGATACAGACACTTTAGAAAGAGGTACGGGGTCTGAAAATGTCCCCCAACTGTTACGTAGAATGATTGCTGAATAAAGAGGATGAAGTGCACAGTCTAAGACATAAAAGAAAAAAAATTCTATTCTAGGATTTCGGCAAAGTGAATGAGCAGCTAGGCCCCCAATCGATGCAGTACAAAAGTGCAAGCTGCAGTGCCAGGTTCTCTCTACAGGACAAACTAAATGTCTACAACCAGTGGGTTTTAGAACTAGTATCGAAAAAAACCTCAAAAAGTCATATGTATGGGTATTGTCTCTCTTACGATATGCTGGGCCCACCTGACAGGCAAAGGAGAGAGAGCCCACATACCGGGGGTAAAGCAATCGGTGGGTACTAGGGTGGCTCTATAACTTACATATAGAATCTAGTTCATCCAAATCCCGCGTGGGGTACATCGCCGCTCAAGCGCAATGAAAAGTTATAGAAATGGATAGAGCTTGTTGATGTTATCAGGTGTGCGAACAGGAAAATATCTATGTCTGAAAGAGGTGCTTACCATGCAAATAGGCGTTGGGCAGAAAACTCCTGACGCGATGGGGTGCGATGTTAGCAATAACTAACGGTCCCGACACGGCACATAGAGTCCGTCAGCATTTTAAAGTAACAAGCCTACCCCGGAAGTGAGTGTCACTAAAAGGTGGAATGCAGACCTGGAACAGGCCTCCTGTTGGCCAGCCAGAGTCAGCGCCATATTGGAGTGGAAAGTATATCTCAAGAAGTACTAATAGAAGTATAACGAGTGAAAAAAACACGTAGGGAAGGAGAAATGGCAAATGATTCCCATAAATACCTTTCACAATGGAGGGCAAAAATAAGTTAGAGGGATGTGAAAAAGGATAACACAAAGGAAACGTTGCTGCATTCAATGACATGCAGAAATAATAAAAACAAATAAAGTTAATAATCGGACCCTACTAAAAGGAAAGGTGTCAGGAGGGCATGGGACGCCAGGAAGGCGGCATGCATGTCTCACCGCCCCAGTGGGTACGTACTGGAAATAAATAGATTAGTTAAAGAGGACAGAATAAAACACATGGGGCACATCTCAGGGGGCGCACTCCCATGGTGTAATTTTGTTCAAAGCACCCTTTTCTATATTTAGAAGGAATATCCAGAAGACCTCTCTTTTCTTAAGATATATTTTATAATCCCTTCCTCTAAATGAATGGATTTTTTCCTAACCCTGGGCGTAAAATCCGCTTTTCTCGCGGAGTTTGCAGATTTTTGCCAACTCTGCGTTCCGCGTAGAACGTAGAGTTACCGAAAACTCCGCGCTGCGGAGTATTTTTTGTGTTCATTCTCTCAAAATGTGTTTCACGCACGCGGGACAACTTACCGAGAGGCCTCCGATCACTGACGAGATTTTCCATCTGTTCGCGAACGCCACGAGAATTGGTAGCCGGCCACACGTTCCCGCGAGAGTGTGCGATCGCGAAGAAGTCATTCGGGCGCGCCATCGGACTTCCAGAGGAAGTTTTGCAAAGCTCGCGATCCGGAACATGCAGAATTTGAAATCTGGAGAAGAATCTCTCTCGAGCAGCATCAAAACCTTCTCGAAATGGTGATTTGGCTTAAAAAAACTCCTCAGATTGACATTTGGTTGTACTTTTTTGTGCAAGGAGTCCTTTATCTTTTTTTAACATTTTTTTTAAGAGGAAGGAAGTGCCCCAGAGTCTCCAACTTCCTGTTCCTCTCCAGCTGGCTCCTCCCAGTGCTTTGTCCATCTCCTGTTCACTTTTCATTTGGATTTGGAGCAGGAAGGGTCACTTTTTGTGGCTGCTGCATCATATATCATTGGATTTGAGGACTTTTGAATCTGAGATTTCACAAGTAAGTTGGAAAATTGGTATTGTTTGTTTGATTGGGGCATTGCACCTACATTTGTTTTTGTACTTTTCCTCTTTTTAAAAAAAAATCATTGTGGTGGGTGGCCTGTAGTTCAGTAGGAGCCTAGTTGTTTCTTTGTAAGTAATTTTTCATCTTTTATAAAGGAAACATGTTGCAGAGTTCACTGCATTTTCTACAACTTTTGAAATTACTTAATTTGCTATATTTATTTAATTCACTAGCCCAGTAGTGTGCCAATACTATAGGCCTTTCAGCCAGTAGGCCCAGAGCTACTCATGGGTGCATGAAACAACTGTTTCTGTGGTGTCTGTTGAATTTAAACATCATTTAGGGCATGGATGGCATTGGATTGAATTGCTAAATGTTTTTTTTGGGTATTACACTTTTTGCGTGTGTGTTAAATAAATGCCTGTGTTGGATGTGTGTGGTGTGGTTGTTGTATAACTTGCAAACCTTTTTTGCCCTGTGGATTTTCGTTTTTGCATTGTTGCATTAAGGCTGTGTTGTTTAGCATGCCTCCTTTGTCTGGCCATATGGCCTGCTTGAGTTCATTGTTTTCCAGGCCTCCTGCTTGTTGTGAGTGACCATGTGGCTGGTGGTCATTTTGTGGTGGTTAGTTAGTGTGCTGCTTTTGCCATAGGCCTACATGTCTTTCCTTTGTTCCGCTTGGCTTACTTCTTCTTGTTGTTGTGGCCTGGCCATGTGGCTGGCAGCCATTTTGTGAAGGCAGCCAGTGTGCTTTTGCCATAGGCCTGCATTGTCTGTCTTCCCTTTCTTGTTGTTGGAACTTGTGGTGGCCTGGCCATGTGGCTGGCTGCCATTTTGTGAAGGCATCCAGTGTGCTTTTGCCATAGGCCTGCATTGTCTGTCTTCCCTTTCCTGTTGTTGTGGCCTGGCCATGTGGCTGGCGGCCATCTTGTCAAGGCAGTCAGTGTGCTTCTGCTATAGGCCTGCATTGTGCGTCTTCCCTTTCTTGTTGTTGTGGCCTGGCCATGTGGCTGGCGGCCATTTTGTGAAGGCAGTCGGTGTGCTTTTGCCATAGGCCTGCATTGTCTGTCTTCCCTTTCTTGTTGTTGTGGTGGCCTGGCCATGTAGCTGGCGGCCATTTTGTGAAGGCAGCCAGTGTGCTTCTGCATTAGGCCTGCAAGCCTTCTTTGTGGTGCCCATGCCTTGTTGTTGATTTGCATGCAATTCTTTCTTCTTTTACCCAGCAAAAAATGCAGCACAGTTCACTACATTTTCTAATACATTTGCAATATTATTGATTTGAATTGATTCACTATGTGGCCTAGTCTGCCAATGGGTTTTCCAACCAATAGGCCCAGAGCTACTCAATAGGGTTCATGAAGCAACTGTTTTTGTGGTGTCTGTCGAATTTAAACATCATTTAGGTTGTGGATGGCATTGGATTGGATTGCAAACTGTGTTTTTTTGGGGGTATTTCACTTTTTTCGTGAGTGTTAAATAAATGCCTTTGTTGGATGTTTGTGGTGTGGTTGTTGTGTAACATGCAAACCTTTTTTAGCCCTGTGGATTTTCGTTTTTGCATTGTTGCATTAAAGCTGTGTTGTTTAGCATGCCTCCTTTGTCTGGCCATATGGCCTCCTTGAGTTCATTGTTTTCCAGGCCTCCTGCTTGTTGTGAGTGACCATGTGGCTGGTGGCCATTTTGTGGTGGTAGTTAGTGTGCTGCTTTTGCCAGCTCATAGGCCTGCATGTCTTTCCTTTTTTCCGCTTGGCTTACTGCTTCCATCCCCATTGCCAGCTGCAGCTCCCTGAATGCTGCATCCCACGTGATGCACAATGCCAAACAGGTTCCATCCATTACATTTGTATTTTTGTTTTTGTTCTTCTTCTTTCCTATCCTTCCTGAGTGTACACAGTACACCATGAAAGCCCTTGTTGTCAAAGTCTCACAAATGGCTACACTGTTGTTATGTTTGTTTAATAACTGAGTTAATAAAATGTAATATTATTAATAATAACACTAACAAGTGTGACCACACACTAAGTTATATATTATATTTGTTTGTTTGTAAATTGTACTAGTATTAATTGAACCACAACAATAAATGCCACATTTCACTGATGGTCTTCTTGCTTCTTTGCTTTTAGGTGCACAAAAGAGGAGGAGGCGTCATTACCCATTGTACTGCCAGACAGAAGTCCTGCTGAGCACGACGTCATGTGACGTGTGACCACAGACATCTCTTCAACTTGTGCCACTGCGTGCTGCTGACATCTGAAGAAGATGGCCCCAAAGAAAGGTACCAGGTCCTCCACTAAGAAAGATGTCAGTGAGAAGAAGGAACTGCCATTTACCAAGACTGGTATGCCACCCAAGATCTTTTTTTGGGAAACAAAAAATTGCGCCTGCAGCAGCCGTGTCAAGGGAGCAAGCTGGGAGCAGCACCCCCGCATCAGTCGTCCCACCCCACCAACCTAGGCCCAAGCCCATGTCTGTCACAGAGGCAGCCAATCTAATCATGACAACGCCAACGAGCAGTGATGTTGAAATTGACTTATTGTTATCGCAAAGTAGTACCCAATCAACACAGGAAACTCAAATAACTGGACAACAACATCTGCTACCACCGCCCACATTAGTAGTTGTTCCTCCTGAAGTAGGGGCAGTTCAGGAAATTGAGCTTCCTGCAGAGGAAGAAGAAGAGCAAGCCACTCTTTCAGAAGATCCATTGTCTTCCAGATCCCCAGCAAGGAAAAGGAGGGTTAGTCCATCGAGTTCTTCTGCAAGCCCCCCTTCTGATGATCAAGACGCCACTTGGATCCCACCACCTCAGTCTGAGAGTGAGACATGCCACGAGACAAGGCTAGGAAAAAGAAAGGTTAAAGAAAGCCTTAGAGTTATGGAGGTAGATGTAGAAGAGGAGGATGATGATGATGCTGAGCCAGTCATCATGGACATTAGTCCCGCCCCAGTGGAGACCAACATTACCCCATCTCAAATTGCTGTGAGGGATGTGGCATGGATACCTCCAACACAGATAACATCAACACCATCTCCAGCTTCCATATTTGCATTTTCAAAGGCCCGGCAGCGACCTACATCCAGCACAACCATCGCAGTAGAAGTAGGTGCTGCAGAGAGTCAAACTCCACACCCACCTACCAGTTCATCTGGCATTGGAAGTGGCACCAGCAGCTCCAGAAAGTTCAGCTCCCCAGTTTGGGACTTCTTTTTGGTTAGCAGGAAGGAGGTGAACATTGCAATATGCTCCATTTGTGGCCAAGGTGTTTGTCGGGGCAAGCTTGGTACAAACTATAGTACCGGAGGCCAAACAACCCATCTGAAAAAACACCACATGATCCAGTGGGAGGCGCACCTTAGTGGCCAAAAAACTGCACCCATTGTTGGTGGGGATGAAGGAGTAGAAGATCCGATCACGGTGGAAGGTGAACAAGAGGGAGACATTTTCTCTGGTACACAAAGTAGCCCTGTCCCCAGCAGTCCAGTGGTACCGGCCAGATCCGCATCAGCAACATCGCAGTGGCACAAGAGTAAGAGTCAGGCTGAGACACCAAGGGGTCCCAGGCAAGAGAGTACCGCAACAAAACGTGTGTTGAGCCTAACAACATCTGGCTTCAATACAATGTCACCTGCATCAGTGGCACCAGAAAAGAAAAAAATCCAGGCTACCATTGTCAGCATGTTTAGGTCGGAGGGGCAGTACGAACGCAACCACCCAACGGCACGTTTGTACAATGCCAAGCTGGCTAAAATGTTAGCGCTGGACCTTCTCCCTATTTCTTTTGTGGAAGGGGTGGGTTTTCTTGAATTTGTGACAACCATCTGCCCAAAATGGAAGGTTCCCAGCCGGTCCTATTTTGCCAGAGTTGCTGTTCCAGCACTACATCACGACGTGCTGGAATTGCTTGGACAAGCTTTGCAGCAGAGTGCTGTTCACACTATCCACCTGACAACAGACATGTGGACCAGTTGCCAAGCCACTGATTACATGTGCATCACTGCACACTGGATCTCTTTTGTTGGGGTTCGAGAAAAGATATCTGCAGGTGTTGACACTGCTGAGATTTTTAATGCCACTCGGAAACATGCAACTGTAGCCATGTTCGCCATGGAGAAACCTCATACTGCTGCAAACATTTTGGAAGAGTTTAACAGCAAGGTCTTTGAATGGCTGCACCCAAGAGGGCTTAACATTGGTTTGGTGCCACGGACAATGGCAGTAATATAGTTAGGGCCATGTACGATGGTGGCTATTTCAGGGTCCTCTGTTTGGCACACTGCATTAACATTATTGTTCAAGACTTTCTGAAAAAAGAAGACCGAGTTAGAAACATACTGACCACCTACAGAAGAATCTGCACACGTTTCAGCCATTCTTTTAAAGCCCGGAAGCAGCTGAGGATCATTCAACGTGAGCATAGAGTGCCAGTTAAAACACTCATCCAGGAGGTGCCAACACGTTGGAACTCAACTTATTACATGCTTGAATGTCTGTTTGAGTAGTACAGACAAATCAATGAATATGTCATGCAAAGAGGGGATGCTACTGTGAAAGGCATGACCGTTGAGATGGACCAATGGGGCCTAGTTAAATGCCTGACAGAGATGCTACTTCCTTTCGAGCTCTTCACACTTGAAGTCAGCAAGGAGGACTGTACTATGGGCCAAGCTATCCCATTGTTGCACATGCTAGAGGAACAGCTGAAGGGGGTGTCTGCAATGTACACAGGTGTGGAGGAAAAAAAAGAAGCATATGAGTTGGTGGAGAGCTTAACCCTTCGCTTATCTGAAAATACAAGGGTGCAAAGAGGCATTGTGTCATCCAACCATTACATTTCTGCCACAATTCTGGATCCACGGTGCAAAGCAGTACTGAACACTAACACATTGATTCCTTTTCAGAAGTGGATGTTGATAAGTACAAAACTTGGATAGCTGCGGAAGCCAGTCGCTTAGAAAAAGAACGGCTGAGAATTAGAGGCCCGCAACTCCAGCCCACAACAAGTACTGCAGGGCAGCCGGCGTCAAGTTCAAATTCAGAGCCTGAGGGCAGTGCGGTTGGCTCACAGCAGTCAAAACCACCAACAACACCAAGAACAACATCAACAACAGCAAGAACAGGATCATCAGCCCCAGTAAAATCGGCACAGGAATGGTATATCCTAAGAAGTGCCATGGGCCGATCTAATCGGCCCTGTGTTAAAAGTGAAAGTGCTCAGGCCGATCTGATTGGCCCATGAGCTGACATTCATTCGGGAGGGGTTTATTTCCTGCTATGCCTGTTGAAAATAGACACTAACCTCTCATTCCCTCTTTCTTCACTGAGCATTAGTTCTGCATATTCTGGCCGAGTTGCAGATATTTTACCTTATAAAAGTTGCGGAGAAATCTTGTTTACAGAATGGAAATCAGTTATTGGACTCTTCTTTTCTCTTACTCTCTCTCTTCTCCTCTTCCTCTCTTTCTCTCTGCTCTCCCGTTCTTCTTTTCTCTCTTTCTCTCCTTAAAAATCTTCTACAAATGCATTTGTTCTTTGTACAGTTATTATCTCATGAGGATATTGTCATGATATTGTTTTTTATTTTTCATAATATGCTTTCCTTTTTACCCGTATCCTCTCGCTACATGTCTCTGTACTGATGTTTTACTTTGTTTAATGCCTAAATAAAGCATTCTAAACTTAAAAAAGAATGGAAACCAGGCTGCTCAAAGCTGCACAGGACCTTCTGCACCAGTAGAGGGCGCAGATAGAGACATTGCTCCAGTCTGCCGTGAGCCCTAGAGACAGTGCAGCAAGTGTGGGCGCGTGACTTGACTGGGTCGTGACTGTGAGTTTTGGGGTTGAACTGCAGACATACAGAAACTAGCGCAGGTACGGCTCATTTTATTTTACACCAATATCTTGGGTGACACTGAGACTCTGTTGTAAACATACTGTCCGTTTTTTTTATTATCCTCTCTTTAGCCCCACCCTCCAAATACTCCCACTCGTATTTCCATTTTTGTTTGAGACAGGCCACCGTTACTAATATGCCTGCTTGTTTCAGCCTTCCGGTAATAAAATAGCATTGAGCCTTTATCTGTGTTAGGGCTGTTGAAGTCAATTTTGCACAGGCCGGCTGACGAGGCCTGCAGTCACGGTCTCAGCTCACCGCCACTGCAGGAGCACGAGACTGCCTGCGCCACCCCTCTGAAGAGCCTGGGTCACAGTGCTGAGCCTGCTTCCAATTCGAGGGACGCCTGCACAGTGAGTCCGACTACTTCACTACATGCAGCACGGAACAGGCAGGAGAGCATAAATAACATGATCTGCTTTTATTATTTGCAGTTGAACACTACCCAAAGGTATTGGCGTTTTACACGAGCACCAGTAACATTACACATGCACGCATTATTTACTTGGTAGGCACGGGGAAATTGTGATTTGCATATGAGCCGAAGCCGAGTCTCAAACCCCAGCTCCAAAGTCGGCAGAGATGTAAGGTCAGTGAAGTAGTGCAAGAAATTAAATCTACAATAAACAATGGGGGGGAGTGATTCAGTTAAGGAGGTACAGAGGCTGGAATCAGTAAGGCTATTACAAAAAGAAAATACCTCTGACACCATAAATGAAATTTTTCTTATGCCACAGCAGTCTTTTTAATTGACCCTGGGTTATATTTATTTACAATATCAAAACTTCATACTTTGTTTATCCGGAAGTTAGTTCCTACCACGTGACACGTTAAAACATACTCCTCTCATTTTTTTATACAACAACAATTTTTTCACAAAGAGTGACAAAAAACTAATGACATAAAAAGTATTTCCATGACATACATACATATATGTGATTCGTGACCAAAATTAAACACTTCAAAAGCATAAACGTCAGAATAATGAAACTATTTGACTTGGAACAGTCCTACTAATTTGCATATGATACAGGGACTACATATTCTTCTGTCCTCAGTATACTGATTTTCAACAGGTCCAAGAGAGGTTAGAGAGTTATTTAACAAAACTCCAATCTTGAGCTTAAAACATACTGCTCAAGTGCACCTCAATTTGGGTGCAGACAATGTTATTTGGGGTACTCTAAGCCTCTCAGATGGGGGCCAGCGCGTTTCGACCTTCGATATATAGGACCAAAAAGGATTGTTCTTTAGAAGGTCTTCATCAGGGCGGGGATATATTCGAGTAGGAGCCAACCGAGGCTAAGGTCTATGTTGGTAGGTTGAGCTTGATGCAAGGTGAGTGCGGAATCATAACTGTCTTGTGTGTCTAGAGTACAGGTACCACTGCGACCACAATTGCCAAAAGGTACACCAATACTTGAACCGTAAAACAGAAACAAATAATTATGTCGCAATATTCTTAATAAGGTGGTCAAAAACTCCTTTTTTTCCACAACTGAAAACGTTTGTGTTAACATAGTATATTTTACCTCATGGACTATTTGATTTCGTTATTAGAGTTTTGAGTCATGTGAACACTGCTGGTTAAAACTAGTGAGGTGTGTAGTATAAAAGCAATGAGAACATAAATTAGTACATCGAATTCTGGTAGGGTATTCAGCCACTTATAATTTGTGAATTGTTCCACACTGGGTGAAAACTAATAAGTTAACTTGCAATATTTTTTTGTTGATGTACCTTCACTTTTTAGTAGTGATTTGGTACTGTTAAGTTATGTGGTAGAACATCCTCTCCATTGCATTGTTTGTAATTTTTTACCATTATATTTTAGTTGTTATAACATGTACTTTATTGTGTCTCTTGCTTCAATCTTTATATTCTGTTTTCTTATTGTTTGGTGTGTGTGTGAGTGTGTTTTTTTATTTCTTTCTATCCTTTTTGTTATTGTCAGAACCCCTCTCAGAGGGCCACGGGGTAAGCATGAGCTACTGGGCCCAACCATGGAGGCAGTGCCGGTGACCTTTTACTTTTATGCTCAGGACCCAACATACTATGGGTCCAGAGCAACTGGGCCAAGCACTACTCCTTTAGCACTTGACTCTGTGATCGCTCTGGCCGAGCAGTCCAACGCTCCTCTTGGGCAGTAGATGCAGGATAAACCAAGGCTCATATCTTAAAAAAACTCACCAGTGACTCTAATATGATGATTATCCAGTCCAACGTTAATCGTTAGAGTAAAAAGCAGTCTTTATTATGTACGCTAGACAGCTGTAGACTTTTTGGTAACGAAGGGGACACAAAACGAGTGATATTACTTTTCTGTTTAAGTTTTATTGGCACAATGAGGCATTAATACATCCTTCTTTCTTTGCTTCTCTTCCGTCTCCTCTTTCTGCAGGGTCTTCTGCTTCAGGCCCTTAGAGGTGGAGTCCTGGCCCCCGTTTTCCCTCGGACAAAAGAAGGGCTCAGGTAAGTGTTTTTGCGTATTCTGGATTATATAGGGGAGGGTGTGGGGGACAAAAGAAACTGTAGTATAATGTGAGGGGAATAGGTGGATTGAGTAACTAAAAAGAAAGAAATAATCACTAGAAATGAAGTTCTCAAATTCCTTTTAACTCTTCTCATTTTTTCCCTTTTTTATTATTTTAGGCTGTCCCTTCTTTTAGGTCTCTTTTCTCACCCCCATCCCCCTCACGTCTCTCCTTTAATCCCCCTCCCCCTTTCTAATATCCCCGTAGGCGCCCAGGCACCTGGGAAAGCCACGTCCCTCCGGGGCCGTGGCAAGGAGTCTCCGCGTACTTCTGTGCCGTTTGGCTTCTTGTTCTTTTGGTCTTCTCTCCACCGTCAGGTTCGGGTTTTCCACACCCCGGGGAGCTGCGGTCTTCACTCCGATCCGGAGTCTTATTCCCCAAAGGTGCTGTCTTTTCCTTGGTTCTCGATTCCTCTCCGCAAATGCTCTCGCTTTCGCCCGCCGCCCTCGGCGTTCCCGGAAGTCTTTTTAACGCGCTCTCTTCACCGTCAGTCCGCTGGTCTTCGCTTGCTCCTTGTTTAAAGGAGCCGCTTGTCCATTTTTCTTTTTGTGATGTCTTGCTGATAGCAGTCAGGCCAATTGGCGAAGGGGGACTGTAAATATAGGAGGGGAGAGATACATGAAGGGATGGTATCACACTCCATTTCTTCTATCTCTTCTTCTGTGACAGGGGCTTCCTGACAACAGCACACAAAATAATCCACACAGTATCCTCTCAAGGCTAGGACTTGTTAGAGCGGTGCTTCCCCCATGGGTACTCTCACTGTGCTTTCTTTCTATATTCTGGCAGATTCTAGGAGGTAACCCCAGGTGCTGCCCACACTAGTAATGTGGATCAAAGGCTGGCTTTGGCCTGGAATGTTTCCAGGTCATCGGCGAGCTCTAACAAGTCTCTCACTATGGCCCTGCTTCCATCTTACACCAACCGCGGTCTTCAGACGACTCCAGGAGCCTGTGCTCCACACTGAGAGGCTCTCACTGTTTCCTTCCCACGGTCAGCTGGATCAGTGTCCTGGGGCGGAAGCAAATGGCAATGGCTTTAAGGTGCAAAGGCTCTACCACCTTCACGATTTCTGCTTGTAAGTCAGTGAATCAGTAACTTTTGGACTTGTTCCTGAACACCTCTGCTGGCCGTGGGGACTCCTCTGACATGGCGATAGCCCCAATGGTGCTCGTGGCCCCTTCCTGGTGTTTGTGGGTCACAGATAATGATGGCCGTCCCGATCAGACCACATCCTCAGGGTGAAAGTCCCAACAGCCTGTTGCCCCCTCCTCATATACAAGAGGTCACAGACACAGGTGATGGCCCACAGTCTCAGTTGAATGGGCAACAGCCAAAATCTCAGTTGTATGGGCGATGGCCCTCCACACAGGGTCACAGACGCAGGCAATGACCTCAACAAGATGAGTGCTACCGGGTAACTGCCCGCTACTTCACTGCACCAGTGATGATGTGGTTGCTGACTTCCACAAGAGAACAGAAGACTATCTCACAATACCGGTCCTGACTGCAACATGTGCATCACACTCTGTTGACTTAGATCCACTTGCCAGGGTGCCAACTGGGCCTCGCTCCCTCCAGGCTCTCTCCTTTTCCTCACAGTATCCGCTGGTTTTGGCAGGCAGGATGATGGTGTTCCAGGCACAGGGCATGTATTCTTAGTTCATGGGCGGTGGCCCCTCACCCGTATGGGAGACTGGCACACCTTAGTCCTGATTTCAGTAGCAAGAAGTCTTGGTGGTCTTTCCTTTCCTGATGAGGTGGTGCTATTCAACAAAGTTTGGGGTACGGGCTCCCAACTTTATACTCAGATACAGATGTGATTTTGTGTCTCACATTTAGAGTTCTTTTTGGGGGTGTTGACTCCTTTGAATTGCTTCCTCCTCTGCACTGCCTTTGTCAAAAGGACAGTCTGCATCAGAAGACGTGGCTCTAATTCTGAGTGACCCACAACACAGGCCAAGGGAATAACCAGGGATCGCCCCTGGCTGCCCCCCTTAACATGAAATATGCCCCCTAAAAGTTCAAAGGACTAAGCTGCCGTCTCTATCATATTCCCTGGTAATGCCAGCCTTCTCAGTCCCACCATATCCCTGACAATGAGCCCAGGCCCCACTGGCTGGTATCTCTTCTTGGAATCAAACAGCCCCTTGATGTGCACAGAGTATGTCCTGCTCCTCTTTCTTCAGTGTGTGTGTGTGTGCATGTGTCCCCCATCCCAGCTCTCAAGAATGTCAGCAGTACACATCTCCAATCTGAGGGTTGTAGTCCTCTCCAGGCCATGGGCTTCTAAAATAAAACCCACAGGCCTACGTCTTCATGTTATGTACCATCCACAGGCACACACATGCAATCCAGCATACACTCAATTATCATGTTATGTTATGTCATATTGATTTGTATAATGTACTAATCACCTGAGAGGGTACCCAGGTGCTTGGGCAGGTGTGTAGGTTTGTGGGCCCCAAAGTGCTTACACAAAGAGCCATGTCTTAAGAAGTGAGGAGGAGGCTCTGATGTGTTGTGGGAGGTTGTTCCACGTCTTGGGTGCAATGTAGGTGATTGAGTGACCTCCAGTTTTGCTTTAGCAAATACGGGGAATGTGTGCGAGTGAGGCAGAGCGTAGGTGACTGGTGGTGAAAGTGTATGCGGCTGTTCAGGTATTCTGGTCCTGCATTGTGTAGGGCTTTGTATGTGTGCGTGTGAAGTTTGAACTGACTGCGTTTGTGATTGGGGAGCCATTGAAGCTCCTTAGGTGCGTGTGATGGGGGAGGTCGAGTATGAGTATTGCAGCAGTGTTGTGGATGGTCTGGAGACTGTGTAGGAGTTGTTTGGAGATTCCGGCATAGAGAGTGTTACCGTACCGTAGTCTAGCCTGCTAGCGGTGAGCGCTTGTGTGACGGTCTTCCCATTCAGCCAGAGTTCTGTATGCACCCAGACCTGGCAGGTTATAACTTTCTGTGCTGACAGCAGCTCAGTCGAAACTGCTGTCAGCCTGGAAAAGGCTTTTTTGCATGTACATTAAAAAGAGATAATAGGACAGTCAGGTGGGAGGACTGAACCCCCCACCTCCCACAAGAAGGTAATATGGAGGATATATTTGAAAATATATTTGGTTAGGAAGATGGAAGGATGTAAATAGACGGTTAGCAGTGAAGACTGGCAGGACAAAAAGCGTTTTACATTTTTTTTCAAAATATTTGTGGTGCAAGGGAAGGTTGTTGCCAACGGTGGTGGGGTGCTCAGTACGATTCTCATGTTTTTAGGGTGGGAGGAACGGCTAAGGTTTGGCAAAGGTAGACCGCAGAATACAAGGGAAATAAATGTGCAATCTACAGGATTGGGGTAGTGGCGCTATGTGTCCAAGTCTCCCTCATGATTCATCTACTACTGTGCACCTGATCCATGGTCTCAACTATTCAGCATTCGAGGGACTTGGGGTTGTCAAACGCCACATAACATTTTAGATGGGTATCTGTCATTAAAGTCCAGTATTTAACTTTGGTTTTCCAATTGATATAAACAACTTGCGCTCCACTCTTGTTGTCTATGATTCCACTTGAAGCCCCTTGGTGGAAAGGAACCCTGATATTGACATCTGCCAGTCTATACTGCTACTATTCAAATGCAACCCACCTCAGCTTATGACAACACAAGGTGACTAGCAGGTATATTTTAATGCATGTCGGCGGTCCAAGTTTTAGATCCAGTTTATGAGCTGAGGAAGGCCTTACTTGGTCCCGGCACTCGGTTTCTGTGACCCAAGAGCCTTACATAAGTGAGAGTTGTTACCAAGACACACTCGATCAGGTGCTGTGATTGCAGCATAGTTTTGCACTTTGTAAGAGCTCAGCAGCAGATAAAGTAGCATATACTGATAAATGCCTTCCCTCCTCAAGATGTGTGTGTGCTGGGCTGGCCAGCTCAGTCCATAATCTGCACATTGTTGTTCGTTCGTTGAATTCTTAGTAAAAACTGATTGCATATCCATTTTAGAATTGCAAGCCTGATATCACGAGAGCAACCACCATTTAAAACCATCTTAATCAACAATAAACGCTTGTATTTGTTACTCTGATCGCAATCAGGTTGTTATTTGCAGTACTTGCCTCAACTGGGCACACTGGCAGCTTGCATTCACAGGCAGCAGCACGAGCCCCGAGCACCGTCTGGGGGCGGGGAAGTATAGACTCTTCAGCTTTTGGCTATTGGTTACTGAAGTCCTCCTTACAGTGGTGTAAGTTCCAGAGACAGTGCAGCATGTGACCTCGGCAGATCATGGCTTTTGCTCGGGTCCCACACATACCCTGCATTCTGTACCGCCAGGTATTTATTGTACTGTTCGTCCATGCTACTTGAGTGTAAGGGTATAGCCTTTTCTTGATGATGTTATATTTCTTTTTCTTATGAATGTTTGGGAGTAATTTATGGGCTATCTGGCATGCGTTGATGCCTGATTATTGTGAGTGTGGTAGTCTGTTGGTATGCGTGTATGTCTGTGTGTGTCTATGTATGTGTATATATATATTCACTTAAAAAGCAAAGGTTACAGTGATGTTATAGTTAGGTTCAGATTTTACACACACAATACCATAGAAATTCAGCTGTTATAGTTAGAGTTATTTCAAGTAACTATAGCTAGTGCCCTAAGGTAACTATAACTCGCACCCTTGCCATGCACAGTTTTCTCATCAATAATGCTACTGCAAATGTTACAGTAATATTATCAATGATGTCATACAAGAAGTCATGAGTGATGTAATATCTTAAGAGGTCATGGGACTTCAGAATGTATAAGCATAACATGAGCATGGGGGTGCATCAGTTGCATTGTAAATGTGTCTGAGTGTATTGTCAGTGTCTGGGAGAGAGGTGAGTTTGTGGGGGGTGATGAGTGACATCTAAGGCATTTGGGTTTTGTTTGATTTTACTGGAATGACTTCCAAGGATGTAACTTCTTCATTGCTCTGTGCTCATGATATGAAAAGCTGCTCCCCACCAGACTTAAAATTGATCTATTGTGCTGCAAAGTAATGCGCTAGATGTCTTCTTTTATTTCAGTTAGTCCTTACACTCGAAGGTGCCTAATAGGGGTACAGCCCCACATACCTCAACAACCACAGAAACTCCCATACACTTATCATAAGCCTCCACTCAGCCACACTCCTACTCGCACACACACGCATATACAGAAGCAGATCTGGCAGTCATGCCTTCTTCCTCCCTCATAAAGCCTGGAATGATCTGCCCCTGCACATCAGAGCCACCTCCTCAGTTCTTGAATTCCACAAGAAACTGAAGACCTGACTCTTCACCTAGCCCCTACTCTGGCATAAACATTTCCTGCTTCAACACCGGGATACCCTTCCGGAATAACATGACATAACATGGATATCTGATATCCTCCATAAGCATCTGACTTTGTGCCCCCAGCTACATGGCTTGTTTGGTGAACCTGATGCAAACATTGGTCTCTTGGTATCTTGTTAAATGGGAAATTGTCAGATGGGTTGTTAGTCTAGAGGGCAGGGTCCTGTTCTGTGACTATCTTTTGATCTTCTTTTGGATAAACAATGAGCTTAGCCTTGCATGACCTTGCGGACAGTGCAGAGTAAATAGAACTGCTCTACTCTGCATAAGAAATAGCAGTCTAACTTAACAGAAAAGGATACAGAGAAGCATTCTGTGTTGACTGACAAGTGGGTGGATAGAAACCAGTGGCAAGTCAGTCACGTTTGATGGGGTGAGAGAGGGTGCCCTATGTCTTTTTGGTAGTGATTTGATTGCCCTTTGTGTAGCACTACATGGTTTCAATAATATCAACCATGTTCTGCATGAGAGTTTCTGATGGAATGCTTTGCCTCTGAAAGTGCTACTTACTATCGAACTCTACGTGGTAAGAGGGTGAGTATGAAACAAATGAATGGGTGTGATTTGGAGACATGTGACTAGTAGTACTTAATCATTAAATAATGTTTTTTCTTCATATGGTGGAAACTGTACTCATGAGAACACTTTGATGGTGTCTGTGATGAAGGTGAAGAAGATGAACAATCATGTCACGTCACGCTGACAAGACTGTTGGATGTTGCCAAAGAAACATCATTCAGGTAAGTCGGTGACTAGAAGGTATACCAAATCTGTGGGCCTCCTGTGAAGCATCTTGGTATACGCTCTAGTAATCCGGATCTAGTTCAACAAGAGGAGCATAGGGTCAGATTATAGACATACTCTTTTTTTCCTCCTAGGTGGACCAGGAACTTCAACAATCGTCAACTACACATGTTTAGCCTAGGGACAGCTTGTAGGTTTATGGCAGCTTGCCTAGAGCTAATGCCCTCACTGAGGTGTTTTTGCTGCCAGCACAGCCACAGCACCACTTTGTACAGTTGGTTCAAGGCAACCTGCCTCTCATTTTGTATCTCCTCGATCTGCCATGAATGTTTAGTACAGGGACAGGTTGTAGGCACACTCTCTCTCTTTTTTCACTCTAGGTGGACCAGGTCTTCAACAACCGTCAAGTACACATGTTTAGCCTAGGGACAGCTTGTAGGTTTATGGCAGCTTGCCTTGTGCTAATGCCCTCACTGAGGTGCTTTTGGTGGCAGGAGACCCACAGCACCACTTTGTACAGTGGGTTCAAGGCAACCTCCGTCTCCTTTGGTTTCTCCTGGCTGTACCAACAATGTTTAGTAAAGGGTCAGATTATAGGCACACTCTCTCTCTTTTTTCTCTCTAGGTGGACCGGGTCTTCAACAACCGTCAAGTACACATGTTTAGCCTAGGAACAGCTTGTAGGTTTATGGCAGCTTGCCTTGAGCTAATGCCCTCACTGAGGTGTTTTTGCTGCCAACAGAGCCACAGCACCACTTTGTATAGTTGGTTCAAGGCAACCTGCCTCTTGTTTTGTATCTCCTTGGTCTGCCATGAATGTTTAGTACAGGGACAGATTGTAGGCACACACTCTCTCTTTTTCCCCTTCTAGGTGGGCCAGGCACTTCGACAACCGTCAACTACACATGTTTAGCCTAGGGACAGCTTGTAGGTACCTGGGGGCAGATCTACAAGAAAGTGCCGCAGCGTGGCGCTGCAAGCCCTTTGCCTGCGCCACGCTGCGGCACTTTCAGAGCACAGGAATGCGACATATTTACAAGAATATGTCGCATTCCTGTGTTCTCCCTGCGCTGGCGCACAAACAGCTGCCAAGCGCCGGCGCAGGCACCCTTGCACCATGGTGCAAGGATGCCTGCGCCATGGGGAGATTGTTTTTGTGCAGGAAGGGGCACCTTTCTGCACAAAAACAATCCGTACAGGCTTTTCCTCTTTCAATGCGTGCTGTAGAATGCAGCACGCATTGAAAGAGGAAACGAGGAGAAATGAAAACATTTCTCCTCGGTGCGCCTCGCTACGCCACCTCTAGGGTGGCGTAGCTTTCAGACGCATCTCCAGATTTACGATTTCTCGTAAATCTGGAGATGTGTCTTGTTCCATGGGTGTTGCGTGGGAACACCCACAGCAACACCCATGGAACGCCCCTTCAACGCAAAGTGCTGCGTGTGAAGGGACGGTATTTACAAGGAGAGGAAAAGTCACGCATGGTGGCTTTTCCTCTCCTTGTAAATATCGAGGAGCCCCTGCGCCACCAGTACGTCACGAAAAGTGACGTACTGGTGGCGCAGGGAGCTTGTAAATCTGCCCCTGGTTTGCAGCTTGCCTTGAGCTAATGCCCTCACTGAGGTGCTTTTGCTGCCAGCAGAGCCACAGCACCACTTTGTACAGTTGGTTCAAGGCAACCTCGCTATCTTTTTGTTTCTGCTGTCCGCACAAAGGATGTTTAGTTCAGGGACAGGTTGTAGGCACACTCTCTCTCTTTTTCCCCTTCTAGGTGGACCAGGCACTTCGACAACCATCAACTACACATGTTTAGCCTAGGGGAAGTTTGTGGGTACCTGGTTTGCCGCTTGCTCTCACTGAGGTGCTATTGCTGCCAGCAGAGCCATAATTTTGACTTTACATAAATAATGATAAAAAAATGATTAGATTGTGACATCTAAGGAGTTAAAGTGAGTTACGGGATAGAAGGTGCATATATACAAAAAATAATACAATCATGTTGCCAGGTTATGTGCATTAAACTAACCCTGGGCATAATACTTTGTTACGCTCAAGGAGCATGCAAATTTTGTGTTACTACGCACTACGCAAATTGCACGTAGCAGAGTAAAAATCTGTGCTAATCGACGTAGCGTAGCAGCAGTATATTAAACACATACAAATGCTTTGTTAAAGCAATTTTCTATGCTAAAAAGCATATAACAAATTCACAAAAATGAACTTTGACAATGAAAATATCAAGCAATGAGAGAGGTGATGATTTTGGGTTCCCCCCTAACCTAGGGGGAGGACCAAGCAGATGCCTTGAACACAAAAAGCATATCATGTGAACGATTCAGTGGTGGTCCCTTCCTCCTAGGACCACCCCAAGCACAGTTATGGGCAAAAATACAGGGGCATATTAGCAAGACCGGCGATAAAATTATCGCCGTTTTAGCGGCAGGAAACTGCCGCTAAAACGGCGATAATGGGCTTGCTAATATGCGTTATAGAATTCCAATAGAAGCCCAGGTTAGATGTCCTGCACATCTAACCTGGGCTTCTATTGGAATTCTATAACGCATATTAGCGTTTTAGCGGCAGTTTCCTGCCGCTAAAACGGCGATAATTTTATCGCCGGTCTTGCTAATATGCCCCACAATCCCAACCAAAGGCCCTGCAAAGCATTATGGGACGAGATTAGCAGTGGGCAGTGAATATTATAGTGTCCAATATCAAAATAATTCTACAAAGAGCTGCAGTTCAACTAGTCGTTACTAGATGTCCCTCACGAGTCAAATGCAAAAGCATTGAAATTATTAATACATCAAGCTGCAGTTCCACTAGTCGTTACTAGATGTCCTCACGAGTCAAATGCAAAAGCATTGAAACCCTTTCATGAAGCTTTTGCATTTGACTCGTGAGGGACATCTAGTAACGACTAGTGGAACTGCAGCTCTTTGTAGAATTATTTTGATATTGGATACTATAATATTCACTGCCCACTGCTAATCTCGTCCCATAATGCTTTGCAGGGCCTTTGGTTGGGATTGTATTTTTGCCAATAACTGTGCTTGGGGTGGTCCTAAGAGGATGGGACCACCACTGAATCGTTCAAAAGATGTGCTTTTTGTTTTCAAGGCATCTGCTTGGTTCTCTCCTAGGTTAGGAGGATACCAAAATCATCACCTCTCTCACTGCTTGTTAATTTATTGATTTCACTTTTGTGAAATGCTATATGCATTTTAGCATATAAAGACAGAGATACTTATTTTATCTTAACTTGCACTGTGCAAGATGCCTTTGGCAATTATTGTACAGTACAGTCAAGCACACAGCTACGCACTACACAATTTGCATAGCTACGTGTAGTTCAAAATGTACTTCACGTAGCTACGTGAAGTGCTACTACGCAAACTACGCCCAGGGTTACATTAAACATCTTTGATTAATAATGTTTTTTTGTCAGAGTGACCTCTCTGCTAGGTTTAAATAGTTTTTCCGTCAGCCCATGCCTGAATCTTTTGTAAGAGAGCTCGACAAAATATTTTTTGTAGCGCATCTATTAGGCTAAAAGGCCTATAGTTGCATGGTTGTACTCTGTCCTCTTTTTTATATAAGGGGACCACCTCCGTCCCCCACCAGACCCTGGCACCGGAGCACCTCTAGCTATAGCATTCAAGAGTTTTCATGACTCTCAGTCCAGATTCAGAACTGGCTACAGTACTGAGACCGCCCTTCGTGAAGTTTCCGAGAGCATCCGTGAGAGCGTAGATTTGGGCAAAGCAGCCATGCTAGTTCTACTCGATTTGTCCACGGCGTTTGATACGGTTTCCCACCCTATCCTTCTGGATAGGTTAAACAACATGGGTATTCAGGGCACACCCCTGTCCTGGATCCGGTCCTTTCTGGGAAACCGTTCTCAACGAGTTTTTCTTCATCCTTTCATCTCGGACGAGAAACCCCTGCTCTGTGGGGTCCCCCAAGGCTCTGCCTTGCGTCCTCTCCTTTTTAACGCCTACCTATCACCTCTTGCAGCGCTGGTCGAATCCTGCGGGGTGAGGGTGATCTCCTACGCGGATGACACCCAACTGGCGTTTTCCTTTGAAGAGCATTCCGAAGCGGCACTCTCTAACTTTAGAAATTGCCTGAGTAACATCTCGGCTTGGATGTCATTCAACAGTATCCAGCTTAACTCGGACAAAACCGAGGTACTCTTCTGTAACCAAAAAACTCCGCCCTCCCCGACGTTTTGGTGACCGTCAGAGATGAATCCTCCTCCCAAGCCTGTTGACTCTGTGAGAAATCTCGGCTTCAGGTTTGACAATGAACTTTCCTGCAAAACTCAAATTAGACATGTGTCCTGTTCTTGCTTTGGGAAGCTTCGCATGCTGCATAAATTCCTGCACTTCCTTCCCCTGGAGTCCCGTCAGACGGTAATTCATGCTTCAATTACATCCCACCTGGACTTCGCCAACAGCCTCTACCTGGGTGCGCCTGCCTATTTGACTATGCGTCTGCAGATAGTAAAAAACGCTGCGGCCAGAGTGATTTGTAAAATTCCTTTCCGCCACTCGATTACCCCCCATTTGGGGAAGCTTGATTAGCTACCGGTGATTAAACGCATTGAATTCAAGGCTCTCACTCTGGCATTCAGAGCATTTCGGGGACAAGGTCCATCATACCTGAGAGCTAGACTCAAGCACTATCATCACGACCGGACCCTCAGATCAAACCACTATCGTCTCCTTGCTGTCCCCCGTTTTTGCAAGTCCAGAACGGGTGACAGAGACTTTGCAGTTATTAGCTCTAAACTCTGGAATACCCTGCCACTCTCCTTCCACTCATCTGAGTCAGAACCCATTTTTCGACGTGCCTTGAAAACCTGGTTGTTCACCAACCTCTAGTTCTCTTTTCCACGCCTGTCATCCGTCGGATGCCTCAGCGCCGGGACACCCCCGTTGGGGGTAGCTGTGCGCTCTATAAACTCCGAAATAATAATAATAATAAGAGTAATAAGATGTAACGAGACCAGCTAGAGATGTCAAATAGAAAGAGGTCCCTCAGTATACCATCTGGCCCTGGGGCTTTTGCCTGGACTATTGAGCCCTCGATATCACTCAAGGAAAAAAGATAGCTTCCAGGGGTCTGGGTTAAACTAGGGGCATCCTCCGCAGAAGGCGGTGTATCAACATATAAGTAGCAGAAACCAAAATACAAAGAGGGTTGAGGCAATAATCCTGCACCTATCACTAAGAGTGGCTTAACAGTATGATGATGGTGCTAAAAACCAGGAAGTGCACCCCTCTCCACTTCCTATTGGGTTCACCCCAAAACAATCACAAAACAAGATGGAATCAGCACACATCGATTATGTATTGTTTAAAGTTCATTGAATGTCAATTATCCATGATGATTTGAAAAAAGCAGGTCCAGATTTTTCTTATGTTCGCAATTTTTTTTCTCTTTATTGATAAATGTGTTCAGTTGTTAAAATCCAAATATTCAATATAATCATTGAACCGAACTTTGTTTCTTTATATTGCAGCTACTGTCTGCATTACCATCATCACACTAAGGTATCATTCTAGTATTAAATCAATGTTCTAATTGGACATGATTTTAAAATGTGTTTTTTGATTGGTTATTATAAAAAAAAAATTGTTTGATATATTAGCAATTCTGTCTATACTTCCTTGGCTATTATAATTATGTGGGTTTGCCCTCACGCTTAATATTGCTAGCTGCCAATGGCGCCGCTGGATATTGTCTAGTGCCCACTTGCTTCTTGCAGCTTATTATGGCCTTTCTTATTCGGAACTGTGTTCGTTATGAGAGGAAGTAACATTTTAAGTATTGTCTATCTCGGCTGTTAGTACAATAAGTTCATGGATTTTTGTGTATGCATGAAACTCCCTTTCGATTTAGATAATGCAATCTTGTGGAGAGTGTCGATCGTTTTTAATGGCTACACAGCGTTTTAAGAACAGTTATAAAAATAAAAATATGGGTATGGTCTAGACAAGATACAACGGCGGTAAAGTAATACATCTTGCAACAAATTACTATTTCTTATATTATGTTTTATTTTCTTGTTTTTTTTGGGTGTGAGAGCTTATCAGACTCTCTCATTAGTTAGGTATTTTACAAGATCTACGCGGTAGAACGATATTGTCAGAATGGGTTTTTACTATATATAGGTGCCTTTATATTACTGTTTCCACACATCTACGCTGAAAAATGAGTTTGTTAAAATTGGTTTTTTCCTTTCACATGTCTGACTCGTTATTGGGTTGGGACTGATATAACGTGTATTATATTAGCAATACCTCTGTATGCAAAAATTGAGTGGTATATTTCACATCATGTTTTTTTCTGCAGATGATTACTTTGGCACTATATCTATCTGTGCCTTAGAGTTTCTCTTTTCTAATTGAATGCGAACAAACAACGTGCATATAATTCTGAGGTATGTTGTGAATGCAATATCTATGTATTACAAAAGACTTCAGAGTCACTATAATGATTTTTTGTAACAATATTGTATTTTTTAAATGTATAGAATGTCTCTTTATGAATTTAGAATATAATGATATATATTGAGTATTCTCACTTTCCTCCCAGTTGAGTTACTCTGCCACATAAGGCTTGAATATAATGTTGAATAATTTGCTATTTTTTTAGTCCTGATCACGTCATCAGAATAATCTTATAACATCTAGATCAGCTAACTTGATAACATCGTATTTATGATTGAGATAGTAAATAGTGTTATGTTTCAGTGTTTATATGTGTATATGTATAGATTTTAAATGGTTTGTATATATGTTTCTTTTTAGCCCTGAAGAAGTCTCTCTTGAGACGAAACGCGTTGGCTAAATGACATTTTTTGAATATTTGGATTTTAACAACTGAACACATTTATCAATAAAGAGAAAAAAAAATTGCGAACATAAGAAAAATCTGGACCTGCTTTTTTCAAATCATCATGGATAATTGACATTTCAATGAACTTTAAACAATACATAATCGATGTGTGCTGATTCCATCTTGTTTTGCAACATATAAGTAGAGCTTTTTAATGAAATTTGGTTTGGTTTGGAGGAGGTGGGGCCCATATTTCATCGCCTCATATGATTAGAGACCGGAACTTTTTTGAGTCTCTGGCAGCACAGGCTTCTTTGATTGACTGCCAACTGGATTCATCCCACTCTCTTTTTGATTTTTGTTGAGCTACCTTGTAACTCTTCTTTATGATTCTAATTTGTCCACTATCTTTAGACTTTTTTGCCTTGGTTACTTTGGATCGCAAGGTTCTGCACTCTTTATTGAACCATGTTTCTGGGACCCCTTTTACGTTTCTAGATTTTTTATGATGCCCGACTACAGTGAAGTAAGAGCCCAATTGCTCAAAAAGGTGAGAATGAGCATTATTTACTTCAGATAGTCCTTCTGGTCTCTCAACCAGGGACTGTAGTTCTTTTATACCTCCTACCAGATCCCGATACATACCTAAAAGCTTGTCTTCTCGTATAATAATCTTTCGCCAATTTAAGCTGCGATTATTGTTGGATGGGTAGACTTCTTTCGTTAACTGTTGGACAGTAGACTGTACATAAGTCTCCCCACAGTGGTATCATACTTAAACCGAGCAGATTAGGATCACTTTCGGTAGTTGTGCCCATGGCCATATCAATATTGCTCCTCCAAAGTCTCAGATCTAACATGATTTAGTCGATACTGCTCAGGCTATTTACCCTATTACAGGTGTTTGCACCAATTCTGTCTGATTTTGTCCTACCATTTACTGCCCTTAGCCCAAACTTTATCCCCGTCTACTGAGTCTCCGAGTTATCAGTTTGTCAATAAGATTGAACAGTACCTTAGTGTCCCAGATAGTAGATCTTAGGGAGGTGGCCCAGCCAGCCTCTTCTGGGATCAGCAGGTAGGCAGAGCGTCCTGTGCTGCGGGAGTAACCAGGCGCCTTTACGGCATTTCAGGAGGCCAGCCCCGCCCCCTTCTCTCGACGGCATGATGGGCATGCTGGGGGACCGTGTCCCACTCCAGCCAGGCAACCGCAGGTAGGCAGAGCAGCGACTGAAGGCCTCCAGCGGCCAGAAACAGCGTCCCTTAAAACCACCCACAGTAGTTATTTGGCACTGTCCCACAGACAATGTTTCAACTCCTTTTTCAATCAACAGCTCCAAAGGCTGAGAACTCTTCATTATTCAGCCATTTCCTTGCTTGCACGAGGGCCCATGGCATCCGTGCTACACTAACACAGGACAAATGAGAAAAAGCTTTACAAAGAGTAAGACATTTTTAAGTGTTGGAAGAGTATACGTGACTGAGCTGTATGAGAGGTCAGAAGGTGTAGATAGGTGCAGGAATGGAGAGTCGAGGAGATTGTACAATGAGCTGAATGAGAGGTTAAATTGTAGAGTGAGAGTAAGAAAAGACAAGGTGGAGCTGCAGGAGAGGTGAATTGGAGTTGAAAGCAAATATGGCGTGTGCTAGAAGAGACTGGTTTGAAAGTAGAGTTACAAGTGGAGAGTAGGTCGATGAAGGGAGACTTGTTTGAACAAGATCGCATGGCAGAGTGGGATCTGGTGTAGTTAGTGCACTCAGCTTTACCTGACCTAAATAAACACGATTTCGGCACAAGTACTTTTTGAGCTCTATTCTTCGGCCCTCAGAAGATGTGGAAACCTGAAGCAATTGTGAAAAGATTTTTGGTGACATGTTGTGTTAGGAATTCTTGATAGGTATTTTTGGGGACACTATAGCTACCTTTGCTTGATTCGTACCTGGATATGGCTGACAATGTTTTCAACTCAGCTTCACATGCCATGGGGACGGGTGGCATTGAAATGACACAGGGATTGTGCTGTACAAACTGCAACGCCCTACCTTCACAGAGAAAGACTATTCCTGTCTCAGCCTCTGAAGGCTGTCTCAGGTGATAAGGCCACCTGTGAACTCTTTGGTACCTGAAGCAAACTACTGTACCAATCATTTCCAGGGTGATGTTGAATCTGTCTGTGGAGTTTTTGGGGGAATTGTTACAATTTGCCTGGTGGGGGTGCTTTTTCACACCTGGGGGAGTTGCATACCCGACTGCTATTTTAGTTGATATTAACCAAATTAGAGGGGGGCTGAATAACCCATTTAAAACCTGGGCATTTAACAGTATTGCACAGAAAGTGTTCTCTGTAGGGATAAATCAAGCAATTGTTTGTCAACAAAATTCAACTTTTAGGTATGTCTTAAGCAGTGGGATCTATGGGTGTCTTTGCACATTGTTGTGTGATTGTAGGCATAAGTGAATGGCACAATGAAAAAGTGTAATCCTCACTCACATTTTTCTTGTCATTCTTGGAAAGTTGGGAAAGTTCTAGAAAAAAAGATGCCTTTAACTTCTGTGTTTAACTTGTCACATTTGCAGGTGCTTCAAAGACAGAGATCAAATGTCTGGCTATGTCGTCTGACAAATTGCTGCAGTAATGGTGTTTACTTTTCTTTCTCTGACTGCAAAGTGAGAGGAGTTTTTAAAGTGAATTATGTGAAAATGTGTAGGAAGCTGGCTCCGTATATGATATTGCCACTAGGTGGTAATACCATTCAGAGAGTCCAGGGGGTCTCCACAAGTGTATAGGGCTCAATGTTGACCCCAAAATGCTCTATTAGTGGTAGTTTGGCAAGCAGCATTAGGCCTAACACAGAGGAGTGTAAGACATGTTTTGCACAACCATGATCAATAATGGACACACGACTCAAAAAGGAGATCCACAACAATTTTAGAAAACTATACTTTGGTTGTATTTTATTTTAAGACTAAGATCTTCACAATCAGGTAAGTATGTTTTTAAATAAAAATACTTTTCACTTTCATAAGTTGGCAGAATATTTTCAGAACAGTTTAATATCCTATGATGAAAACAATATTGCGATTAAACAGGTAAGTACCACACTTACAGTTCCAGTCTTCGGGGCCAAAGGTCAGCTAGGGCAAAGGGTAAGGTGAGTACCAAAAGTGCGCCACCAGTGGCACAGGGGCGGCTGGGTGCAGAGGTCAAAGTCAGAGTTTGGCCCACTGCTTTCAAATGGAGACTGGGGATGCCTAGAGCCACACTGCTCGCAGATATGTAGATTAGTTGCAGGTGCCAAGCTTTGGGAGTTAGTACAAGCACAGGGGGGTTTCACAGCAGCACCAAACATACACCACCAGCGGCACAGGGGTGGCCAAGTGCAAGAAGCCAATTAAGCGTCACACGCCTAATGCTTCTCAAAGGAGTTTCTTCCTTTGACAAAAAGGCTGCAGGCGTGGCACCGGAGGTTGCAGTAGGGAGACTGATGACAGCAGAGGTAAGTAGAGGTGTGGGTGGTCATAGGGGCAGGAAGGATCCAACCGTAATGGATTAATGACATTGAAAGACTTAAAAAAGTGTAATTAGAGGTCAAAGGTCAACAGACATGATCCTCCCCCAACACCAATGAAACCAATGAAAACGCAAGTATTTATGAAGACAATTACAATAATGCAACACTAGTAACAAATAATCCAAAGGTAGTGCAATAACAACCTTGAAACACCTAAACAAGTATAATTAGAGGCCAAAGGTCAAAAACCATAACCTCCTCCAACACAGTAACTAAATAGGATGTAGGTATTCATCATGACAATTCAAATAATGCCTCACTTGTAAGAAATGATCTAACAGTAATGGATTAATGACCATGAAACACTTAGAACAGTGCAAATAGAGGTCAAAGGTTAACCCACATGACCCCCCCACCAATTTAACCAAGAAAAATGTAAGTACTTATCATGACGATTCAAACACTGCAACACTTGTAAAAAATGATCTCACCATAATGGAATAAACACCTCGAATCACTTACAATAAGTTCAAATAGAGGTCAAAGGTCAAATATTATGACCTCTACAGTAATTTTAACAAGGAAAAAGATAGTACTTTGCATGTCAAGTCCAATAATGCCTCACTTGCTGAAATTGATCCAAGAGTAGCAGAATAAAAACTAAAAAAAGGTTAAAAAATGTGTATTTAGGTGTCAAAGGTCATGTTTTTTTTTACCTCTTATAAAATTTGAATAGGTGACCTGTGAGATCAGGCAATGACCTTTCCAATGATACCTCACTTTGCAAAAACAATTTCACTGTTACAAAGATATATCCTTTGCACACTTCCAGGAGCTACCATTTAGGGTCAAAGGTCAAGGACTGTGACCTTCAGGAGACTATGAATGAAATCATATGCCAACTATTCACAAAATATGCATCACTACTGTGCATAAAAGTAAAAAAATACATTTTGAGATGTTGAAAATATCTCCTATAACAAGATTGAGATCAATATACGAAAAACATCTTCAGACAAAACAGGATTTCGGCCATTTTGTAGTACGTAAAGTGCTGTCAAAAGCAGCAAAAATATGTATTTTCATATATTTACTAACAGTACTCTCTGAAACATCCATTTTACTCCTGTGAACCAATTCTGCTAGGCTTATAACTTTAGATTCTGCACAACAATAGACACACATGAAAAATGTATGTGCCTTATATCTATGTCATATTATGACAAATAGCCATAAAAAACACAAACAACAAAAAGAAAATCAAAATCTGCCTTTGTACCTGGTGAGCAAATAGAATAATAAATATTTCTGCGTATCTGCTTTTGCAAAACACTATTTTTTTTATTACCCTACCAACGCGGTCATTTACACTTATCATTTTCACAGTCACCTGTCGGCCATCTTGAATTGTGTCATGTGACTTCAGGGTGTTTTATAAATGTATGTTTTATATATAAATTAATAGTACAAGAAGTACTGAAACCAAAAATACATAGTTTCCCTACATTATAATCATAATTGCACAAACTACAGCATGTTAAAGCAAAGCACTCCAAAAAGTCATTAAATGGCTTGGCACTGAAGGATTTTCAATGGGCACTAATAGGGTTAAACGGCAAGGGCTTGTTAGGTCCAATGCTGAGGCAAAGGAAAAAGAGGCAGAGCAAAGTGGAGCACCCCTGAGCATTGAGCGGATGGTCCAGGCCTATCTGGATGACCCAACAGAGGTCTAAATTGATCAAAACCCATTAGTGTATTGGTTTGAGAAAAGGGGCCAAGGGCCAGTGCTCAGCAGGCTGGCAATAAACTATCTGGCTTGCCCTGTCGCAAGTGTCTCTTCTGAGCGTGTTTTCAGTGCTGTTGGTGCCATTGTAACAGTGAAAAGGACCAGTCTCTTGCCCCAAAACATGGAGAGGTTAACCATGATCAAAATGAATCAGCACTTTATACCACCAGATTACACCATACCTAAAGTAGCACAGCAGGAAGATGATGACAGCGACTTAGGTCATGGAAGTAGTGTGTTAGATGACCTACTTCTGGGTGAACCACCAGAGTTTGAGGACGAGCTCTACTTCCCTGACAACTAGGCTTTCAACTTGTTACTTTTTCTTTCTTCCTTATTTACTTTTATTATTTGTGTGTGTGTCTGTCTTTCTGGTTCAAATCACAACGAATCCATCACCACCGTCCTCTGAGTCCAGCTCCAGTCCACTCCTCCTGACTCACCCTAAATCAATTTCCATCAAGCCAAACATTGGATGGAGAATGGTACAAGAAATGTGTGCCTGCCTCGTCGAGTCCCTCCAAAGAACATGACTAATTGACTATAGCTATCCTCCTTTCCGAGCCGAGAGGGACTGCCCCTTAAGAACAGGTAATGATGATGGCATGCATTGGACGCTGACTCTGAGTGATTGGTGTTTGTGTTGTTGTTGTTGTGCATGAAGTGTACTAGTATTTAATCTATTCTACACACAAAAAAGTGACTCAAGTAAATGTTTCCCTTTTTGTTGTTTAGTAACAAAATAGTACTTCTACTGCAGGCTGATCCATTGCATTTTTGAATACGGAATCTGGACTCACTCAGTACACTACAGAGTTGGACACCATGATGACCATACTATACTCGTCACAGTCAGTCAGTCAGTAGGATCGGAGATGATTGATGGAATAACTCGGGGCGTTTCATGAAGTGGCCTAAAAGGTAAACAAGTCAACAACAACCACAGCAGACCTACATGTCTGTGTAGTGGTGGAGGCAAGTGTAGTGGTATGACTGACAGCGGTGCATTGATTTAGTTACTTAATTTGGAAAATGCTATGTTGCTGTATATGTGTGCTCTGTCTGGCTCAAAATCTAAGCTAGGTGGAGGTTGGGTGGGCGCCGCAGGCCTGCTCTGTCCTGCTGTTGTTGTAGGTTAATGCTGGAAACAGAGTAGACATGATTTAACCATGCCGCCTCTGAAAGTGATCTTGTTGCACTCCTCTGTAATTTATGCATTTTAACTTTACTTTCTCCTTGATTTTTCAATATTCCTTTTGTTTTTCCATCTACACTTACAGGCCGGCCTTTACCCTGTGCTATACTGGGAAAAACAACTCACACTTACCTTACCAATCCGCATCCGCCAGGCAGGCAGTGGCACCCAAGATTGACGGACGGAGCGTCCATGGAAGGAAGGACCAAGAGGAATGCTGAGATGCAACTCCCAATTTGACCATAACATAGTAACTTATAGTATTGTCTTCTTTTCTTTCATTTGATTCATTTTTTCTCTTCAATCATTTTACGACTGTGTGTGTTGTTGTTTATTATGTTTGCTTATATATTTGACCCCTACAGCTATTTTTCGATTTTTTTTAAAAGGAAGCCTGGTACAACAGAACATAAAATGCATGTAATTTGGGTCTCTCTGGGGGCAGACAGGGAAGGCAATTGCATAATAATAATAATTAATAATATACTGCTGCCCTGGCCCGTACTACTAGTCTAGTACTACTCATCATTAACCTTTAAGTCATCATCATGCATGCATTTTCTTTTTCTCCTTAACAGATTTATGATGGTCGTCTGCCAAGATTGTGTGGTGTCCATGTGTAGTGTTTGTCTTTGTCAAACCTTTCCCTCAAATACCCCTTCCAAACCATTCATCAAACCCTAACCCTCTTCCCCTGGGCTGTGTGATTTATATTGAGGTGTGACTAAATTAAATTAATTTACACCAATAATTGATCACACACTTGCTGGGGTGGATGTGGTGAAAGCAACACTAACTTAAGGCAGGGCGAGGATCTTCTTCTGCTTGCCCACCCATGCTCAGTATTTGCAAGTCAATGTAAGGAACATTACATAATCCATCATAATTAATTGCCGGCATTGATTCATCATCCTTACAGCACTAAAGGTTACGCTTGTCCACTTCATAGGTCGAGTCAACTACAGTTTTTAACTTGCACTAGGCTATCCCCGCCACCATTATGTTTTATTTTACTTTAGCATTGCTTATCATCATGGCTTCTTGTTTGGCAGTCTTCTTGTGTACAGTACTTCGTTCTACTACTCCTTCCCGAGTCTCCCTCAGGCGACTGACTGTCTCATTTTCTTTTTACTACTACTACTACCACCACCACCACCATGGCATCTTGGGAAACCAAACCATCATCACCATGCAGCCATCGCTTTGTCTATGTTTAAATAAACACCAATCACAGGTAAGAGAAGAAGTTTGGGGGAGACATAATTAATAATATGGAAATTAATTTATTCATTCACACACCCACACCCTTCCGTTCCGAGTCCAGTTGCAGACTGCATAGACTAGGAGGAGAGACTGACAGTACTAGTAGGACAAGTCACTCACAAGTGAGGGTACCGCATCTATCTGTCCTTGTGTTACACTATCAGCAGATTATTTAAATTAAAAACTGGCTGCGGCCCAGCAGCAACAAAGGAAACCGTGTGAAGTAAAAGAGTAACCCCCCCACAAAACATTTACATTGTATGTAAACTTTAAATATAAATAATTTATTCCCCTAACAAAATAAACTAATGTAAAAATCCCACAACACCTGAACCACCCCTCTCCCTAACCCCAACCAATGTCCAAAGATAAAGAAAGAGTCCAACCAATGTCTGCTCCGTTCGAGTCTATTGTCCATAATAAA
Organism: Calotriton arnoldi; assembly: GCA_963921515.1. Lineage (NCBI taxonomy): Eukaryota > Metazoa > Chordata > Amphibia > Caudata > Salamandridae > Calotriton > Calotriton arnoldi. Next base: position 466,980 of record CAWUFW010006536.1, read on the forward strand.
TAGTAAATATAATCCCAACTTTTCCACAATGCCCAATTCCCACCCATCAAAAAAAGATTTAAAAAGGGGCAATGCGACGGAGTTCTAGCGGCGGCCTCGCTTGTTACCCTCCAGGACCTGTATCCACTCCTCTAGGCGCACCACCCAGAGGAGCATGCGGCGCTTGAATGCTTTACAACTGCATCCACAAGGGGGGGCAACATTGTTGAATGAAGCGTGGCGGGTGGCTGCCAGACCGTGGCACCGTACCACTGGGGGGGACCTGGCTGGGGCCCGGGGCATTGGAGGAGGCTGCAGCTGTTGCCGCCTCCTCCTCTGCCAGAACCATCAGCCGCCGATATTCTTTGCAGATGGCCTCCAGCTTCTGGCGCCTGGCCATGGCTGCCAACTCCTTCCTGTTTGGTGGTCCTTTTGGTTGGGAAGGAGTAGCTATATCAAGAAAGAAAAAATACATTTGTAACCAATACTCTTAGCAAAACAGTAACACAAAATTAATTCTACACATAGTGGCACAGTAGCACTAGCAAGCACAGTACATAACATTTGTGGTATCCTCCCACTTCCTCGGCCTCTAACATTTGTGGGAGTTTCAGGCATTACTACTACTAGGCACTATGGAGTAGACAAGTCTTCTTCTTCTCTCTCTTGTTTAGCTAAATTAACCTTGTTGTAGGCATGCCAGCTCAGTCAGCTTGCGCCCTAGACAAACATACTCATGTCGCAGACTCACGTTATTTTTATTTACTACTATCTGCAGGTGGGGAAGCTGTAGTCTACAACTACACAATTATCTTATTTTTCTATTATGGGTGGCCATACTTTGTTACATCAATGACAACTGCTCAATTTCACTTTCACCCTGACTACTACACCAAGGCAGATGATAATGATATCTAATCCAAATGATCATTGAATATATATGGGACGACAAGAGGTACTTTTGATCGATTGTGCCATGCAGCCGATAGGCCACCCATGGCAGGCTAACACAGTCGAAAATAAATGACATAGGTAGGAAGTGGGCCTCGGAGTAGGAGGGAGGCCCTTGATAACATACATACACAATATATATGCTGTGCTTGCAAACTACTGTGAGTCAAGGGAGTATTCTGAAAATACAACCTTGAATCAAAAAACCTTGCATAAAACAGTCCTGTTGTTTCTCTTCCCAGCGATTTTTCCATTTATCAATTATTGCATTGCTCTTCTAGCCTTATATTTTTTTAATTCTAATCTTCTATTCTCCTTGGCTTTGCTACTCTGGCGCGGTTTATTTTTCTTTTACATTCTCTTCAAAGACTCTTCATCCAGTGACAGTATCCACCTATGCTATGATGATTGAATACCATCCAGGCATCCAAAGTAAACATGGCTATCATTCTTCTTAATCTCTCAACAAACCTTAGTTTTACCAACAACATACATTTGTTATTTTTTTTAAACCACCACCCATGCATCCTTCCTTGCTTGCCTTTAAGTTTGACCCATGAAACCCCCAGGAGGATTCTTCCTATCACCCATACAGTTTCACCCACCCAGGCAGGCATCTTCTCTTTCACCTTCCACCCATCCTTCAACCACTCATGCATCCGATTCCTATGAGCCACCTATGCATCCCACCACGCATCCGTCTCTACCAGTAATATATTACATCTCGCCCGTCCTTTCTCCTTCCATCCTTCTTTCCCTTTTCGTTCAACCCATCCATCAAGGTCGTCTGACTCTTAGTCTTCTCCATAAAACTTTCCCAGCTGAGTTGAAGTTAGATAGAAGAGGCCATTAGTTACTCAACTCCCACTGCTAATGCTATTGCTAATGCTAAGTAAAGGATGTCTTCTTCTTCAACCGTTGCTCACAACAACTTAGTCTCTCTCAACATACAGTGTACACCCTTGCAGTGAGTGTGTAATTATTGTCAATAAGTAAGGAATATAAGTATAACTTACCACCGCCCACCACTGCTGCTGGCTCACCCACCCATGTGGCAGCTGCCGCATCCGCTGCTCCCTCCTGGTTGGCGTCACCTGTCCCGCCGCTGGCCCCGGCACTGGTGGTCGGTACGCCTAGAACAAACATTACACATTTTTTAGATGCCATATACGCCTCCCCCTATTTATTCTTTTTCACTAGCTAGATTGAAAATAGTTAATACAATACATACATACACCACATACATCACTAGTACTAATCGGGTACTAGTCTACTAGACAGAGTAGAGTAGACAGTAGTAATATAATATGTCCTATCCTATCAAAAATAGTAAAATATCTGGTTGGGCATTTTGTTGGTGGCAATTGTCGAAAAGCCTCTCAAAATTAAGAAGAGGACAACCCAAAGGACTGGACTCAGTGGCTTGAGCTATTGCTGAATCTGAGTTTTAAAACTTTTTAAAAATAAAGAGTGGCCAACTGGGCAAGCTACAGACAGACTAATAGTAGTAGTACAGAGTTGGAGGCAGTTAGATGCAGGGATAACAAGAATTTAGAAACAGAGATCGAAGAAGATTTGGTAAAAAATAGAATTAGGAAATGGAAATAATAGTTCGGAAAAAACAAGGTGCAGTAAAAGTCAGGGAAATATAACTATTAATATTAACAACAGGAGGACTTACTGGGGCTAGCAGCAGAGCCCTCGGTAGAGGAGCGTTCCTGGCCCTGGGAAGCATCTCCAACTCCTGCCTCAGACCCCGTTGTCTTCTTGCCCCTGGGTGCTGATCATGTAAGATATAATAAAGAAAGAGACAAACATTGATGATTGGTGTGAAACAAATAAAATATTTTTTAAAAAGCTCTAGATTTGTTTTTAGAAACAACAATTGCAATAACATTGACCTATCTAATCTGATCGACTAATAGTATTGCAGGATTCGCGGACCGTCTAGTTATTATTTATTAATCCAGTGTTCCATTCTGATCCCAGAATCCTAAACCTAACTATCACCTGACCTAGCCCACCTATTCCAAAGACATAGGAAATGAATTGCCAAAAATATATTTGCTTCTTCTAAGTTTCAATCTCATTCGAAATCATCAATGAATCAACCCTGTTTGACGGGCCAATTGTTCACTAAGTCTGCATTTCCATTTACTTTAGTCCTCAAAAATGCATAGATGGATGCATGCATAAATTTGCATACACCAAATTGTTGGTTGGTTGCTGCTGATGTGCTGATGACTTAGTTGCTATATTACTCACTCACTAACAAACTACAAAAGGTTCTACTAAGAACTGGAGTCAGCACTCAGCAGCACGTGAGTGACATGATGGAGGACGCGTCACGCAGACCGCTAAAAAATTACCAGCTAATACTAAGTAACTAAACTACCTATCAATCCACCTCTATCTTAGTGACAGGAGGACAAAGGCAAAGATTGGAGTCTCTCTAGCATTACCTAACTTAAGTTCTCTAAACTCTCTTACATAATGATCAGCCCAAGCGAGTGCAAAGTTGCGAACAAGTAAGATTAGTAGCGCCGAGCACCTGTCTAGTGTCTAGAAGGATAACAATCACATAAGATTTTTAAACGTAACTTACCAGCATGTAAGCAGCAGCATTCTTGCTGTTTGGGAAAAATAATATCCGCAATAACACAGAACAGAACACACACTAGTAATAAATTAGCTACTCACCAAGCCCCACGACCTTAACACCTAGCAGGTCCAGCAGGTCCTGCTCCCGGTCCAAGATGTCTGACTACCGGTGAGTCAGCTGGTTATGGGTGCGCCGGACCCCAGAGCAGCAAAACACTGCTCGGCGCACCCTCGCCCACCGGCGGCGACGCTCCTGGGTAGCGTAACCGGAGCCGGGCCTGCCGTCTGCTGCCAAGGTTAAGGGGATGTGGCGCTGTACAAAAAAAACAAGGGCGGCACCTCCGCCTCGGTGAAAAGGGCCCGGGGCTGCACCCCTTCTAGAGCCGGTAGAGGTAGCCTTAGCCATGGTTCTGGGTGCGCAGGGGGGTGGAAAAGAAAATGTAGGAGTAAAAAATAAAGTCAGGACAAGAAGTAGGAAAGTAAAAAAGCAAGTAATATAAAACAGTAGAAAAAAAGTCAAAAAACGCAGTAAAAGTAAAAAAAAAACGCAAAATATACACTTAGGGAGAGAGAGGGATAGATAATAAATAAAAAAGATCAGAAAAACAGTGTAAAAAACAAAGGATTGAAAAGATTAGAGAGGGATGAAAAACAGGCCCCAGAACCATGCAAAGACTAGGAAAACAAGATGGCCGCGCCCATTGGCGACCGCGTGGTGAAGTTTGTGCGATATTTCCCCCGAACACGCAATCCGCGTTGCCAAACGTCAAAAACATCCTGCGAGCATGCGCGAGCATGTGGAACAAGCAACTCCGCATGCTTGCGTAACTCCGCGTAGCGTTGCGGAGTTTTTTTGCGGCTTCGCGTAGCTTCGCGTAGCCTCGCGTAGCGCGGCTACGCGAACTCCACCCGGGCTTATTTTTTCCAAGATAGTCTATTGGAGGCCTTTTTCTAGATGTTTCTGTGTGAGCCAGTGCTGGATGAGGGGGGCAGAGATTTTATGGGTGCGGATGTTAGACTTGTGTTCTCCCATTCTTATTCTACATTCGCGTCCAGTTTCCCCCACGTATCCCAGTCCACAGGGGCATTTGATAAGGTATACTATATCTGCAGTCCTGCAGTTAGTCAGACATTACAACTTGATGGTTCTAGTTCCTACAGTAATCGTATCAGACAAAATCGTGTTTTCGCAAGTGTGGCATGAGCCACATTTGTGATTCCCCTTTATGGGCTGTGTCCCAAAAATAGATTTTTGTATAAAGGATTTCTCCTCTTTAGTTTTGGCACTGACTTAAATATTTCTTAAGTTCTTATTGTGCCTGAAAGCAAAAGTAGGCGGAGGGAGTTTTTCCTCATCTTGGTTGATATTCAGAAGGTGCCATTGGGAGTTGGTGGTTTGTCTCACTGTATGATCAAAATTTGAATGTCTGGTGACGCATATGAGTTTATCGTCAGTCTGTCTCTGTTTAGGCTCAATCATACTGTCTCGATTATAACATCTGGCGACTTTTATATGTATCTCTGACTATGTTTTTAGGGTACCCTATGTCCAGTAGTTTGGTTTTAAATGCTTCAGCCTGAGAGATGAATTGTTTGATATTTGTACAGTTTCTCCGTAAACGGAGAAATTGGCTGAATGGGATACCCTGCTTTTGGCAGCGTGGGTGGAAACTATTAAAGTGGAGAATAGTATTCCTGGCAGAGGTTTAGTAAACAGTGACACTTGAAGTTGTAAGTTATGGTGCTCAATCCAAAGATCAAGGAATTCAATTTTGTTGTTACTTGATTTGGTGACAAATTTCAGATTAGGGTCACGGAGATTAATTAAAAAACTGAATTTTTTAAGATCTTCTTCATTGCCATGCCACATGAAGAAGATATCATCTATATAGCGTGACCAGTTTGAGATATTTTCCAAAAAAGGGGCAACTTCATTGTAGATGTGTTTGTCCTCAAAGTGTCGCATATAGAGGTTTGCTACACTCGGGGCGCAAGCGGCCCCCATGCTGACCCCTTTTGTTTGCTGGTAGCATTCTCCATCAAACTCAAAGAAGTTATGTGAGAGCCCTAATTCCAGGCATTGTAGAATGAAATTGGAATTAGATAGTGCTTCTTCCTTTGCTTAGAATATCGCCAATCACTCTAAGAGCATCCTTTTGGGGGACATTCGTGTAAAGCGCTTCTATATCCATAACCACCCACAGATCTCTCTGGGGTTAAATGGAAGACCTTCTATCTTAGAAATAAAATGTCCTGTATCCTTGATGTAGGATGTCAACTTGCTGACTAACGGCTTCAAAAATATGTCGATATATTTAGACAGTGGTTCTGTTGCTGCTCCAATCGTGGATACAATGGGGAGCAAGGGAGGGTTATTGGTATCTTTGTGTGTTTTAGGAACACCATAGATGACTGGTAAACAAGTGTTAATGGGAGTGAGATATTCTGCTTCTTTCTGGCAGATGATGCCATCTTGATGGCTCCTCTCTACCAAATTAAGTATATTCTGTTTGAGTTTGCTCTCAGGATCCCCTTTTGAGCGAACATAGTGTTCCGGAAGCTAGCATACGCTTCATTTGTTCTTTGTAGTTTAATGTACTAAAGATAACAATGCCTCCTCCCTTATGACAGGGTTTGATGGTAAAGTTTTGATTGTCTTTTAGTTGGTGGAGAGCCACTGCTTCTCCCCGTGGTAGGTTGGATGCAGGTGTAGGAACAAATTTAATAGCTTTGGTCATTTTGGATATGACTGCTTTTTCAAATATCTCCACTTCAGGTCCTAATTGGTCCAAGGTGGGAATAAAACTCGACAGAGGTTTCAGCCCTGAGACATTGCTATCATAGATGCTGTCCCAGTTCATACATTTTTTTTAAAATCTAATGTGTCTAAAGAAGGCATGAAGATCTTTCATGAGTTCAAACTTGCTCATAGATGTGGAGGGGACAAAAGATAGTCCCTTGGAGAGAAGGTCTTCCGTAGATCTATCAAGATCCCCAGTTGATACATTGAAAACTGGTATAGAATCTAATTTCTCCAGTATTGTTGGCTTCTTGTTTGTAAGTACTCCAGGGGCACTCTCTTTTTTGGTCTCAAGTTGGACACCCCTCACGGAATTTCAGTCCAGTGTGTGGTGATTTCTCAACATGCAAGGACCTTCAATGTCAGCAGAAGTGCCTCCTCTACCAATCTATCTGGATGCTTATTATTTATAATAAAAAGCAGCCTTCGCGCTGTGTGCGCTAGATTGGTGATGTTATGGATATGTAGATAGCGCTGTCGCCCCGTGGATGAAGATAGGATGACTTTTCTACCCAGTGTGTAGAGAGGCATCGTGATAATGTGCGTAGCTGGATGTGTAAACAAAGTAGTTTCAGAGAAACTAATCTAACATTGTCGTGCATGCAAAAGTTCACAGCTGAAATGTTATTTTCTAGGACAATGTAAGCAAAAAGCTGCCTCGCTACATGGGCCTAACTCGGGAATTTAACACTTCCAGAAAAGATGCGCTGAGTAAAATAACATTGCCAGAATCATGAAAACTTGTTGAGCACACATGGCAGATAATTCTGGCTTTTACCAGAAAAGTTTATATTCACTGGTACTACCATTGCAGTCTTCGGTCATTGCCAGTGTTACACTGGAAAAACAATGCAATATTCACAAAAGGGATGATGTAGGAGTAGATGTTTATTTCGGCACCACAAGAAAAGTAGTGGGTACAACAGGAGTATCCAACTTGGTCTGACTCTTATTTTTAACTCCCCTCACTCCAGGCTCTGTCCTCTCACATTCTTCATCAACAACATTCCACACATTGTGTATAAAAAGAATGATAGAAGTGCGCATAGTACCTGAGCAGGAGTTACAGTTTACCACAAATTTTGCATCTAGTATCAACTTAAGATTTGTAACGTGTTAGAGGGTTTTATGAATTTCCCTGGAAGAGGTGGAAGTGACAAGCATTGTCTAGGGTAGTAAAGGACCTAGAGTCCCAAGAAAGTGGATTTCAGTATTTTGTCTATTTAGCTGGTCGAAGCTGTCCTGCATCTAGACTTTGAAACACTCTAGAGAAGCTTAAATCATCATGAATTATCCTCTGATTCATCCACATCCACTATCATCTAAACATTAATCAGTTCATTTTGAACTGAAGACCCCAGTCCCAAATAATCCTAAAGAGTATAAGCATGCTCATTCTAAAAAGGCTAAAGATGGAAGCACTGTGAACACCACAGTCATGCATCTTGGGTGGAAACAAAATATGCCCCCTTCGTCTGTTGGGTCCTGGTCCTCCAAGAATGACTGAAACTGTCTTGTGGATTGTTACCTGCCTTGTTATGTTGGCCTAGGCCTGGCTGCCATGCTGCTTCTCTTTGCGCACGTTACACTGAGCCGGGCCTTCCTCGCCCTTTGCTCGTGCCAAGTTCTTTTGCACTGTCTGCATTTTCTGTTGTTCACCTTTTTGGGCTCAGTCTGCACAAACATGTACAAGGTCGCATAACAATGTATTCTGGTTCTTCCTGATATGGCCAGTCCCGCGCACCCAGACATAACATTATGTGCAATTGCCATGAAGAATTTGATATGCTTTTAATACTGTGGTTTACTAGCGCTTAAACACACTTGGAGAAATCCCTTTCAGTGAGAAGAGCTATGATGTCCTGCTGATGTAATTCTGCATCTAGAGACTGAGGTATGGGGGTTCGCTAGTCAAAGCCCAGAGGTCTTCTATTATTATAATAAACTATCTTACTGCAAGGGAGGGTGGTAATGTTATTTATACGTTTATCCACTGAGCTCTGAGATGCTTTCCCCGTTTGTATTCTATGGAATTGTAACCATGCTGCTTATATTAGTCATATGCATTATGCTATTAGTACTGACACGTGTACTGTACATTAGAGCACGTAAGTTGGAATAAACATTTTAACCTATCCAGTGTCTCTTCCTACGCACCTTGTGGACAAGTACGAGTGAGTGACGAAAGAGTGTTCTTGCTTCTGTGAGTCCTGAGATAAAGATACCGTGTTCTGGGTTGTCCAAACATTAGTACTTGGGTGCTAATGGGATGCTAAGCTAGTTGGGTTGGGGTTTTTGGGTGCTACGGTATATGGTGGCAAACCACTGTATTCCGGGGTCCCATTTTCCTGTGCATAGCTCTGTGTATGTGCAGAAACCTTATGACATGGCGCGACCAACGTGGGGCAGCTTATCTGCGAGACGCTTGAGTAGTACTTGTGCTTGTCCACAAACCCCTCGCGTACGCTTCCGGAGGCGTATGTGACGGTGATACCTCCTATATTGAATGTTTTATAGGTTCTTTCAAGCTTGATATTATTAAAAAGGTTAGTTAATAGACCCATTTTTGTGCTCCCTGTTAGGTTGTCGAATATATTTGTTTAGTCATGGCTGGTGTGGCGATAGCTGCACATAGTCGAGGAGCACTCCGAGACCACTTAGCTGTGTATGGAGTGCCCGATACTGGGGTCGAGTTGGTCTTTGTGGTTCAAGCCGATGCGGCTTATCACTTTGAAGTGTTTTACACTTGGATCACTTTTGAGGCGGTGGATGCAGGTGATAAGCTGTTTCATGAATATAAACCCACCGTTATTCCTGCTGCATATCGACCCTATACCACTCTTGAAGTACCTCTCACGGCTTGGCAGCACCGTGTTTGGTTTAATGGCGCCCTACCACAACCAACTACCGCAGTTCGTTTAGGCCCCTTGTCAATTCAGGGGGCCACTTGGCCTGTATTGGCCGGGTATACCCCACATCCGAATTATCTGGCATTACCGCTATGGAACTGCGCACTATGCATACCGAATTGGTGCGAGTGCATCGAGCCTTGGTGACATACGTTACAGGTAGCCTCCATGGAGCTGCTCCTGTAGTCGCAGGCCAACCAGCTATTGCAGCTGGAGTGACTATAAGTCCTGTCATGGTAAATTCTGTGATGGGCAAACGTCCACAAAATAAGGACGACTATCCTTACTGGCTTGCTGAAAAGTTCGATCAGATAGAAGCAGTGTTTCCACATACATCCCCAGTAGATAAACACCGCATCCTCACGATAAGTTTGCCAAAAGACATAATCCCCGATTTGACATCATGTGAAAACTGGGGTAAGGTATTCGCAGCAGTTTATTCAAAATGTTTTGGAACTCCTTCCATGACGGTTCTACCCTCTGTAATTAAAAAGTACAGGATGAACATGGCCCTGAAGCGGCTGTGGAATTAGGGATGAGACTAGTGGGAGTGTTTGATGTAGTAGCTGAGCTGATCCTTGGAAATGTCAAGGGCGATGCTATGAACTTTCAAGTAGCGAATGCTTTGGCTTTGGTCCCAGAGTTGGACAGGCCTCGCGAATTACCGAAAATAATAGCCCGGGCTTATAAAACAATTGGAAGAAATAGCCTAGGCAACAAGCCTTTTGTAAAAATGCAAACTCAATCGCAAACACAAGTTATACAAACAAAAAGTGCATCTGAGAAAGATGATAAACCGGTCTTCACTAAAAAGAGTTGGAGACAGAAAAAACAGGGTAAGCAACAAAAGAAGCCGGGGTCGAGAGGCGCTTCCCAGTTTCGGTTTCTTCTGAACGTACTTATGATTTACGTGATAGGTCAAGGATTAAATCACCAGAAAGGTTTCAGAGCTCTGATACGCGTTCTCCTCGTTCTTCACAGGCCCAGACGTCGTCACAGGCTGGTGGAGGAGGACGGCAAGATAGAGGAAGGGGCCGAGAGGCTCCCCAGGAGCGAGACCAACCTCGACAACAAGTCAGAGGGAAAGCAGAAGACTTTCATCTTCCTCGACCGCAATTTCAGAAGAAAAGGTTGCCGCTGTTACAGCGAAATATGCCTCAGACCGTGAGAACGAGACTCCAGAATTGGACGTGGGCAGTGACCCTCCTAGACAGCGCCGCGGAAGTTACCATAGTGCGGGAGGCGCTACGTCCTCATATGGAGGCGACAGCAACTGAAACATTCGTTACTGTAGAGACAGCTGACACGAGAGTGGCACCCCTGACAGACTATATAATATAGTTATACAAATTGAAGGTGACATACCGCGTGAAATAAAAGGGATTTTTGGGAAAATCTAACCTCTTCATATGACATTTTGTTAGCAGAGGTGGATTGGCCACCCCCATTCGTTTTAGCTGCACATAAAGGAGAGGAGGTAATCCTTCCAAGCTTTTCAAAGCATGTCCCAAAAGACAAAGCTGAAGCACTTGCAGCTGAGTGGGCTGTGTACCTGGCACCAGCGTTATACCGCAACCATGTGGGATGGGATGAAGAATCACCTCCTCATGCAATACCTTTGCGGTCACTACCGCAGCCACAACCCCAATATCCCATCAAACGGCAGGCAAAAGGCCCCGTCTCCGAAATTCTGACACAGTTGGAATATCAGGGAGTAATTGAACCATGCGTATCACCTATGAACAATCCCCTTTTCGTGGTTTCTAAACCCGATGGATCGTACCGCTTAGTTTTGGATTACCGGCATTTAAATACTCATTGTCGGAACTTTGCGGTGCAAAATACACACAGTTCTGCGCTTGTAGACAGTCTTGTTCGTAAAAAATACAAAACGACACTTGACCTTTCAAACGGTTTCTACACGCACAACCTAGCCCCGGAGAGTGGTCAATGGACCGCATTCACATCCGGTGGTAAATTATTCCAGTTCCGGCGATTACCCATGGGCTATAAAAATAGTCCGGGTATATTCGCCGCCCGTGTTGTTTCTTTGTTACATGACATTGATCAAGACGCATGTTCGTACGTAGATGACATCTATCTGACAGACGACGAATTATTTCAGCATTTGTCCCGTGTGGACCGCATTATTCTTGAATTTGCGGAGCAGGGTTACAAATTTAACTTTGCTAAATCACACATTGCTGAATTTACCGTTCTGTTCTTGGGCTATGAGCTCAATAACGAAGGTAAGGGCTTAGCCCCCCATTTCTTGGAAAAATGTGCACATTTGTGCCCCCAAATACTCTGAAGAAGCTTCAGTCTTTGCTGGGTTTCCTGAATTTCGGGCGTACTTACATTCCCGAATATGCCCAGCGTATCAAGCCTTTGTATGCTTTGATACAACCTACTTATTCAAGGTCTTGCTGGCTGCCTGAGCATACCTCAATTCTGCAGTCTTTGCAGACAGACCTTTTGGAGTCTAAATATCTTTTGACTCGTGATAACCACACAAACCTGGTGATTAGAATAATTCCGGGGGCGGTGGGATTCACCTATTTAACCTTTAATGAAGGTGATACAGTACCTATCGCATACAAGTCACATCTGTACACTTCCGCTGAATTGCGCTTTACATCTGTTGAAAAAGTTCTGACTGCAGTGCAAATGGCGATTCTAAAAGAACGCGCACTGGCACAGGGTAAGCGGATTCTGGTGGTAACACCCTGTCCTGCCCTGGAGGCAGTAACAAAGGCAAGTGTACCGAACTCAAAAGCAATGCATCCCCGTTGGATACAATGGGCTACATCCTTGACGTCTTCGGACGTCACTTTTGTTTTTGATTCTTCTCTTCAGACTCAGGAGTTTTTGCAGTATGAATTCGTTCATCCTCCTCCTTTGTTTTTACTACAGCTTGAGGATTACAAATGTGTGATCTACACCGATGGTTCGGCGCAACCGGCCACTGGGTCCAAGCACGCTTATTCAGCTGCATGTGCTATTGTTGCGGGTTCCTTTGTAGATGGAAAGTTCAAATCCTCTGTAGTGCAGACTCGCACACTTGGAGATAGTACCGCACAATTGGCCGAGCTGCATGCATTGCTACTTGCACTTGAGTTCGCTTCTCAGGATGAGACCACTCTTATAGTATGTGATTCTTTTTACTGTGTACAATCTTACAATGACAATCTGTTTTTCTGGTCGAAAAACGACTACAAGGACGCAAAAGGGAGCACAATTAAGCATAAAATGCTTTGGGTTCGAGTGGCAGAATTGCAACAACGTCTGCCCCTCACACAGGTGGTTCACACCTTAGGCCATCAGCGGGTGGGCGCACACGCTATTGGTAACGATCTGGCAGATGAAGCTGCCCGTTCAGCAGTAGTCACGTGTTCAGTAGCAGCGGTTACCAGGTCCATGTCTAAAATAGACCCTGTTATTCTAGCAGCTATTGCTGCAACCAAGGAAGGTGATAATTACCCTACAGGTTTCCCTTCCAAGTATTCTTACAAATTAAGTCCCGATCAGGTTCCTTATGTAACTATACCTGACGTTGGAGATCGGCTGATCCCCAACGCGGACCGCAGGAGTGCCTTGATATCAGCTGCACACGAAGGCATGGCTTCTGCACATGCAGGTGTGTCAGCTACGGTTTCCATATTGCAGCAGCGTTATTGGTGGCGTGGGTTATATAAAGACACCCGTGCTTTTGTGCTTTCTTGCGACGTTTGTCAACAGATTAAGCCTTCCACGGTAACACGTCCACCACAAACACCGCTCTGCATTGCTAACAGACCCTTTGGGTGTGTTTACTTGGATCACTGCGGTCCATTCTCATCAGACACTGCTTATAAATACATCTTAGTGGCAGTGGACTCGTGCACACGGTTTCTCTGGGTCTGGCCACAACGGAGTGCTGACGCCCGAAATGTAATCAGGGATTTGCGTGTCTTTGTGGGAATTTTCGCATGCGGCACCTTCCATTCGGACCAAGGTCCAGCGTTTGCCTCTAGGGCTTACAAGGATGCAATGGCTTCGCTTGGGGTGCGGGTGAAATTTTCGTCTCCGTATAGGCCTGAGGGCAACTCTATCGTTGAACGAATGAACCGTGACTTAAAGCAATCCTTAACAGCTAGGGTTTTAGGTACTGGCAGGAACTGGCTGGCCCATTTGTATACCGTTCAGCGTGCACTTAATAATCTCCCTAGAAGACCTCTGGGTGGGCGGACCCCATACGAAATGCTCTTTGGCATAAGAATGTTTGTGCCTGACCTTGAGGGTCCAGACATCGCGGCGCAATCCGCCAAGTTTGATGTAGATAACCATTCTGCTATGTTACAGGACTTACAAGAAGCCCGAGACAAACTTGCAACTACACATTTGCCTTCAGCCACAGATCCTGCGTTGCAGAGTCCGGTAGCCGGCTGGCTTCCGAAGAGTTGGAGAACTGGTTCGAGAGAAGGTTGAAAACAAAAAGAATTTGGCCCCTCTTTTCGTGCACCGGTTCCAGTTCTGGGCCTGAAGGGAACACGTACAGTCATTTTACCACCGCTTCCTGGTCGCAAAGAGAACAGATACATCTCAGTTGAAAATGTCAAGCTACAGCGCCTGGCCGATCCTGAATAGTGTCACACCAGCGGTCTCTTGTCCTGCCATTTATCGGACATATGTTCATAGTCCATCTACCCGAACGATCGCTGATGCTGTAATTGAGATGGTCGATTTGCCTGAATCCTCTATTTTGCCTGAAACTATAATTGATCCCCAACTCTCCACCAACATCGACGAGGACGAGTATACTTATCCTGCATCAGAATCGGTGGCACATCAACCAACAACGCCACTAAGCCCGACTCGTTATTCCTTTGATTCGGATTCCACATCTTCAAAAGTTCCATCCAAGTTCAGTATTTTTATATCCTGGTTTAGAGACAATTTTTTGATTTCCCCTGGACATACATCTGGTTGGTACTTTTCTTGATATTTTTGTTCATGTCCATTGGCTTTGTCACAGTGTTTTTTCTACTAATCAATGGTCACTATTTACCTGAACGCTCTGCTGTAGACTATGTTTCTGGAACTTTGGCTCCTCATTCCTCGTCTCACATCATGAAGCGTGACCACACATTTGTGAACATTTCAGCCTTCCCAGTTGCTGATGGCATCGTATGGGATGCAGTGAACTATCAAATCCATGGTCCGACGGAAATTATTAATGTACCTAATGTCCTTCGTGTTTCAATGGGTGATGTAGTACAAAATAATATTCATTCTGATGATTGGGATGTGCATGCCGTTGAAGCATTGTTTGCCGATTTAAAATATTATGCATCTTTTAATGCTGAAGATTTATATATGAATTCTGCTAATTATGCCGATTTGTATTGTTACCAACATTGGGGTAATCATTTTCTCCATAAGCCCAGTGCCCTGCGTAGTTCTGTTAACTATACCCAATGGGAACATTGTCCAAACCCCTTGCCAGGTAGCTCTCAAACTCTTCGAAATAAGTTTAATTATTTTACTGATTTTAATCGGTCGAACCCTGCATCCTATTATTTTAGACTTAATAACACATCAACTCAGAAAATTATGTTGACACACACCAAATTGCTTTATTCAGGTTCCTTTCTAAGTGCCTTAGCTGTGGGTGGTTATGAGTACTGGGATAATACAGTGGATTTAAAATCTATTTGGGGCTCCAAGCCATGGCAGGTACAGGGAACCGAGGCGTTGCATCGTGCTTGCCTCATCCCTACCCAAATTATGTTCCTAAATGCTTCTATCTATCAGACTACATGTTGGGGCTTAGCAACCACTAAACAATTGAATACGCCATCAATACCATCCCTGTCGAGTTTTCCAAATGAAAGCTCACGATTCAATATGTCCCTCGTGTCCCTGCAGGCAATGTTACAAAATAATTCGTTTAATGTTTCTGAGCTGGTTCAGTCACCCTGGTTAGTATGGCCTATATCATCTAATGCATGTCAAATGCGTTTTCATGATACTGGTGCTAGCTACACACAGAATAGGCCTGATCCGAGGTTTACTGATGCCCGTACTGTCACTACATACTCTGTTGGTAAATTATGCAAACAATGGCTGCAACATTCGTCCCTTGATTCTGTTAAACAACATTTGTCCCTCCTTACAGGCAATATTGATCTGTCCGACTTTGTTTTGGGACCTCGTGGTCCCCGACCTAAAAGATTCATTTATGAAACATATAATGAACTCTGGAAGCTATCACAAATGGAAGCTGCTTCCCGTCTTCGGGAAATAGATCAAGCAAATATGGAAAAGGTGCTCGCTGTTGTTGACAATAGTATTAATACCCTGTCTTCTCGCATTTACACTTTAGAGAATATTGTGTCCTCTGTTGTTGATATTGTACAAGATGATGTTTCTGTGTTATATCATGGTCAGAATCAATTGCGCTCAGTTATGCAGTTTGCATGGACTTTACAAACGCTCAAGTTAGGTAAAGTGCCTTGGCATTTTCTGAACACCTCTGCCTTATTTCTACCTTTTAACTTAACTGACAAACAGCAATTTATGTCCATGAAGGATGCAACGTACACTCTATTACATATCGAAAAGGTGGATCCTTTGCCGTTCTCTGTTGCAGAACTCGATTCTGCTGTATGGCTAGTCCATGGGGTTATAGCTTTACCATTTTCCTTGTTTGAATTTGACTCGTGCATGAAACATTATCCTGTGGGCCGTTACCGGCCATTGGGCAGTGCTTTCCTGCATGAACTCTGGTCCTTGCCTTTCATGTATAAATGCCTTCGGGACGGCAAGGAAGTCTTTCTCACGGGGGAGTACTGCGACTCGACTATAGGTCATTCGCTTATTTGTAAACACATTAAATTGCATGGCTCATGTAGCGTTTCCTCTCCTAATCTTGCTTGTGTGCTGAAAGGTATTCCTGCTCCTGTTATTTCTCCTACTTTCACTCTCCTTTCCAATGGTAGTTATTTACTTTTAAATAACGAAAACTGTTGTGGCCTGCAGGCTGGCATTCCTTACATTGTAACAGTTTCACACAGGGTTGTCTGCTGCAAAAATGTGCTTTATCCTCCCCCTCACGGCAGGGTTGATATCTCTATTTGGCCTTCCATCCCTACCATGGAAGCAGATTTCAATAGACTGAGCAGAATAAAGGCACTATTATTAAACGAGGAAGTTATGCTCACGTCCGCCCGGGAGACATTCATTCTCCAGGTGGCGAGTACCCACAGTGAAATACAGGCCCTTTTAAACACTAATCTCCCCCAACATTTTGGGGAGTTAATACATCGTATTTTTAACGCATCTAACACTGAAGGCCTAGTACACTTTTTTAAGGTCGTTGGGTCGGGCTTGGTGTCCTCCTTCCAAACTATATTTGGTGTCATACCGGCTTTCATACATTCTATTTTTTCCAGTGTCTTTGGCGGTTTCCCATTGATCCTCGCTTTAGCGGCTGGTGTCTTGCTCTTAATTTGCTTTCTGCGCAATGGCTGCTCCCCGATGGGACCTGCTCGATCCAGAACGCCTCCAGCTGCTCCGTGAGCGCCTTTGGCCGGTTTTGGTGTCTTGCCATTGGCGACACTGAGTGTGTCATATACTCTTTCATTTCGCTTTGCGTATTTCACTTGCGTGCAACCTGTGATGACTTGTGTCCGCTGTCCTTTCACCTGGCCTCTGGATTATTGCCTCTCCAATTCGTCATTGTCTGTTCCGGATTTTGTTCAGTTGATGGGTCCCTTAGAGGCCCATGAGCAGGACTGTTCCGTTGCTGGCTGTATGGCGCCGTGCGGCTGCACTGGGGATTTTGGCGCAATGGGATATCTGGGCGGCTGCCCAGGATCTCCTACAACGAAGCTGTTTCAATTATCACGCAAGCTGTCCCGCATTGCTTCTGGATGCTCCCTTTGCTGAGGAGCATTCCTGCTCTTTTGAACTCATGGATTGGATGGCGTCTATGTTTCTTGACAATTCCAATGATGAACTCCTGGAGGGTATGGCTTTTCTCTGCACTTACACTTTCATGGATTGACCTGCCCTTCGCCGTTTGGGCGCTCCCTGTGCTCCAACGGCTGTGTATTTCCTCTGATGGGCCTCTGTCCTGGCCGCTGGACTGACCAGGGGAGGGTGTCTTGTGGATTGTTACCTGCCTTGTTATGTTGGCCTAGGCCTGGCTGCCATGCTGCTTCTCTTTGCGCACGTTACACTGAGCCGGGCCTTCCTCGCCCTTTGCTCGTGCCAAGTTCTTTTGCACTGTCTGCATTTTCTGTTGTTCACCTTTTTGGGCTCAGTCTGCACAAACATGTACAAGGTCGCATAACAATGTATTCTGGTTCTTCCTGATATGGCCAGTCCCGCGCACCCAGACATAACATTATGTGCAATTGCCATGAAGAATTTGATATGCTTTTAATACTGTGGTTTACTAGCGCTTAAACACACTTGGAGAAATCCCTTTCAGTGAGAAGAGCTATGATGTCCTGCTGATGTAATTCTGCATCTAGAGACTGAGGTATGGGGGTTCGCTAGTCAAAGCCCAGAGGTCTTCTATTACTATAATAAACTATCTTACTGCAAGGGGAGGGTGGTAATGTTATTTATACGTTTATCCACTGAGCTCTGAGATGCTTTCCCCGTTTGTATTCTATGGAATTGTAACCATGCTGCTTATATTAGTCATATGCATTATGCTATTAGTACTGACACGTGTACTGTACATTAGAGCACGTAAGTTGGAATAAACATTTTAACCTATCCAGTGTCTCTTCCTACGCACCTTGTGGACAAGTACGAGTGAGTGGCGAAAGAGTGTTCTTGCTTCTGTGAGTCCTGAGATAAAGATACCGTGTTCTGGGTTGTCCAAACATTAGTACTTGGGTGCTAATGGGATGCTAAGCTAGTTGGGTTGGGGTTTTTGGGTGCTACGGTATATGGTGGCAAACCACTGTATTCCGGGGTCCCATTTTCCTGTGCATAGCTCTGTGTATGTGCAGAAACCTTATGAAAATTTAACACAGATTTGCCCACTCCTGCAGCCATCGTTTCAAATAAGACAGGATAGTCAACAATCTCAAAGATTGATGAGCAATCCAAGAGAATAGGAAGGATCAAGATTATTAGTTTGATATGGTCAGAGACATCCGGTATGACTGTTTCTATTTTATGCAAGTAAGCAAAATACTGACCGAGGTGTGTTCAGCAATAGGAATCCATCTAGATATACTTGCATATTGGAAGCAACCACCCTCTCACTGACACTAATCACAGTAGTGAGTCCTGCAATGATGTGGTAACTGCGAGGCTCATTTGACTCTAGATTAGCTCTTTATAACAAAAGAGTTGTAAGTGCACAGTTATAGAAGGTTGGTAGAATTGCCTGGTGAAATACTCTGGGGCATATTTACAATAAAGTGGCGAAGCGTGTCGTTAAGCCAATAAGGCTAACGACACGCTTCACGACTTTAGAAACGCAGGGCTGCACCATATTTACTAGAATATGGTGAAGCCCTGCGTTTGCCCCTGCGCTCGCGCTAGATTAAGCTGCCTAGAGCCAACGCAGGCACCCTTGCACTATATTGCAAGGGTGCCTGTGTTGAGGGGAGGAAGGTTGTTTATGTGCAGGAAGGCCCCCTTCCTGCATATAAACAATCTTTAAAAGCTGTTTTGTAACTTCTATATGCAGCACACATAGAAGTTGCAAAATTGATTTTTTTTTAAATGATTGTTTATGTGCAGGAAGGGGGACCTTCCTGCACATAAATAATCATTGGCGTTTTGCTGTTTCTATGTGTGCTGCCCAAGCCAGGTTTACTCTGGTCTTAATTTTGGCACTGCCTCCTATTTACGCTGCTCTTGTAAATAGGGGGCATCGTCAAAATCAATGGGTGTTGTGGTGGAACGCCCACCACAACACCCATTGCCCGCCCCTATCACTCTAAGTGTAGCATGAAAGGGGACCTTATTTACAAGGCAGCATTAAGCCACGTTAAGTGGCTTAACGCTGCCTTGTAAATAATGCAAATCTCCTATTGCCATCACAACATCACTTAAAGTGACGTTATGGTGGCGATAGTGGCTTGTAAATATGCCCCTATGTTACTAATGGCTTGCAGTAAGTAATGATGCTTTCTCAAAGGGTCTCCTGGTGCATCAATTTGTTCCAAAACAGGCAGAAAGCACATACATTTAGTAGTTCACAACTATTTAGTTTACCTTTGAATATCGTGTGGACTTAACTTTTATGTGACCTTAATTGGTTGAATATACAAGTAAAGTTACTAGTAACAGGTCCACACTCATTTAGCATGTATTTTCATTAGGGTTTCTTTTTGAGGTCTCTCTGTCCTCCCTCCTCCTAGGATGAAATTATGTGCGAACAATGATATTCTATGACACAAGAATGCACATCTAGCACTAATTAATTGTGTATTTAAGGGAATATATGATTGTAATGATCAGATGCTATAAAATATTGTAAACTTCTGGAGGAATTCCTGTGGTCTCTTTGTGTGCCAGAGGGCCCACAAGTGCTTATAAACAAGACACGATTCATCCTAAACTGCTCATTACAGCCTTCACCCATAAGTACAGATGAGAGAAGATAAATATTAATAATTATAATAATAATTCCTATTTGTGAAGCATGAACAAATCACCCCCTAAGGTTTCAAGGCGCTGGGGGGTAGATTAGGTGAGCTATTTCCCAGAGTCACATGGTGCTGAGCTGAGCTGCTGCTGGCAATCGAGCCGTGAGCCCCGCGCTCTGGAGTCAGCCGCTCAGGCCGCTGCTGAGCGGAGCAGAGATATGTACTATGAGTCCTTGATGGGTGTTTGGATTACTGAAGCATGTCTTACATGGGGTACACTGTAATTGCCTACAATTGCATATTTGTTCTTTGCCAAAAAGCAGCTAGTTGAGCATTTTTGCTGACTGATATGGGGTTGCTAAGACTGCATGCCCGCACAGAGAAATGAAACCAGTGTCATCACATAATTGCAGGCGTGCAACTGAGGTCCCCTTGCCATCTGAAGAATACAGATCGATGGGATTAAAAAGATGGAATAACATATGCTTATGTGCTGAAACAGATAATGTTAATAAATGGAATGGGAATGAAGTCTGAAATGTCACACCATCGATGGTAAGTTTTGTCTTACATTCTGGAAATATTATTGAGAGTCCATGAATGTTAGGAATTTTATTTATAAAACAAATCCATACCACAGAACACAAATATTGAATACATATTTCAATATGTTGATCTAAATTTGAGAATACAAATCAAAGAAGTTTACTGCTGTCATTAAAACACAATACTAGTCAGCAGCAATAGCAGCGGTGGGTTATTCAGAAAAAGCAAAAATGCCCCTATATTTTCCAAAGTAACGCATTCATCCTTATGTTGGCTGATCAGTAAAGATGTCAGTTAGAGGCTAAAGCAGCAAGATAAGGTGGGGCTAATTTCATGAAAAATAGTGCATTTTATAATTGTTGAAATCTCTAATGCTACTGTAGCTACTTAACAAAGGAATTTGTTTTTGCACTGGGATGCAATGAGAGATTGTCCAGCACATGCATAATTTGAAAGAAAAGTTGTTTTGCTTGCCTCCGTATTAAAATGAATAACGCATCTCAGTGAAATTAACATTATGAAGAATCCACAATGAAGATTCGTCCAAGAAAAACATTTGGATTAGCTTTAGATGGATTTCAGTGAAGAATCTTCTCAAATGAATTTTATTAGGAAGAAATGCAGTTTAACAGCTCGCTCCATACAAATCCCAGCCCTTATCCATCTCCTGAGCCGTCCTCTATGATGCTTGTTGTGTCCTGCTAGACACAGTTCAGTGTTTTACCAGCCACTCCCATGAGGACTGGTCTTTACACCTACCTCACACCCATCCAACACAGGCGTCACCAGTCAGGTGACCATGCCAATAAAAGAGCCTGAGTTCACATGCCCGTGGCCATTTTCTAGTAACCACATACCCTGTGTCTGTGTCCATCATTTACAAAGTATGTGGGCCTAGAGCCCACGACTTTACATTGGCGACGAGAGCTGGTCTGCCCCGAGTGTTTTCAGACAGCAGTGATGCTGTTCCTCGTAGGGGGAAAGATAACCCGAGACTGAAGCAACCCGCACCTTCTGTAGGCAAGGCATGCCCCGCATGCCATGAGCCGGCATACCGACCGGCCCGAAGGGGACTGAGAGCTGAGAAAAAGAGGGAGAAGCGCTGCAATCGCACCGACCAGAGAGAAGGCTGCACCATTCGCCCATGGTGAGAGATGCCAGTGCAAAGAGATGAGGTGAGCAGCACTTTCCTGTAAAAGTAAAGCCTCTATGCAAGCCCCAGTACAGAACCTGTGCCACTACCATCCAACACCAATTCCATGGCACCCCTGCAGCTGTTTGAGAAGCGTCCGCAAGGAAAGGGACAGCCCGCAGCAATAAGAAGCTTGTTGTGGCCCCTATCTGAAGCGGCAGCACCAAGCGGCATCAACCAGGCAAACATTAGATGAAAGACAAGCTGCCCTGCCGCACCAGCACTAAAGGACAAGTCGCACTGGCATAGCATGCCTCCTACCAGCAGAGGTGCCTGTAGGCCCTCCTGACAAAGCCAAATGAACTAGCAAGTCTAAATGGCAGGAGGGGCCCGCCAACACAGTTCAACAAACGTTAGAGCCATGCATTTCTCCCACTCACTTTGCTCTGTTGCCCACAATAAGCAGAATAGCCTTTCCTCTCATCGTGCCCTGGGTTGCACCCTGCCCCACGGACATCCACACCATGGACAGGTTCTTCTTCTCAACATTTTCTGGCCTTTTGTGATGGCGATTCTCCTGCACGGTGTGGTGTGCAATTGCAGCACCACCTAGTGGTGACTGGGTGATTTGCACCATGAGTTGGCACTAATATTTACACTTGAAGTGGGGACTAACATCGGGAAGGGACCTACATTGCCAAGGAGTCTGTGGTGCCCTGCGACCTCGCCCTAAGCAGTGCTGCCAGGAGACTGGTAAAGAAACCCTGGCTGCGCGGACATACATGGCATGCAGTGAAAAAGAAAACTGACACCAGCAGTGGGCAGAATTTGTTTGGCACACCTACTGTATACAGTCCCACAACCTTACAGCAGCAGCATACAAACAATATGGGGTGCGGCACATAAAATAATTGAGTTGCTGGACTCTAACATCTTACTGCGCAGCTTGCATGCCCATGGGCACAGCACTCATTTGGTCATCTCCACACCAAGTGAGGTCCTCAGCTGTTAGAGAGTCAACCCACCAAGGAGGACAAGTACGCTAATGGCATTACATTGAGTACACAAGCCAGCCAGAGAGACACAAACCCAGCACTGAATGGCCACCATTGGCTCGTCAAGGAGAATGTCACATGAAGTGACCAACCCTGCCAGATGCACACAAACCTAGTCAGGACACAGTGCCACGATGGTGCAGCCTCGAGGTGCAAACACTGCACCTTCGAGTGAAGAAGAGGCGGAAGGGAAGTTACCCATGATCAATGAAGCAAAGCACCAAGGATATCCCATGGAAGGAGATCCCAGAGGAAGGGCCCCGTGTGGCCCGAATGCAGGAAGGAGATTGTGTTCACCCTAACTGCACTAGCATTGCCCCGCAGTGGGCCAGAGACTATTCAGGGAGTGCCCCCAACACTGCCTTAAGACTGTGTCACACATCGGCCCATTGCGTGAAAGAGGGGAGTCGCACACCAAATGTGGCAAGCTGCCACCACCCCAACATGAAGAGAAGATGCCCAGTCCTACAGACAGGACAGGACCGGCGAGAGATCCATGCAAATAGAACTGACGCCATTTTGCAGCATGTACAGAGAAGACATGCAACACGTGCCCTGTTTCCACTTTCGCAGCATGTGCAGAGAAGACAGGCAACACGTGGCCTGTCGCCATTTTCACAGCATCTGCAGAGAAGACATCTGGCTGGACCCCACATTACCTGCAAGCAGGAACCTAAGAAGGGGAGAGTGTGACATGTTGTCACATTGCGAAGAAGAAATGTTAAGATGCCACTCACCTGAAAACCAGGCTGTTCCTTTGGGGAGGTAAGACGCTAAATTCCAACACCCCCAAGATTCTTCTCCTGCTACAGTGGTAAGAAAAACACACTAAGTGTGAGTAGAATCCTAGGGGAAAGGGGAATGGGAAGAGAAACGAGAGAGAGAGAAAAAACACACTGCGTTCTTCAGGTTGATGTACTTTTGATATCTTTGTAAGTTCAACCTTTAGCAATGACCGGTACCGGAAAATAATGTTGTGCGTTCAACCTTTAGCAATGACTGGTACCGGAGAATAATTTTGTACGTTCTTTGTGTACAAAAATACACATAAACAAATGATCAAACAAACAATAAACTCTTTTTGTTCCTAGTCAACTACCTTTGTAATGAACATTCTGTTTTGCTCTAAATGAATAGTACCTCTCACAAATGTGCTCGTACTTCAAAAAGGGAGTTTTTTCACTCAGCGAATATTAGCTGAAGTAATTCACTACGTATTTGAATATCAACTAAACTTGAAAAGAGAGAAATACAAACAGTAAAATCTACAAATGTATATCTGGAGTTTCTCAAATGTTTCAACAATCCAATGTTTAACTTACTACATAGAAATGCTCTTACTCCAGCTTGGTTTATAGTTCCAAAAGAGTGATTTGTTAAAGTTCAAAAGATAAATAATTCCAAACTCAGTTCCAAGTTCACTTGCATTAATATTGCAGTAATCGTTACACAAAAGATAGCTGTTATTAATAGAATCGGCATCCGCAAGACGCAAGTGCCGAGAAATACCTTTATACTGATTGTTCATTTTCTTCTTTTCTTTCAGGGCTTTAGAAGAGATCCGGAGGCTAACCTGAACTTCCGGAAGCGACACGTAGATGTTGCCGGGGCAACTCGAGCTTCAGGAAAGCCGGGCGCAGACGAAGACCGTAAGGGGGGCATGGCCGAAGATCAGAGACGGCGATTCCAGGAAGCGTTGTTCTCCGATGCTGGATTTCAGGTAAGTGAAAATGGAGAAACGAGGCCAAGTGCTTCCATTGTTTAGATTCTTCTATTTATAGCTCAGGAGTGGGTGGGGTAACACGTTAGGCTGCACCCAGCAAACTGCCAACTGGCAAGATACAGCACATGGATAACTGTCAAAATAATACACGTGAGAGAGGGGCTGCATGCTTTCTCATGCTTAGTCCTGATTCTGTTACCACGTGAAGTCACTATTTCTTTTTGCCTCTGATCAAAGTATGTTTGAAGTCAATATTCTTTAAACAATAATCAGAGCAGACATGTCATGCTGTAATCCACTTAAAATATATATATAGAATAACCATCCTGCTCAGAATACTGGCCATGCTCATTGCACAATTTGAGTACTGGCCATGCTCAGTGTACAATTCCTAACAGTCGCCCCTCTCAAAGGCCGCCCTAGGTGGCGGGGTTACTGTGGAAATCTAAGGTGAAAATGACGTATCAATTTAGGTGGTTCCCATGAATTTTCGCTAACCTCATAACCTTTACAGGCTATCAAATAGTACAATCGACCTTGTATTCTTTTTGAATCAAGAATACGCTGAACCTCATATTCTAAATGACCGGCTACTGGTATTGGTGGTGGGGGTGGTTCTTTTCTTGTCTCTGGGTTATAGGATTTTAATAATGATACATGGAAGGTAGGGTGCACAGGATATTCAGGAGGTAACTCTAATTGGACAGTGACAGGATTGATAAGTTTCGTTATTGGAAAGGGGCCAATATAACGAGGTTGTAATTTCCTTGGACCTATAACATTCAGGTCTTTTGTGGAAAGCCAAACCTTATCTCCTATTTTGTATGTTGGTGTGGGATCTCTATTTTTATCTGCTTGTTTCTTCATATTTTCTTTGTATTTGTTTAAATGGATTTTTGCCTGTTCTTGAATGTCTAATAATTGTTGTAATCGGTCCGTGACAGCAGGAATAAGAGAAGTATCCATAGAGACTAGCAAGGCTTTTGGATGATAGCCTGTTAGGAAATAAAAAGGAGTACAGTGTGTTGCTGAATGATTACCATTGTTATGAATAAACTCAGCTATAGGTAAAGCCTTATCCCAATCACTTGTTACTGTGGATAGAAGACAACGAATGGTTTTTATGAGTGTTTGATTTGTCCTTTCTGTCTGTCCATCTGTCTCAGGATGGAAAGCGGTAGATAATGCTACTTCCATGTTTAATGTTTTACATAATTCTTTCCAAAATGTTGACGTGAACTGACTCCACGGTCTGATATAATTTTAGATGGCAAACCGTGTAAATGCACTACGTGATTCATGAAAATATTACTGAAATCAAGTGCTGTAGGTAATTTGCGCAGTGGACTAAAGTGTGCAATTTTGGACAGATAGTCCACAACCACAAGGATAGTAGTGTGACCATTAGCTGATGGCAAATTAGTGATGAAATCTAGACTAATGGTATGCCTGGGACTAGGAGGTGTGGAGAGGGGTTGTAAAAATCCTGCAGGGGCTTTATACAAGGTTTTATTTCTAGCACAAATTGGACATATTTCCACATATGTTTTAACATCTTTAGCTATTGAGGGCCACCAAAATTGTTTTTTACAATTTATTAAAGTCTTCTGATATCCAGGATGCCCTGCTAATGCCGAATCATGATTCCAGACTAATACTTGTTTTTGTAATTCTGGAGTGGGTATGAATTCACAGGTTTCATGATATAGTAATCCATCTCTCATAGTGTTCCGTGAATCTGACAACCACTCTTGTATATTTTGTTTTAGATGTTCTTGCTTTAGTGCCAGTAGAAAATCTTGTTGTAATGTGAGTGCTATGATTTTGTCAGAGGGTATTTTCGGAGGGGTAGAACTCTCTTGTATTGATTCTGCTGTATGACCAAAACGTGAGAGTATATCTGACTGCATTTGTTTTGAACCTGGTCGATATGTTATCACGAAATCAAAACCACTGAAAAAATGCAACCATATCTTTTGTCAAGGTGTTAATGCTTTTACTGAACTAAAGCATTGTAGATCAGTAAATATGGTTACGGAGTGTTTTGTTCCCATTAAATGGTGACGCCAATCTGTGAAGACCAATTTGATTGCTAACAATTCTCTCTCTGCAACAGTGTAACTTTGCTTGGCAGGGAGCAATCGTTTTGACTAAAAGGCCACTGGGTGTATTTGTCCATTATCTGGATCTCTTTGTGAGAGTACACCTGCCACAGCAACCTGAGAAGCATCTGCCTCAACAAGAAAAAGGAAGGTCTGGATCAGGGTGTCTTAACATAGGTGCTGATGTAAATTTATGTTTTAAATATCGAAAAGCTTGTGCTGCTTCTTCTGACCATAAAAAGGGGTGACCTTTTCGTAACAACTTGGGGGCCGATTCCGATCTCGGCCGGTAGGGCTCCGAATCGGATTCGGCTTAACCGGATCCGATTCGGAGCCCTATTTCCCGACCGAGTCGTACGCGCGTCCGGGCGAGCGAGTACGATGCGGACTCGCCGACCGACTCGTCCGGGCGTCCCGACCGCTCCGACCGACTCGTTCCCGGGTCGAACCGCACCGACCGACTCGCTCGGACTCGACTCGCACTGCGCAATGGAGACGTTCCCCGGCCGGGTGAGTACGATGCGCGCCGCGAGCAGTCCGACCGAGCCGCGCACTCCGGCTCGAAAGAGCAGTCGGAGTCGTACTTTGGGGGTCCGTGTCGGATCCCCCTGTACGCGTAGCCACACGAGTCGCACACAGGGGGGACCCATAGGTCCCCCCTACCTGTGCGTGTACGGCGCGAGTCGTTTCGCCGCGTACCCGCTGTAGGGGGCACCCTTGTCCGCCTCGCACCCATTGAGTCAATGGGAGCCTGCGTACGCGTTGTACGACCGGCTCCCATTGACTTCAATGGGAGTCCGACCGACTCGAGTCCGATGGCATACGTGCACATCGTACTCGTTCGGTCGGGCTGCCAGAGTCCGATTCGGTCGGAAATCTCTCCGAGTCCGGCTCGGTCGGAGAGATTTCCGGCCCGAATCGGAATCGGCCCCTTGGTGATAGGTGAGACAATGTCAGAAAACTGGTGTATGAAACGTCTATAAAAATTTGCAAAGCCCAAAACCTTTTGTACATCTATGACTGAATTAGGTTCTGGCCAATCTAGTATAGCAGTTTCTTTTTTTAGGTCCATCATTATTCCTGTTGGAGACAGAAGATATCCTAGGAATTCTACAGTATCTGTGTTAAAAGTGAATTTTTCTAATTTAGCAAATAAGTGATTGTCTTTCAATTTTTATAATACTGCCTTGACTTTTTGCACATGTTCTTCTTTATTTTCGGAGTAAATAAGGATGTCATCAATATAGACAACCACGCAGATATTGAGGAGTTCACTTAATATCTCATTTATGAAGTATCGAAAGGCTGCAGGGACGTTACACCGGCCAAAGGGCATGACGGTGTACTTGAATGATCCAAATTTAGTTTTAAACACAGTTTTCCATTGGTCACCCTCTTTGACCCGTATAAGATGATATGCCCCGCGAAGTTCCAATTTTGTATAGATAGTAGAATGTCGTAGCTGATCCGAAAGTACTGGAATTAATGACAATGGATATTTGTTTTTTATAGTTGCCTTATTAAGTCCGCGATAGTCAATACAAGCCCTCAAGCCACCATCCTGTTTTGGACGAAAAACAGTGGTGAGGAAACAGGTGAAGTTGAATGGCGAATGAAACCTAGGTCTAATAGTTCATTTAAATACTGTCGTAAATATCGCGTTTCAGCTTCGTAAGTGCATACACTCGACTGTTAGGCAGCTAGGAATAAATCTATGCAGCAATCATACGATCGATGTGGAGGTAGTGTAGTTGCCTTTACTGGGTCAAATACGTCACTGAAGTCCTGATATTCAATAGGTATTATATCAGAAGAAGTTGTGGCATTAGCGCAATGAAGTAACGTCATAGATTCTGTCTGTGTTTCTTGATAACAATGTGCACGACAATGTAACAAATTCAAGTTAACTGTTCTCAAATCCCAATCTATTTTTGGGTTATGGGTAATTAACCAGGGAACTCCAAGAATGACTCCAAATGTAGGTGTATCAATTAGGTCGAAACTTATCTGTTCTGTATGACCGTTCTGACAAACTACTGTAATAGGACATGTTTGGTTGGTAATTAAACCTGAAGATAATTCAGATCCATCCACTGCACGGACTGGTTCCGGCTGTGCTTTTAAGACTGAGGAAATACCCAATTTTTGGGCTAACCGGATGTCAAAAAAATTACCAGTGGCTCCAGAATCGAATAATACTGGAATTACATGTCTTATTTGAGTTGTTAAGATGAGAGTGACTTGAATACTAAAGTGTTGTGGTATACGTATTTGCTAAATACTGGGAGATCTGAAATTCTATACCTCTCGACAAGGCGACCTCCTTTCCTGACGAGATATTTAGTTTTCCTGACTCATGCTAGTTGAGACCACAGTATTTACCTTTTTGAAACCCTTTGGTTTTATTTACGAATCTCAGCAAAGTGTCCGAACCTGCCACAATATAGAAATAAGTTTAATTTTTGCCTGCATTCCTTCTCTTCAGTCGCTAACGGACCTTTTACACCTCCCATTTGCATAGGTTCAGGGTCTGATGTTTTAACTTCTGGTTCTTTTCTTTCAGCTTTTATAGTGATGATTATATTTTCAAAGCATGATCTTTCTCCCTTGCATTCACCAAGGTGATGATCTAGGTTTACTACAAGATCCACAAAATCTGAATAATCATTAGGCAACTCTATGATATGAGCAAGGGCATCTTTTAAATCGTCACGTAAACCTCTATAGAACAAAGAAATTATTTTTCCCTCAGGCCATTGAGTTTATGTCAACAGACAATTAAAAGTTGTCAGATAACTCAGTAAATCCTTATTTCCTTGTTTGAGATTTAAAAGCTCATTATCACTTGCTTGTAAAAATGTGTGTTTAGCAAATAATTTAGTCATGGTTGTTTTGAAAACTGCCCAATTATGTAGAATGGGATAATTTTTATCTATTAATGGAATGGACCAATCAGCCGCAACCCCTCCCAAGTAAGAGAGAACAAACGCCACTCTAGCTGCATCTGTAGGAAAAGACTGAGGTTTGCAAATAAAATGCAGCTGACATTGACTAATAAAAATATTAAACTTAGAACTGTCTCCAAATAATCTTTCTGGGGCTGCCAGGGGCACTGGACTGGGAACTGCTACTGTAACTTGAACTGGTGTTGAGGGAGATTCTGGAGTCATATGTGCAGATGGGTTTTTAATTTTGGTGCTAATGTCAAAAGGATTCCTAAAGGTTTTAGCCATAGTGTCATCCCAAAGACTTTCTCTGGGTTTGTAACTTATTAATTCACTACGTAATTTTGAGTTTTCTTCCTTTAATTTCTGCATTTCTAAATGCAGATTTTGTAACATGTTTCCTAGCTCTTGTTCCTTACTAGTATCGCTCATCAGAGCCTGCGCCATGTCATGAGTATCAATATGATCCTGGTCTTGGTCCGTATCTCCCAAAAAGAACTTTAATTCTTGTGGCTTGGCTCCACTAGCGGAGTTTGCGGAGAATTAAAAACACGGAATTCAAGCAAAAACTCCGTCCCTCCGCGTAGTGGAATCAGCTACTAAACTGTACCCTCAAATGCTTTGATAAAGCAACTTTACATGCTACAAAGCATATAACCAATTCACAAAACTGAACTTTGAGAGAGGTGATGATTTTGGGATCCCCCTAACCTAGGGGGAGGACCAAGCAGATGCCTTGAACACAAAGAGCACATCATGCTGAACGATTCAGTGGTGGTCCCATCCTCTTAGGACCACCCCAAGCACAGTTATGGGCAAAAATACAATCCCAACCAAAGGCCCTGCAAAACAGGGCTCCGAATCGGATCCGGTAAAGCCAAATCCGATTCGGAGCCCTACCGGCCGAGATCGGAATCGGCCCCTAAGTGTGAGAAGGATCCTAGGGGAAAGGGGAATGGGAAGAGAAACAAGAGCGAGAAAAAACACACTGCGTTCTTCAGGTTGATGTACTTTTGATATCTTTGTAAGTTCAACCTTTAGCAATGACTGGTACCGGAAAATATTGTAGTGCGTCCAACCTTTAGCAATGACTGGTACTGGAGAATAATGTGCGTTCTTTGTCTACAAAAATACACATAAACAAATGATCAAACAAACAATAAACTCTTTTTGTTCCTAGTCAACTGTCTTTGGAATGAACATTCTGTTTTGCTCTAAATGAATAGTACCTCTCACAAATGTGCTCGTACTTCAAAAAGGGAGTTTTTTCACTCAGCGAATATTAGCTGAAGTAATTCACTACGTATTTGAATATCAACTAAACTTGAAAAGAGAGAAATACAAACAGTAAAATCTACAAATGTATATCTGGAGTTTCTCAAATGTTTCAACAATCCAATGTTTAACTTACTACATAGAAATGCTCTTACTCCAGCTTGGTTTATAGTTCCAAAAGAGTGTTTTGCTCTAAATTAATACCTCTCACAAATGTGCTGGTACTTCATAAAGGGAGTTTATTCACTCTGCGAATATTAGCTGGAGTAATTCACTACGTATTTGGATATCAGCTAAACTTGAGAAGAGAGAAATACAAACATTAAAATCTACAAATGTTTATCTGGAGTTTCTCAA
Organism: Calotriton arnoldi; assembly: GCA_963921515.1. Lineage (NCBI taxonomy): Eukaryota > Metazoa > Chordata > Amphibia > Caudata > Salamandridae > Calotriton > Calotriton arnoldi. The sequence goes on from CAWUFW010006536.1 coordinate 497,956, forward strand.
ATGTTCGAACAATCCAATGTTTAACTTACTGCATAGAAATGCTCTTACTCCAGCTTGGTTTATAGTTCCAAAAGAGGGATTTGTTAAAGTTCAAAAGATAAATAATTCCAAACTCAGTTCCAAGTACACTTGCGTTAATATTGCGGTAATCGTTACACAAAAGATAACTGTTATTAATAGAATCGGCATTCGCAAGACACGAGTGACGAGAAATACCTTTATCCTGATTGTTCGTTTTCTTCTTTTCTTTCAGGGCTTTAGAAGAGATCCGGAGGCTAACCTGAACTTCCGGATGCGACACGGGACTCATGGATGTTGCCTGGGTAACTTGAGCTTCAGGAAGGATGGGCGCAGCGGAGGATATTAAGGGGGGGCATGGTCGAAGATCAGAGACGGCGATTCCAGGAAACGTTGTTCTCCGATGCTGAATTTCAGGTAAGTGAAAATGGAGAAACGAGGCCAAGCGCTTCGATTGTTTAGATTCTCCTATTTATAGCTCAGGTGTGGGTGGAGTAACACGTGAGGCTGCACCCGGCAAACTGCCAACCGGCAAGATACAGCACATGGATAACTGTCAAAATAATACACGTGAGAGAGGGGCTGCATTCTTACTCATGCTTAGTCCTGATTCTCTTACCACGTGAATTCACTATTTCTTTTTGCCTCTGATCAAAGCATGTTTGAAGTCAATATTCTTTAAACAATAATCAGAGCAGACATGTCATGCTGTAATCCACTTAAAATATATATATATAGAATAACCATCCTGCTCAGAATACTGGCCATGCTCAGTGCACAATTTGAGTACTAGCCATGCTCAGTGTACAATTCCTAACAAGAAATGGAGAGGAGAGGAGAGAAAGGAGTGTGACAATCCTGTTACACTGAAGAACGGACAACCACAGGTGTGCAGGAGAAATTAACAAGAGGACAAGACCAAGAATGAGCACTCATACCACTACCTGAGTGCACCTACTAACAACATCCACCACTGGGGTGCAGTGACATCATGGGAGAAAGCTCAGTGGGAGTACCATATGTAAACTGCCTGCATGCGTGAACCGTGTATCTTCCTCCATGCTTCACAGTGTGACTGTCCAGCCACTTGTCACTGGCTGCTTGAAGCAAACAGCATCCCTGCTTGCAAACGCAGATGCCAAAGCAGAGGTGCTGCACCAACTATGCAATGAGCTATGCAGCTGCAAAGTCCCTCCAGTCACCCTTGCTCCATGCAAGTCATCGCCTCCTGTCATACAGGTCACTTAATGGCAACCACTTCATCATTACCATGTGCATCACCACCACCCCTGAAGCATCAAGTAAAAAGACTGTAGTCCTGCACCATTTCCATACAAAATGACAAGAAGCACCAGTGACGATCTGAAGAACCAGTGACCACCTTCTCAACTGGCATAAATCCTGATCCCAGTAGCGAGCGCACCTTTTGACCAGGACATATCCACCCCTGAGGTTGCACGAGTGACTAGGTAGTGGCTCCAAGGTGGTCTTGCGGCTGCCCAGATGTAGGCTCATGCAGCCCCAGTGCAGCCCACAAGCAGTCCCGTGGCAAACCAACCAAGGGCCTCCCCCAAGCGTGACAGATGGGCTTGACTTTGTCCCACCGATGGATTCCAGGAGGTAGCCAGGCCATGTAACGAATACTCCAGCAGGTCACAGCACGCCAAGACTGTCTTCAGTGGATCAAGCAACACCATCGTCAAACTTTCACAATGGACTCCATCGACTCTCCTGATGCACCAAGTTTGAACTATAAAACACCAACTGCATCACAGTGAGAGCACGCTGGACTGATCAACATCACATAGGTGGATTGTCACCCAACTGACATGATGCTGATGGATCTGGACTTCATCAGCACCGTGTTCATGTCCAGAGGTACCTGGCCAAATTATACATGTGTGCCGAGATGCGTACCTGTCTACTGCTGTCCTGCAGACTGCCTCTTGAGGCTGCTAGACTAAGTGTTGTTTTAGTTTTTCATTCCTCCCCACATGTTGGACTCGCTTTTGTTTTTAATAAAATTTGGGAGGAATGTTGTTTCATGCTGGACAAAGTCTAGTGTTTTCCCAGCCACTCCCACGAGGTCTGGTCTTTACACCCACCCCACACCCATCCATTACAGGCATCACCGGTCAGGTGACCTTGCCAAGAAAAGAGACTGAGTGCACGTGTCCATGGCCATTTTCTAGTAACCACATACCTTGTGTCTGGGTTCATCATTTACAAAGTGTATGGGCCTAGAGCCCACGACTTTACAACGCTGATGTCAATGTAAACAGACCTGAAGGTGATTAAGGCTTTTGTTAATAAACAACTACAACACACGTCTAGCTTTTTAATCACTGAGTAAATGTCCAAACCAGCTATAATTTCACATATTGGTTTTAATATCATTTATGTTGTGCTGTTCCATCATCCTCTTTTTCATTTCATTTAAAAAAATAGTTTTTATTGGAATTTTCTAATATTCCCTTTACAGTACAATGTATGCACAATAATAAGAAGTATACAGAAGACGTGTATCCAAGAGAGCATGCTTTTATAGTACATTAACATATTACATCATGATTAAGAAGGCTGTGTGCCTTGGAGTTAAAGACAGGTGAACTGCAGAATCAGCAGTGGTACAGTTGGCAAATAGCGATGCAGAATACACGCATGGGAGGACCATTGTACAACAGAAACATCAGTAAAACTGATTTAAACAACTGCGTAACACCAACGTGCCAAAAAGAAAGTAAAGGAGAACAATACAATTAAGGAAAAAATTCAACTCAAAGAGGTGCACTCTTTCAGGAGACTGAGAAGAATATCAAAAGGGATTGGAGATCCAGAGGATACCAATCGGGTGTACAGAACAGTGTCAAACAGCAAGAGGAGCTCAAGCGCCACCATGGGCAAGTAGTGAAAGTGAGGTCACAGGTGTCTTCAAAAGGGGGGTGAGGCATTAGGCGCACCCTTGTGGTGCTTCTCTAGAAGTGAATCCCAATTCTCAGATATTGGGTATTTACAGAGACCTTTCACCTCTTCTCTGTGCAGCAATGTTCCCTCTGCCTGGGCCCATGCTAGCACGGAGAGAACCCATGCTAAGGCAGCTTGGGGGATCACCACTTCCATTTACAGGTGATCAGGTGCATCGCCAATATAAGTGCTAGGTCCTCAAACTGTTTTGTCGCTCTGTCTTTCTTGGCACAACGGTAGAGCCCCAAAATGAAAACCTCCCATGTGTAGTTCATAGCAGTACCTGTGCAACATGTCAAATGTGCAGTGACATTACTCCAATATACAGTTAGTGAGGGACAGAACCAAAGCATGTCTAATAAGTCTACATCGTGGGCTAGGCAACTGGAGCAAACAGCGTCAGTACAATGAAAATAACAATTGAATTTGCTAGAAGTTAAGTAGGTGAGATGAAAGATGTAGAGTTGTATTAATTTAAAACCAGCGTTGAAGGAAACTAAGGAAGGGTAAGATATAACAGTGCTTCATTCGCAATCTGTACAGGTGTGGCCAAGGTCTGTGTTCCAATGCCCATGCAATATAGTGAGAGTAACGGCTGTATGCGTGCGTAGGGCATCAGCCAACCACCGGGTCTTATGGCTAACCCTACTCAGAATGTATAAATATTGAATGACGAGGTGCTGTGGAAGTTCTAGTTGTATCTCACCCGGTGGTAGCTCAAAGTCAGTTAGTAAGTCCTCCATGGAGAGGAAGGTCGCTCATACCGTGTAAGCCCACAGCATGCCATGGCAGTAACTCCCGAAGGAAAGTAAACACGCACCCACGTGGAATACCAAGCAGCTGCAATGCTGGAGTGCAGGGTCAGATCTATCGGGTGAGAAACAGGGCCCTACGAAAACATTGGAAAGCAACCTGGAGAAGAGGCGCACTCGGCAGTGAAGTTCTAGTGAGGGGATGGAAGGTGGAAAGGTGGCAAGGAGCCACTCTAAGTCCCAAGTAGGGGGAAGTGTCGCCATATCTGTGAGATTATCACCCGCAAACCTTTGTGAAACCTATTGGAGTTCGGAGGCCAGATAATAATGTTTGCGATTGAGCCCGCCACTGTCTGTTGGGAGATAAAGTTTGAGTAACGCTACCCTACCCTATGGTGCATAGTGTGCCAAATAAGATCACCCATCATACACTCCAAAGAAAGAAAGAATGGATGGTGTAAAAAAATAGGAAAATTGGCAAAATAAAATAGGAGCCTTGGCAAGACCACCATTTTCATGAGAGCAACCCTTCCCGCCACCGACAGTGGCAGAGTATACCAAAATGACATCTGTGCACGCAACACAGTGACAGCACGAGCCAGATTACTTTCCAGAAGATCCACAGGTGTGTGGTAAATGTGTATCCCTAGGTACCGAAATGTAGATGGCTGCCAGGTTAGTTGGGTGCCATGTACACTGCAGTAGGTTTGGAGTGTCAGTGAGAAATGACTGACTCAGAGGCCAGAAATGGAGGCAAAGTCAGTCAGTAAACTGGTAATAGTGGGAGGTATGGACCGGACATAATTCAGATAAAGTAGCATGTCATCTGCATAAAGGGAGACTGAGTGTATACCGTAACCTAAGGGGATCCCCCAGTGTTCGGCCCTGGGCTCATCGATGATGCACCAGTGGTTCCAGTGTCAGAGAAAACAGACGGGGAGACAACGGGCACCCCTGTCGAGTACTCCACTGCATTGCGGTGGGATCTAAAATATGGCAACCAATTTTACCTCGGGCCATGGAATGAGAGTACAATAGTTTAATCAGTCGGAGAAAACAAGTTACCAGTCCATAATGGGCAAGCACTTAAAATAAAAAGAGAATCAAAGGCCTTGTGCAAGTCTAGGACACGACATCCTGAATGGGGATAGTTCTGTGGAGCATGTGCAAGTACCCCAAAAAATGGTGGTGATTCAAGGAAGTGTTTCTGGCAAGTACAAAACCATTTTGGTCCAGATGGAGACCAGTTGCGGAACTAGGGGAGGCAGGCAATCCACCAGGATTTTTGTAGTCAGCATGCAGTAGTGCAGTAGGTCGGTATGATTCCAAGTCAAGCACATCTCTGCCCAGTTTAGGCAGTGAGATGAGTAGGGCATTACACAACAAGGGTGTCAAAGCCACTGCAGTAAGTGCAGTGTCATACAATGTTTTCAGATGGGGCACCAATAATGGCACATCAGGTCCTGGGGATTTGCTGGTGGCAAGTGCACAAATTGCCTCAAATTCAGTGATGTCCCCGTTGATTTCCACTTGGTCCTCCGGGGGGATCCGCAGTAGGATCTCATCAGTTAAGAAGTCGCCGATGGCTCCTGAAGGCCCCGCAGATGTATACAACAGGGTATAATGTTGTATAAAAACAAAATGTATATCGCTCTGTGTGTGGAGTAACTGTCCCTGATCAGAACGAACAGACAGGATAGGACATTTTCTTGCAAGAAATGTGCATGCGCGGGCACGCGCGCATGCGCAGTTTTCACAAGGATTACCGATACGGCGAGGAAGAGGAGGAGGGCAGCCCGGGGACGCCGCAGTACAGAGGTAAGTGGTTTTAAAACTTTTTAATTTATTTTTAATTAATGTTTACTTACTTGTTAATAGGGGGGGTGGAGGCGGCTGGCGTAGCGGAGCTCCACGAAATTCCACAGAGTTTGTTTGCAACTCCGTGGACCTCTGCGTAGCCCTGCTACGCCCACTATGCCCAGGGTTAATATTAAACACATTACTCAGACAGTGTCCACAAACAGAGACTATGAATGCATCTCATTCGATCACGGGAGATGAGGATGAACCAGTGTTAATGTCAAAGTACTCTGTGATATTATAAGTGGAGGAGGCACGAAACGGAGTGTCTTCCAATGTAGGGACTTACAGTGTCCAGGTGGCTATAAGCAGTGGGAAGTATTCCCAGTAGATCTGCAAATGGAGCAGGTTATGGTCATAGTGTGCATGGCCGAGGTATTCTGTATGTGTAATATGTGAAACAATGTCTTGGGTGCAAACAAACCAGTCAAGGCGGACATTAAGTCCATGCACGTGGAAATAGTAGGAATACACTCTGGTATTAAGATTGCAATGGCACCATACATCTAGCAACTCCCAGTGCTTCAACCATGTAGTGAGGGTATGAGCATTAGAAGTGGACACAGTGAGGGGTAAAGGCGGGAAAAAGCAGTCAAGTCCCATGTCAAGGAGGCTGTTAAAGTCTCCTCCCAGTATCTAGGGTATGTCACTCCGTTGAGCGAAAATAGTAGATAGGGCATAAAGGAATGGGGCTTGTTCCACATTAGGGGAATATATCACTCCGAGGAGCAGCCGCCTACCATTTTGGCAGCCCTCAATGAAGACATATCGCCCCTCTGGGTCAATGAGCGTGTGTGTTTGCAGCGAAGGGGACCAGAACCCCTTGTGCATAGGTAAAGTAATTAGTAGAAAACACTTGACCCCGCCATCTCTTCTGTAATCTGAACGCCTCTCGGGCCACAATGTGGGATTCTTGTAATAGGCAATGTGCTCCTGTCAACAGCATATGTATGAGTATACTGCATATCTACGAGAAGGGGTGTGGATACCTCTCACATTCCAAGTAATTACATTAGTGGTAGTCATGGTGTGGTGTCCGGATGTGTGGGAGCTCTGGGTGCCCTGGGCATAGACCAGAGAATCCAATGAAATGAGCGATATGGAGTGAGTGCATACCAAAACAATAAATAAGCAAAACTGTAACATAATAACAGTAAACAGATAATACCATTGAGATCAGGTGTACAACAGGTATCCACCCAAACAAGCAAGGTGGAGAAACTGGTAAGAAGGAGCCGGCCTAAGGGGTAAGCAGGGAAGCAAGAGTCAGAACTGTGGCTGTGTCCCATAGGAAGTAAAACAGAGAAAGCGATCTATGCGACCATCCAGGCCCTCACATCATATGAGCAAATGGTCCCAAAACTGGCAGGAGCAACATACAAAGCCCACAAAATAGAGTGTGGAGGACAACAATGAGAAATCCCCCACTCCCCACCAGAAATCAGAAAAAATATTGTAAATGACAACCAAGAGGGAGGGTGAGAACAATGGATATGAATAGACATATGCAGGCATACAGCTGGTTAAAGGATATCATTGCATGTCTGAGGAGTCACTGTGGGCATCCCATCTATACTCAGGGGAATAATGTCAGAATAATATCAGATGTAAGAGAGTCCTCATCACCTAAATTTAAAGCCATCTTAATCCGCATTGTAGTGTGGTATGGGATCAGAAAGGCCTGCTGCCATTTGCAGTGCCTTATGGAGGTTCTGGTTAACTTCCTCCAGTTCGGGGAGTTGAGCACATGAGGGACCGCCAAGGCCAGGCACCATGTACTTTCTTGTGTTTCTTCCCTGTTGGTAGTGGTTGCCTGAGCAGAGACGCAGAAGCGCCGGAGCCAGCACTGCCATGGGACTCCATCCAGGACCAAGCATCTTTAGGGTCAGTGAAAAAAGATGTTGCACCATCAACCTGCAACCAAAGACGGGCCAGAAAGAGAAGTGCATATTGGTTATGATGTTCCAGCAGCCTAACCTCGAAGAAGGTGTGGCAATTCCGCTGAGACGCTACCACGCCACAGCCACATCACCCCCCACTTGAGGAACCTGCACTGGCTCCCCGTCGACAGGAGGATCACCTTCAAACTCCTCATCCACGCACACAAGGCACTCCACAAAACTGGCCCAGCCTACCTCAACAGACGACTCTTCTTCTACGTCCCCAACCGCCAGCTCCGCTCCGCCGACCTCTCCCTCGCCAGCGTCCCTCGCATTCGAAGAACAACCACTGGCGGCAGATCCTTCTCACACCTCGCCGCCAAGACCTGGAACACCCTTCCACTAAGCCTACGGCAGACCCAAGACCTGCTGACCTTCAGGAGGCTACTCAAGACCTGGCTGTTCGACCAGTAGCAGCACCCCCCCTTCCCTCTCCCCAGCGCCTTGAGACCCTCGCGGGTAAGTAGTGCGCTCTACAAATTTTGTGATTGATTGATTGATTGAGTGTAGTCAGGGAACACCATTATTCTGACGTTGTCAACTACCAGATTACCCTGCTTACGTGCCTCATTCAAGACAACACCCCTGTCTTGATAGTTCATAAGGCATGCCACCAGTGGACAGGGTGGGGTGCCCGGAGGCTATCATCATGCAGGGACCCAATGAGCATGCTCCGCCAAAAAGAAGGGTGACAAGAGCTCCACAGGAACAAAATTGTCCATGTGTCAATATATGTCTCCACATCGGTGCCCTCAATGCCCTCAGGAAGGCCCACCACTCTAATAATATTATGCCTAGACCTTCCTACAGCGCCCTGAGCATGATCCTCCAGGATGGGGACTTTCTCCTGTAAATTGAACAGGTGGGATTTGCAGTTCTGATGTTTGTGGCTGAAGAGTTGCTACTGCTTGTTCTGCAGATTGTACCCTGTCCGATCGTTTCGGATGATCATCGCGCAGTGTGAGGTCTGTGGTGGCAGCATCAATCATTGACTCCATTGAGATGCAAGATTGTTCAATGGCAGCTAATACGTTGTCTAATTTGCCAGTAATGGATTCCGAGTCTGATGAGCGACCTGGAGGGTCGGTGGCCCATCGAGAACCCGGCAGAGGCGACGAAGGGCACGAGCACACAGCAGTGGCACCAGCCCTTGGGCACACCATCGTGAAGATCCACTGGAGAGGGTGCAAAATAAAAGGGAAAAATATGCCATTGGTATAGGCCTGCTTGTGGGTGTCAGAGGGGATCATAAACCCCCACAGCACGAGCTGCCTAATGTAGATGATGAACAGCAGGTTATAGGGCAGAGGCACAGAGGCAGTCAACAGTTACAGGAGTAGCGCTACATATCCTGAACAGCACAATAGGCCAAGTCAAACGAGGAGAGCACCAGGTGCTGTAGACCGTATGGTTGAGAGGTGTAGCACAGGCAGTCAAGGGAGAGGCCAAGAAAGGTGTAGGGACTCCATTTTACAATTCATAGCAGCGGGTGACGTGCACTGGCATGATAGTGCACATGAAGATCCTGGGAAATCCGGTGACCTAAAGGCAGCATCGCTGCATGTGGCATAACAGAAACATAGAGCAGTAATGTGACTCCCCCAAGAGGACCGCAAGAAGGGAGGCACTGGACACAAATAATCGGCGCGTAAGTAAGCAGCCTCCAAAAAATGGTCTGCACCATCAGCATGACTGGCCCGTGGTACAAGGGTCCCCAGAATAAGTTCACAGGCAACACATAACGCCAAGGAAAGTGAGATCATTAGTGCCTTGCAAGATGTACCAGAGGTAGGAATGGGAGCCAGTAGAATCAGTTTGTAGGTAGAGTATGGTGTACTCCGAATCATATCAGGGTTCCATAGTTAGGGTGGGTCAGAGGCAGCGGCACGTTCCCAGGGTTCGACAGTGTGGGGAAACAGGTCAGTGGTTCTATCTGGCCACCACTCAGTAAGACACAGCATTACCAGAAGGGCTCACCCTCCAAGCCCGGCAAAAGTGTCAGAGGCAGAGGAGAACCTTGGAGAGGCAGCGGCTCACCACGATAGAGTCAAAGTGGGCTGGCAATGACAGGCAACCCCCAGGTGTCCAGCAGGGCACAGAGGTCCAGTGGGAGGCCCCACAAACTCACAGCCACTGGTCCGGGTCATTTGTGGTGGGGCCAGAGGGCTCTGCACATTCACAGCAGTAAGTCCGGTGCGGACACCTCGTGACCCAGGGTGGAGTGCCGACCAGGTAAGGCACCTGGGCTGCGGTGAGGTCTAAAATCAGTCTAGGCTACACTTGGTAAGGCCCCCGGCAGTGATAAAAGGCATGAGGTGTTGGTGGTCTCCGGATGCGAGTCAGCAATCAGGGCACAGAGCAGACCCTCATGGATAAATATTGTTGCAGCAGCACTGTGCCAGATGGGTCCGATAATGGTCAGCAGCTCCTGGGCCCCAGCGGTGTATGGAGGGCAGTTAGCCATGTCTCGGGCTCAGCGCCAACTGTCACATGTAGGCACTCAGGGATCACTGCAGTTCAAGCACGAGCACCACGTGGCCCAGCACCCAGCATGGGAATCCGATGAAGATGGGGCTCCGAGGCCCAGCGGCTCGCAACAAACAGCCAAGACGGGTCCTCAGCAATACCCTCAGCAATGGTGGGAAGTTGGGTTGTCAAATGGCTGCCCGCAGCTGGGAGTTGTTCAGGATGCGGCACAGAGCTTGCTCAGCTCGCGTCTGCCATCTTTGCTTCCACAGCCACGCCCCCCTCATTTTCATTTCATGAATACACACTCTGCTATGGGCAAGAGAAAGGTGATCTACATATGCGCCACGTCATTCTTGTGGCAAGGACAAGCTTATGGGGACTTATTGGAACTCAGTAGGCAGGCGAGTTTCTGTACAAAAGGTGTTAGCATACTCTTTAACACTACCTACAAAGCCACGTTTCTTAGTCAGTGTTAGGGTGGTCGGCACGTTGGTGTGAGTATTTCCTTCTTGCCTTCCTTTTTCTTTGCATTCTAATTCCTTCTAAATGTCGGACGGTTAATACTGGAATGTGGAAACGGAACTGTTTGTGATAATCACTGTTGAGATTCGACAAAATTACATATATGTCACACTATGTAAATGTGTGGATTCTCCTGCATAGAGAAAGGGTGAACAAGCAAGTCCTAGAGGCCCTTTTCTACTGTTTTTTAACCAAATGTTATATATTCATTCTACGTGTGTTACAATCATCAGGAGATACGTAGGAACACTCTATATGTCAAATGAGAATTAAAATATAATGTATTTTTTTAAAACAGTGGTTAAACAGCGGTGATTCAGTTGTCTTAGTTTTCCCTAGTTTTGGACCAGGTAGATATTGCAATAAACCCACGAGTAAATCACACGTTTTATATTTCAGGTTTTAATATTTCATAACATTGGCTGCTATAGAAAATTAAAAGTCAATATACTGTGCCGTATCTCCATATCAGGATTTTTTTTTAACTATAAAGTTAATGTTCCTTCATAATCACTTGGCACTGTTAACACATGTAATGTGTGTATTCACCTGAAAAAGTAAAGGTTGCATTATCAAGTTCTCAGCTCTTCCACAAGCTAAAATAAGAACCACTAAAAGTCACTGAACAATCTCGCGCAATCACAACCTACTCTCATGTGCAACTTAAATTTCAAATTATATCATTATAAAATACATATTCCTCAGGATCATTTGACATACAAATTCGTTTTATCGCTTGGATGCAACGAAGAATATAGAAATAACAATTAATGTGAGGAAAATGTAAGTGACTTCATTCGCTTCAATCAAACCCTTAGCACAATGTCATTGTGTCGAACTGCCGACTGGCCCATGGAATGGTGCTCATCTTTTGGAAAGTCGCACTTCTCAGCAAACACCACTTTATTTTCTGGGACCTTTAATTTCGCTTTTTTCATTATAACCATAAGTCCAACCAAGTAGAATGCAAAGCCAGATCATTTCAAATATAACTTTGTCAGTCAATTAGATATATGTTAAAACCTTTTTCAAAATTACAAATGAGTTTCGACCTGTCCCAGAACACATCCCTGAGTTGCCAACTGCTTCCATTTTAAAATAAACACTGTTTTCTAGCCTGGCTTCGTAGGCAACAGCAGTTTGCAGATTTGGCATGATTTAAAACATTGGCAGGTGGCCCACCAGTGAGCTGAGGTTATGGCTTCCACTACTCTGGCAGAGGATAACCCACCACATGTAGATATCTCAGCAGGGATATCTATGCCTTCATTGCACCTGCAAGTGTGGCAGAGGGCAGAGAATAACGCAGAGTGGGTGCCATGTTTGGTTGGACCTCCTTGGCATTCTTTTTTCTTCACTGAAACAATCTCCCAGTCAAACAAAAACCACAATGGCCCCAGCACACAAGAACCTTTTCCTGAGGATCAGGGCCATTGCTTATTTTCCTTGCTTTTGGACTACGTTACATCACATGGCAACGACGGCAGGGAAATATAATGACAATTGTCCCGTCCTGAACAAGTAAGGGCGACCATTACTGTGATCTGACAGACCCATGTAAGACATGCCCTAGTTAGGGTGGGCTGAGTGTCACTGTAACTTCATCGCCAAGTGGCTGATAGGCCATCAGGATATGGGCTTACACTAGAAAAGCTGAGGGTCAGCCAGCGTACATTCTGTTGTTTTACCACCTCCAAACGGGGTGAGGGAAGTGTGAGGATGGTGGATAGAGCAGCCACTATTTTTGGCAGATGCCCCACATTTGCCAACCTCTAAAAGAAGACCTTGATATTGTAATTTAATATTTTCCTCTCAAGGTATGGGCTTAGAAGTTTCAGCATGAAAAGAAGACTTTCCAAAATGCCAGGACTAGATGAATGTGGTCCAAATAAGGTCTGTGAAAAGTTTAAACTCCTCCGACAAAGTTGTGCTAAGTTAGTGAAGTTAGTGAATATTGCACAACTTTTGCCTGCCAGTGTTTTTTTCTTACTAAAAAGTGCTTTGTGAAAGGATTTACCCTTAAGTACTTTTTGCTGCAGAAATTTCCCACAAAAGCAGAATTTGCCATTTTCCCTACAAAACCTACATTTTGTAGGATTTGTCATACACTGGTTTTTAACTTCATGAAATGAGCAGAAGCAAAGTTGCCCCACTTATCATATGACTACTCATGATGTCCTTGTGATGAAGTTGGTAGGCTTCGAGAGTTTGGGGCAGATTACATGGTTTCAGAGTTCAATTGTAGATGGCATAATATAATTTAAAAAAAGGTGTGAATAAAAGCATTTACTGTAGTATTTAACAGAAAGTCATATTTGTCAATAAAAGATCCAACTACTCAGCGTTTTCACAGGAGAATCCATTTTTTTCCATCTTCAAGGAGTAGCTCAAAGCAGTGTTATAACGAGAGAATGCCCTACACAGAGAGAGGGAGGGAAATTGCCTTTGCACACGGTTTCTGCCCCCTTAAACATCCCACCCTGACCTGAAAGCAGAGATTTGAAAAGGATAGGGGGAATGTGACTCTGAATACTTTGACCTGTCAAGGACACTGGAAATTGACCCTCTCAAGTTTTCCATCTCAGCCTCGGGTCTGGAAACAAAGAGCAGAGTATAAAATGGGAGGATCAACTTGATTGTGGTGTAGTTGACATGTTTTGGAAATAACAAATAGGAATTGGCAAACACTCCTCAGCTTAAATTTAAATAGTTTTGGATAGTGAGAAAATCAATTTTCTATGACATTCTCATTTTCTATGGTTGTGCATGGTGGTGGTTTCTCTGGTTGTGCATGACGGATGTTTGTAAATGATGGTGCATTTTAGAACTGCACTCATTTAGGGCCTGATTATAAATTGGATGGAGCAGTACACCCAATTGGAATGCCACCCTCCCCAATTACCACTGACCCACTGTTCCCTCACCTGGGCACCCAAACATCGGACTTGATGTATCATGCTGGACATTCTGGGAAGTAAAATTGCCAAATACTTGGGCTGCATGACCATTCCAGCCACAGATCATGGCATCCACCAGATCCCCTTCTATTTCACGGGGACATACTATGCTTCCCCTGCCCACTCACATCTTCACTGTCCACTGCCACCCTTGCCAGCCCTCTCCCCCATCCTACGCATCACCCTTCACTTTCATTTTTTACTAGCTGGATATACACATTGGATACTGGTCACAAATTTTCTTTTTGGACACATGGTATCTCAGCACGTAACCCCACCTAAATTAGAATCCGCCCCGCTGTGGAGGAGGCTTGGCTGGATAAAACTGGAAGAAGTCAGTGACATTGCTAGTAGACAATCTGAAGGTTTTGGATCACAGCATCTTCCCTACGGTGTCACAACACTGTGAGCCACGGGTTAAATGTCCAAAGGTAGTCTATCTCTGTGTACATCTCTGTTAGAGAACTTTCCTGCTCGGCTTCATGCTGAGATTGGGCATTGGTTGATGCTAACCTATTATTCATAGGAGGATCGATACATTAAAGATGTGAATTCCACAGGAATGTTGATCTCCTCAAAGAGTTTTTCACCTTGTTAAAACACATATTAATAACATTTTCTTCTTCTTCTTAAGATTTCCTTTCTCATCACTGCTTTTAGTCTTGAACCTGTGCTTTGGTAACCATTTTGCACTTTTATTACTTTTAGACTGCAATATATTATTCATAATTACAGGAATTCATAGCATATAATGACAGCACCTCATCCACATTAAACAATCTCTTGTGCAAAAATGAAAGTTAGAGACAGGAACTGGGCTGATGGATTTCTCACTCATACATAATAAAGGTTAAGCTGGAAACTGGTTAAAGCAAAGTATGATTTGAATAGGTGGGTTCTCTCCTTTTTCACCATGGGATACTCACCAAGGCACACTTTGTGCAATGGTTTTCCTGGGCTCAAACCCTGCCTCTGCTTTTTACACCTTAAAAGTCAGCACACACACCCAATGTACCTTCCAGTTGTACCTTTCTAAGATTTCACTCTTCACTCCTTCACTCAAAATGTTTACTTTTTTGGTGGTAGAATGGCACAGTGTCCTGGGGATGAGAGAGTGGTGAGTGCAACCTGGATATGGAGCCGTTTTAGCTTCTGAGGCATACTTCCCTACTATGTTTGACTTTTCTTTCTTTCTTTCTTTCTTTCTTTCTTTCTTTCTTTCTTTCTTTCTTTCTTTCTTTCTCCTGGCAGGTTGGCTCTGTGGAGGAAATTGACCCAGCCTAACTGAAGCAGACCAGTTTAGGTGTGCCCAGGACGTTCACTAACTTAAATGAAACCAGGGGAAGACCGTATAATTTTAAGATAAGGGACACATGGAGAAGAGGGGTATTTTGATCCCACAAAGCACATTGGCCTCCTGGCTTTAGTTTCAGTGGAGGAGGAAGCTTTCCTCAGAACCAGTTTGGAGTGATTGAGTGAAGGAGATTCCTCATTACCTTAAATACACCCTATGTGTGTCACAAGCTTCTTGCAGGGACAGAAGAATTTTGCCTTATTCGATATTACTGAGAATGGTGCACTGTGGAATAGAAAAGCAAACAGGATGTGCTGCAAAAGTTGGAAGGTTTGCCCTTGGAAACATTTTGTCCATTTTTCATGGAATATATAGGAGTGAGTACACCCCCCACTGGGTAGTGATTTAGACAAAAGTAGCATCCCACCCCAGCACCTCAGAGCACTTTCTGAACCTGTGTCAGAATAGAAGAGCACTGGACCTGCTGTCTGTAACCTGTGAGGCATTTAGGGATGAAACTGCTCTCACTTGTACCCAGGAATAAGAAGTGTACTCCAGGGATCAGTTGGCAGACCTCCTGTGTGGCTACAGGGACATAACAAGATGCAAGATGCTTTTTTCCTGCAGTGGATCAGCTACAAATGGAACTGGATTGGACCTTGATGGTGGCCTCCGCTGGAGAATAATCTGGTCCTTAATTGCTGTCCCTAAGGTCCTGGGAACCTTAATGTTGCTAAAAGGAACTGCCCCAGAATGTCTGAAAAGTTGGGACTTAGAAACATTTTGGACTTTCAAAACCACCAGAGCTGCAGCAGGACCTTGCCTTAAAGGTATCAGATATTGGAAGGACTTTGTCAGCTACAGCTTTAGGCTTGCCTCACTGGAATATTTTCGAGCTCCAAAAAAAGAGACTACGTCTTAAGTTAGAAATCTTGAATGGATGAAGGAGCAAGAAGTGTCTGCCTGACAAGAGGACTTAATTGCCTCATAAGTTGAATTTTCCCGTTCACAGCTTTTTCTGCCAAAATCAACAGCTTTAGCATGACTTTGCCCAGTGGCGTGCAGATTCACATGGACTTCATCGGATACATCATTCAACCTTGCCTTGCTAGAGGATTTCTACTGCCATAAAAATGACTAAGAGCCTGGTTTAGAGTTTGGAGGATGGAGGGTGGGATACTCCATCACAAACATTGTGTATATCCCACCCACCAAATTATGAGTACATTATATTCTATGGCAGTTGCAATATAGTGGATGGAATATCCATCATGGTGTAAATTACGGAAAGTGTGTCTCTGACCTTACAGGATTTTGGAGCTTATTACTTTGGTAGGACTCACTTACTCCCCAATTAGTAACCCTATTCTTTACTCCTTCTTTCTTCCTTTCTTTAACTCCGTGAAGAAATCACTTTTTGTTTGCAATTACATCTTAACCTTAAGAATTGACTATATGGTAGTGAGTCCCATATTGAGAGTAGATGGTGACTGTCATATGCCAGGAGTATATTTTTCTCTGTTTGCTACCTATAAAGGGTGGTGTAGATTTGCTCATTTTCAACATGGACAGAAAGGTCCAGGAAAGAGATTTCTGATTGATGGGATTGGGAATCTAAGGGCATCATAGTTTTGGTTTAATCATGTCTGAAATAATAGCAATGTCTGAGAGGCAAACTCCCAAATCATGAAGATGTCATCTATATATCTCTTCCAGAGAGGAATATGTGCTCTGAAAGGATTGGTATCGGAGAGAACAACTTTCTGTTCCAGGTCATCCATGTACAAGATTGCACAATTTGGTGCAAAAATTGCCCCCATGGATGTCCCCTTTATCTGTAAATAGAAACTATTGTCAAATTTAAAGAAAATGTGTGCAAGGGCCAGTTTCAGCAATGATATAGTGAATGATGTTGGAACCTGGGTGGTCTGGGTCTACGGTTAAGGATGTTATGTATTGATGCCCTCTAATTGGGTTATGTTTGTATAGAGGGATTCTATGTCCAGAATACCCAATAAGGTTCCTGGTGTGGGTAGATTAAAGGCTTCCATGAGATTTATAAAATCTATGCTATCCCGTATATAGCATTCAGTGAAGGGTACTAAGGGCTTGATAAAAAAAAAAGTCAATGTATTGACTAATCAGGTCCAGGATGGACCCGCACTCAAAAATAGTCGGTCTACTCCTCA
The DNA here is from genome assembly GCA_963921515.1 of Calotriton arnoldi. Lineage (NCBI taxonomy): Eukaryota > Metazoa > Chordata > Amphibia > Caudata > Salamandridae > Calotriton > Calotriton arnoldi. Next base: position 514,921 of record CAWUFW010006536.1, read on the forward strand.
TAGGTGGAGACTTCAACGCCACCATAGATGATACGCTCGACCGCAAGCCCCTAGAGACCAACGCGGCACGAACTCACGATTCGCTGATTTCCTTGAGGCGCTAGGCCTCATAGATGTTTTGCATTTCCGATTTCCTTTAGAACAACAGTACACTTTCCATTCTGGAGCACATAATAGCCTCTCTAGAATAGACTACATACTTACGCTTGCAGATACTTTAGGGAAGTTAGAGGAGGCAGCCCACCTACCTAGAGGCATTTCAGATCACTCTCCTGTTTTGGTTAAATATGTGCATCGCGTTGTAGTCCAGCGGCGAACTTTCCCACTATATCTGGGATTTTTTAAAAACCCCAAGATCTGGAAAGGACTAACCAAAACGACACAACAGTATTTCAGAGAAAATGAACACTCGGTGGCCTCCCCGGCAATCCTTTGGGAAGCATATAAGACGGTCCTCCGAGGCCAGGCCATCTCATTAATTAAGGGCCAAAAAAAAGAAAAACAGAAACAAGTAGAAGCTCTAGAACAGGAAGTGAGCCAAGCGGAAATGACACACGCCCTGAATCCCACGGCAGACACCACTCATGATCTTAATTTGAAAAAGCAGAGCTATAGAGAGTACTTATGGGAGGACGCTTAAACCAGACTCCTAGCCACTCAATATAAAATATATGAGGTCGGGGATAAAGCGGGAAAACTTCTGGCCTGGCTAGACAAGCGAGAACGAGCTAGTCGGTGGGTGGTTCAGCTACAACTAGACGATGGAGACCTCATAACAGACCCGCTGAGGATAGTAAACGCACTAGCGAAACACTATGAAAAAATCTACACCCCAGCGACCACAACCACGATCGAGGAGGCACAGGCATTCCTCAAAGATATCTGTATGCCCACACTCACATCGGAAGACACCCAGGCCTTTGTGATTGACCTTACAGCAGACGAACTAGCATTAGCCATAGGTGCCATACAACCAGGGAAAGCCCTAGGGCCTAACGGCATACCCATTGAGCTTTACAAAAAAACAGCAACTACACTTACACCACATTTACTAAACATGTTTCAAGCTAGCCTGGAAACTGGAGAACTCCCCAGAGACCAGCGAATGGCGACAATAGTAGCTATACACAAACCCGGAAAGCCTCCCCAGGATTGTACGTCATACCGGCCCATATCACTGCTTAATGCAGAGGCCAAAATACTGGCTAAAACACTGGCGACTAGATTGACACCCCATCTCGCCAAATTAGTGCATCCGGATCAATCCGGATTCATGCTGAGAAGGAACACAGCACTCAACCTGAGACACCTAAACAGTGTAATGGCTCGTATACCCACAATCCAAGAATCAGCCGTTATCCTATTGTTAGACGCGCGTATGGCCTTCGATATGGTTGAGTGGCCCTTCCTGTTTGCCGTCCTTAAGCATATGGGCTTTGGCCCCAAATTCAGTGCCTGGATCCAGTTGCTATATACAAAACCCTTAGCACAGGTAGTAGTAAATGGTCGAATCTCGGCTGACTTTCCCCTTGGGCGCGGAACGCGTCAAGGCTGCCCTCTATCACCGCTCCTATTCGCCCTAATACTGGAGCTGCTGGCAGCCTGGATAAGGAGAGACCCGGTCATCCGTGGACTCCGATGGGCGGAGGAATGGGAAGACCGCATATCCCTATATGCGGATGATATACTACTATACATGGCATCCCCCAGACGCTCCATCAGTAGGCTCCTAGACATTTGTGAAGTGTACGGCAAGTTCTCCGGGTATACTATTAACTGGACTAAATCGATCCTATTTGTCCTGCACGGTCCCCCACCGAAACTACTGAAGGGATGTAGTCTGCAAATCGCAGATGGGTGTTTTAAATATTTGGGAATTTTCATCACACCATCACCAGGGAAATTTACAGAAAAAAACCTCCTAGCATCTCTGAAAAGACTCCGCCAAGACACAAAGCATTGGCAATCACTGCCATTGACGCTGCTCGTGAGAGCCACTCTTTTCAAGATGATGGCGCTTCCCAGATTCCTCTATGCCCTTCAAAATACCCCGTTTCCGGTTCCCCTAACCTACTTCAAGGCAATCGAGGCAGAAGCGAGTAGCCTACTCTGGGATGGAAAACCGCCCGCATAGCCATGAACAAACTGGTAAAGGATGGTATGACGGCGGAATTGCCCTCCCGAATGTACAAATGTACTACTGGGCCTCCCAGTTGATTGTACTCAATCAGTGGCTTCACACCCCCCAAACAGAACCGGTGTTCCGAGCAGACAGATATAGCCTGGGTGAGGGAGGAGTAATGAGAGCACTCTATAATAAAACTCGTAAAACACCACTAATAGGACCAACTGCACACACAGTTCAAATCTGGCACAGGGCACTCAAAAAGCTAGGATGGGATGGAGTCATAACCCAACTGACTCCGCTTTGGGAAACTCAAAGGCTAGGCAGACTCAGTAAAGGCTTTAAACAATGGGATTCCATCGGAATTTCAACAGTAGGAGATCTCTGGAGAAAAGGAGAGTTCGTTACCTTTGCTCAACTCCAAGATCAGTATGAGATGGCGCCCACGGAAATATTTAGATACACGCAGATTACACATGCACTTAAGAAGGCCATTCCAGCAGGCACTATACTCCCCGAGGCCTCCCCTTTAGAAGATAAGCTCCTAACAGAATATATGGACAAGAAGGCCATTTCCCTAACCTACCGTAAGATCATCAATAATCAACCGGATCCCACAAAATCTCTTCACGATAGATGGCAGACGGAGGTAGGGGACCTAGATGAGACAGATTGGCAAGAGGCACTCGCGTCCCCACGAGAAGTGGAGATATCCTCAAAATTAAGATTAGTACAGTTGAAGATACTTCATCGTATCTACTACATGAGAGTAACCCTGCATAAGATAGGGAAGGCCGATAACCAACTCTGTCTGAGACAATGCGGGGCAATCGGTACCTTCTATCATACTTTGTGGGAATGCCCAGTGATAATGACCTACTGGGAAACAATTATGCACGCAATTACACAAGTTGGCAGAGTATTCGTCGCACCGGAGCCCAAGAGATGTCTCTTAAATATATGGGAGCCAACAGACCTCAACCACGCGGCTCAAGACTGGGCAACGCTGGGTATGATGTTTGCCAAACGCAACATCGCCAAACACTGGGGGGGCACAAATCTCGCCGACGTACCGAGAGTGGTGTGGGGACATGGACGGAGCTATGGTGGCAGAGAGGGCGGTATATATACACCGAGGGTGCCCCAAAAAATGGGAACGGGTATGGGGCAAACGGAACACCTATAGAGGGAACATCTGTACTCTACCTCCGAGCGAGCCAGAATTGGACTCTAGTTGATTCAAAGGGTGTGGCACCATGTCACTCAAATTAACACAATATCATTGCAGTAACTGTATACCTCTAATGAAAATCAAATGTAATGTGAAGCGTAATGTCTATAACAATATTTTACTCTGTAACCGTATTATTGCAAGTTTTAACCTGTAATCAATAAAAATAATTTATTTAAAAAAAATAGTGGGTCTACTGGGGGGGGGGCTAGCAAGAGTTTTGGGAACTTTAGAAAGCTTATAAATAACTGGAGTGCGTGGGGTACCCACTTTGCGGTATGAGAACTATTTTTGCTGAGAAAGCCATCTCTGTAACTTCATTTGTAAGTCTGAGTATTTTACTTTGTATCTCACTTATTGAATCTTTAGTAAGTCTTGTATAATGGTCAAGGTCATTCAATTGGCATAGGATTTTCAGTTTGTTTGAGTCTATGTCATGTAGGAGAATGCCTACACCTTTGTCAGCAAATTTGACAATCACAGTGCTATCCATTTTGAGAGTGTGGAGGGCTTCACATTCTTGTGATAAAATGTTATATAGGGTGAAGGTCTTTTTGATTGTAATAATATCTTGAGGTCTTTGAGTACTAGTTTTTAAAAAGAGAGAATCTCCACAGGTATGCTGGCTGTGGGGGAGAACATTTGGAGACAGTTCTTAAGCCAGCTACATCAGAACTAGAATAGGAGTTGCAATCTCCCATAAATGCTTTCAAACTAATTTTTCTAAAAAATCTCAAAGTTTCACTGTGGAGTTCCAAAAAATCGGTGCGTTCTGTAGGGACTAATGACAAACCTTTATTTAGTAAGGTGATTACTTGAAAGTGTGTGAGATGATAAGTTAAGAATAGGCATTGTTTCCATAGTATCTACGCTGGAGGAGGGCCCCACTGATTTTCTGACAGGTGCCTCGATCCCCTGGGGTATAGCTGACCCACCTCAGAGATTTGCCTATGACTCCACCCCTGCATGATGGGTGGGGCTGGCCCCTCTGTAAAAAAGGATTATCTCTAGAGTTTGGGCTAGAACTTGTACCTTCTCGAGATCCGATCCATCTCCTGTATCTTCTGAAGTGTCTGAAAAAGTAACACTTTTTTGTCGTTTATTGAGATAGCCCTATGGGTGACCAGAATTGGTGTGTGTGTCTGCGTAATTGATGTAAAATTCAATCAATAAGTATGAATAGGTGTGAGAAGTTGGCCTGGTATATGCTGTTCACTAATTAAAGTGGACACCTTGCACCAGGGCAAATCGACTCTTATGGTAGATAGGTTTAAGACAACCTTTTAAAGAAAGCTATCCTAGTGGTAGCTGTGGAGAGCAGCCTTCAGGCTAAGTCTCGGAGGAATGTAAAGCAGCTTGTTTTACCATATAATCTCTTGAATCACCAAATGAAAAGACACCACACAGGTATATATATCAAATATATATGTATTTATTTCTAAATAACTCTCTACTAATCTCTTTATGAGATTAGAAGACAAACATATGCACAAATCAACGTTTCACAATAAGTTAAGCACAAAATATGGCTGGGGCCCTAGGGGCGTACCAGACCATATACTAAGTAAGAGACTTAGGGACAACGACTTGCAGGGAGACAAGGCCTAGGGCCTTCAGAAGTGCTGGGGCCTCACAAAACCACCCAAGGCAGGTAAGTAAAGGACCCACGGGGGATGCGTGCAGGGTAGATACACAGGCGCGGATCGCCGTTGACTTCAATGGGGCAAGTCGCGGTTGGAAATAAAGAGTTTTAGGATACTTCTATAGAACCTACAAGCACGACACTTACAGGGTAAGTCGTTCTAGGGCCCACACCCACAGGAGCACCGTAGTGCTGGAGTTACCTCACCCAGGGAAGCCGGGTGCACAGGTGTCCTTTGGTGTCGGGTCGCGGCGTCGTTTTCAATGGCGAACAAAGAAGACTTGCTTCTTGCGGGAGCTGAAGAAGTGTCCGGTGGAATCCAAGCCTGGATTCTGAAGAAGGATGACCTGAAAGCAGAGGGGACAGTGTTCAAAGTCACTTGGCAGTGACTCGGGGCAAGGAAGATGGATGCCCACCGTCGTCGAGTGATTCAGGTCGGTTGCGGGTGCCTTGACTCTTCAGCCACGTGGTCCAGGAGGCGTCGACGACGACCAGGAGCTGGATTCGGTGTGTCCCTCGACGTCTGCAGCTGACTGCGGTGTCGGCAACTCGATCGGAGCCAACAAGCCTTGGCAGCCGCAAGTCTCGGGGAGATGAAGAAAAGTCGATGGCGCAGACCAGCAAGGTCTGTGGAACTCACCCAGCGAGGGTAAGTCAGGGCAGGCCTGGAGCAACCAGGGGAGCCCTTTGGTTTCTTTAAGAAGTCTTCTGGGGACCCACAAGCTAGTGGGCAAGGGATCGCGAAGACACCTCGGGCGGAATCACTCAACAGGGGCCCCCGGTCACTCGGGACGATGTAGGCCTCTGATCTTCGGAGGGATTCCTGCTGGAGGTCGGGACCACACGTGGTCCAAAGCACAGGTTCGTAGAACGTTGTGAAGGGGTTGCACTCGACAATAGTGCACGTTACCCAGGGGTCGTGGTTTCTCGTTACTCGTGGGGTCCACTTGCCTCAGCTTCGCTGGGGACTCACGATGGCCTGGAAGAGGTCAGGAAATCCACTTTCTGGGCTGCAGGGACTTCGGACTCCGGCAGGAGCGGCGTAGTTTGCGACCATCGTTGTCGTTTTTGGTGCCTGGCAAGCAGGGGAGTCACACCTTGACTCCAAGGGAGATTCTTCTGTCTTCCAAAGGTAGTGGAACGTCGAAGGGCCAGGATTCTTCTGTAGAGCGTCGTCCAGGGGTTATCTAATAATGCTGTGGCAAGGGTTCCCCATTTTAACCAGTAAAACAGGGAGGGACTAACTCTATGACCCCACCTATGGGAGGGTCAAGGGAGGGGGTGGCTACACCCACTTCCCTTTGTCCAGTTTCGCGCCAGAGCAGGGGCAGGTAGCCCCTGAGCTGGTTTGAACTGGCATATGCACAGAGGAGCCTTTTGCTCCCCCAGTGCAGGACTTCAAAGCACTCTAAGAGTGCACCCACCCAGCCCCAATACACATTATCCTGTCTGGGGAGGTGGTCACACCTCCCTGCAACAGGAAACCTATTGTCCAGGCCTCCCCTGCCGGAGTTTCGTCCAGCAGCAGGAGGCCAGACTTGTGTCTGTGGCAGCAGCATCCATTTTGTGATGCCAGGGCTTCAGAAAGAAGTTACCGGGTAAGCCAGAGTTAACATGTCTTTCCCTCTAGAAGGGTGGAATGCTACCCCCGCCGCCAGGATTGGCGGGGGGTAGTATTCCAAGATGTTTGACACCAAACACGACATGTTTAGGTGCAGCCATTCCAAAGTTAGCATTTTACCGCGAGGATATAATGCGCTTAAGAGTATATGGTCAGGCTGCACTACAAACAGCATCAGGGATGGTCTCCGAACGCTGCAGAGGGGCCCTGCTCATGCAGGGGCACCCTCTCACATAGGAACCATGCCCTCTGCCTTTAGGATTGATAAGGCCTGCCTTAGGAGTGACTTATAGGTTTATATGTGTGTATGTATTTAGTGATATAGGTAACCTATATCACAGTAAGAGGTGCATGCACCACCCTACCCAGGCTGCAGTAGCAGACCTGTGGTGTCAGTTTGGATGGCCTTCCAGGGGTGGCATAATACATGCTGCAGCCCCTGGTAGGCCTCTGAGGTACCTATGCCCTTGGTACATAGTATACAATATACTAGGGACTTATAAGGGCACTCCAGATTCCAATCAGAGATGTGCCTAAGGCACATGGAAACCTTTTACAGAGAAAGCAGATAGACTGGGGCCCTGAATAGCAGGATCCCAGTCCAACTAAGTCATAAACCAGCAAAACACCATAAAAAAGTGGGGGCAACCATATAGTCAGATTCCACCTTCCTACATAACCCCCCCCAAACGAAAGGAGATAAGGCTAACCTTGGCCAGTTGAGCCTTCATTGACTAAGTGGTCATATAAGGAAGCACCTGCACTAGCAGGTCATATAAGGAAGCACCTGCATAAGACAGGTCCCCTGTCTTATGGTCCACTAAGCAATCCCTCACCCTAAGGGTATGAGAGGGTCTCCACCATGGGGAATCACTACCTGTGGTGTGCTTAGGTAAAGTACAAGGCTGGTGAGGTGTCTGAGTAGGGAAGTGAGGCCCTAGGAATGTTGGCCTCAGCTTCCTCAGATCACTGGTCACCATGTATGCCTGTCTTTCCATGACTGAGTTGCACTTTGCTCTAAGGGTCAACCTTTGGCTGCCTACAGCTGGGGGTTGGGTCCCTTTGGATGGACTACTGGAGGGACATGGCAGGTTTGGAACCTTCTGGTCCCAGGTTTGCCCTTGCCTACCAGAGTCCTTCTGGGGGAGGTCCCTACATAAAGGTATGGGGGATCCCTCAGTGTGTAGAGGAATTTTCACCTGGCTAGGGCTACTAGACTGGGTGCCCCTAATCTGCTGATGGGGGCTTCCTCTGGACAGGGGGCCCTGGGGGTCCACTGACCTCCCTGACCTCTGCAGCCCTGGGCTGACTGAGGCAGGGTAGAGAGGGGCAGGTTACCTGCTCCAGACGGGGTACCACCTTGGAAGGGTCCTCTGCCATCAGGGGTGTGGCCAGGCCAGGCCTGACTACCTCTGTGGCAGTTCCTTCACTAGGGGTAGGGTCAGTTCCCTGAGGAGGCTGACCCTTACCTACTGTCTGGGGGAAGAAGACTTTTCTTCAACCCTTGTGCTCTCTTTTGGGGGAGAGTGGGCCATTCTTTCAGGCTCCATCTCTCCAAATTCTTGGGCTGGGGCTGTGGCCATCACAGCCCCACTAACCTTTACAGGGACGCCCAACATCCTAAGATGGGTTTGGTGTTCCACTTCAGCCCAGGCTGAAATTTCCAGATCATTGCCCATCAGGCAATCTACAGGTAGGGTTGGGGACACTGCCACTCTTTTTGGGCCTGTGACCCCCTCCCAGCTGAGATTGACTATGGCCATGGGGTGATCTGTTCTGACACCATCAATGTTGGTCACCTGGTATTTAAACTCAGGTAAAAGCTGGTGAGGGGGACTAGTTTCCCTGCCACCATGGTGACACTAGCCCCTGTGTCCCTAAATGCCACAGCTTTCTGACCATTAATTATTGGCTCCAATCTGTACCTGCCCAATGCTATGGGACCCATGGTAAAGGTGGCAAATCCTATACCACCATCAGAGTCAGAGGAGTCTGTTGAGGGGTCCCTGTCTAAACTAGGGCCCACCTCTGTTCCTCTTGCAAAAGCACCTAACTTTTTGGGTGCACTACTCCCAACTGGAGGATTACTACTGGTAGTACCAGGAGGGGTGGTAGTAGTTGTGGGAGGAACATTTTCTTTATTGCCAATCCTGGGGCAACTGGGATCAGTTTTCCAGTGCCCAGGCTTTTTACAGACATGGCAATAGGGTTTCTTTTCAGGAGAGGAAGGAGTTTGGGACCCACCCCCAGAAGAGGAATTTTGGGGCCCTGTAGGGGACTTATCCTTAGATTTATCCCCACCTTTCTCTTGGGACTTAGTAGAATCTTTCTTCTGGTCACCACCCTGATTTCTAGTTTTTACTCTGGTTCTGACCCACTTGTCTGCCTTCTTTCCCAATTCTTGGGGAGAGGTCAGATCAGAGTCCACCAGATACTGGTGCAAAAGCTGGTTTTGACAATTATTAAGGATCTGCTCCCTCATAATCAAATTGTACAATCCTAAAAAGTCCTGCACTTTGTTGCCATGTATCCAACCTTCCAGAGCCTTTGTAGCACAATCTACAAAATCAACCCAGTCTTGAGTCTGAGCTTTTTGGGTGTCTCTGAACTTCAACCTATACTGTTCAGTGGTAGGCCAAACCCATCTATCAGAGCACTCTTCAAGACTGTGTAATTGTCAGCATCCTCTTCTCTTACAGTGAGGAGCTTGTCTCTACCTTTGTCTGCAAAGGAGAGCCACAAGATTGCTGCCCACTGCCTCTGGGGGACCTTCTGAACTTTACAGGCCCTCTCCAGTGCAGTTATCCATTTGTGGATGTCATCCCCACTCTGGTAGGGAGGGACAATCTTGTTTAGGTTTCTATGGTCATAAGACCTGTCCCTATCTCTAGGGATATTGCTGCCACCATGGGACTCTAGTCCCAACTTTCTTCTCTCCCTGAGGAGATCTAGGGATTCCCTATCTAAAGCCAGTTGCTTTTTTCTGATTTCCAGCTGAGTTTCCTCATACCGGACCAGCCTGGCTCTCCTCTCATGAGAGGATTCCCTCCTGTGAGAGGAGACAGAGCTCCCTATAGAGGTGCCAGAGTGGTTAGACTCCTGAGAAGGAGATCTAGACTTCCTGGGCACACTCTTAATCCTTCCTGGGGGGACAAAGAGGGCATCATTTTGATCATCCTCATCATCATCCACAGGAGGGATTGGGTTTTCCAGGTCAGGGTCATTGTCACCCTCCTGGCCAGTTTCAGAGGGGGGCTGGGGGTATTGGTACCCCTGGCCTCCTCCTCTTCTTCTGCCCCACCCTCAGCTCCTACCCCTTCAGTCCCTACAGGCTTACTAAGGTCATAAGCCACCAACAACTCCTTGAGGTGTTGGGTGGTGGGGCTTTGGCCTGTCCTTATTTTTCTCAAGTTGCATAAAGCTCTCAATTCCAAGAATGGGAGTGTATCATACTTGGAGGGTGGAAGCTCAATGGCTTCCTGCAAGGATTCTTTGGATCCTCCCTTAAAGACATTCTAGTGTTGTGCAGTGTTGTACTACCTAGACTAGTTTGTGGCCTACTGATCCTAGCTTGAGCTGTGGAAAGGGTGTGCTATCCCTTGGCACCCAGCTCTAAGTTCAGTAGAACTTATTGATACTAAGCTTGACTTTATATGTACCTTGAGTACCTATAATGGTTTTCAGTTAGTAATTCAAATAGAGATTTTCTGGTAAAACAATGGCAAGCTGGAATCCCACACGCTGCCCACCAATGTGAGAAGTTGGCCTGGTATATGCTGTTCACTAATTAAAGTGGACACCTTGCACCAGGGCAAATCGACTCTTATGGTAGATAGGTTTAAGACAACCTTTTAAAGAAAGCTATCCTAGTGGTAGCTGTGGAGAGCAGCCTTCAGGCTAAGTCTCGGAGGAATGTAAAGCAGCTTGTTTTACCATATAATCTCTTGAATCACCAAATGAAAAGACACCACACAGGTATATATATCAAATATATATGTATTTATTTCTAAATAACTCTCTACTAATCTCTTTATGAGATTAGAAGACAAACATATGCACAAATCAACGTTTCACAATAAGTTAAGCACAAAATATGGCTGGGGCCCTAGGGGCGTACCAGACCATATACTAAGTAAGAGACTTAGGGACAACGACTTGCAGGGAGACAAGGCCTAGGGCCTTCAGAAGTGCTGGGGCCTCACAAAACCACCCAAGGCAGGTAAGTAAAGGACCCACGGGGGACGCGTGCAGTGTAGATACACAGGCGCGGATCGCCGTTGACTTCAATGGGGCAAGTCGCGGTTGGAAATAAAGAGTTTTAGGATACTTCTATAGAACCTACAAGCAAGTCACTTACAGGGTAAGTCGTTCTAGGGCCCACACCCACAGGAGCACCGTAGTGCTGGAGTTACCTCACCCAGGGAAGCCGGGTGCACAGGTGTCCTTTGGTGTCGGGTCGCGGCGTCGTTTTCAATGGCGAACAAAGAAGACTTGCTGCTTGCGGGAGCTGAAGAAGTGTCCGGTGGAATCCAAGCCTGGATTCTGAAGAAGGATGACCTGAAAGCAGAGGGGACAGTGTTCAAAGTCACTTGGCAGTGACTCGGGGCAAGGAAGATGGATGCCCACCGTCGTCGAGTGATTCAGGTCGGTTGCAGGTGCCTTGACTCTTCAGCCACGTGGTCCAGGAGGCGTCGACGATGACCAGGAGCTGGATTCGGTGTCTCCCTCGACGTCTGCAGCTGACTGCGGTGGCGGCAACTCGATCGGAGCCAACAAGCCTTGGCAGCCGCAAGTCTCGGGGAGATGAAGAAAAGTCGATGGCGCAGACCAGCAAGGTCTGTGGAACTCACCCAGCGAGGGTAAGTCAGGGCAGGCCTGGAGCAACCAGGGGAGCCCTTTGGTTTTTTTAAGAAGTCTTCTGGGGACCCACAAGCCAGCGGGCAAGGGATCGTGAAGACACCTCGGGCGGAATCACTCAACAGGGGCCCCCGGTCACTCGGGACGGTGTAGGCCTCTGATCTTCGGAGGGATTCCTGCTGGAGGTCGGGAACACACGTGGTCCAAAGCACAGGTTCGTAGAACGTTGTGAAGGGGTTGCACTCGACAATAGTGCACGGTACCCAGGGGTCGTGGTTCCTCGTTACTCGTGGGGTCCACTTGCCTCAGCTTCGCTGGAGACTCACGATGGCCTGGGAGAGGTCAGGAAATCCACTTTCTGGGCTGCAGGGACTTCGGACTCCGGCGGGAGCGGCGTAGTTTGCGACCGTCGTTGTCGTTTTTGGTGCCTGCCAAGCAGGGGAGTCACTCCTTGACTCCAAGGGAGATTCTTCTGTCTTCCAAAGGTAGTGGAACGTCGAAGGGCCAGGATTCTTCTGTAGAGCGTCGTCCAGGGGTTATCTAATAATGCTGTGGCACGGGTTCCCCATTTTAACCAGTAAAACAGGGAGGGACTAACTCTATGACCCCACCTATGGGAGGGTCAAGGGAGGGGGTGGCTACACCCACTTCCCTTTGTCCAGTTTTACGCCAGAGCAGGGGCAGGTAGCCCCTGAGCTGGTTTGAACTGGCATATGCACAGAGGAGCCTTTTGCTCCCCCAGTGCAGGACTTCAAAGCACTCTAAGAGTGCACCCACCCAGCCCCAATACACATTATCCTGTCTGGGGAGGTGGTCACACCTCCCTGCAACAGGAAACCTATTGTCCAGGCCTCCCCTGCCGGAGTTTCGTCCAGCAGCAGGAGGCCAGACTTGTGTCTGTGGCAGCAGCATCCATTTTGTGATGCCAGGGCTTCAGTAAGAAGTTACCGGGTAAGCCAGAGTTAACATGTCTTTCCCTCTAGAAGGGTGGAATGCTACCCCCGCCGCCAGGATTGGCGGGGGGGGGGTAGTATTCCAAGATGTTTGACACCAAACACGACATGTTTAGGTGCAGCCATTCCAAAGTTAGCATTTTACAGCGAGGATATAATGCGCTTAAGAGTATATGGTCAGGCTGCACTACAAACAGCATCAGAGATGGTCTCCGAGCGCTGCAGAGGGGCCCTGCTCATGCAGGGGCACCCTCTCACATAGGAACCATGCACTCTGCCTTTAGGATTGATAAGGCCTGCCTTAGGAGTGACTTATAGGTTTATATGTGTGTATGTATTTAGTGATATAGGTAACCTATATCACAGTAAGAGGTGCATGCACCACCCTACCCAGGCTGCAGTAGCAGACCTGTGGTGTCAGTTTGGATGGCCTTCCAGGGGTGGCATAATACATGCTGCAGCCCCTGGTAGGCCTCTGAGGTACCTATGCCCTTGGTACATAGTATACCATATACTAGGGACTTATAAGGGCACTCCAGATTCCAATCAGAGATGTGCCTAAGGCACATGGAAACCTTTTACAGAGAAAGCAGATAGACTGGGGCCCTGAATAGCAGGATCCCAGTCCAACTAAGTCATAAACCAGCAAAACACCATAAAAAAAGTGGGGGCAACCATATAGTCAGATTCCACCTTCCTACAATAGGTATGTTCTATTTTGTAATTTTAGATATCGTTTCTTACTTTGTTTACTTTTTTCTCCTGTTCAATGAGATTATATTCCGATATGGTCGTCTCAGTGTTTTCTCAGACTTTCCTTTGCATCTTTAATTACATATGAATCTTTGAGCAAGATTCTAAACACAATCGATTAATGACATCCTTATTGATCTAGAAATTGTCTCAGACCTCAATACAGATGTGGTCTGAAGCCTAATTCCACCGTCAATCCTCCCTCAACCCCAGGAAATACCATTGATGCTTTCTAAAAGTTAGAAGAAACCAGTACTTAAAAACCTTCAACAGTTTCAGGACACAAACAAAAAAATTCCTTCATAGCCAATGGCAATGTAGATATTCAGGAAAGACAAGCTCTAAAATCTCTCACGAATAACTAAAATATTATAAAGGAGGCAGATAAAGGGGTCAAAACCTTTATTATGGACAGAAGCAAATACATCCTGGCAATAGATAGACAATGTAGTGACAAAAGTGGCAAATGATCCATTAAACTACAATTCCATCAATAACATCACCAAAGTGATCACTCATTCATGTCGTCTCAAAATACAGAAACCTAGATCTTTCTCTCATGGCAGACCTATAATTTCTGGTATCAATTCTCGCAGAGACATAATGTCGGAATCAATAGACCGCTTTTTTACCTTGGTTTTTAACCTACCACAATGCATTCAGGACATCAAGGACTTACTCAATATATTGGCTGACCAGATACAACCATGGTCACTTTAAATTTGTGCTAATTCTACCTTTGCCTTCCCAAAGAAGGAGGTCTGACTCTGAAAGCAGAAGAACGCTTTATCTCTACCAAGAAAGTCACACTCTTTGAACATGCAAAAATATTCCTAGATATTATCAAACTGTTTTTTGAAACGAATAGGCCTGATTCACAAATTTAAACTTAGACTTTTGTATAAGTTGGCTATTTTTGGTATTCACGAACTGCAAGTTTAATTTTATTAATAATAATTTTATGACTGCTGAGACTCCTCACATAAAAAGATTGGCCTATGCTATCTTTTTATGTGTAGAGTCTCTGCAGTCATAAAATTACTATCAGTAAACTTAAACTTGCAGTTTCATGAATATCAAAATAATAGTAAACTTACACAAAACATCTATGGTTACTTTTGTACATTAGGCCCAAGGTTTTTGTACACAATGGGGATGTTACCACCAAAAACAAGGTGTTGCCTAGGGTTCCAAATTCTGCTCATCATGTGCCAGCCTCTACATGGGATGGTGCAAAGAGTTTAATATCTGGAAAAACTACCCTTCACTCTATCCATGATATATTTCTTATTGCAGTAGATATATAGATGATGTATTTATGACACAGTCTGGTAAAATGCTTCAATTACTTGGATTTTTCAATTATTTAAATTACAACTCATATAACATCAATTTCACTTCCCAGTACAGTGATCAATCATTTGAATACTTGGGTGTGACTTTGTAGGTACATGTGGAGCACATAACCTCCAAACTTTACTGTAGATCTACTGCTTGTAACTCCATCCTACATGCAAATGGCTTCCATCCCAATCTCAGATTTCTTCAGTCCCTCTAGATGGGAGGAAATGATTCCGAAGAAATTGTAGTGATGATAGAGTGCTTGAACACTAACTCATTTTAACAGAAAAAGGTTTCCTAATGAGAACTTTGAAAGAAGCCATAAATAAAAATCATAAGATACATAGGACATTACTTCTCTCAAAAACCACACAAAAAGCATACCAACAATTGAAAAGCGCTAATCACCCCATGTAGTATTCAAAGAAATGATGTATTCAAGATTCAGTACACACACTGCCACATCCTGACACATCTCGGGGAGAGGATGTGGCCTAATGGCCAGGGCGGTCGACCTGAAATCTGGGGAACCGGGTTCAAGTCTCTGCAACGACGCTCAACGTCCTGTGATTCTGGGCAAATCACTTAATCTCCACGTGCCTAACAAAAATTAATGTGTCTTTATGTACCGCAACTTGTGCTCATGTAAAGCGCTCTGATACATGATACCTTTGGGTCAAGTTTGCGCTATATCAAACTCTGAGAAAAAAAAACCTGACCCTACTCTACAAGAATTGGTCAGAAATGGTACACCCTAGGGGGAAAACAGTTCAAGGTCAAATCTGATGTAGCTTTCTTAGTTCGATAGAAAACACTGATAGGCAGAGCTGTGTGCCACAAACACCCTAAAGGCTTTTACAAATGCTGTAACTGAAATGTGTGTCAGTTTGCTTTAGACTGAACTGTTGCCTTTCAATACACTAAATAGAAGGTAATCAATTACTTAAATTGTAACTCGAGAAATGTGGTCTATGCAATAATCTTTCAAAGCTCAAACATTTTTGTAGGTGCACAATTTTGCACAATTAGTCCATAAAATGAACACAAGCAAGAACACATCAGGGTTATTCACAATTATGATAAAAGCAATCCTCCTACAGAAAGTAAACTACAAACACAAAACGAATGACCAGATTTTGAACAAGTTTCATGGATTCTCCCTAGTAAAACAAGTCCAAGAGATGGTGGTGAAAGAACTCTCAAGATATGAAAGATGGTGGCAAAATAGATTATAAAACTTATGGTCTCTCAACAGGGGCATTGTTGGAAAATGTCCCTCTCTGAAGAGTCACCCCAAACATTTTGTCTTCCTCCTCTTTTTCAGAGCATGTTTGAGCACTTTACCATTACTAACCAGTGCTAAAGTGCATGTGCTCTCTCTTATAAACATGGTATAATTGGTTTACACCTGTATGGCATATTTCATTTACTTATAAGTCCCTTGTAAAGTGGCATAATATTTACCAAGGGCCTGTAAATGTAATGCTACTAGTGGGCCTGCAGCACTGATTGCGCCACCCACACAAATAGCCTTTCAAACCTGTCGCAGGCCTGCATCGCAGGGCCTGTCTATGCAATTTACTGCCACTTTGACTTGCCATTTAAAACTACTTGCCAAGTCTTAAACTCCCCTTTTATTACTCATAGGTCACCCCTCAGGTAGGCCCTAGGTAGGCCATAGGGCAGGGTGCTGTGTAAGTAAAAGGTAGGACATGTACTTTTCAGCTTTGCATGTCCTGGTAGTGAAAAACACCTACATTCGTTTTCCCTACTGTGAGGCCTACTCCTCTCATAGGTTAACATTGGGAATTCCTTAATACACCTTGAAGCTTTAATTCCTGAATAGAAAGGAAAGCTGCATCAAGTTTTAGATCTTTGAAATGATAATGTTAAATCCTCTTTACTGAAATAGTTGGATTTAACATTAATATTTTAGAAATACCACTTTTAAAAACTGCACATTTCTCTGCTCTTAATGCCCTGTGTGCCTTGCCTTGCCATGTCCCCAATACATGTCTGGGGTGGGTGACAGCAACACTTTGTGCATTCCCTCTAGACAGCCATAAACACAGGAAGGGTAGGTGTGTCTGAGTACTCATCTGCATTCTGATAGCTCTTCCTGGGCAGGAAGAGAGGGAGGAGCTGACACTTACACCCCAATAGATAGTGTCCTGTTTCCCACACAAAGTACTGATTACCCCCTACTTATAGTCTGGAGCCAGGCCTGGGAACAAAAGGACCTATGTGCACTTCAAAGATCCTTCTTTGAAGTCACTCTCACTTCAAAGGCACAACTGGGCATAAGTATTGGGGATATGACCCTACCAGACCAATACACTACTGGATTTGTTACTGAAGCTCTGCCAGAAGAACTGCTGTGCTACTTAAAGGACTCAACTGGACTGATGATTTGAAAGGCCTGCTTTTCTTTTTGTTGCCCTGCTGTCTGCTGCTTTCTGACTCTGCTGAATGAGAGCTGGACTCTACTTTCACTCCAACTGATCTCTAATGTCTTATTCGCTTGCCTCCTGTTGCTTGAGTCTTAGCTATATCAACGTCTCTACCACTGATCCTGTGCCTGGCTCACTGGAAGTGGTCCAAATACTTGCAACACAGATTTCGATGAATCTCCTGCGTATAGCAGAACCAGCACATCGACCCGATTGTGGGAGTAAAATCAACGTAGTGCCTCGGGACCATCGCTTTGCCTACACAGGTCGATGCATCCGACCGAGTATCGTCGCCGCGGTAGCTTGGTGAGATCGACACACACCCTCGACTGCATGGCAGAATCCGGCACATCGCTCAACACCTCTTAACTCTGGCAACCATCTTCTGAACTGACGCATCGCCTTCAGTGCGTGGAGAAGATTCACACATCCTGCACCTGCAGGCCTCGACATCGACGCATCTTGCTCTTTGTGACAAGGAAAGGTAGTTTGTTCACTGGGGCCTGCATAGGTCCTGTAGCCAGCCAGAGCTCCATCGCAGTTGGCCTGAGCTTTGCCTTTGCCCCGGTGCAGCACAACCTAAAGAAACCTCTTTAGTGCTACTTGCTTCTAAGTGCTTTACTGCATTTATTCCTTTAAAATTCAGTATCTCAACTTCTATACATTTGATTTTTGCCATTTTGGTCTTGTTTTATTCAAAATATATTAATCTATTTTTCTAAATCTGTCTGGAGTATATTTTGTGGTGTATTCATTGTGTTACTGTGTGAATGTGTTGCGAAATACCTTACACATTGCCTCTTTAGATAAGCATGACTCCTCGGTGCCAAGCTACCAGAGGATCAGCACAGGTCATCTTGTAGTGTGCATCTAGCTTACCCTGACTAAGGTGGTGGTTCCTTCCGGGCCTGCGCGCATACCTCAGCCAACCAGAAATCCCATTTCTAACAGGCATCAACTCTGATAGTGACATAGGTGACTCCTACTTTTTCCATCATTAAATATGGGTATACTGCATTACGAAGCTGTACGCTGTCTAACATAAAACAATATGACTTATATATACTTCTATATACTTAAAAATAACTCCTATCTTATTATTTCACTTGAGTGATGTTGTTTCATCATATTTTGTTTACATACTCGTATGATGTTAATGTATTATATTTATTAACACATTAAGTTACAACACTGTAACAATATCAGCATTACTACAACCTGTAACCTTTACTTAATCATTTCAGAAACTAAATTACAAATAATGTATGAAAGTAAAACACACTACTTGTACTACATGATCTCATTGCATGATGTTGATTCATTCATTTTTATTTTCACTATTTGTGCCTAGCATTAAGCCTGGGTGGAGTTCCTCTAAGCGAAACTCTGCGCAGTGACAAAAAAACTCTGCGGAGTTCCACAAGCGGCGGAGTGGGATGCCAACTGCCATTCACGCTTATCTTCCAGCTGCTTGGGTTGAAATTCTACCTGAGCGGCAGCTCGCGCTCACCAACTTACTGTTGACGAGCGGGGAAAAAACTGTGGTGTGCCACACGGAGTGGAATTTTCTGCACTCCACAAGCTCTGCAGAGCGCGGAGTGCAGAAAACTCTGCAAACTCCACGAACGGAGCGGAGTTCACCACCCAGGCCAACCTAGCATATCGTTGAAATAATGTCATGGTTACTGTGACATGCAATGACTGGGTGAATATTGTGCAGTGCTAAAGGACACTCACTCACTCACATACTGTATATGTATTAATTTTAATTAACAATATATAGCGCACTGATGGAACTATGTAATCATAGCTAGCAATTTTTGCATTAACCACTTAAGCAACTAACCAGAACAGAATAGTACTATTCTTTTGTTCTAGAGTGCTACTGCTCTTGAGTTCGACTGTTCTCGAGTTCTACTTCTGTTCTTGAGTCTTATCCACCCAACTCTTACAGCAGATGGAGGATACCACGTGGCTGGCCCTTGTTTCTCTCCAATCATGCTTTGCAGAGTCATTTTAAGATGAATTGACTTTTGGTCTCTGTTTCTAAATTTGTTGCACTCTTACCATTTATCTATCCATTTCCGCGATTCCACGATACCCCTTTTTTTTGTTATTAATGCATCCTTTGTTCCTACTGTAATATTGTATTTTCAATCTGAAGAACAAGATTTTATATCTAAGTTTATATTGTTATTCCAGTGAGATACGTTATGTCTATTATTGTTCATATACTGGCCAAGGGGATGCTCAGACGTGGGCCCCATTATCACTGTGCCATTGGAGCCAAGCTGCACCCAACTAAAGGGGCCCAATTAGGCCGAAACCTGTCTAGGGTTGCTTGTGATCTGGTTCAGAAAGAACCAGGCTTGACAGTTTGGGCTGGACTGATCCTATTAGAGCAGGACCAAACCTAATTTGTATATGGCTTGGTCTAATCTGAGATGGCATGGTGGACAAAAGAGCGATGGGTCGTAATGCTATCCTAAAGAATTGCCAATAGTTAGACAAATTGCAAACATTCCTCCCATCACCTTTTGTGTGTTTGAGCATGGAAAGATGGCCTGGGCAAAATGTAAATTATGCTGCTGTAACCTGGGTCATTTCAGGAATTTCACATGAAAATTGTTACATGAAATTCCCGAAATAATGCCATTATGCCACTTCTCATAATTAGGCACATTCGGGGTAAAAATTTACCTGGGAGGCACCATTTGTGGTAAAAATGTACCACAAGAATACAGGAACAACAGAATGTGAGCTGCTGTTGTTCACCGTGAGTTTGGTTCCCAGCAATATTTTTAACACAAAATGCGTCTTCCCATAATAAATTGACTCGATAATGCATTTCACACTAAAATGAAGCACAAAATGATGGATTTGCCTTTCAAATATTTACAATTAATTTTGTGTAATTCTGCTCAAATTTCCATTACTTAAGCAGAAGCAAATTGCTCAAATTTTCACACTCCTAAATGGAACGATATTGTGAGATTGGGATTGTGTACACTTAGGGTCTTTGAGATGGTATCATTGTAGTCATGGTCTTTTAGCAGTCCATGGCGTCCTCAGGGCAGAGGTCATAAATTGAGGATCTTAGCTCTTTTAGGCAAGGTATGCATGGCCAGGAATTGTGATGTGGGATGCCCACAGTGTGATGCCTGGTCATGAATGACTATAAATTATTTGTTTATAAGTCCATGGCTAACGAGTTTTAGATTAAGTAAGTGAAGAGCAGCTTTAATTCCCTAAGAATGGTGTCCAGCTTTCTCAAAAGGATGTAGAATTCTGAGGCCTGGTTCAGATCACTCTGAAACATGTTCATTTGGGAATTGTAGGCCATTAGTCCCTCATGTCCTGAAATGATGCAAAGGAGACTTGCAGAAGATATCTGTTTGGAAGAGCTCTGGGAACAGGAAGTGAGAGGGAAATGGTTGTTGTGGGTTGAACTTTAATATGTAGGGGAGCTTAGTTGTGATTTAGTATGGTCTATGTGGAGGTTCAAAGATTACAAGTCATATGGCTGACAGAAATAAAACAAAGGGTGTGGGCGGCATGGAGTAGAAGAAAGGAAATTAGGTTAATGGTTCTAGGGCATCCTTTTCGCCAGTGATGTACTTAAAAGGTACCCTCTTGGTAAGCAGGAGTCAGGTAGTTAGTTTATGTAGAATAACATGTTGTAGATTTGATGAAGAGGTTATAGGTTAGATTACATGTTATATAGTAAACTGCCCCACCAGGAGAAGCATACTCCCTGCTCAGCCCACTCTCTCTAACTGTCAAGCAACCACAAGTCACTCACCAACATTCCATTCCATGACATCACACACTGCTGAGCAGAGCAGGGAACAATGAAGGTGTGCACAGAATGCATCACAAGCACAGCAGATTATAACAAGAGCCTTAGTCCTAAGAGAAGGAAAGGTGAATAGAAGGTGATGGGTGTGATTGTCAGCAGGCCTATGGTGTAAAGGAGTGAGAGCATTGTTGAAGTGAAGATGTGGAATGAAGAAGAACCAAGGAGAAGATCACAGCTTTGTTCTTAGCATCTATCCGCAAACTGTGTGTATTATATTTTTTGGGATGTTATCAGAGGCCTGAATCATAATATTTTCATTGTTGAAAATGTAATTCAACAAATCAGCATTGAAAATAATGCAATCATGATTAGCTTGTGACTCTAAGGTAGTGTAGAAGTATGTAAAACTAGTAAGGCCTTGGTGGAAAGGTCAGACCAGAGATCAGTTTCGTTGGGGAAGATAATAGTAGTTTTCTGGCCTCCATTTTGTAGACTAGGACACTGGTCATCAAAGAAGGTCCCAGTGCCATAGTTTAGAAGTCTAGATTTGAAAGTTTTATATTAGGGGTTGATTATTTTTAAAGAATAGAGGCTGATTTACTGTAGAGTATTAGTACTGTAGGATAGATTCTGGAACCTGGGTCTCCTGATGTAGAGAGCAGTGATCATAGACATCAACGAAAAAATATTGGGTTGCCTCTCATTGGGTGTGTTCTGCTATAATGCAATGGGCATAAAGAATGCCCAGTTCTAGCACAGTACGATTCCACAAGATTCTGGACATCCTTCCTTTCCAGGGGTGCATTGGGAGATCAGAAACACACAGCAGAATGCTGTCCTCCATCTTGTCTTTTCATCCCTCTAGTCTTCCCTGTAGTTTCAGAAGCTGGCTCGTGCGCCTTTGCACCGGATTTGGTACCCAATTCATCTGAAGTCGAAAGGCATAGGTGGTGCAACTCCCATTAATTTTATTTATTTTTAGTAAAACATATTCCATCCCCACGTTAACTTTCCTCAAACTACGTCTGTCCACGTTTAATTGTTTATTCCACTAGTGTTGGGAAATATCTCTCCCCAAGGTCAGTAAATTACAGAACACTGTTGAGGTAAGTGTGGCTTAACAGTTCCTAATGAGAAACTCCCTGACCAATTGTTATTCTTGAGATATTCCGAGATAATTGGAGGTGCACAACACCTTTCTGTAACACCGGAACAGAAAAGGAGAATAGTGCTTGGTGAAGAATCAATTATACACTTTTTCTACTCAAGTTTGGGTGACTTCCTTGCATTACATTCGAGTTAAAAACGTGTCTGTTATATCTTGATGCATCAGCCCTCCAACGCACAAACTCTTGGACAGGTTTTGTGTTGAATTAAAGAAAATCTGTGATAATTGGACACCGAAAACCACCTGATATTTTGGTCTAGAAGGAAACAAAGCCCCTTGATTGACTCGTGGGATGCAAGCGAGTTGCTCCCGCTGTGCTCACACAGCAACATCACAAAGACTAAAAACAAGAGCTGTGGCAAATTGGATCACTCTACAAGTTTCAACTGGCCCATTGTGTACGAGCACTAAATTGGTATCTGATATTTCTGAGAATTATTTATTAGCAAAGCATGCTGAGATTGTCCCTACCCCCCTGCACGATAGTTAGCATCTGCAAACAGCTTTTCAGCCACTTTAGATGAACCGTCGAAGAGCCTTGTTTTTCGGTGAGGTAATTATTACGAGGCACAAAAGAGATGATCGGATGAAAATTGTGTGGCCAGCCGTAACAGCCCTCTCTGGTCTACTCACAGTCAGGTGTTTATATTAATTGCAAAAGAAGCAAATTGGAAGCAATCGTAGGCATTTATTGAAACGCAAACATTAACATGATCATATTTTCAAATCCAATTCTAACACCATCTGTGTTTTGATGATTTTGCATAAAGGTGTCCCGGTGCCAGCGCACGGAAGAATGATCATTTCCAACCATTTACTTCAAAAAATGTGCGAAAAACACAAGGCTGTGATCAGTTAGCAGAAATCAGGGTCTCGCAAGCTCGGGCCTGCACACTCCGACTGCATCTGATTAAGCCTTACGGATGATTTGATAACTCTGGAGTGTTCAATTTGGATGACCTGCAGGGGGACAGCGTGAGGGCCGTGTTTATTCCGGGTTCTGTGTCTCTGCTTTGATTGAAGCTGGGTACGACGAAATTACCAAATTATCACTCCTCGTAGCTCCAACCAAAGAATAAATGTGAAATTATGTCTTAACCGCAAGGAATGGAACATGATTAACCTCCTGTGCCATTACACTGCAAGCCGGGGCTGTCCAATGGGGGCCAGCGAGCTCAGGGGCGGAGCCAGATTTCCAAGGTTATTAACATGGATTACATTTATCTACATTAAATCTAAATGGGAACATTTTAAATAGTGAGCGGCTATGCTTTAATAGGCCCCAAAAACCTCTTGGGCCACTTTTGCACTCCCCTTATATACAATTAGAAACACAATTGGATTAATACTGCGACATGTTTATCTGATTTTTATTCAGATACAGAAGTAGCGGTTTAGTGGTTATAAGAAGACCCCTGAACCTTCTTGGCAATCGTCTAAAGATTCACAATTCTATATATCAGAAGTTTGCGTCAGAATACACTTTTATATAGTGTACTGCTTAATTCTCGAGACAACTTGTCCCCTGCTGAATGTGTAGATAGTTTCCCTCTTCCGAACGCGCTGAATTGTTTGCCCCTTTATCTATCCACGGCACTCAATGGCTTACGAGTAAAGTTTGCCCTATATAGGTTTCAATACATAAAGTGATTACATGTTTATTACTGATAGTGGCCACTTTGAACAAGCTAGATTTCTGCAAAGGAAACTCAAAACACAAAACTAACAAACTAAGCTATCAAAAAAATTCTAATTTCTCACTTGGAACTGCATTGTTCCATGTACTTTAACTTAGGCCTGTTTGATGTGTTTTTTCTTATTTGAACTGCTGTAATATTGTAATGCTGACTGGAGTACACCTGTTTCTGACGCCCAGCTCCATGCTGACAAATAAACAACACATGGAGTCCTCTTGTTTTTGGCCCTGTCTGCAAACTGTACGAGTAGATATGGAGACGTTTTAAGTCTTTGGCCTTAGTAATTCATCACAGGATCTCTGCAAAAGACATGGGGAGTCGGATGCTTCCTTCTTCATGTGTTGCAATGGTCCAATAACATTGTGCGGCATATATAGTAAATAAAGTAGCGACTGAGTCTTAGTAAATTGATGCAGAGGAAAAATGGTCTTTGACAGTACCTGCTCGTGGCAACTTATGGGTTATAGACCTCTGTGCACGGAAAACATATTCGGAGCCTTTGTATATAGTCAGTTATTATAAATGCTGTGATTATTTACCAGTGATCTCCATGAATACACAACCTTCCCTCCCTCGTCACTCACACCCATTACAGTGGCATAAGGTAAGATGGTGGAGCCCCCCTGCGCAGGTGATGAGGGCCCCCTGAGTCTCCCATATCTCACAGATATTCATTGGGAGCCCTTTGATGGACTTGGGGCCTGTGAAGTGTTGGGGTCCCGCTGTGTCGCAGGGGCTGCAGGGGCCTGTGTTACACCCCTGACCCCTCATAACATATGTCACTGAGTACAGTTACCCTACTGACACATCATGATTTTTTATTAAAGAGGTATACGGCCCTCTCCTGTGAGGGTGCTCTTCAAACAGTGCCACCCAAACCGCTGGAAAGGCTTAGGTCATCTGCCATAACAACCAACAATACGAAGATAATGGGGTGAGAGGGAAATCCCCACAGGGACTGTACTGGGGGACCAGGACTCAGAATAATGGAGATTACCTTATACCTCTTCTGAGTCACAATCCTTTATTATTACTCTTTACAAGATACACATTCAGAAAAGACAAACTCCCAGACACACCTTACTCCTGAGCACCGAAGGACATCAAGTCAACCTGAGGAACTCAAGCTGAACAAACCTAAGCCACTACACTCTGCACTATAACACTCTATGCCATGACACTCTATGCCACAGAACTCTATGCCACGAAACTCTACACCACGAAACACTACGCCATGACACTGTATAACACTCTACTGTACGTCACTGCACTCTATGCCACTGCAATCTACTCCACTTTACAATACGCCACTCCACTCTTGGACATGCAACTCCACTCCACCCTACCACACGTCACTCCACTCCACCCCATGCCACACCACTGCACTTTATGACACGCTACTACATTGTACAACATGCCACTTCACTCTACCTCAAGCCACTCCACTGTGTAGCATGTCACTCCCCTGTACGACACTCCACTTTACACCCCTCCACTATAAGACAATCTGTGACACACCACTCTATTAAACGCCAATCTACAACATGACACTTTAGGACACTCCACTCTATGCCATTCCACTCTGTGCCACTCCTATGTACTCCATTCTATGCCACTCTAAAACACTCTATGCCCCTCCACTCTATGACACTGTGCTTCACTCTATGGCTCTCTACTCTTCAACACTTTACTCTACTCTATGTCACTTTACGACACTCTAATCTACTCTATGGCGCTCTACGACACTCTACGACACTCTATGGAAATCTCTTTATGCTACCCCACACCACTTTACTCCACTCTACTCCTTGACACACTACTCTACTCTACTCCACTTTACTCCACTACTCCACTCTATGCCACTCCACTCACCTCTATGACACTCCACTCTACAACACTCTACTCCACTCTATGCCACTTCACTCTATGGCACTCAACTTTACGCTTCTCCACTTTAAGACACTCTACAACACGTCACTTTAAGACGTGCCACTCTACTATACTCTATGACACGCCACTACACTCTAAACCCCTCCACTCTACTCTATGACATGCCACCCCATTCTACACCACTGCACTCTACACCACTCCACTCTACACCACTCCATTCTATGCCTCACCACTATATGTCACAACACTGTACACCATAACACTCTATGGCACAAAACTTTACTCCACTCTATGGCACTTTATGACTTTACGCCATTGTATGCCACTCTCCAACACTCTACTCCACTGTATGTCTCTCTATGCAACCCCCTCTATGCCACTCCAACCCACTTTACTCCACTCTACCATATGACACACTACTACACTCTACTCCACTCTACTTCACTACTTCACTCTACGCCACTCCACTCTATGCCACTCCACTGTAACACACTCTACGACACTCTACTCCGCTCTATAACACTACATTCTAAAGCACTCTTCTCCACTCTATGTCAAGCCAATCTCTGACACTCTATGATTCTCTATGACACTCCACTCACACTCCAATCCACAACACTCTCCTACACTCTACTCCACTGTACTCCACTATATGCCACTCCACTCTACAACACTCTACTCCACTGTATGCCACTGTACGACACTCTACTGTACAACACTCCAGTCAACGACACTCCACTTGACCACACTCCATATGATGACACTCCAGTCGACTCCACTCCACTCTATGCCACTCCACTCTACGATACTCCACTCTACGACACTTCACTCGACTCCATGCCCCTCCACTCTATGACACTCTACTCCACTGTAAACACAAACAATTATTTTTTTTAAACATACAAATTCGATGAAAAAAACACAAAGGTTTAAAATTAATTATAGTTAGGAAAACATAATTTATTATTTCTTTACAAAACCAACTTAAACTGCACAAATATTAGAAATTCTAAAGTTATAGTTATATTTTGTGCATAGTAGAGGGGTGAGTTATAGTTCATTTACTGTGGCTAGCTACTTGACAACACTGTGTACAGTGGTGCATGAGTTATACAAATTCTTGGGTGGGGTAAAAAATATGTTAAAGTTATATCTGTATAAATGTAGAATTTCTAATGTTTGTGCAGTTTAAGATGGTTTTTGTATAGAAATAATAAATTAAGTTTTCCTAACTATAACTAATCTTTAACATTTGGCTTTTTCATTGGAAACCCCCCCAATTCCTATATATATATCTATATATATATCTATATATCTATATCTATATATCAGTTGGTAGTTATAGTTAGCACCTATTATCCATAGGAAAAGCGTTTTTTGATTTGCCAATATCTTTGGTGCCGGTTGACGAATCTTCGTGAAATTTTCAAAACGAATGGGGCGCTCCGGTCAGCTCCTGTTTTGAAAGTTTCGGGGTGATTTGTCATGCGGGGGTCGAGAAAAAATGGGGGTCCCAAAACGCGTTTTCTCCATGTTAATTTCCATAGGAAACTTTAGACAAAGCTACAACCCGAACTGCTGAACGGAATTACACCAAATTTGGAAAAAAGGTAGGTCTTGGTCTAAAAAGCGTGCTTTTTTTTAAATGGTGTAAATCCGTTCAGTAGTTGCTGAGAAATAAAAAAAATAAAAAATATCGATATCTGAGCACCGAGGAGGGTTTGCGAACCCTCCCGGGCATGAGCTTCACTCTGATTGGCTGCCAACACTCTAAACCAGAATGTGTTGGCAGCCATCTTGTGACTCGGTAACCAAGTCACAAGAAAAAGGGAAAACAAAGGTAAAAAACAAGTAAAGGGGGCAGAGTAGAAACACCCTGACCCCCTAGGCCTGCTCAGGGGGTCCCACAAGGACCACCAGGCCCAAAAAAAGCATTTAAAAAAAATAAATAAACGGCAGAATTTACACTGGGTGCGCAAATCCGGCCGAGAAAATAAAGAAAAAGGAAGCACGGGCTCCCGCGCTTCGTTGCAGTTAAGCCCCCGGGAAGGCCAGGTCCCGTGGGCAATGCCTAAATAATTTGCGGGGGCCTGCGGGGGCCCCTGTAGCCTTGGGGACCGCCACCTCCCCAGAGATTCATTATAATGGAGGCGGGGGGCCTCGCGGGCCCCCCCAAGCCCCGGGGACCACCACCTCCCTTGGGATTCTGTTATTAATGAGGGGGGCCTTGTGGGCCCCCCAAGCCCCTGGGACCGCCACCTCCCTGGGGCTTTCTTATAATTGAGGTGGGGGGCCTCGCGGGCCCCCCCAATCCCAGAGACTGCCACCTCCCCGGGGCTTTCTTGATTAATGAGGGGGGCCTCGGGGGCCCCCCCAAGCCCCGGGGACCACCACCTCCTCGGGCTATGTTAAATGTTGGGAGGGGGGCCGCGCGGCCCCCCTCCTGGAGCCCTCGATGGCCCTGGGGACCACCACCCCCCAGGGCCAGCTCCAGCAATGTCCCGGGGTGCCCACCCCCGGGACATTGCTGTTTGCAATGACAGGGCGGGAGCCGTGGGGCTCCCACCCTGTCATTGCAAACACTGCTTTGCTTCTTGGAAGCGAGAGCAGGAAACCTGTTCTCGCTTCCAAGAAGCAAAGCTTTATTGCTTTTGTGCAAGGGGAGCTGCATGTTAGCAGCTCCCCTTGTCCAAAAGCAATGCCGGCTCCCGCAGGAGGTGGGGAGCCGGCAGGGACCGTGGGGGCATTGGGGCTCCCCCACGGTCCTCATCAAAGAGGCCAGGCCCCGGGGGATGGGGTCCCCGGGGCCAAGAGTGGCCCATGAGGGGGCCCACATGTCCCCACCTGTTTTAAAAAAAATCCAGGCTGGCCATGCCCCAGGGGATGGGGTCCCCAGGGCCATTCTTGGCCTGAGGAGGGGGGCCACGCGGTCCCCCTCCTTATTTTTATTTATTTTTTTAAATGGTGGCAGGCCTCGGGGGATGGGGACCCCGGGGCGAATACTAAATAACGGTAGTGGATCAGTGTTTTTTTTTTTCTTTCGAGTTTGGAGTCGCGACTCCAATGCGGCTCTCAGCGCGGCCCCCGTGTAATCACGATGGGTTCGCGAATCTACCTTAAATAAATAATTAAGTAGTATATAATGTAGAAGGTAGTGTTGTATTTGTGAAGTTGTTTTAAAGAGGTACTGTGGTTGAAGTTAATGACAAGATTACAATTGATAGAGTTGTTAAAAATATATAAAATTAAAAATTATTAATTAAACTTGAAAAGTGTGTTGTGTTGTAGTACATTGAATTTGTGCTTTTGTTTTGTGAATTCGCGACGGGTTCGCGATTCCCCCCCCCCAAAAAAAAGTATGTGTAAAAAAAAATTATAATCAGTATTATGTTATAGGATGGCTATAAAAAGAGCCCTTGTTTTCATTTTGAAGTTTGTTGTAGCTACATGTAAGTACCAATGCAGAGCTTTAGGTTGTTGAGAAAGACTCTGTTTCCTTGATCTGTGAAGTGTACTCCATCACTTCTGTAGATGTCATCCATATGAAAACGTAGATTGTTGCTATATATGGAGCCCATCCTATGGTGTCTGAGGTAAGCAGAAACAGCTTTATTGACATTCTTTCTAGCTTTCTCAATCTGTGGACAGAATTGATTTGACCACTTCCATTTCTGTCTTTGGCATATGCTAGAGTATACAAAGACAGTTTGAGGTAAAAGCAACATCAATTGTGCAAAGGTGTCCTTCATTAGCATTTCAAGACCTACCCCAGTCAATGTGCCTAGGTCATTGCCACCACAGTGCTCAATCATGAGGTCAGGGGTTGGAGATGCAAAAAGGTTTTAACCAAAGGCATCAATTGGTGCCACTTTAATCCTCTCTGTGCAATCCATTTAATATCCACATTTTGCAAACCTAGGTCTTTGTCAATAGCTCTGCGTTCAGCATACCATTTGCACCAGAAAACATAGCTGTGTCCAACAATCCACACTGTAAGCATCTTGAAGGGATGTCTGGAAGTATTGAAAAGATGTTTGTAGATGAGGTATTCAGTTGGTAGAATGAGAGGAATGTATAATTATGGACAAGATGCTGTTTTTTAAAAAGTAGAGAATTGATTGGCTGTTTAAGAACATTGTACATTCAAAAATAGGGTGCATATTACTTTCTTTAAAAAGCATGTTTCTTATTGGTTAGTAAAAAATGTTTGAAAGGTACAGTAGATAGGATAAGGTCATATTTTGGAAATGTCAACCACACCTGCTGTTTGCATTTGTAACATTGTGTGGTGAACTTGAAAATATGGTGAACTTGTGACCTGTCAGTTCAGTTGAATGTTCCATGAACTGTTACTATGGAAACTGGCATTAAGCAGAATGGGGGTAGGGTTGAAACTTAACTGTGGACTTAAAATGTGAAATTGTAATTTATATATAAGTGAAATCTTATTAAAGTAAGATTTCCCAAGTCAGTAGTATCTTTAGAAGTGGTGTGATCTTTAAAAATAGTGGTATTTTTATAAGTAATATATTTTTGAACTCCCATATAGATTCGCGGCTCCATCGCGAACGTACACGGTGGAGTCGCGACTCCTGGAAAATTACAGAACCAGTTTGGGCACTTTTAAAAGTGAGTTGTTAAGGGTTAATATGTCTAACCAATAGAAATGTGTTTTATAATTTGAAATAATGTAGGAAGGTATGTGATTTGTTACTTACATGTATTTGTGTGGAGAAAGAGAGGGAAACTTTGCCATTACTGGTTTTATCTTGCTGAGAGTGGTGCATTACATTGATTGTGTTCATAAGAAAATCATTTATGAGTTTGTGATATTTTAAATTCTACAAATCTATTTGGAAGGTGAGTTATAAATTTGTGAGTTGTATTATGTATTAGGTTTATTTTAAACTTAAAAAATAATTCAAAAACTGTGATGTTTGAAATATATTATTAAATGTACGGATGTGTATTGTAGTTTGTTTTATTGTAGTTAAATGTTGTTTGAATTAGATTCTGTATAGTAATATGTGTATATTGGAAGATGGATTAGTGATTAGGGTAGTTTGTTTTAGTGTGTGGATATGTATATTTGTAGTATACCGTATAATTTTAGCTGTTGCTTTAAATTTGGAGGTGGAGTCTGTCAAGTTTTAAGGTGTGCATGGACTTCTGTCTCAAGTATGTTTCTACTTGTATATGTATTTTCATATGTCTTATACATTTGAAGGTGCATGATGTATAACATAGAGATGTTGTTGCTTTTTATGTGGTAGGCTCAAGACTGTGAGTACTAGTAGAAAGGCAAAGATGCTGCACAAAAGTGTGGTTTAAAAGATGCTGACATAAGGTGTTATTTATTAGGCTTCTTTTTTTAAGTTTCTAGAGAGGTACAGTTGAAATATGCCACATAATTTTTGATGTTTGCTTGAAATTGAAAAATTGTTCTGTGATTTTTAAGGTTTGGATAGTGTTATGGTACAGACATATTTATGTATGCTTTTAGTAATATGGTGAGACTTTTACTAAAGATATGTGAAGGGTTCCTACTTTGTATTTGGGTAGGTGTAATATTATAAGTAGTTGTAAAATGGTTAAGCAGCAGCCTGAAAGTGAGGGTTGAGATGTTTGTAGAGATGTTATTTACTAGAGTAATTTGTATGATGTGAGGAAAGTTATATTCATATATACCGCATAATTTTCAGTGTCTGTTTGAAAATTGAAGTGTACTCTGTGAAGTTTTGAGCTGTGCATGGTGTTGTGACTGAGATATGTGTCTACTTGCTCATATATTATGGTATGTGTTATGTGTTTGAAGATGATAGATGTATGAAACACACATATACATTTGTCTGTTTTTTTCTTTTATATATGCTGTTAATAGGAAAAGGTATAGACATATTGTAGTGGTCTGGCCCACATGTACAGCAGACAAAGTAGACGTAGCCGAGTTGTAGTTGATGTAGTTTATTCAGTAGTTACAACAAGCCAGAACAAACCCCACCAGGAGCAGCCTCCTAGCTGCTCAGCCCATCTTCCCAACTGTCTCTCACACACACAGGCACCCAAGCATTCCACTCACACTAACATTCTATGCGACACACTCACACTGGCTGAGCAGCTAGGTACAGGGAGCAGAATTACATGACCTGAGGATACCACATATCCTATCCCTTTTATACTGAACAATAAAAAGAACCAAACTAAAATGAAAACAACTATACACAATAATGTACACATGAAGTAAACCATCCATTAACCCCTTTTCCGCGGCCGAAATTTCGCCGCGGTGCGGCGGCTTTGAAGAGTGGGCGGGGCCGCGTCGGCCAACGGACGTGCGCAGCACTACGGAGGTAGTGCTCACGACGGCCGTTGGCCGACAGAAGCAGCGAAAGGGTTAACCCAGGGATGCGAGGAATGACATCACGAGAGGGAAAACGGAAGCACGAAGAAAGAAAGGAGAATGGAGAAATAGAAATGCACATGCACTATACCCATGCTCTTCCTTAAATAGTAAACAGATAAAAAGTAAATAGCGTAATAAGAGCTCACATACACAACAAGTGAGCAAGACATGTAACAAGAGTAAAGGGAAAAACGAACCCTAAGACTCCACACACACAATGGATGGACGACACCCAAAGAGGTACTCCTGAACTAAGGAGACCGTGGCAAAAACACCACCCCTCATGTAAGGGATGGGACTAACCCATACTTAGAATCGTAAAAACAAATGTTTCCTGGGACTGACACCCAAATGTAACATGTAACGTTGCATGGGACTAACACCCAAGAACTATGTGCAACACGAAAGCAGCACAGTGTGACAAACGAACACAATATATCGACACAACAGAACGACGCAAAAGCACAGAGTGAAGCGCAGGGCGACTTACACCAAACACACAAGGGACTGACACCCAAGTATAACAGGTAACAATGCATGGGACTGACACCCAAATGTAACATGTAACGTTGCATGGGACTAACACCCATGAACTTGTGCAGCAAGAAAGCAGCACAGTGTGACAAACGCACACAATACGTCGACAACAGAACGACGCAAAAGCACAGAGTGAAGCGCAGGGCGACTTATACACCAACATACAACATGACGTTCAAACGTGTAAATGGGACTGACACCCAAACACATACATCCAGGAGAAAGGATGTACATCAAACCCACTGTAAGGAATGACATAAGAGACCAAAAACTAGGAAATGGGACTAACACCCATACCAAAAGTAACAAATCCGTAAATTAGAAAAATGGGACTTGAACCCACTCCCATCCCAAAGACAGGGATATAACATACGAAAATGCATGAACCTGAGACATGGGACTAAGACCCACTCCCATCCCCTTGGTCGGGATTCTAAATCTGTAAACAAACCCTACGTGAAAAAGAGATATGGGACTAGGACCCACTCCCATCCCCTAAACAGGGATACAAGAACTGTAATGAAAACATGCATGAAACACATCACTGTAGTACAGTCGTGAGGGTGAGAGAACCCAATAGTAGAAATAAGTTACTAAGCATGACATGTAATAAAAAAAAAACACACACATTTTTTCCTTTTTGAAAGTATGGAACCACCACCATTTGATATGTACTGTTAGCCAAAAACATGCATGTTGATTAACCAAAAACAATACAACAATGTCAATGGTGTGCCTGTCACCGCGATCTTGAGAGACAGGCTGTCCAAATGACCAAAGAGCACTTGAAAAGAAAGCTGACGCACACGCAACTTGAGCAAGAATGATATAATGCTGCAGAGGAGACTCCCAACGAATACTGAAGAGCAGAACATATTAAGGAATATAAACTCTCCACAGGATATGGCAGGGAAAGTTCAGTGTCCAGAGTCTGAACCAGAGTATTCAAACTCACCACAGCGCGTCGAAACTCTCCAACATTGCGCTTACTAGTAAAGCGTTGCAGCGAAATCCATGTAGAGCGAGGCAGCAAAATCCATCTTGGCGGCAAAGCGACCAACTCGTCGAGACATTTGGCAGTGCTCATGTTGAGCGAGGCGCCGCTTGAGACTTTCAACTCGCGATAAACTTTATTACGATGAACAAAGTGGTTCGCAGGAATACACACACCACTAACGTTACAGGCAATACTCCAACTCCAAAATGGCGGCACGCTCATGTAACGCATGCCGGGTGGCTCCAGGCACGCACCTGCTGCCAAGCGTCAAGAGGCAGCATAGTGTACCCCCTGGCAACTAAAACGTCATGCAAGTTCTGTAGAGGCTCCGCGCGACACCACAGACCAGGTGAGGTGCGCGAGCTTAATTTTATATTTGAATCACAGCGCAACCGTTTTCTCCCGAGGCCGGTCAGCAGGGAAAACAGGACAAACATGCCATTAAATGTAAATTCAAAAATCTCTCACCCAGCAGCTTCGCAAATGTGGCTTTGAACAATCCGAGATGACCATTCTCGGAACACAGTTCACCGATTTTTCAAAAACGAACAGTCACAAATGATGCAAACCGGCACAAGTTCAACTCCTCATGTCCTGGTCTCACTCCCAGGAAAGACCACAAAATCAAATCTTGGAACTCCGCACTTGAGACAGAAGCTCACTTTCTCAGGCAGTCCATCCACTTCTCGAGGCACATACGACAATTGTTGCCACTGTAGTCGTTGGCAGCAACTTATACAGGTTACCTCACTTCTTCTTACATTAAATCACTTTCCTGTGGCACAGTCGGCGTTTGTTTCCACTGTAGAAATTTGTTCTGGCACAGGGTTTTCTGAAATATGTAGGCAACCTTCCTTAACGTATAAAAGAAGTATAAGATGCCAAGATGAAGACACAGCACGCCTGGGCTGGGCTGTCCGGTGTAGTGGACACTGGTGGGGCTGCGAGGCGTGCTTGACATGTTTCTTGCTTTACTGGTTTCTTTACCTTGAGTTTCTTTCAACTTGTTGCTCTTCCTTTGTGAATGCGATGGGTTCTTAGCTCCAGATCGTCGCCATAAATAAGTATGTAGTGGTCTGGCCCACGTGTACAGCAGACAAAGTAGACGTAGCCGAGTTGTAGTTGATGTAGTTTATTCAGTAGTTACTACAAGCCAGAACAAACCCCACCAGGAGCAGCCTCCTAGCTGCTCAGCCCATCTTCCCAACTGTCTCTCACACACACAGGCACCCAAGCATTCCACTCACACTAACATTCTACGCGGAACACTCACACTGGCTGAGCAGCTAGGTACAGGGAACAGAATGACATGACCTGAGGATACCACACATATGCATACATGGATTTAGAAATACAGGAAGACTTTTATGAAAGATAAGTGAAGTGTTCCTTTGCTGTTATCTATGCTCTATACCTGTTTTTTGCTAGAATAGTGAAGTAGTAGTATTGGAAAAATGATGTTTATGATATGTTGGAAGAGGAATTATTTTTTATGATGCTTTATAAGAGTCTACTTATGTAATCACTCAGCCAGTAGTCATGCTGTTATGAAATCACCCAGGTGTTACCTATGTACTCCTTTAATTCTCCAGATGTTACCCCTGTACTCATGCAATCACCAATGCATTAGGTATACAGTGCTTCATTCAGCCAGCCACTATCTTTCCAGTGTTTCAATCACGCAGGCACTATTCTTGTACTTATGTAATCACTCAGCCAGTACTTATGCACTTATAAAATCACCCAGGCACTACCTTTGCACTCCTGTAATCACACACGTAGTACCTTAGTACTTCTGTAATCACACAGGCACTACTCATGGACTTATTAAATCACCCAATCACTTCTTATGTATTCCAGTAATCCCCCAGATATTACCACTGCAGTCATGTAATCACCCAGGCAGTACATATGTACTACACCTGTAGTCATGCAATGATGCAGGCTGTACCTATGCAGTTAAGACATCATACAGGTACCACCTTTGCACTCCGTTATTCACTCAGGCCCTACCTCAGTAGTCCTGCAATCACCCAAGAAGTGCCCATGCACTTATAAAATCACCCAGTTTCTTCATATGTAGTCATGTAAATCCCCAGATATTACCCCTGTAGTCATGCAATCACCCAGGCGCATTACATGTCTCAGTTTCTAGGTTTCACTTTATTTAAAAAATATTGTATACATATTTCTTTTAGATATGATGATGATTTGAAAACGTAGAGACAAATGTATGCATGCTTCTGACAATATGGAGAGACTTGTAGTTGAGTCATGTAATAGTCTGCTGCTTTATATTTCGCTAGGCCGAACACTCATGCACTTATAAAAATGCTCAAGTACTACCCATGCAGTCTTCAAATGATGCAGGCACTACATATGCACTGCTGTAATCACTCAGGCATTACCGCTACACTCATGCAATCACCCAGGCACTACCTATGCACTAATGCAATCACCAAGGTATTACCCATGCACTCTTTCAATCATGTAGGCACTACTCATGCACTTATATAATCACCCAGCCACTACCGTTGCACTACTTCAATCACGGAGGCACTACCCTTGTACTTATGTAATCACTCAGCCAGTAGTCATGCTGTAAAGAAATCACCCAGGCACTATCTTTGCACTCCTGTAAATACTCAGGTAGTACCTTAGTACTTCTATAATCACCCAGGCACTACTCATGGACTTATAAAATCACCCACTCACTGCTTATGTATTCCAGTAATCCCCCAGATATTACCCCTGCAGACATGCAATCACCCAGGCACTAGTTATGTTCTACCCCTGTAGTCATGCAATCATGCAGGCTGTACCTATGCTGTTAAGAAATCACCCAGGCACTACCTTTGCACTCCTTTATTTACTCAGGCACTACCTCAGTAGTCCTGCAATCACCCAAAAAGTGTCCATGCACTTATAAAATCACTCAGTTACTTCCTATGTAGTCATGTAAATCCCCAGATATTACCCCTGTAGTCATGCAATCACTGAGGCACTAGTTATGAACTACCCCTGCAGTCATGCAATCATGCAGGCTGTTTGTATGCTGTTACGAAATCACCCAGGCACTACCTTTGCACTCCTTTATTCACTCAGGCACTACCTCAGTAGTCCTGCAATCACCCAAGAAGTAACCATGCACTTTTAAAACCACCCAGTCACTTCCTACGTAGTCATGTAAATCCCCAGATATTACTCCTGTAGACATGCAATCAACCAGGCGTTACCTATGTACTCCTTTAATCACCCAGACGTTACCCCTGTACTCATGCAATCACCAATGCATTAGGTATACAGTGCTTTATTCAGCCAGCCACTATCTTTCCACTCTTTCAATCACGCAGGCACTACTCTTGCAGTTATGTAATCATTCAGTCAGTACTCATGCACTTATAAAATCACCCAGGCACTACCTTTGGACTCCTGTAATCATTCACGTAGTACCTTAGTAGTTCTGTAATCAGCCAGGCAGTACTCATGGACTTATAAAATCACCCACTCACTTTCTATGTATTCCAGTAATCACCCAGATATTACCCCTGCAGTCATGCAATCACCCAGGCACTAGTTATGTACTACCCCTGCAGTCATACAATCATGCAGCCTGTACCTATGCAGTCAAGTAATAACCCACACACCACCCTTGCAGTCATACAATCACCCAGGCCCTACTGTTGCAGTCATCTATTCAAATAGGTACTACTCCATGACTCATCTATGCCTTCAAGTGCTATTTTTATACTTATCCATGCACTCAATGTTTATGTGTGCACTTATGCAATTAGCCAGTCACTATCCATTTTCTCCTTCAATTACCCAGTGACTACCCTTTCACTCATACAATCACCCACGCACTACCCATGGAGTTATGCAATCACTCAAGCAGATCTATTACATGTCTCAGTTTCTAGGTTTCACTATATTTCAGAAATATTGTATACATATTTCTTTTAGATATCATGATGATTTGAAAACGTAGAGACATATGTATGTGTGCTTGTAACAATATGGAGAGACTTGTAGTTGAGTCATGTAATAGTCTGTTGCTTTATATTTTGCTAGGCCCAACACTCATGCAGTTATAAAAACACCCAAGTACTACCCATGCAATCTTCCAATGATCCAGCCACTACATATGCAGTGCTGTAATCACTCAGGCATTACTCCTGCACTCATGGAAACATCCAGGCACTACCTATGCACTCATGGAATCACTAAGGTATTACCCATGCACCCTTTGAGTTATGTAGCCACTACTCATGCACTTATATAATCACTCAGACACTAACGTCCGTTGTGAGGATCGTTTTAATGTCCAATGGGGGTGCGCAACTCACAAAGTCCAGTAGTCAATTGTAAATGCAAAAATATAATTTCTTTATTTTAAATTGTGTTAAAAAACATCATACATAGATATTCCAGCCAACGCGTTTCATTCCCATACCGGGAACTTCATCAGGGCTGAAACAATAACAGACAACACAAAAATTACATATAAATCACATGACACAGGACCAAACACTAACATACATATAAATACATAAATAAAAGTATATTCAATTAGCAAGACACAAAACCAAACACTAACATACATGTAAATGCCTGTATAAGCATAGCACTGATATATAAACTATCATTAAAATATCACAAAACTCCGAGAATTTCAACAAAATTACACACATCGATTACATATAAAGTGAACACTACACATAATTGTAGAGGTGGCCACAGTTTTAAATAGGACAATATCCCAAGCGTAGGATACTCCAACCCCAGTTGTTGACAGCGAGTTCCTGAAGCAGTTCCCTTTATGTTAACCATAATCGACAATAGTGACAAGGGTCTGTATAAACCACAAAAAATGGCCTAAAATACGCCAGAAACAAATTAAAACGACCTTATGCAGTAGAACAGGCGGGGAGTAATAATATAATTCTTACCAAATGAAAGAAGTGACAAACGACTCGAATCTCACACCTCACTATCGGAAATATCCGCGTGTAGCAGTTACCAGTGAGGTAAGTTCACCCAAGATATATGTGCATCAGTCTATGTGCCTAGGGAGGAAGAGGTAGAGTCTGAGACACCAAACATGGCAATTATGCAGCATACCTAGTTCATGATAGACTGTAGGCTAGAGATACACAAGAAAATGAAAGGGAAACAACGAAGAAAAAAGAAAGAAAAAAGAGAGGAAAAAGAGGAGAGGAGGGGAAAAGGACAAACAAAAAGCAAAAAGCCTGCGGGAGATAGAACCAAACAATTGATCTTACACCAGCTCCATTCATGAGCACTCAGATCATATCTTGGACCATGGCAGCGCTATGTCAATCATGGCTGCGATATATCCATCAAATCCCTTATTCCAAATAGTCCCCACTTATACCAGACTGTCCCCAGTCAGACCTAGTATTTCCAACTCCATCAGTACAAAGTACGAGACATAATATATTTCAAACAACATACTAATATCATCAGTATTAATTGATGGAAGATTGGGTATCAGGATTTGACACCACAAGCATTGGCAAGTAAGCAGACTCGATCTATATTTGAAATAAAACAGATAAAGAGAAATGCGTCATCCTCTGTGTTCCAGCTATTGGGCCCAAGTAACACATAAGTTTCAGAAAACAATAATTCAAGACAGTCAGACTTGATGAGAATAAGTTGCATCTTTGCATCAACAATTCACAGTTGATGAGAATTCGGGTCAATAATTTTCATCCTTTGATTCTTCTCATGTCCTCCTTGTCCTGTACGTTCGCTTCTATATTGTGTGCTTCCTTTTGATGTTAGCAAAGCAATTGGGATGCTGATGTTTTAGATATTTATTCAAGATACTCTCTCTGAGTCTCAATCTCCCCGCCCTCTTGGATTGGCTTCACTGATGCGAGGGGATTTGGACACGTGCATGGATATTGAGTGACTAGGGGATTTTAACCCCCCTTGTTTCTATTAGGTTGGTATTTCGTTCGCCCTTTGTATTTTTTATACACTGAGTATAGTTACACCCACTGTGAGGAGTCGGGGTGACTACTTATATATAGTGGTCGTTTCGGTTTCGCATGATATGATTGAACATGGATATTGAGTGATTAGGGGGTTTTCCCAACCTGTATGCATAGGGGCAACTATCTTTTCATCCCGTCGATTTCTTTAATTCCATGGAAATTACTCGCTTTGAGGACTCAGGTTGACCACTTATATATGGCGGCAACTTTGGTGTCTCATGTTACGAGGGAATACTATTAGGGACATCTCGCCACCGGTTACGCGTGACATACCACTCACTGGACCTGTAGAACAAGAGGCTATCACTATCACTATGACATTTTGTATTTTTAATCTTGATCTGACAGTTAGGTGTTGATTACTTGGCGGGAATGAGTTATTGTTCTTCAGACTTCCCCCCCCCCTTTTTTTTATATAGGGAGTCGATTGGTTAGCGTCATTTTGGAACTTGGATTTATTTCTTGTGTGAATATGACCTTTGTCGGGTCTATTGGAGACGTTCTGTACTGCTTAGCAATGGCGGCGGGTTTTATTTCCAGATTTTTCCAATACTCATAAGGCGATTGCCCACCCGCATCTATGGTGGCCACGGATTGGATACGTTTACGTCCTGAGGGTGGAGCCCCGTATATTTATAACGGTGGCGGGAAGGCTTACTTTGCATCAGAAGAAGGAGTAACACTCGTGCGGTTGGAAGGTAAGAAGGCGAAGGCAGGGCAGTAGGTTTTGGACCTGCCTGTCATCGTGGGTAGTGGCTTGTTGTATTCTCTAAATTTTACTGTGTGAGGTGTCTTAAGGGTGCGGTGAGGGTTGTGCTTAAGCTATGGGGATATACCCATAGCTTACAGTTACTCGTGTATATTTTGCGTCTTCTACCCAGATAAGGGTGTGTCTGTGAGGTGATTAGATGCATTAATTCAGGTATCGGTGAGGGTATGCAGATGAGGGTCGGTAGCACAGTGTATGCAGGGGCATTTCCCATTTTGCTGAAGAAGTAGGGAGGGCTGCCCATTACAAGTGCATCTGGCTATACAGTGTGCAACATATAGTAGGAAGGGAGTAGTGAGTTTTGGATTGCGGATTCTGGGGTGGTGCTTGTAATAGCACTTTGTCACTCACAAATCGATACTTGCTGTTCTTTGTGTGTATTTAGCATTTAGCTACAAACTTACGTAATGGGTTACCATGTATATGTAATTTACAGGCAGAGCAGACTTGTAGGTCAGTAGCCTGAACCTGGGGCGCACAGGGGTAGTCCTTTTATTCATGATAAGGAGGGGGATTATGTTCAGGAAGGTATATGCCTGGACACTGTGGTGCGCCCTACAGGAAGCTTTTGCTACTTTGAGCTGAGTGCTGGCTCTACAGGCACGTGATATGATGCACAGGGGGACGTTGTTGAGACCATTACGGAAACCATTATAACCTTTATGATGTGGTGTGATTTTTGAATGTGGCCTCTCAATGGGTTGTGTTTAGTTTCTTATAGGAGTTATTACGCTCACCACTACGTTGTTGTGTTCCAGTGTATTACACGGGACCGTTTTCACTTATTTACGCAAGCTCACCACCTAAGGAAATCGATATATAAGGTACGATTCAGGCATGTGATATGAAGCACAGGGGGACATTGTTGAGACTATTACGGAAACCATTATAACTTCTATGATGTGGGCGGATTTTTGGAATGTGGCCTCACAATGGGTTGTGTTTCGTCTCTTATAGGAGCTAATACACTAACCATTACGTCGCTGGGCCCCAGTACAATACCCGGGACCGTTTTACTCATTTACGTAAGCTCACCACCCAAGGATATCGATATATAAGGTACGATTTAATATGGTACCTTATTACAACCGAGGGTTAGTGACTAGAGACCTTTGGGGTGATACGGTCTGACTGTCTTGAATTATTGTTTTCTGAAACTTATGTGTTACTTGGGCCCAATAGCTGGAACACAGAGGATGACGCATTTCTCTTTATCTGTTTATTTCAAATATAGATCGTGTCTGCTTACTTGCCAATTCTTGTGGTGTCAAATCCTGATACCCAATCTTCCATCGATTAATACTGATGATATTAGTATGTTGTTTGAAATATATTATGTCTCGTACTTTGTACTGATGGAGTTGGAAATACTAGGTCTGACTGGGGACAGTCTGGTATAAGTGGGGACTATTTGGAATAAGGGATTTGATGGATATATCGCAGCCATGATTGACATAGCGCTGCCATGGTCCAAGATATGATCTGAGTGCTCATGAATGGAGCTGGTGTAAGATCAATTGTTTGGCTCTATCTCCCGCAGGCTTTTTGCTTTTTGTTTGTCCTTTTCCCCTCCTCTCCTCTTTTTCCTCTCTTTTTTCTTTCTTTTTTCTTCGTTGTTTCCCTTTCATTTTCTTGTGTATCTCTAGCCTACAGTCTATCATGAACTAGGTATGCTGCATAATTGATATGTTTGGTGTCTCAGACTCTACCTCTTCCTCCCTAGGCACATAGACTGATGCACATATATCTTGGGTGAACTTACCTCACTGGTAACTGCTACACGCGGATATTTCCGATAGTGAGGTGTGAGATTCGAGTCGTTTGTCACTTCTTTCATTTGGTAAGAATTATATTATTACTCCCCGCCTGTTCTACTGCATAAGGTCATTTTAATTTGTTTCTGGCGTATTTTAGGCCATTTTTTGTGGTTTATACAGACCCTCGTCACTATTGTCGATTATGGTTAACATAAAGGGAACTGCTTCAGGAACTCGCTGTCAACAACTGGGGTTGGAGTATCTTACGCTTGGGATATTGTCCTATTTAAAACTGTGGCCACCTCTACAATTATGTGTAGTGTTCACTTTATATGTAATCGATGTGTGTAATTTTGTTGAAAATCTCGGAGTTTTGTGATATTTTAATGATAGTTTATATATCAGTGCTATGCTTATACAGGCATTTACATGTATGTTAGTGTTTGGTTTTGTGTCTTGCTAATTGAATATACTTTTATTTATGTATTTATATGTATGTTAGTGTTTGGTCCTGTGTCATGTGATTTATATGTAATTTTTGTGTTGTCTGTTATTGTTTCAGCCCTGATGAAGTTCCCGGTATGGGAATGAAACTCGTTGGCTGGAATATCTATGTGTGATGTTTTTTAACACAGTTTAAAATAAAGAAATTATATTTTTGCATTTACAATTGACTACTGGACTTTGTGAGTTGCACACCCCCATTGGACATTAAAACGTTTCTTTGATCTGGAGCACAGTGGCGTCACGCAGCGGCTGACGTTGGGGTGGTTCTGCGTGACCAAACTTACTAACTGGAACTGGCGTGAGGTGCGGAGCTAGGGGTCTGCCGTTGCTCCACTTTCCATTTG
The DNA here is from genome assembly GCA_963921515.1 of Calotriton arnoldi. Taxonomy (NCBI): domain Eukaryota; kingdom Metazoa; phylum Chordata; class Amphibia; order Caudata; family Salamandridae; genus Calotriton; species Calotriton arnoldi. The sequence goes on from CAWUFW010006536.1 coordinate 557,785, forward strand.
TCCGTTGTGAGGAGTTAAACTGGGAAACACGTAAGTTGTGCATTTAGCTTTCGGAAGGGGTTTAGCTTGGTATGTCTTTTAGATTAGTAGAGCACGCAGGAGTTGAATATTGTTTTTGAGGCTGGTATGGGTTGATGCAATGACACAGAGCTCTTTAGTATATAGTACGGCATGGGGGTGGGTTTCAATTAATAGCGCAATGAATGTGGTGAGCGAGGGGGAGTACTTGGGGCTGAATAGTGGTGGGGTACGTAATGGGTTTCTTTGATGTTGATTTTGATTGCACATAGAGTACACATTTTATTTGTAAGCAAGTTTTTCTTTTCTTTTCTTGTTTGTGTACTGAGCACGTTTTCCTTCTTTTTAAGCACTTGTTTTTTACTTTTCACTTTGGTTAGCCATAATAGTGCATGATGGTAGATGTAGGCTTGTATTTTTACATAGCAGATTCCTTCTGTTTTTGATGGCTTCTTTCTACATTCTAGTTACCCCTGAGGAAGGACCAACTGGTCCTAAATGCATTGGGTCTTTTACATCTTGGATGCCCAGGATATGTGTGCTCCGTCGTGCTGTGAGATAAAGGCCTGGATGGGCATTTCTCAAGCATCTGAAGCTTGGAATCGCTTAGCCTCTGTTATGAAAATGGATAAACAGAATTTGGATAAAGTATGAATAAAAAGGATTACTTGGATGAATATTGGTTTAACGTGTCACATTTTTACGGAGACTGGATGGATGCAGTGCAACAGGAAGCAGGTGCGTGACGACGCACCAGAGATTTGTGACACTTATGCAATTAGCCACTCACTATCCATTTTCTCCTGCAATTACCCAGTGACTACCCTTGCACTCATACAATCACCCAAGCACTACCCATGGAGGTATGCAATCACTCAGGCAGATCTATTACATGTTTCAGTTTCTAGGTTTCACTATATTCCAGAAATATTGTATACATATTTCTTTTGGATATGATGATGATTTGAAAACATAGAGACATATGTATGCATGCTTCTGACAGTATGGAGAGACTTGTAGTTGTGTCATGTAATAGTCTGCTGCTTTATATTTCACTAGGCCGAACACTCATGCACTTATAAAAATGCCCAAGTACTACCCATGCAGTCTTCCAATGATGTAGGCACTACATATGCACTGCTGTAATCACTCAGGCATTACTGCTGCACTCATGCAACCACCAAGATATTACCCATGCACTCTTTGAATCATGTATCCACTACTCATGCACTTATATAATCACCCAGGCACTACCCCTCCACTCATGCAATTACCCAGGCATTATCCCTCTAGTCATTGAATCACCTAGGCATTATCGCTGCAGTATACAATTAGACAGGCCTTACCAAAGCACTTCTTAAATCATCCAGCTAGTACATATACACTTATGTAATGACTCAGGCAGTACCATTGCATTCTTCAAATCACCCAGGCACTAGGCCTGTATTCTTTGAATCACCCAAGCAGAATCTATGCACTTATAAAATCACCCAGGCACTACCACTACACTCATACAACCTCCCACACATTACTCCTGCATTCATGCAATCACCCACACTTTACTTATGCACTCCGCCAATATCCTAGACATTACCCCTGCACTTTTGCAATCACCCAGACATTATCCATGCACTCTTTCAATTACTTAGACAGTACCCATGGACTCTGTACCTCTGTTCCTTTTTTCTGCACTTCTTTTGTGTGTTTTTGCAGCTGTCGCTTCTTTCTGCACCCCTTTTAGGTCTTTCTGCACCCCTGTTTCCTCTTTCTGCATCCCTGTTGCCTCTTTCTACACCTCTGTTCATTCTTTCTGCACTACTTATGTTTTTTCTGTACATCTCTTGCTTCTTTCTGCACCCTTCATGCCTCTTTCTGCACCCCTCTTCTCTGTTTTTGCACCCCTCTTCCCTCTTTCTGCACCTCTGTTGGTTCTTTCTGCACTCCTCTTGCTTCTTTGTACATCTCCGTTGCTTCTTTCTGCACCCCTCATGTGTTTTTCACACCCCTCTTTGCTTTTTCTGCACCCCTCTTGCCTCTTTCTGCACCTTTGTTCCTTTTTTCTGCACTTCTTTTGTTTCTTTCTACACCTCTCTTGTTTGTTTCTGTATCCCTTTTGTGTCTTTCTGCACCCCACTTCCCCCTTTTTGCATCTCTGTTGTTTGTTTATGCAGTTCTCTTGCTTCTTTCTGCACCTCTCTTGCTTCTTTTTGGACCCCTCTTCCCTCTATGTCCACCCTTCTTCCCTCTTTCTGCATTTCTGTTACTTCTTTATGCACTTATTGTGCTTCTTTCTGCACCTTACTTGCCTCTTTCTGCACTTCTGTTGCGTCTTTCTGTAGTTCTCTTGCCTCCTTCTGCAGTTCACTTGCCTCTTTCTGTAACTCTCTTCTCTCTTTCTGCACCTCCCTTGCCTCTTTCAGTACCTCTGTTGCTTCTTTCTGCACTTCTTTTTGTTATTTCTGCACCCCCGTGCCTCTTTCTGCACCCTTTTTCCATTATCCTGCACGTGTATTGGTTCTTTCTGCACTGTTCTTTCCTCTTTGTACACATCTCTTTCCTTCTTTTGTATCTCTGTTGTTTCTTACTGCACTGTTCTTCCTTCTTTCTGCACCTATGTTGCAGTCCATTTCCTTACATGCCTTAAACGTCACGTTTGTCCTGCTGCTTTACCATTCTAGTAATGCTGAGAGTGTTGGGCCTAATACATTAGCTATACACTAATCGAATCACCCAGGCACTACCCTTGCACTCCTCCAATCGCTCTTTCGGGATCTATACTCTTCTCCAATCACTTAGGCAGTACCCATGCACTTATAAAATCACCCAGGCAGTTCCTATGTACTCCTGTAATCCCCCAGATATTACCCCTCAACTCATGCAATCACCTAGACATAACCTATGTAGTCCTCTAGTCACCCAGACATTACCTCTGCACTTATGCATTCACCAATGCATTAGCTATACACTACTTCAATCACCCAAGCACTACCCTTGCACTCCTGCAATGACTGTGTTAGGATCTAAGCACTCCTCCAATCACTTTGCCAGTACTCATGCAGTTATTAAATCACTGAAGCACTACCTATGCACTTATGCAATCACCCAGGCAGTACCCTAGTACTCCTCCAATTATCTAGGCAGTACTTTTGTTCACCTAGGCGCTACAGATTGCACTTCAAATTTGATTTGATTTGGATAGCAGAAGAGAAATCCTTTAGTTTTGCTCTGTGGTTCTGTTGTATAGGTTGTGATGTCTTCTAATTGTAGGAATTCTGCAGTGTCTGACATACCTTTGGAATGCAATTAAAAATATATTTTTATTTATATATGACAATATTTGTATATAATTATTTTATTAATATTAAATGATTTAACGAAAGTATTTAAACTTTTCTTTCTTTTCAGATACTCACCATTATTAGTAATAAAGATTGAGTATGGCAAGAAAAGATCAAAAGAAAAGAAAAGAAAAAAACTGTACTATTTAAAGGAAAGAGAAAAGGAGAAATTAGATAAAGTACAACATGTGACATTGAAGAAAAAGGCTTCTGGTAAGAGAACTAAAGAATTTGTTAAAAGAGTTTTAAAGAAGATTACGAATTTTCAAAATGGAGAAAAGAAAAACAAAAGTAGTACAACCATTCAGAAGGAAATGAAAAAAGGACATATTAATAGAAAATCTGGTTAGGTGAAAAAAATCTATGTTGAAAGAATTTAAAGACATTAGAAAGAGAATGTATAAAAGTACAGTACTACAAAATGTATTGAAAGATTGCAAAAAACATAGAAAAAGATTCGTATTTTACAAGAAAAAGCAACATATTGAAAGTGTAGTTGAAAACGCTTTTGAATTGAAAAGAAGATTGTTTATATTAGTATTAAAGAGAATGAAAACATTGAATAAAATAATGCATTTTATGAAAGAGAAAAGTAAAAGCAAAAGACTTGTTAATAGAACTAACTTTTGCAAAAGTTTTTTGGGTGAATGGAAGCACTCTTCTAGTTCAGAACCTTTTTTAATGAAGAAAGCTATTTTCAACAAAATACATTAGTTCACGCAGTTGATACCAGTGGTCATTCTTATGAAGTTATAAACGATTGTCCAACTGAAAAAGAAAAGATGGTACTTAGAAATGTGGAAGAAGTAATAGCTGAAGAAGTTCAAGGGAGACGTTCACAAGCTCCTGTGTGTAGGTGGGATTGTAGTAGTATTTGTAGTATACGACAGGAATCTATTGATATTTTACGAAATTTCTTACAAGAATATAGTAAAAAAATGTGTTAAACAGAAAATTAAGATGTTGCAAGGACTAGATCCTTGTAAAGTGAGAAAAAATACTGGCTTGCAGGGTCATTCTCTGGCTTGTCTTTCTAGAAAAGTGTGTCAAAGTACTTTTCATCATTTGAGAATGTTAGCAATACATCACTCAGAAATGCGTAAGTTAGTAAGAAGATTGTACTATGTAAAAAGTCCTGCATTATCTTTAAGTGAAATAAACACTGCTCTTTTGCATGATTCAGTGTTGGATGTAAAAAAAGTTTGTGATGATAAACAGTTTTGTTTCTTTGGTACTGAAGAAGAGTGTATTTTATAAGTGTAGGTGTTGAAGAAGAGGTGGAAGATAGTACTACTGAGAAGTTTGTAGAAGAAATTACAAATTTTAAGGTAGTTTCTTGTGAGAAACCAAACTATGTTTGTATTTGTTGTCGACGTACTCACTATAGAAGTCAAACTAGGAATGTTGATGTGTATTTAAAAAGTGAAAAGGAAAACAATGATAAGTGGGAGCAATTTGGTGCTTATTTGTTGGTGGAATGTCGTTTTGAGTTGGGTAGTGATCAACGTATTTGTAAATATTGTTACAGCAAACTAGAAGAGAACAAAATGCCAGCTAGAGCTGTACATAATAACCTAGAGTTGGTAGCTATTCCACCGGAACTGGTGGATTTACATACATATGAGTCCATTCTAATTCAATCTGTGCACCCGTTTCAGGCTATAGTTCGTATGGAGCCTAAAACAGGTAAGCTACCTCCCACAGATTTACAAAGAGGTTTAAAAGGAAGAGTTGTGTATTTACCTTTAGATTTTAAGAAAAATATTGAAACTGTTGGTATAGAGAGAGAAGATACTGAACCTGTAGTTATTCTAGTTAATGGTGTACCAACAAAGAGTCGGAAAATATGGCAAAAGTTAGTAGATGTCACCAAAGTTCAAAAAGCTACATTATATCTCATAGAAAACAATATTTATCATAAAAATGTATATCTGGAAGAACAAGAAATATCTTTAGGAAATGATAGAAAAAGTTCAACTGGCCAAATCGAAAAAGTGGACAAGTCCAGGAGTGAAGAAATTTATGAACATTATAGTATACATCCTTTACATTCAAAAGAAGTGATTGGAAATACTATTGAATTATTCCAAATGAAGAAAGCGAAGGGAACTCCCATGAGTGTTTGGGAAAGAAGTTTAAAAGCCTGTTGTTTTCCACAGCTCTTCCCCACTGGAAAAGGTGGACGATATTATGAACGACCAGTACAGATTCCATCTTCAGAATACCGTTCAACAAGATTGTATTCAGAAGATCCAAGATTTCGACAGTGTGCTCCATATTTATTTCATCTTCTGTTTGAAAGTGACTTGTCTGGACTTTCATATGCAGTGAACCACATATTAAAAACAGGAGTTCATCTTACACATCTTTCTGCAAAGGAATTTTTGGACAAAGTTCAACAAAGAGACGATCTATTAGAATCTCAGTTAATTAATTTGATGGCATGTCAACGTGGTACCAATGAGTATTGGTATCGTCATCATGGAGAACTTAAATGTATGTTTAGGAACTTAGGAACCCCTACATGGTTTGTTACGCTTAGCTGTGCTTAATACGCATGGGACGATTTACTTGAATTTCTACGAGAAGCAAATTCAAATATTAAAAACATTGAAATGAAGACAGCTGGAGAACTGTGTTCCTTGGATCCTGTGAATGTGTGCAGATATTTTAATCATAGGTTTCAAGCTATGATGTCTTTTATCTGTAATAAAAATAATCCACCTCTTGGAGAAGTTATTGATTTCTTTTGGAGAAGGGAGTACCAAGCCAGAGGTGCTCCTCATATACACATGCTATTATGGATCAAGGATGCACCTAAATTTGGAACCGATTCTGATGAATCTGTTTTGTCTTTCATTGAAGACTATGTTACTTGTGCTATTCCAAAAACAGGAGGAGAAAATAGCTTAAGACAACAAGTTTTACGGTTTCAAAGTCATCGATGTGGGAAATATTGTCGCCGGAAATACAAGTTTAAGGGAAAATTTTATACGAAATGTCGTTTTGGATTCCCACGTCCAGTAATTTTGAAAGGAAGAGTCAACAGTTTCATGTCAGCAGTAAGGCATACTATAACTCGAAAATCTCCGAAGAATACTTACAATATAAAAAGAAGTGAAGATTCAAAGTACATTAATGACTACAATCCAGTGATTTTGACGATGTGGAATGCAAATATGGATATCCAATATGTTGTAGATAATTCGATTGCTGTGGCTCGCTATGTTACATCATATATAACCAAATCTGAAAAGACGGAGTTGAAAGAATTGTGGGAAAAAATTTCACAAGAGAAAACTCTTAGTGACAAATTGTACAGCTTTAGTTTGAAGATGCTTTCCCATCGAGAGATTGGATCCTACGAATGTTCGTATCGGTTGTCCTCTTTAAGTATATATTCAAAGTCAAGAGGAATCATTTGGGTAAGTCTAGGTCTTGCTGCAACACAAAATTGAGTATTGAAATCTGTACAAGAAATTAAATACTTAGCTTTGAATGAGCCAGAAAGTACAGATATTGTTAAAACAAATATGTTAGATACGTACGATCCCAAAAGGAGTCCACATATGGAAAACATATGTCTCTATTAAATACTGCAACATTACAGCTTTAAGAGAAATGTTACAGAAAATATAAATGAAGAAAAATATACAGTAATTTGATGTAATGGATTTTTGGTAAAACATGCCAAAGGAAATCTTATTAATCACAGTTGTGATACTCCAGATAAAAGGGAATTTTTCTATTTAGTACTTCTGCAACTGTTTAAGCCTTGGCAAAGTAAAATGGAATTACTTGGAGATTTTGACTGCTATGAAGATGCTTTTAATGCATGTAAAGATAGCATTGAATGCACAGTTTTTCCAAAAATATTTACAAATGTTGAAATAAGAGATTGAACAAGAAACTAGTATTGCAGCTGAAATCGCTAGAGATAGTTCTCAAGATAGTCAAAGTTCTGCTCCACTAAGTCAAGATCCACTAGGACAACCAATTCTTGAAAATGAAGCAGCAATCACTATGAATGAAGTAGAAACGGCAATGCAACAAGCACAACAGGATATTATTGGTTTGGGTAACTTGGAAGAACAGCTAAATATTGAACAAAAAGAAATATATCAGCAAGTTACACAACAGATACAGCATGGTTTACTGCATGAAAAAAAGAATGCCAATGTACATTATTTAAACCTATTCGAATGTATATCAGTGGACAAGCTGGAACAGGAAAAAGTTTCTTAATTAGAGTTCTGACCAGTTATCTACATAAGACCACTCAATCACATTTATCTTGTGTTGTAACCGCTCCAACTGGGTTAGCAGCACATAACAATAAAGGGATTACATTACATCGATAACTCATGCTACCAGTTGAACATGAAAATAAGTTGGAATATCACAAGCTATCTGGAGAAGCTTGTTATGAAGTTTCAAGAGTACTAAAGATAATGAAACTTCTGATTATTGATGAGGTGAGCATGGTCTCAAACTTAATGCTTGCCTTTGTACATTTAAGAATGCAACAGATTTTAAAAACAGATTATGATGTTTTATTTGGCGTAAAACATGTAATTGTATTTGGCGATCTATTACAACTTACTCCTGTGAAAGGACAACCAGTTTTTAAAACACTTGTCCATGAAGACACTAAGAAATCTTTGGGAAGTATTGGAAATGTGAACATTTGGTCTCTTTTTGAATATAAAGAACTTATTAAGAATATGCGACAAGCAAGTGATGAACATTATGGGAACATTCTTCAAGATATTAGAATTGGTGTTTTGACAAAACATGGTAAAGAAGCTATACAAAGTCGGCTACTAACAAACTTGTTTCCAAATGAAAATATTGCACCTGAAATAATGTACCAAGAAATTGGAGAAAATAAATCTATAGTTTGTCTAATGCCAACACTGCAAGAGTGTTCTACATTCAATTAAGAACTTTTGAAACTGGAGAAACAACCAATACTGAAAATGAAAGCCATTGATCAAATGGAACATGAAGGAGTTACTATTATTCTCTCAGAAAAATTTAAATCAAAAGTGGATTCTTTGTAAAAGTCTACATCTAAGACTGCTGGTTTGGAAAAGACTTTATATGTATGTGGGAACTGTCGGGTAATATTACGGCGTAAGTTAGATGTTGAAAAAGGTTTAGTAAATGGAGCAATGGGAAAAGTTGTTGATTTTGTTAATTATCAGAACAGAGATGGAATTGAATTTTTGAAGATTAAATTTGATCAGATTGAAGAGGTAAAACAGATTGGACGCTGTGCTGTTCGTTTTTTGCTTGTAAAAGACTTGTATGTTCGTAGAAAACAGTTTCCTCTTTCTTTAGCATATGCAGTGACCATTCATAAATCTCAAGGTTAAAGTGTTGACAATGCTTTGGTAAATATTGGAAGTACAGTGTTTAAAGAGGGCATGACATATGTTGCATTATCTCGAGTAAGAACATTATCTGGTTTGAATTTGATTGATTTTGATGAGAAAAAAGTTAGTGCTGATGTAAATTGTGTAAAAGTGTATAATCGGTTAAGAAGAGTTTATGCTCCTAACTTAGGTGAATATCCCATATATGAAAAACATATACTATGTCCAAAACGGAAATATGACAAACAATCTAGTGAGATCGATAAAAAGGAAACAATTCAAAAGAAGCATGAAGCTGCCAAGAAAATGAAAATGGACTCTGTTGATGATATTGTAGGATACCAGTTAGAAAATAGTTCAGGTATCAACTGCTATGCTAATGTAATTCTACATGTTGTCTTTTATCTAGAAGATCTTTATCATAAAGTTATGGAAAATCTTGAAAAAAGATTCTGTTCTTTATTACATCATCTTTTTCAAAAGTTGGTAAGTGACAGAACTAAAATCCATACTGCTTCTGGCATTTGGCATCTTTTGGATACATGTACTGGTTCTTTGCAATTTACACTTAATATACAACAAGATGCACAAGCGTTTCTTATGTTTATGCTTGCAGTATTGGAAGAAGAAGGGATTCAAATTGAAAATTTGTTTGGACTAAGTTACAGAGGGGATCATAAATGTGAAGAGTGCTCGTTTTCTTCTACCACTGAAATAGACACTGAACGATTCATATATTTGGCAATACCAGATTGCAAATCAGTGTCTTTTAACAAATTAATAAAAGCAGCTAATCAAGATATTAAATGTTCTCGTTGTAAATCAGAAATGTTGTCAACATTATTTATAGAAAGATTTGGACAATATATCATTTTAATGCTACAATGTTGTAGAGCAGATGGAAGAAAATTGGAAACCAAAATTAAAAATGTTGTGGCAAGTCAAATATCAATTTCAGGAAGAACTTTTAAAGCAGTTGCTATAATTTTCCATGATGGACCTAGTACAACATCTGGACAATATACTGTGTATTTAAAGTGCAATAAAGGATGGACACATTGTAATGATGACCATTTGGAATTCAAATGTCGGTTGCCTTACGAATTACCAAATTCATATCTAATATTTTTGTTGCCAAAGTTTTGAAAACATCATTCGGCCTATTGGGAAGATGTGAACACAAATTAATGAATTTATTTTGGATATTTTAAATGCAACACAGATTTAGAAACATTATTCAGCCTATTGTGAAAATGTGGAGAATTACTGTTTGGATTATTGTTTGTGCTAATTCCTATTGCGTTTTCAAAATTGTGTTTGAAACAAGTAGTTTATATATTTGTTGTTTATATCATACGTGATGTAAATGAGAGTAGGCCTGGGCGGTGAACTTCGCTCCGTTCGCGGAGTTTGCGGAGTTTTCTACGCTCCGCGGAGCTCGCAGAGTGCAGAAAACTCCGCTTCGCGATGTGCAGCTGAGTTTTTTCCCCGCTCGCAATCGGTAAGTTCACGATTGCGAACGGTAAGTTTGCGAGCGCGAGCTGCCGCTCGGGTAGAATTTCTACCCGAGCGGCAGGAATACCAGCACAAACTGCAGTTCACACTGCACTCTGCCACTCGCGGAACTTCGCAGAGTTTTTTTGTAACTTCGCGGAGTTCCGCGTAGCAAAACTCAGCGAACTACGCCCAGGCCTAGAGTGTATATTTTAGAAAATGAATTTCAGAGAAATAGATCATTTAATGTAGTTGAAGAATGTAATTTAGAAACTGTAGATAGGTAAACAGATAGTTGAACATGTTGTAAATATTTTGAACACAGATTTTTACCAATCTTATTGATTGAATTTTTTCCCCCGCTGTAATATGATGATCAACATTCAAATCACTGTGTATGGTGAAATTCAATAGAATCTGAAAACAGCAAAAAAGGGAAACTGAATATGTTATGTAATTCTAAAATTATGTTGTGTTTTTATATGCAATAACAGTTTTTTTTTCTTCTTTTTTACAGAAAGTGATACTAAAGTTTGAAAATATTTTAAATTTAGTTTACAATGAAACAACTGTAAAAAAATGTCAATGAGTTTGATATCTACTTCAATAAAGAAGGTAAGATGAAGTAATGTAATAACCATAATAATATGAAGTAATGTTTACAGTCACTTTTATTGTACTCATTCATTTTTTTAAACTCTACCAACTCACTCCTCCAATCACCTCGGCACTACCCATGCACTCCTTCAATCATTCAAGCATTACCCATGCACTTACAAAATCACCCAGGCATTACCAATACACTCCTCCAATCACCCAGGCACTACTGATCCACTCATACAATAACCCAGGCACTACTCATGCACTTATGCAATAACCCAGGCACTAGCCATGCACTAATCCAATCACCCAGGCACTACCCAAGCACTTCACCAATTACCCAGTTAGTACCCATGCACTCATGGAATCACTCAGCCACTACTGTCTTAGGGTTTCTGCACATACAGAGCTATGCACAGGATAATAGGACCTCGGAATATAGTGGTGAGCCAACCATAAACCTTAGCACCCAAAACCCCAACCCGACTAGCCTTAGCGTCCCATTAGCACCAATGTACCAATGCTTAGACAACCCAGAACACGGTATCTCTCTCTCAGGACTCGCAGAGGCAAGAACACTCTTTCGTCACATTCGTACCTGTCCACAACATGCGTATGAAGAGACACTGTATAGGTTAAAATGTTTATTTCAACTTACGTGCTCTAAGGTACAGTACACGTGTCAGTACTAGTAGCATAATACATAAGAACAATATAATCAGCATAGTTACTACTCCATAGAATACGAACGGGGAAAGCATCTCATAAAGCAGTGGATATATGTCTAGATAACATTACCACCCTCCCCGTGCTGGAAACCAGTTTATTATAATAATAGAAGACCTTTGGGCTTTGACTAGCGAACCCCCATACCTCAGTCTCTTGATGCAAAACTACATCAGCAAACAATCACAGCTCTTTTCACTGGAAAGGTCGTCTCCAAGTGCTATATTAGAGCAAGCGAGCGCATTATTAAAAGCCCACTAATTTCTCAATGGCAGCTGTACAATTGTTATGTCTAGGTGTGAGGGACGGGCCAAATCAGTAGAAACCAGGGAGTTGTTATTCGACCTTGTAACTGTTGTTCAGACTGAGCCCAAAAGGGAACAGGAGAAAAGGTGAATAACAGAATATGCAGACAGTTGTATAATTACTTGGCAATAACAGAGGGCGACAGAACAACATCCAATAGTAACGTGCGCAAGAGTCATCATGGCAGCCAGGCGTGGTAACGTAGCCAGACCTGCCAGGAGGCCATGAGCCACAAGACACCCTCCCCTGGTCAGTCCAGCGGCCACGGCGAAAACGAAGACAGAGTTCCAAATACCTGAGCAGAATAGAGGCGGTCTACTAATAACTAACGGCAAGTTAATCAATCTAAAAATGTGAAAGAGCAGAAAAATGCTATACCGTCCAGAAGGACATCATTGGAATCGTCAAAAAACGTAGACGCCATCCAGTCCAATAGGTCAAAGCTGCAGGAATGGTCTTCAGAGTATGGAGTATCCAAAAGCAATGCGGGACAGCTTGCGTGATATTCAATATAACTTTGTTGTAGGAGATTCTGAGCAGCCGCCCAGATATCCCATTGTGCCAAAATCCCCAGTGCAGCCGCACGCATCATAAAGCCAGCAGCGGAACAGTCCCGTTCATGGGCCTCTAAGGGACCCACCAACCGAACAAAATCCGGGACCGACAATGACGAATTGGAGAGGCAATAATCCATGGTCCATGTAAACGGACAGCGGATGCAAGACATCACAGGTTGCACGCAAGTGAAATACGCAAAGCGAAAGGAAAGGGTGTAGGACACACTGATAGTCGCCAAGGGCAGAACATCGAAGCCAACCAGGAGTCGCTCACGGAGCAGCTGGAGGCGTTCGGGATCGAGAAGGGCCCATTGGAGTGCAGCCATTGCGCAGAAAACAGACCAACAGCAAGACACCGGCCGCCAAAGCGAGGATTAATGGAAATCCACCAAAGACGCTAGAAAAAATGGAATGAATGAATGCCGGTATCACACCGAAAATAGTTTGAAAGGTGGTCACAAGGCCAGACCCAACAACATTAAAAAAGTGCACCAGACCCTCAGTGTTTGATGCGTTAAAAATACGATGAATTAACTCCCCAAAATGCTGGGGGAGGTCAGTGTTCAAAAGGGCCTGTATTTCACTGTGGGTGCTCGCCACCTGGAGAATGAATGTCTCCCGGGCGGATGTGAGCATAACCTCCTCATTCAATAATAGGGCCTTTATTCTGCTCAACTTATTGAAATCTGCCTCCATGGTAGGAATGGAAGGCCAAATAGAGCTATCAACGATGTCGTGAGGGGGAGGAAAAAGCACATTCTTGCAGCAGACAACTCTGTGCGAGACTGTAACAATATACGGAATGCCGGCCTGCAGGCCACAACAATTTTCGTTTTTTAAAAGCAAATAGCTACCGTTGGTAAGCAAAGTAAAAGTAGGAGAAATAGCAGCAAGATTCGGAACTGAAACGCTACAAGCCCCGTGCAATTTAATATGTTTACAAATAAGCGAATGACCCACAGTTGAATCACAAGACTCCCCCGTGAGAAATACTTCCTTGCCATCTCTGAGGCATTTATACATGAAAGGCAAGGACCAAAGTTCATGCAGGAAAGCACCACCCAAAGGCTGGAAACGGCCCACAGTTTAGTGCTTCATGCACGAACTGAACTCAAATAGGGAAAAAGGTAAAGCTATAACCCCATGAACTAGCCACACCGCAGAATCGAGTTCTGCTACAGAGAACGGTAAAGGATCCACTTTTTCAATATGTAACAAGGTGTAGGATGCATCTTTCATGGACATGAACTGCTGTTTGTCAGTCAAATTAAAAGGCACAAAGAGGGCAGTGGTGTTTAACAAATTCCAAGGAACTTTACCCAACTTAAGAGTTTGCAAAGTCCATGCAAACTGCATCACTGAGCGCAACTGATTCTGACCATGATACAACATAGAGACATCATCTTGTACAATATCAACAACAGAGGATACAATATTGTCCAATGTGTAAATGCGGGAAGACAGGGTATTTATACTATTGTCAACAACAGCAAGCACCTTTTCCAAATTTGCTTGGTCTATTTCTCTAAGACGGGAAGCAGCTTCCATTTGTGACAGCTTCCAGAGCTCATTATACGCTTCATAAATGAATCTCTTCGGTCGGGGACCACGAGGTCCCAAGATAAAGTCAGATAGGTCAATAGTGCCTGATAGGAGGGATAAATGGTTCTTAACAGAGTCTAAGGACGAATGTTGTAACCATTGTTTACATAATTTACCAACTGAATACGTGGTCACAGTACGAGTTTCAGTAAATCTTGGATCAGGCTTGTCCTGTATGTAACCAGGAACTGTGCCATGAAAACGAAGTTGGCATGCATTAGATGATATGGGCCATGCCAACCAGGGTGACTGTATTAGTGCAGAAACGTTAAAGGAATTGTTCTGAAACTGAGCCTGTAACGCCATAAGGGACATATTAAAACGCAAACTATCATTTGGAAGACTCGACAAGGATGGGATGTTTGGCGCATTTAGTTGTTTAACAGTAGCCAACCCCCAACACGTGGTCTGATAAATGGAAGCATTTAAAAATAGAATTTGGGCTGGAATAAGGCAAGCACGGTGCAGGGCCTCAGTGCCCTGCACCTGCCATGGCTTCGAACCCCAAATTGATTTCAAATCCACTGTGTCTTTCCAATATTCATAACCACCCACCGCCAAGGCGCTCAAAAAGGAACCCAAATATAATAATTTAGTATGGGTAAACATTATTTTCTGAGTCAATGGAGTTTTTAATTTAAAATAATATGACCCAGGGTTCGATCGATTAAAATCAGTAAAATAGGTGAATTTATTTCGAAGAGTCTGGGAACTACCTGGAATGGGGTTTGGACAGTGTTCCCATTGGGTGTAAGTAACAGGGCTGCGTAGTGCACTTGGTTTGTGGAGAAAATGATTGCCCCAATGCTGGTAGCAATACAAATCGGCATAATTCGCAGAATTCATATACAAGTCTTCAGCATTAAAAGAGGCATAATATTTTAAATCAGCAAACAATGCTTCAACTGCATGCACATCCCAATCATCAGAACGAATATTGCTTTTTACTACATCACCCATCGAGACTCGAAGGACATTCGGTACATTAATAATTTCTGTCGGGCCATGTATTTGAAAGTTTACCGCATCCCATACGATGCCATCAGCAACTGGAAACGCTGAAATGTTCACAAATGTGTGGTCACGCTTCATGATGTGTGAAGAGGAATGTGGAGCCAAAGTTCCAGCAACACTGTTCACAGCAGAGCGTTCAGGTAAATAGTGACCATTGATGAGTAGAAAGAACACTGTGACAAAGCCAATGGACATGAACAAAAAAACAAGAAAAGTACCATCCAAATATATGTCCAAGGTGGAATCAAAAAATTGTCTCTAAACCAAGATACATAAAGACTAAACTTGGACGGGACTTGTGATGAATTGGATACTGAGTCAAAAGAATAACGTGTCGGGCTCAGTGGCGTTGTTGGTTGGTGTGCCACCGACTCTGTGGCGGGATAAGTATACTCGTCCTCAACTATGCAGGGTGATGCAGGGGGTTCAAATATATTTTCAGGCAAATCAACCATCTCCATGGTAACATCAGTGATTGTTCGTGCAGGCGTGCCTCGAACGCTTGTCCGATAAATGGCAGGACAAGAGACCGCTGGTGTGACACTATTTAGGATCGGCCAGATGTTGTAGCTTGACATTTTCCACTGAGATGTATCTGTTTTCCTTGCGACCGGGAAGCGGTGGTAGGATGACTGTACGTGTTCCCTTCAAGCCCAGTACTGGAACCGGTGCACGAAAAGAGGGGCCGAATTCTTTTTGTTCTCCACCTTCTCTCGTACCAGGTCGCCAATCTTCGGAAGCCAGCCGGCAACCGGAATCTGCTCAGCAGGGTCTGTGGCTGAAGGTAAATGTGCAATCGCTAGTTTGTCTCGGGCTTCTTGTAAGTCCTGTAACATAGTAGAATGATTATCTACATCGAACTTGGCGGATTGCGCCGCCATGTCTAGACCATCAAGGTCAGGCACAAACATTCGTATGCCAAAGAGCATTTCGTAAGGGGTCCGCCCACCCAGAGGCCTTCTAGGGAGATTATTAAGTGCACGTTGAACAGTATACAAGTGGGCCAGCCAGTTCCTGCCAGTACCTATAACTCTAGCTGTCAAGGATTGCTTTAAGTCACGGTTCATTCGTTCAACGATAGAGTTGCCCTCAGGCCTATACGGAGACGAAAATTTCACCCGCACCCCTAAGGAGCCCATTGCGTCCTTGTAAGCCTTAGAGGCAAACGCCGGACCTTGGTCAGAATGGAAGGTGCCGCATGCAAAAATTCCCACAAAGACTCGCAAATCCCTAATGACATTTCGTGCATCAGCACTCCGTTGTGGCCAGACCCAGATGAACCGTGTGCACGAGTCCACTGCCACTAAGATATATTTATAGGCAGTGTCTGAAGAAAATGGACCGCAGTGATCCAAGTAAACACACCCAAAGGGTCTGTTCGAAATTGCAAGCGAGGTCTGCGGTGGTCTTGTGACTGTTGAAGGCTTGATCTGTTGACAAACGTCACAGGAAAGCACATAAGTACGTGTATCTTTGTATAAACCACGCCACCAGTAACGCTGCTGCAAAATGGAAATTGTCGCAGACACACCAGCATGCGCCGAAGCCATGCCTTCGTGTGCCGCTGCCATCAAGGAAAGTCTGCGGTCCGCGTTGGGGATCAGCCGAACCCCAACGTTAGGTATTGTTACATAAGGAGCCTGATCGGGACCTATCTGGTAAGAATATTTAGAAGGGAAACCTCTAGGGTAATTAATTCCTTCTTTTGTTGCAGCAATAGCTGCCAAGATATCAGTGTCTATTTTAGACATGGATCTAGTAACTGCTGCTACTGAACACGTGAGTACTGCTGATCTGGCAGCTTCATCTGCCAGACTGTTACCAACAGCGTGTGCGCCCACTCGCTGATGGCCTAGGGTGTGAACCACCTGTGTGAGTGGCAGACGTCTTTGTAAATCTGCCACCCTAACCCAAAGCATTTTATGCTTGATTGTGTTGCCTTTAGTGTCTCTATAGTCGTTTTGCGACCAAAAGAACAGATTGTCATTGTATGATTGAACACAGTAATAAGAATCGCACACGATTAAAGTGGTCACATCAGGATTTACGAACTCAAGCGCAAGCACCAAAGCACGCAACTCGGCCAGTTGTGTGGTACTGTCCCCGAGTGCCTGTGTATGCACCACAGTGGATTTGAACTTTCCGTTCACAAACGTACCTGCAACAATAGCACATGCGGCTGAATAAGCATGCTTGGAACCCGTGGCCGGTTGTGCCGAACCATCGGTGTAGATCACACAGTCGTAATCCTCAAGCGGCAATAAGGACAAAGGAGGAGGATGAATAAATTCATACTGTAAAAACTCCTGAGTCTGAAGAGAAGAGTCGAAAATGAAAGTGACATCCGGAGACGTCAAAGATGTTGCCCATTGAATCCAACGGGGGTGCAAAGCTTTGGAGTTCGGAACACTTGCTTTAGTCACTGCCTCTAGGGCAGGATAGGGTGTCACCACCAGAATGCGTTTTCCCTGTGCCAGTGCGCGCTCCTTCAGGATCGCCATTTGCACTGCTGTTAGCACTTTCTCCACAGATGAGAACCGCATTTCTGCAGAGGTGTATAGATGTGACTTGTATGCGATAGGTACTGTGTCTCCTTCATTAAAGGTTAAATACGTGAAACCCACTGCCCCTGGAATGATTCTAATCACCAAGTTTGTGTGGTTATCACGCGTCAAAAGGTATTTAGACTCAAGAAGGTCTGTCTGCAGTGATTGCAGAATGGAGGTATGCTCCGGAAGCCAGCAAGACTTCGAAAAAGTAGGCTGTATCAAGGCATACAGTGGCTTGATACGCTGGGCATATTCGGGAATGTATGTACGTCCGAAATTCAGAAAACCCAGCAAAGACTGAAGCTTCTTCAGATTTGTAGGAGGGCACATAAGTGCACATTTCTCCAGAAAATGGGGGCTAAACCCTTACCTTCATTGTTGAGCTCATAGCCCAAGAACAAAACGGTAAATTCAGCAATATGGGATTTGGCAAAGTTAATTTTGTATCCCTGAACCGCAAATTCAAGAATAATGCGGTCCACCCGGGTCAGATGCGGAAACAATTCATCGTCTGTCAGATAAATGTCATCCACATACGAACAGGCGTCTGGATCGATGCCGTCTAACAAAGAGACAACACGAGCGGCGAATACACCTGGACTATTCTTGTAGCCCATAGGAAGACGCCTGAATTTGAACATTTTACCACCGGAAGTAAAGGCACACCATTGGCCACTCTCCGGGGCTAAGTTGTGCGTGTAGAATCCATTTGAAAGGTCAAGGGTCGTTTTGTATTTTTTACGAACAAGACTGTCTACAAGCGCAGAACTATGGGTATTTTGCACCGCAAAGGTCCGACAATGAGAGTTCAAATGCCGGTAATCCAATACTAAACGGTACGATCCATCGGGTTTAGAAACCCCGAAAAGGGGATTGTTCATAGGTGATACACAGGGTTCAATTACTCCCTGATATTCCAACTGTGTCAGAATTTCGGAAACTGGGCCTTTGGCTTCACGTTTTATGGGATATTGGGGTTGTGGCTGCGGCAACGATCGCAAAGGTATTTCATGGGGGAGATTCTTCGTCCCAACCCACGTGATTGCGGAATAACGCTGGAGCCAGGGACACAGCCCACTCTGCTGCAAGAGCCTCTGCTTTGTCCTTTGGGACATGTCGAGAAAAGCTCGGAAGGATTACCTCCTCCCCTTTACGCGCAGTAATTACGAATGGGGGTGGCCAATCCGCCTCTGCCAATAAAATATCATATGAAGAGGTCAGATTTTCCCAAAAAATACCTTTAATTACTCGCTGTATATCACCTTCAATTTGGAGGACTATATTAAATAGTCTATCAGGGGGTGCCACTCTGGTGTCTGCTGTTTCAACAGTAATGAATGTTTCAGTTGCTGTCGCCTCCATATGAGGACGTAGCGCCTCCCGCACTATGGTTACTTCCGCGGCGCTGTCTAGGAGGGTTACTGCCCACGTCCAATTCAGGAGTCTCGTTCTCACCGTCTGTGGCATATTTCGCTGTTACAGCGGCAACTTTTTTCTTCTGAAATTGGGGTCGAAAACGTTGAACGTCTTCTTCTTTTCCTCTGACTTGTTGTCGAGGCTGGTCTCGTCCCTGTGGGGCCTCACGGGCCCTTCCTCTATCCTGGCGGTCCCCTCCACCGGCTTGTGACGAAGTCTGTGCCTGTAAAGAACGAGGAGAACGCGTATCAGGGATCTGAAACCTATCCGGTGACTTAATTCTCACTCTATCGCGTAAATCATAAGTACGTTCAGAAGAAACTGAAACCGGGGATGCGCCTCGCGATCCCTGCTTTGTCTGTTGTCTGTTGTCTGCCTGTTTTTTCAGCCTCCAGCTCTTTTTAGTGAAGACTGGCTTCTCATCCTTCTCAGATTGAGATTTGGTTTGTTGCAGTTGTGGTTGCGACTGTGTTTGCTGTTTTGCAAAAGGCTTGTTACCCAGGCTGTTTCTACCAATAGTTTTGTAAGCCTGGGTAATAATTTTCGGTAATTCGCGAGGCTTGTCCAATTCTGGGACCAAAGCCAAAGCGTTCGCTACTTGAAAGTTCACTGCATCGCCCTTGACATTTGCAAGGATCAGTTCAGCTACTACTTCAAACACTCCCACTAGTCTCATCCCTAATTCCACTGCCCCTTCAGGGCCGTGTTCATCCTGTACTTTTTTAATTACAGAGGGGAGAACTGTCATGGAAGGCGTACCAAAACATTTAGAATATACTGCTGCGAATACTCTACCCCAGTTGTCACATGCTGTCAACTCGGGAATTAAGTCTTTTGGCAAACTAATCGTCAAAATACGATGTTTATCCACTGGAGTTGTATGTGGAAAAACTGCCTCCAACTGATCAAATTTTTCTGCAAGCCAATAAGGAAAGTCGTCCTTATGTTGTGGACGTTTGCCCATCACTGAGTTCACCATTACAGGACTTATGGCAACTCCGGCTGCACCAGCTGGATGGCCTGCAACCCCAGGAGGGGCTCCCTGGATGTTGCCTGTGACATATTGCACTAAGGCTCGATGCACTCGTACTAAAGCCGAATACATGTTGCGCAATTCCGCGACTGGTATCGTCATATATCGCGGATGTGGGGTGTAGCCGGCCAAAACAGGCCACGTGGCCCCATCAATAGATAAGGGGCCTAAACGAACCATGGTAGTCGGTTGTGGGAGGGCGCCATTAAACCAAACACGGTGTTGCCAAGCCGTGAGCGGTACCTCAAGACATGAATAAGGTATATAGTTATTAGGAACTGCGGTGGCTGTATATTCATGGAACAAATCGTCAGTCCCATCCACTGCAGGAAAAGTTACCCATGAGTAGAACACTTCAAAGTGGTAAGCCGGATCGGCTTGTACCACAAAGATCAGTTCGACTCCAGCATCTGGCACTCCATACACCCGTAAGTGTGTCCGGAGTGCTCCGCGGCTATGCGCCGCAATTTGAACAGCCATTTACGGCTAAAATACTTCGACAAACTAACAGGAGGCAGCACAAGTAGGGTTGTAATCAAGAAAAACCTTTTCTAATAACTTCAAGCTTGAAAGAACCTACAATAACTGTAATATAGGAGGTATCACCATCACACACGCTCCCGGAAGCGTACGTGAGGGTTGTGTGGACAAGCACAAGTACTACTCAAGCGTCTCGCAAGTAAGCTGCCCCACTTGTTGGTTGCGCCATGTCTTAGGGTTTCTGCACATACAGAGCTATGCACAGGATAATAGGACCTCGGAATATAGTGGTGAGCCAACCATAAACCTTAGCACCCAAAACCCCAACCCGACTAGCCTTAGCATCCCATTAGCACCAATGTACCAATGCTTAGACAACCCAGAACACGGTATCTCTCTCTCAGGACTCGCAGAGGCAAGAACACTCTTTCGTCACATTCGTACCTGTCCACAACATGCGTATGAAGAGACACTGTATAGGTTAAAATGTTTATTTCAACTTACGTGCTCTAAGGTACAGTACACGTGTCAGTACTAGTAGCATAATACATAAGAACAATATAATCAGCATAGTTACTACTCCATAGAATACGAACGGGCAAAGCATCTCATAAAGCAGTGGATATATGTCTAGATAACATTACCACCCTCCCCGTGCTGGAAACCAGTTTATTATAATAATAGAAGACCTTTGGGCTTTGACTAGCGAACCCCATACCTCAGTCTCTTGATGCAAAACTACATCAGCAAACAATCACAGCTCTTCTCACTGGAAAGGTCGTCTCCAAGTGCTATATTAGAGCAAGCGAGCGCATTATTAAAAGCCCACTAATTTCTCAATGGCAGCTGTACAATTGTTATGTCTAGGTGTGAGGGACGGGCCAAATCAGTAGAAACCAGGGAGTTGTTATTCGACCTTGTAACTGTTGTTCAGACTGAGCCCAAAAGGGAACAGGAGAAAAGGTGAATAACAGAATATGCAGACAGTTGTATAATTACTTGGCAATAACAGAGGGCGACAGAACAACATCCAATAGTAACGTGCGCAAGAGTCATCATGGCAGCCAGGCGTGGTAACGTAGCCAGACCTGCCAGGAGGCCATGAGCCACAAGACACTACCTATGCACTAATAAAATCACCATGCACTACCCTTGCACTCTTTCAATCACCCAGGCATTACCCATGCACTCTTCCAATCAGTCATACATTAACTCTGCACTCATGCAATCAGCAATGCATTAGGTATGCACTACTCCAATCATCCAGACACTACCCTTGCACTGCTCCATTCACCCAGGTACTATCAATGTATTCCTCCAATCACCCAGTCAGTACACATGCACTCATGCAATCACCCAGGCATTACCCATGCACTCCTTCAATCACTTAGCCAGTACCCATGCACTCCTCCAATCACCTACACATTACTCCTGCACTCATACAATCAATTAGGCATTACCCATGCACTCCTCCAATGACCCAGACATTACCCCTGCACTCATGCAATCACCTTGGTATTACCCATGCAGTCCTTCAATCACTCAAGATGTACCCATGCACTTATAAAATCATCCAGGCACTGCCTATGCACTCATGCATTAACCCAGACACGACTGATGCATTCCTTGATGCACCTAGGCACTACCCTTGCACTCCTCCCATAACCCAGGCACTACCCCTGTACTCATACAATTACCCTGGCAATACACATGCACTTATAAAATCACCCAGGCACTACCTCTACACTCATGCAATCAGCTAGACATTACCCCTACACTCATGCAATTACCCAGGCATTACCTATGCACTCATCTAATCCCCGAGACATTACCCCTGCACTCATGTAATCAGCAATGCATTAGGTATGCACTACTGCAATCATCCAGACACTACCCTTGCACTCCTCCATTCACTCAGGCACTATCAATGTATTCCCCCAATCACCCAGTCAGTACTCATACAGTCATGCAATCACCCAGGCATTACCCATGCACTCCTTCAATCACTTAGCCAGTACCCATGCACTCCTCCAATTACCTACACATTACCCCTGCACTCATGCAATCACCTAGGTATTACTCATGCAGTCCTTCAATCACTCAGGCAGTACCCATGCACTAATGAAATCATCCAGGCACTAGCTATGCACTCATGCATTAACCCAGGCATGACTAAGGCACTCCTCGATGCACCTAGGCATAACCCATGCACTCCTCCAATCAGCCATGCACTATCCATGTACTCCTTCAATCACCCAGGCACTACCCTTGCACTCCTCCAATAACCCAGGCACTACCCGTGTACTCATACAATTATCCAGGGAATACACATGCACTTATAAAATCATCCCGGCACTACCTATGCACTTATGGAATAACACCTGCAGTATCCTTGCACTCATCCAGTCATCCAGGCACTATCCATGCACTCCTCCAATCACCCAGATACTACCCATGCACTTATAAAATCACCCAGGCACTACCTATGCACTCATCTAAACACTCAGGTGCTACCCATGCACTCCTCCATTCATCCAGACATTACCCCTGCAGTCATACAATCACCCAGGCATTATCCATGCACTCCTTCAATCACTCAGGCAGTGGCCTTACACTCATACATGCACTCAGGCACTTCTACGGCACTTATGCAATCACCCAAACACTACCCATGCAGTGTTCCAAACATCCAAGCATTACCCAAGCACTCCTTCAATCACCCAGACATTACCCCTGCACTCATGCAATCACACAGGCATTACCCATTCACTCCTTCAATCAGTCATGCACTACACCTGCAGTCATGTAATCACCCAGGCACTATCTATGTACTTATGGAATAATGCAGACAGTATCCTTGCACTCATCCAGGCACTATCCATGCACTCCTGCAATCACCCAGCCACTACCCATGCATTTATAAAAATGAGCCAGGCACTACTTATACACTCGTCTAATCACTCAGGCACTACCCATGCACTCCTCCAGTCATCCAGACATTACCCCTGCACTCATGCAATCAGCCAGGCATTACTCATGCACTCCTTCAATCGCTCAGCCAGTGCCCATGCAGTCAGGCAATCACCCAGGCACTACCTATACACTCATTCAATCACCCAGGCCCTACTATTGCACTCATGTATTCACTCAAACACTAGCCATACACTCATCCATGCACTCAGACACTACCCATGCAGTCTTCCAATCACCCTGGCACTACCCCTGCACTTATGCAATCAGCCATGCAGTACTGATGCAGACATTCAATAACTCAAGTACTACTATTGCACTCATTCTTTCACTCAAATACTAGCTATGCATTCATCCATGCCTTCAGACACTACCGTTGTACTCCTCCAATTGGTCAGGCACTACTTCTACACTTAGGATTTTTTTCTATTTTTAACCAGTTTATGTGGTTCCGTAACAACTGTTTTTTTTTTATTTTTAAAACAAATTTGGAATTATTTTGTATTTTTAAACATTTTATTTTTTGTGGTGTTTTTGACTTTTTGAAGAAAAAAAAATCCAACAGTGCAACATCACTAGTTGAACAAAAACAGGAAAAACAAGATTGTCAATTAAATTAAAAAAAATATTAACACTTGTGTGTTTTTATTGCATTGACAACAACGTCAAAGCATTGTTCTCCAACACACAGTTTTGCATCACATTTGCGGCAATTAATTGAAGCATCCATCAGTTCTGGTATAATATGCGGCCGAGGTGATGGTGGAACCACTGCACCTGATGTTGATGGTGCATTAGGATCTGGTTGCGCAGCTTCCTAATTTTGCTGACACCGCATGACTTCTCTGGCCAAGTGAGTGAGATGGATGGTCTCTAGATGTTTTTTCATCGACGAGGTGCCGCATGAATACTTTTTCTCCGACCCTTGCGAAAGTACTTTTTGGCACAGAGTGCAAGTCACTTTCCTAGCATTGACTTTCTTTTCCCCCTCAGGCACTGTAAAAAAAGCCCATACGATGCCTTGTTTGCATTTTTTTACAGGCTCCTCAACTTCCTCAGGCTCCTCCAGCAGATCTTCCTCAGGATGACTGGATGCCATTTCAAAGAAAAAAAGTCAACACACCTAAAAAAAAAAAGAATTGTAAGAGCCTACAAAAAACAGGTCTTCACAAGAAGGCACACCCAAAATAAGAGGAATAAAAAAGGTGTTGGATCCTCCATTTTACAGAATGAAAAGCTTTTAAACCAATCAAAAGCTTTCTTTTCAAGTCACATGGAGTCGCGTAGGGTGCGTGCACCCATCGTGCGCAAGTCGCGCACGCGTAAAATTTCATATACATAATTATAAAGTATAAATAAATGTTTATAACATATTTAAAAAAGTATATTAGTGAAAGTGTTTATACAAAACTGATATTTAAACTTTCTACACTGATATTTCACACTTTGAAAATTACGCCGAAGTCGCGATCCCTACGCGACCCTGGAAATACATGCTGGCAAGGATTGCGCACCCTACGCACATACATCGCGCACCCGTAAAATTTCATACACTTAATGATTAAGTATAAATTCTTGTTTATAAATTGTTTTCTAAATTATAATAGTGAAACTCTTTAACCAAAACTGATATTTATAATTTCTACATTGATATTTCATACTTTTCAAATCACGCTGAAGTTGTGACTCCAACGCGACTTCGGACACGTGGAAGGTGAGACCGCGCATTTAGAATTTGCACACCCATCGTGTAGGTACACTTCTTTGTAAAAATTTAAAAGAAAGAAAGCATAACAATACAATAAAACAACTTTCACACTACTAAAATCATTATTTCAAGTAAATATAAATTTAAGTTGTACACATGAACAGCACAGTATATTTTTAGTACTGTATGATATATATATTTTAAAATAGTGATTTTAATTTTTGAAGAAGATTTTAGAGAAACTACGTATAATTTAAAAGAGAAAAGTTCAAAAATATATTTCCAAACATTTTTAAATAAAAGGAATTCGATAAAACACTTACAAATATCGTAAAAAAGGTAAGATTAAAATAATTTTATATTTAAAATTTAGCATTTGAAAAACCTTAGAAATTCACTGAAAAAACCATAGGTTTCAGGGACGTTATAGTTAGAAATTAGCATTTAAAAAACCTTAGAAATTCACTGGAAAAACCACATGTTTCAGGGATGTTATAGTTACTTGGACATTTTACTCGTACAAAACCATGAATGATGTAATATGTGACGTCATTAGCATGAATGATGTAATATGTGACGTCATCAGCAGTGCATTGCGGGGGTGCGAGTTATAGTTAGCTCAACTAACTATAACGGCCGAATTTCTCTGGTTTTGTACGAGTAAAATGTCCAACTAACTATAACATCCCTGAAACCTGTGGTTTTTTCAGTGAATTTCTTAGGTTTTTTAAATGCTAATTTCTAACTATAACGTCCCTGAAACCTGTGGTTTTTTCAGTGAATTTCTAAGGTTTTTTAAATGCTAATTTATAACTATAACGTCCCTGAAACCTATGTTTTTTTCAGTGAATATATATATATATATAGATATATATATATAGATATATACATATATATATATAGATATAGACATAGATATACATAGATAGATAGATAGATATTCTCTTCAGCAATATTATTTATGTCATTTGTAATTGTGTCTGTCACACTTCAAGGGTGAGGTTATAAGCATTGCATTTGCTGTGCAAGTTATGGTTTGCATAGCAAACACACACACACACACATATAAACATACTGATATATACTTACCTATATATTCATTTTTTTTCCCAAGCGAAGATGTAGTAGTACAAACATAATAAATACACAGATAAAAAGAATAAGCAAAATCATGAAACTTTATAACTTTGAAGTACTAATTCATTTGGTATAAGAATATTCATCTAAACAGTGAGTTCAGCAAATTAATCATTAGTCCCAGATAGATCTTAAATGATGTCAACCAGTATCGTTATGTATTATAACTAACTCCATACCACATAAATCAATAACTGATACCACAATTCCCTCATTGTATATGGGGCTTTTTGGAGCCATAATTTTGCAATTTGCAATCTAGCAAGTATTATTGCCGAAAAAAAATAACCTCAAATTTCTGTGGGATTGTCTAGGAAGAACCTAATAATATCAGTTTTGGAGTCAGAAGAATGGTCATATTTAAAAGTCTGCTAAGTTCCCATAACACATTGTGCCAATAAACTTCAGTCGGTCGGCATGTTGCAAAATGTGTAGCGTATCGACAGCGAGGTTTTATATCGGAAACAATTGGCACCCAGTTTACAATCACAGGAGAACAGCCTTTTTGAAGTAAAGTATATATCTGGTATACATTTGTAATGGTGTATTTTGAGTCTTGATATGTTTAGGAATTTATAGCTGCTAACTGTGGTTTGTCATTTCTCTAGACCTGTAATAGATTGAGCAAATCTAGAATTTCGATTTACCCAATGTGGTCAATTATGATGCTGTGTCTCCTGGAGCATGCAGTAGATTTTAACTATGATGTCTTTCAGTCTGGTGGTGGCTAGAGCTTCAATATATTGAATTGATTACAGACTAATGGATACATTTGCCATTAGATATTCTAGTATTTGTAGATACTGAAAACACTAGAGCAAGGGATTGTATATACTGAGGATAATGAGTCAAAGTAGTGCAAAGTTTGTCCCCCATATAATTGCCCAATCATTTGTAGTTTTGTGTAGGCCCAAACTGGGACCAATCCATCATGGGAAAAGTTTGGGAAACATGGATTATGGCAAAGTGATAGATACAGATTAAAGTTACGTATCTGTAATTTCGATGTTATAACATCCAGGGCTGTATTACGCATTGTCATTGTTTGCACCCGGCGCACCTTTTTAAGGGTGTGTCGGGCACAAACAATGACAATGCTCCCTATTAGGAAGTATGCGCATCACCCTAGGCAGCCGCGAACTCGCACTGCCTGGGGACAGCGCATTCATGTGAAACCACAGTCCAGCTGCTCCGTGTTTTTTGCAGTGCAGGCGGCACCCTCCTCTACTTTTACAGGGGAATAGAGTTCAACTTGCAGGTAGGTGCAGTCAGGGATTGCACCCGTCTGCAAGGGGATGTCTAGGGGGTCCATGGGATCCCCTTTACCCCCTGCAGAGGGCTGCTCTCAGGAGGCGCACTGACAGTGCACCACCTTTTAAGTGGCCCACTGTCAGTGTGCCTCCTGAGGGCTTCTTTGCCTCTGCGCCTGCGTCTGTAATATGGAGCAGATGCAGAACACCCTCTGAAGGTAGCACTGGCGCTTTAAGTGTGCCAGCGCTATCGGTATTAGTGAAGGGGATGCACAAGCATCTGCACCCCGTCTAGAATACCAAAGTGCCCCGAGGCCATGCAAAGAAGGCGCAAACACCCGTTGCACCCCCGGGGCACTTATTGTAATATGGCTCCAGATCAGGAAATAGACACGCAGTGTCTTAAACAGTGGTGGCTCCTCCACAATGGCGGTCGAACGTCGCCCTACTGCCTGTCTCAGAGCCAGTAAATGAAAAGTAAAACAATGTAATTGTTTTATTTTTCATTTTCTGACTCTGAGCCAGCTTGTGAAGGGAGGGGCGGGACATTAGGAGGAGGAGCATGATGTGAACTCCACTCCCTAAGTGCGCAAATGTGTTTTGGCCGGCTGTCTCAGGCCGACCAAATCACACATGCACACTTAGGTTTTCTCCAGCCCAGCTGCATTGAGCAGCCAGGCTGGAGAAGCCCCACAGACTCTCTGGTCTGAGCAGGTCATCTTTCCTGCCTTCTCAGACCAATCCCTGGGCTGCTCTCATGTGAGAGCAGTGCGGGGATTGCAGGGAGTACGTGACTTGGTCCCAGTGTTTGCTGGGACCAGGAAGGATTGTGCAGAGTGCAATGCGGGAGGTGGGAGGCAGCTCTATGTAAGTTTTTATTTAATTTTCTTTTTCTTATAACCCCCCTGCCCCGCGCGCCCCCCCCACCCACCCCACCACCTCTTTATTGTGGCTGCCACAACTGGTGTTAAACCTTGTTTTTCTAAAATATGCAGGCTCAAAGAATTCTTGTACAGATGTCAAATCTCCATATAAATCCCTGAAAGGCATAAGTGACAAATCAATTACTTGGGATAATCAGTTAGAGAAATATGCCCAACAAAATAATTTTATGTTCGGGAGAGAACAGCCACCCATGGTTAATGGTTGCAGTAACTGAGGTATGCCAAATTTATTGCGACCACTCTGTTTCAACCTTTCCAAAGTGCAGCCTATTAGTCTGTGCGCATTGATGTTGATCTGAGCAACGGTTCCTTGTATCTGTTAAAATGTATGCTTACAATCACGTTGCCGGTGTGGTATTGCCTATGTGTGCACACGTGGCCGTATGCTGTGTGCCTCTTACACTATACAAACGTCAGAGTGATTGGTTAACTACAACCAGAGGTTGGCTAAAATGACTTTTAATTTCTATGAATGTAAGGCTTCCTTGAAACGTTTTATCATTGGTTTTAGTTATTTTACTTGCTACATATTTTGCTTTCATTGTGGATGTGTAATAAAGCTTTAAAAAGCTATAGTTATTAAAATTTACATTGACTTGCGTGCTTGACACTCCATAAACAAACACACACATCTACGTTTGAACGCGCGCAGACGACCAAACTTGTCTTATGTATAATAAAGTCACTTGGTGGTATGTATTCTGAATGCATCATGGGGTTGCACTTGCTAGAAAAAGGCATAGCATAAACATATCCCTGAAATTGATAATGCATTTAACCTGAGTTCAGAGAGCACAACAGTCTAACTCACATTCGGGAGTCTGACTAGAGACCTCTTCATTTACTTCCATTCATTCTTATCCTGCGCCTCCACACATTTTCATTTCTATCAAATTAGTCACTGTAAATGTTGAAGTACTGTTTCTCAGATATGATACTTTAAAGATGATTTTAAATTGTTTAATTTATATAAATAGGAAACGTTTTTGTCTCACTTGGGAGGCCATTATTTCACATGTATACCTCAGAACTTACTTGAAGTAACACACATGTTGAAACTGCTTCAATCAGCTAGTCTGATGGTAACTCTTAAAAAGCAGAACCCTGTACTTGGATGGGCCCTATCAAACTACATTTGAAGATGCCATAAGACCCTTCAGTAGACGAGGGGTGACCAAACTACAATTGTTAATGCCTTAAAGTGTGTTTGCCCTCGAAAGGAGCACATGCGTTGCTTCTGCCAGCCCTCTTCACCCATTGGTCTGCTGTTGTGTCGTCTGTTGCTCTTTCTTTCAGCCACTACAGCATGGCGCAATGGATCAGCAGAATTCAGACACTGCCTAACCTCATTGTGAGTGAGAGCATTCGGCCTTCCCGCAAGGGCAAACAGCAGTAGCGGCTCGTGAAGGGAGTGCTGCGGGCGGTGGGGCGGGGCGGGGGAGGAGCTGGGTGGGGGGTAGTAAACTACGGCATACGGCTGAACAGAGGTAAGTAAACAAATAAATAAATAAAATGAATTTCGTTGTGCGCGCTGCATCGCATTTGGCAATGCAGCGCGCGCAAGGAAATTCGTTTTATTTATTTATTTGTTTACTTACCTCTGTTCGGCTGTATGCCATAGTGTACTACCCCCCACCCTGCTCCTCCCCCGCCCCGCCCCACCATCCCGTGGCACTCCCTCCACGAGCCGCTACTGGTAAACAGATGAGCTCTGCTCTGCTCCATGAACCACTACGTCAATGTATGTTTTTTGAGACAACAAATAATTTTGCTTTTAGCCAATGTTGTGTTTTTTATACTGGCCTTGGTCCAAGTAGCTCCATCTATACTAAAGTTTTACTAAAACCATGACAAAACAAAACAAGCGTTCAAAAAACAAAAATGTTTGCAAGATTGCAAGGTTGGAAAAAAGGTTTTTGTATTGCTATTATAGCGAAGATCTCATAAAATGATGACCCGTGCTCCCTCTGTTCCATTGTGATGTCTATTTGAATAAAGGTCCGCCATTGTTGTAGTAGCTGGTTACAAAAAAAGAGACTAAAATAAATGTACGCACTTTAACAGTGCTAGTCTTTTCCCAGATTGATTAGGGACTTTGCTTTGGATTTTGTTGGAAGCTATTCGTAAATAGGAGGCATTTCCTATTTCATTGTGTAGTATTTTACATACTCAGAATTCAACCATTGCTCCTCCACTGTATGGAAGTTCTAGTACAACAGTTTCTAATGCATACCTGCGTGAACTAGAAAGCTGTTGATTGTGGAAATATTGAATGAATTTTCATGAAACTCGTATCCAACGCGTCAGGCTGTATTTCAAGGTCTCCTGTTGTACGTTTTGCTCGCTGCACCTGCATTAAAGAATTATGATCTACCTGTGAGGCATTTCCATTGAGGGCAACCTTTTTGTTGGATATATATATTCTGTTTTAGCAATTGCCAGAAAGTAAAATGGTACTTGGGTCCTGCGCATTCGCATATCTTATTAGATGGCTTTGTTCGGCTCAAATGCAGAAGCATGTCGTCTGACTCTGAATGCCGTGTTGCCACAGGAAAAGGACAAGTTTACTATGTAGTGGTCTGTTCAAATGAAGGCGAAATGGGAAGCAATTCTGCCAAATAAACGTAGTAGAAATTTCATTTAGTGACGTTTAAGCATCAGTGCATATTGTGCATTTGATTGAAAGGGGCTCATGCCAGGACCAGCTGTGCCCAGGTAGCAGTTTGTATACACAGCGAGAGCTCACCTAAACTGTGTGATCTGACGCACCCTTATTACTCTACATTAGGACATGTGCTGTTTCTAGCTTCACCTCAGGTCATTTTCCAACAAGCAGACGAGATAGCTCATGGCTCGGTATGTGCTACAGAGATGTGTGTGTTGCCTCAAGTCAGTTTCAGTTCTAGTTGGATAAACCATTGGGTTGATGAGCTGGTTGCATCGACACGTTTCCCACCAGGAACACGGAGCGCAGTGGTCTATAAGTTCAGTTCTCAGGCTTTCATCTTTCTTTAATTGCTAATATGGGAATCACGGGGATGGGTAAGAATTAGGCCTGTGCGCGTATCGTCAGATCCCAAGGGCACTGGAGCATGCATTATTAAATGTGCTTTGCCTCCTTGGCAGTGCCATTGCTCAAGGCAGTGGATGGGGCGATGGCAGAGTGTGAGAGGGGAGACACCAACCTGTCTACAGAGACTACACCAGACTTCTCCCTGGTTTCTCATTAACCCTCCGGAGGAGATGGCAGGCTTCCTGTTTTGTTCCCCCCCTGCTGCACTCAGCTAGGGCAGAGACGAACTCAGCGGAATTACACAGAGTTTTTATGCAACTCCATGGAATTTCCCCACCCCGAGTTCCAAGGAGCTATGAGCCTCCGATGCAGAGTCCTATGTAGTCATCGAGTATGACATCGACAAGGGGATTGTTAGAATAGAAAAATCATGTTTGTGCATTGCTCTATGTATGTTAGCATTTGCTGCACCATTTTCTATGTAGGTGCCATTTTGAATCATGATCGAAACTAATCCTTTGCTATTTCTGAGAAACAGCCTTTACTAGGTTTCGTTTCTCCAGAGTTGGGTTTTGCTTTACTAATGAATAGACTGTTCTTATTAGCACATACCTTTCCCACTAGATATAGACCTTCTCCCACTTGTCTGAAGACGGGCCCGCCTGCAGTGGCCTTGGACTCCGCAACTTTGTAAGATATGAGTACTGAGATTGGTTTTTTTCTCTCGTTTGCATTGCTTTACAGCACCTGCCTGGAAAATTCCACTATGGGCATATTCTAGCCCAGTTACGAAATGTACTAAATGCATCTTTATGCTTGTGGACTTTAGTCCCTCTGCAGCACTCCTTAGAGGCTGGGCAGACCGGGCTCCGCTCTGAGTGTACTCTGAATAAACAGATATTGGTTTGTATTCTCTCCTGTTTGACCGACTCTTCATTTGGTGTGGAAGGCTGAGAGGTGGTCGTGAGTGACCCGGGTGACCCTAATCAGGTCACTTCCTTCAGGCTTGCGATGTGAAGTTCTGCATTGAAAATGCGTTGCATACCAGTAGTTCAGAAGAAGCTGCAGGGCTGCGATACAGAGTCCGGTGTTGTTGTCAAGGATGCAGTTGATGAGGAACTTGCAATGTGAAGGCTTGCATTAAAGATGCATTGCACATCAGCAGTTCTGAGGAGACTGTGGGCAGCAATGTGAGGTACAGCTTGGTGGATGCCTCGTGCTGTGGCGGTTCCAATGCAGCTGTGAAGATATGTGTCGTGCTGCGTCGGTTCTGCTCACAGGACCAAATCTGAGCTGGCAGAGCACCTTCAGACCCATCTCCAAGGGTACAGAACTGGGGTAGTACCATTTGCGGGGTAGGACTCACAGCAGACAGAGTCCAGGTGCTGGGTGCAAGCTGGTGGGAGCCTTTTCTGTCCTTGAGGCTCTGATCAGGAAGCTAGCCAACTAACCCTTGAAGTCACTCTAATGGTCCTGGATTCAAGATGCAGTACCAGTCCCTCAAGCAGGCAGTATGGAAGCAGGGTTGCAGGGAAGCTGGGCAGCAGGGCAGCAGGGCAGCAGGGCAGCAGTCCTTGCATAGCAGTGCAGCAGTCCTTCTGAGTCTTCCACATGTCCAGAGGTATACTAAAGAGTTGGGTTTGAGGGTCCAACATTTTTACCTGGTGCCCATGAGGAGAAGGTCCTCATGCCAGCTCCCCCTGTGACAGTTCTCCTGTCCCGCTTGCCTGCAGTCCGCTACCCTCTGTTGCCTGTCTACCATGCTGTCCTCTGTTTGTGCCTCCTCTGCTCGTTTCTTGCTCTGTTTAGCTTTTTCTGCTCATTTTTCTTCCCCCTGTTTCGCCTTTCCTGCTCTTTTTTCTGCCCTCTGTTTCGCCTTTCTGCTCATTTTTCCACCCTCAGTTTTATCCTCTTCTGCTCTGTTTTGCCTTTTCTGCTAATTTTTCTGCCCTCCGTTTTGCCTTTTCTGCTCATTTTCTGCCCTCTGTTTTGTCCTATTCTGCTCTGTTTTGCCTTTTCTGCTAATTTTTCTGCCCTCTGTTTTGTCTTTTTTTGCTTGTTTCTTCCTTCTTCCTGTCATTTTCCTCCTCCTGCCATTTTCCTCCTTCCCCCACCCAGCAAACCACCCTCCCCCAGGACCTACTTAATGGAGGTTGCAGCATGACTCCATTGAGCTCGTTCCAGCTCTCTCTGCGACAGTTCTCCTGTCCAGCTTTCCCGCAGTCCATTACCATCTGCTGCCTGTTTACCTGATGCCCCCTGTTTATGCCTCTTCTGCTCGTTTCTTGCTTTGTTTTGCCTTTTCTGCTCATGTGCCTATCCTCTGTTTTGCTTTTGCCTTTTCTGCTCATTTTTCTACCCTCCGTTTTGCCTTTTCTGCTTGTTTTTCTGCCCTCTGTTTTGCCCTCTTCTGCTTTGTTTTGCCTATTTTGCTTGTTTTTCTGCCCTCTTTTTTTGCCTTTTCTGCTTGTTTTTCTGCCACTGTTTTGCCTTTTCGGCTTGTTTTTCTGCCCTCTTCTGCTCATTTTTCTGCCCTCTGTTTTGCCTTCTTCTGCTCTGTTTTTCCTTCTCTGCTCATTTTTCTGCCCTCTATTTTGCCTTTTTCTGCTCACTCGTTTTTCTGCCTACTGTTTTGCCTTTTTCTGCTCATTTCTTCCCTCTTCCCACCATTTCCTCAAGACCTGGCTTTTCGTGGGAGAGCTCGCACCCCAGCACCCAGATACCCCCAGGGGTGACAGTGCCGTGCTCTAGAAATGCTGATTGATTGATTGACTTTGAAGTATGAGTAGGTTCTGGAGGATTCCACCCCCGGAGGTGCTTGGAATTTCCTTCCTCCCTGACCTGGCCTTAGCTTGTCTGGGGTCACAATAGATTGGTGTGAAACCCTTTGTGAGTGTGCTCAGGCTGAGCCTTTGAGATGTGCACGCGTGGTAGGTGACAGCTCTACCCCTCATCAAATCAGAGATTTCCCATCTTGCTAACACTGATGGTCCTTTGTCTCACTGTCTAGGACTAACATACAGAGACCAACTGCTAGCTACACCTAGTCATGTGACCTAAGAAACAGACTGCAGACACCAAATGGTTAGAAACAGGAAATGCCAGCTTTCTAAAATTGCTCTCCATGCCACTGGATTCAAGCTATCCTGGCTGATGAGGGGTGGAACCCCGAAACCGGTCCTAGGATGCTTGTTTCCAGTCCAGGGAGGATCTGGCCTGGCAGTTCGGGCTGGACTGTTCCCATTGGGCGCAGAGCCAAGACTGATTTGCATATGGCTGGGTTCAAACTGGAATGGCATGCGGAGTAAAAAAACGATGGATTTAGGCCCAGATCTCTGTACTGGGGTGAATGTATGACATTGTTCTGCATTCTGTCCATCAATTGTTCTTTTTGTAACTTTCTAAAATTGACATTTTCAGACCTGAAACTTAAAATCTGACTTAACTATTAAAGAGAGTTTTATATTGCAGTTCTTTAGACACAAAACTTGACATTCCTACCTGCTTCTAATTGAAATTGTCATGTATTAAATGTAATAAGTTAACCCAGTGTCATCCTATGAGAGAGGCAGGCCTTGCAGTAGTGAAAAACGAATTTAAGAATTGTTTGCTAGCAGGACATGTAAATCTAAATAGTACATGTCTCACTTTTTAAAAACATTGCACCCTACCCTCTAGGCTGCCCATGGCCTAACCAAGGTATGACATCTGCATTAAAAAGGAAGTTTAAGGACTGGCAGAAGGTTTATTTTTCCAAGTCAAAATGGCAGTTTAAGCTGCACACACAGGCTGCAATGGCAGGACAGAGATGTGTTTAAAGGCTACTTAAGTGGGTAGCACAATTAGTGCAGCAGGCCCATTAGTAGCATTTAATTTACAGGCCCTGTGGAAATGTAGTACCACTGTACTAGGGACTTACAAGTAAATTAAATATGCCTATTGGATTTAAGCCAATTCTACCATGTTTAAAGGAGAGAGCACAAGCACTTTACCACTGGTTAGTAGTGTTAAGGGCGCAGAGTCCTAAACGCCAACACAAACAGTTTCAGAAGTGAAGACAAAAAGTTTGAGGATGATCCTGCAGAAAGGTCCAAGTGAAACACCACTCCATTGTCAGTGAAATTGCTCTCCCACCCTCGCAGCTCCACCATTAAGTGAGGCCTGCCCCTGCACTCTCGAGTGTTGGTGATCGAGGCCCTCCTCCACCCGCAGGCTTCCCTGCGCCTCATCCCTGGTGGTCCAGTGGACCTCTGTCTCCTTCCTCTAACTCTGCTCTTTCACTCGTTTTTCTACCCTTTTCTATCTTTCACCTTTCTGCACTTTTCTGCATCTCTGCTCTTTTGTGCCTTATTTCTGCTCATTTTCCCTTCC
Organism: Calotriton arnoldi; assembly: GCA_963921515.1. NCBI lineage: Eukaryota > Metazoa > Chordata > Amphibia > Caudata > Salamandridae > Calotriton > Calotriton arnoldi. Next base: position 593,689 of record CAWUFW010006536.1, read on the forward strand.
TCTCGCTCTGCCCTTTCACTTGTTTTCACTCGTTTTTCTACCCTCTTTTATCTTTCACCTTTCTGCATCTCTGCTCTTTCGTGCCTTATTTCTGCTCATTTTCCCTTCCTCTCGCTCTGCCCTTTCACTAGCTTTCACTCGTTTTTCTACCCTCTTTTATCTTTCACCTTTCTGCATCTCTGCTCTTTTGTGCCTTATTTCTGCCTATTTTCCCTTTTTTCTTTATCCCTTATTTCCTCCCTTTACTTTTCCCCGCCGCTGCTGCCCCCGCGGCCCCTCCCCCCCGCACGACCGGCCCAATCCAGCTCCCCTCCCCGCTCCCGCCTCCCAGCTGTCCAGCCCTCCCGACCCCTACTTAATGGCGGCCACTGCGCGGCCGCACAGCGGCCGCAAGTCATGGGCGCGACGCTGGCGCGCCGAAGGCACGTCAAAGGCAAGCCCATCTGTGCCCGTCCGCGACCCGACCGCGACCAGCGCCAGGAACCCTGGACCTCCACCCCGCCAACGCTACGACCCAGCAGCACTCCACGCACTCAACCCAGGCCGCAACAACAACTGCAAGCTAGCATCACCAGCCGACTCCCACGGACCCTTCAGCTGTCACCGCTGCCGGCACACCTGCAGCACCGCCAAGAACATGGATCCAGCACAACCCGCCCACAAGAACACAACCGAACCGAAGACCCTGCAATGCATCCTCCTCAACGTCCGATCCCTCCACAAACATGCCACAGAAATCTGGGACCTCCTCGACAGCACCACCCCGGACGTAGCGTTCTTCACCGAAACCTGGACCAACACCACCTCGGGACCGGACATCGCCATCGCCATCCCCCAAGGATACAAGATCTCCAGGAAGGACCGCCCCACCCGCCCAGGAGGAGGAATCGCCATCGTCCACAAATCCAGCCTCCGCCTGAGCACACTCCCTGACGAGCCCACAGAACTGATGGAACACCTTCACTTCAAGATACTGGCCATCCCCACCGCCACCCTCCGAGGAACCCTCATCTACCGACCCCCTGGACCCCGCGGACCCTTCGCCAACTCCATCACGGACATTATCTCCCCGCAGGCCATCGCATCCACCAACTACACCCTGCTGGGAGACCTCAACTTCCACCTCGACAACCAACTGGACCCCAACACCACATCCCTCCTGGACAACCTCCACAACATTGGACTGCGCCAGATCGTGACCGAGCCCACGCACTCAGCAGGACACACCCTCGACCCCCTCTTCACTACAGGAAACTCCATCACCTTCAGCCACACCACCGAACTCCCATGGACCGACCATCGTTGCGTACACTTCACCTTCAGAACACCCACCATCCACAGACACCAGCACCTGCTTCCACGAAGAAACTGGACCAAAATCACCGACGACCAGCTCACCTCCTCACTCAACAACTCCACCCCAACCATCGTGGAAAACGACGACCCCAACACCGCAGCCCGAACCCTGCATAGATGGATCTCGGACAGCACCAACACCATAGTCCCCTCAAGAAAAACAACAATACCCGCGCCAAGAAAGCCAGATGGTTTACCACCGAACTTCGAGAGTCCAGAAGCACATGCCGCCGCCTCGAAAAGGCCTGGAGGAACACCAAATCCACAGAAGCCCACGACAACTTCAGAGCCGCCACCAACGCCCACCATCAACTCATTAGAGAAACGAGGAAAAAGCGATTGAAGACAGAATCTCCACCCACGCGCACAACAGCAAGGAACTCTTCAGCATCATCAAGGAGTTCGCCCAACCCACTAGCGAGTCTACCGACATCCCTCCCTCACAAGACCTCTGCGACAAACTCAGCACCTTTTTCCACCACAAAATCAAGAGCATCTACGACAACTTCCACGAAGACAACCAACACACTGAACCCTCACCAACCACCCCCGACACCCGGAAACCAGCGATTGACGACTGGACAGCCCTTACCACCGAAGACACACTGAAGACAATGAAGTAAATCCACTCAGGGGCCCCCACGGACCCCTGCCCCCACCACATCTTCAACAGAGCCGCCGACACCATCGCACCCATGCTCCGCCACACCATCAACCGCTCCCTGGCGACCGCCTCGTTCCCCGATGACTGGAAACACGCCGAGGTCAACCCCTCCTAAAGAAACCCTCAGCGGACCCCACCGACCTCAAAAACTACAGACCCATCTCCCTGCTCCCGTTCCCAGCGAAAGTCATCGAGAAAGCCATCAACAGCCAGCTCGCCACATTCATTGAAGAACACAACATCCTCGACTCCTCCCAATCCGGCTTCAGAAAAAACCACAGTACGGAAACCGCCCTCCTCGCCGCAACAGACGACATCCGCACCCTACTGGATAAAGGAGAAACAGTAGCCCTCATCCTCCTCGACCTATCAGCGGCGTTCAACACAGTCTCCCACCGCACCCTAATACGCAGACTCTACGACGCAGGAATCCAGGACAAGGCCCTCGACTGGATCCGCTCCTTCCTCTCCGGCAGGACGCAGCGGGTCAGACTCCCCCTTTCCTCTCGGACCCCACACCTACCACCTGCGGAGTCCCCCAGGGCTCCTCCCTCAGCCCGACGCTCTTCAACGTCTACATGGCTCCACTCGCCCCCATCGTCAGAACCTACGGACTCAACATCGTGTCATACGCAGACGACACCCAGCTCATCCTCTCCCTATCCAACGAGCCCAACACCGCCAGACGCAACTTTCGAGAAGGCATGGAAGCCGTCGCCAAATGGATGAAAAACAGCTGCCTACAACTAAACACCAACAAAACAGAAGTACTCATCATGGGCCCAAACCCCGATGCCTGGAGCGACACCTGGTGGCCTCCCGCCCTCGGAAACCCGCCAACCCCCACGGACCACGCACGCAACCTGGGAATCATCCTGGACTCCGAGCTCAAAATGGACCGCCAGATCAACTCTGTCTCATCTTCCTGCTTCCACACCCTCCGCCTCCTTCGTAAGACCTTCAAATGGATCCCCCTCGAACACCGAAAGACCGTCACTCACGCCCTGGTCACCAGCAGACTCGACTACGGCAACGCACTCTACGCCGGAATAAACAAAAACCTCACCCGCAAGCTACAGAACATCCAGAACGCCGCCGCAAGACTGGTCCTCAACCTGCCAAAACACTGCCACATCTCCCAGCACCTGCGCACACTCCACTGGCTCCCTGTCGAGGCGAGAATCACCTTCAAGATGCTCACCCACACACACAAGGCCCTCCACGGCACCGGACCAGCATACCTGAACAGCCGACTCAAATTCCACGCACCCCAAAGGACCCTACGATCAGCCCAGCTCTCCTACGCCGTGGTCCCCCGCACCAGAAAGACCAGATCGGGAGGCCGCTCCTTCTCCTTCCTCGCGGCCAAAGCATGGAACGCCCTTCCGCTCCACCTCAGACAGACAACATCGCTCCCCATCTTCGCAAGAAACCTCAAAACCTGGCTCTTCGACAGACCCCCTCATTGATGGATGGAACCTGCACCCCCCCCACCCCTAGCGCCTTGAGACCCTTACGGGTGAGTAGTCGTGCTTTAACAAACCCCTGATTGATTGATTGATATGTGCCCCCTGTCCTAGGTGTGGGAATACTACTTTATATTAGCCCTTTATAACACACTTGCGCGATTTGAAACAGTGTAAACTGATGATGCTAATCTCCAAGTTATGGTATTCAAATTACAGATCACAGAAGGACAGAAGCAGAGTCGGTTTTTAGACCTTCAGATGACAGGATCACAGGAATTGTCAGCAGCAATTGTTCAACTTAGTGAGTCACTGCACAAAATGTGTATTTTCCTATGATTTTTAATGCCTTTCAACAAAATATTGGTGTATATGCTCCACAATGTGTGTGTTGTAGTTGATCAATGAAGTCATGGTCTTCAGCATTTCGCCATGTTCAGAACTTTCTTCCACCTCGATTACTTGATTGCCATTTGCACATGGCCTCTTAGTGGCCTCTTAATGATGTGTGTGTGTGTGTGTATGTGGTATTGTGGCATTAGGGTGGTGCCACTGTTTGCTATTTCTCTAAGAGAACGTTGTGTTTTGTATCGATGCCTGCAAATTGTGTTTTTGAAATTGTGTTTTAAGTTCACAATTTATTGATATTTACAGTTCAATCAACGACCAAATAGCCATATCTGTGTATGGATGTCCATAAATGTGTGGGCTTACTGTTTGGTAATATATTCTGTGGCATGTGTTTATTGGTGTTGACATAAGACAAAGAACTGAATTCCCGCCATTCCCCTAAAGACTACCCTTTTGTTATCAATGGATTTGAATGAATGAAGCAGCACTTATAGAGCGCGTAGCTACCCGTAGGCATCCCAGCGCTGGGGAATAACTGAGGCTTCAGAGAATCACTTAGGAAAGAGCCATGTTTTCAGCAGCTTGCAGAAGTCCGTGTGAGTGGATTCCCTTCGTTGCTGAAGAGGAAGGGAGTTCCAGAGTTTGGCAGCATTATATGAGAATAACCGACCACCGCTTCTAGCTCTTTTAATTCTGGGGACGACTGCCAGGTATTGCTCGTCAAAGCGCAGTCGCCTATTAGCTCGATAGGACTTGACCATAGAGGAGATAATCTCTGGTCCTTTCCCTCCTATCATCTTGTGGGTGATGCATAAGGCCTTAAAGTGGACTCTCTCCCGGACGGGGAGCCAATGGAGAGCTTTCATGGCCGGTTTTGCATACTGCCGGCTCTGAGTCCCCATGAGGATCCTTGCGGCGCAGTTCTGTACTGTTTGAAGTTTAGTGAGGACCGAACTCGGGGCTCCAAGGTATAAGGCATTGCCGTAGTCCAGGCGCGAAAGAATAAGCGCCTGGACCATGAGCTTTCTTGCTTGAAAAGGGAGCAAAGGAAGCACTTTACGAAGCATCCTTATGATGCCAAAGCAAGAGGCCACCACCTTTCTGCCTTGGACTTTAAAGCTGAGGTCTGAGTCCAGTCAGAAGCCCAGGCTTTTTATCTCTGACTTGGGAACAGGTGCAGAGCCCATCGAGGCTGGCCACATAGTGTCTGCCTTAAAAAGAGAAGTATTGCCAAGGAGCATAAGCTCGGTTTTATCGCCATTTAATTTTAGATAGGAGTGTTTCATCCACTTGGCTACTTCTTCAAGGCAGGTACAGAGGTCGGCAGAGGCCCTGTCTGAGTGGTTAAGCGCCACAGCCAGTTGAGTGTCATCAGCATAGGTCACAATGTGCACCCCATAGGGAAGAACGATGTCCGCAAGAGGTGCCATGTAGGCGTTAAAAAGTGTTGTGCTCAGGGAAGATCCCTGGTGAACCCCACAGTGGAGGGGCCAGGATTTCGAGGTTGCCTCACCCTCGAAAACCTGGAAAGATCTTTCCTCCAGAAAGGATTGCAGCCAGGTCAGGGCTACTCCGGACACGCCCAGATTTCTAAGTCATTGGACCAGGATGAGGTGGTTGACTGTGTCAAAGGCCGCGCTGAGATCTAAAAGAATCACGGCCGAGGAGCCTCCTGTATCGAGAAAATTTCTGGATTCTTCCACAACTGCTAATAAGGCCGTTTCCGTACCTTGGCGGGGGCGAAAACCTGTTTGAGAGCGATGGAGAAGATTATTAGATTCCAGATGTGCAGAAAGTGCCGAATTGATGTGCTTCTCCAATATTTTGCTAATTCCTGGGAGGAGCGAGACAGGTCGATAGTTGCAGAGACAGTCTGGGTCTAGGCTAGGTTTTTTCAAAAGGGATTTAACCAAGGCTTTTTTCCATAGGGGGGGACCACCCTGGCGGATATGGAGGAGTTGATCAAACCCAAAATGACTGGACCAACTGACTCTGCCACCTGGTTCAAATTCTTAGGCGGGGCTGGGTCTCTGGGCGACCCCCTCTTAATGAGTGCGGAGGTGGTCTGAAATGATTCATAGTTCATTAAGGGGAAGGCCTTAAGAGAATGTTCCTTACTCCAAGTGTAAGGGTCCTCTGGATGAGGGGTGGTATGACTGTCGGACGGAACAAAAGATTCGTAGATCGTTTGAATTTTGTTATAAAAATATTCTGCAAGTTCATTGCAACGTTGATCCATGGCTAAGGGAGTTTCGGGGGGAGAAGGAGCTCTCAGCAGTTTTTTTGCAATTCGAAATGTTTCACGGGGGAGTTGGCTGCTAAGGAAATTTTAACCTCGAAGTAAGAAGCCTGGGCTTTTTTTATTTCGAGCTTGTAGATTTTAATAGCCTCCCTATATTCCTTTTTCTTGTTCGGGGAGAAGTACTTTCTCCAAACTCTTTCAGTTTTTTTACAGGTTTGTTTTAATTCTCGGAG